>CM065305.1:20000000-21200000 GCA_033032175.1 Saturnia japonica | reverse complement strand
GCAAATTGTAAAAGGTGGTTTGTAGTCTTTTAAATCCGGGTAATGGAAAAATAGCTAACAGTTTTAAAGTGTGTATTATTTTAAATCACCTATCAATATCATGATATGATTATAGAATCAATGCATGAACTACACTCATTGTTACTAAAATGTTGGCAATAGCATTTCGGTTGGGGAAGTTACAACATTTTTGTGAAAGCAAAATTACATAAATTTTCTCAGAAGTTCATATATTTCCCAGTCGATATTTATGTTACCAAACAATATGTAGGTTAATAAGCGTAAAGATAATGAAAATATATTACCATATATTATAAATATTCATAAGATATTGGCGTCGTTTATTAATTTGGCTATATTATTTAGCTGTCTAGCAAGAGACTAATTTGAATATAGATTATGTATCATTTTAACGTAAAACAAGTTTGGAATTTCTTAATTATTATAATGTGGCGTCATCTTATATATTAAACAACTTATTATGAGGGATTGTGTAGATTATAACTTTTACGCCATAAAACAACGATCGGGTCTGTTAGGTATGGCGGAACTTTTGGTGTTAATAGTTTTTTAAAGGCTTTTAAGGCTGTTAAAAACAATAGGAGAAACTGAATTTAAAATATTGAAGTCAACTGATAATTTGCAATATAGTGAGTATGTATGTATTACTCTTGAAGTTATTTACTACTGTGATTGTACGGTGGTGATTAATAAGGTAGATTTTGCTTCATGATCCTTGTACAAGGTATCCAGAAAGGGTATCGGGTATTTGTTTTCGCGCCATATTCGAAACGGGGCGTCTAAAGGGTGCGGGGAGGGGTTCGTGGCGTCCGCCATTTTGTGGAGTTTTAGTCACGATGGAACAGTACTCGGGGACGCATCGCGCATTTTGCGTACGAGCGTATTATCGTAATGGTGATTCAATAGTGACTGCTCAACGTCTCTATCGTGCGGAATATCGTACACGCCACGCGCCAAGTGACGATAGCATTAGGAAATGGATCAGGATGTTCCAGAATACAGGTGCGACAGTTAAAATCAAAACTCTGGTCGTCCTCGTTCAGTTCGCGTTGAAGAAACAATTGAAGAAGTTGAGGCGCCGGTTCGTCAAAATCCGTCTTTATCCATCCGAAAGCGAAGCCAAGCGTTGAACATCAAAAAATCGTCTTTACATTCGATTTTAAAGAAAGACTTACATCTAAAAGCCTATAAAATTCAATTGGTTCAAGAATTGAAGGATACGGACTATGCTAATCGACTGAATTTTGCGAACGAAATGCTGCAGCGATTTAACAACTTTAACAACATACTGTTCAGTGACGAAGCAAATTTTCACCTGAATGGTCATGTTAATAAGCAGAATTGTCGGTACTGGGCAGTGGAGAATCCGAGACGAAAGCATGAACGACTCCTGCATAGCCCAATGGTCGTTGTTTGGGCCGCTATATCTGCTAAAGGCATAATTGGTCCTTATTTTCATGAAGATCAACGAGGCCGAGCAATTAATGTGAATAGTGACCGTTATTGCGATATGTTGCGAAATTTTTTGGTCCCAGAGTTGCAGGAGTTTGCAGGTTTCAACTCAAGAACGTGGTTCCAGCAAGATGGGGTACTTGCCACTTGCCATACCTCAAATGACTCAATGGAAGTTGTTAACGAATTATTCCCTAATAAAGTCATTTCGCGAAGGGGTAACATCAACTGGCCTCCCAGAAGCCCCGATCTTAGCCCGCTTGACTATTTTGCATGGGGATACCTTAAAAGTAAGGTTTATCAAAACAATCCGACGAATCTAACCCAGTTAAAGCAAAACATCAGGTCAGAAATGGCAGCAATATCGATAGCTATGTGTCAACGTGTTATCGCCAATCTTCGTTTCCGTTTAGAAGAGTGCCAGCAACGTAACGGTCATCATTTGGATAACATCATCTTTTCCAAATAATTCTCCAATTCATATGCTAATAATAAACAATAAACTTTTTTATTGCATACAAATAATTTTTGTTTCATTGAACTTACAAATACCCGATACCCTTTCTGGACACCTTGTAGTAAGGATAATATGTAATACAATATTTTTGTATTCTTAATGTAATAAAAAAATAATAATGTGACGAACAGTGCTGAAAAATCAGAATCAAATCGATCTACAGTTTGAAAAAAAGTTTCATGAAGAGTAATTTTGAAATAAGAGAATGTAATGTATTATTGTAGTAATAACAATTAAGAAGATAGTTTCTTAAGGTATAATTAATCATTCGCCTTCTAAGGGATTATGTTGCTAATGGAAGTAATTTGACACGGTTTGTAGCAATTTATCAAAGAAATGCAGTAGTTCTTTTGGCACAATTCCAATATGTGAGACTATGATCGTTGGAAGTTGGCATTTCATCAAACGGACCAATCGATACAGTATTTTGTTTAATAAGTTTACAGATAGATAGTTTAAAGATTTCACAGTACTTTGGAATAGAAATCCTGTTATAACAATGACTTTATCAAGGAATCTAAAGTTCACATTCTTGGCGGTTTTATTTAAGTAATTTTGGGAGATTTTATCTTAAGAGGAAGAGCCTTCTTGTTCAATGTTACTAGTATTTTAATGTCTTTGAGGTACTGTTGGTTTTACAAAAATGCTATTCTGACCTTGCACACCTTTGATTGTTGATAACATTCTCGATTAATCCTCCTTCATGATTGCAAGTGCTTTTTTGTGTTTAAATGTAGTAACAAGCATGGTAAACGACATTAATTTAAATTATAAACATTGAAAACATTATAACGCTCTTAATATGAATCTTATTGACAATAACATCATTCACTTAAATCTAAATCGATTTCGATATACAATTAAAAGTAGTTTTCCTTATTTTAATATTATCTATATAATATAATTCTGTATTCAAGTAACAAATTTTTGTGAAATAATTATAACTTATGTACTTGTGCACTAATAAATCTTAATATATTAAGTGAGCAATTCTTATATATGTACAATATGTATTAAAAACCCGTCGAATCAGAAAAGGGTATATGTATAGGTACACCAATGACATTACCAAAAAAAATATCAAAATTTTATTTATTATGAAAATAAAAATGTTATTGCAATTTAAAATTAACATATTTATTTTTAGTTTCCCTAAAATTTAGCAAATTTTTAAATGTGATGATAACACCAGCCAGCCCCGGCGCGGCGCAGCGGTATGTTTGATCGTATGGCGGTACCCTGCGCCGCGCCGCCTGTATTGCCATGTATGTTTCCTCATTTAACTAATTTTTTTTACATTATATTAGGGGATTTTTTTATTTTATTTATGCTTGTATTTTTTATAACCTGTGTAATGTGTGCCTATATAAATAAATAAATCACCGTTGACCATATAGCCAGTTATGATCAACTCTAAATAGAATTGCAGTTCTATATGAGACTTCTTATATATAACTATAAATCCATGAGGACAAAGATGGAAGACCTCATGCGGCAATATATGTTTCTAATCGCAATCTTAAGATCGGAGCACAGCAGCGCGAATGGCAGAAATAGGTGTAGCGATAGTGTGCAATATTACCGCATTTGGACCTTCCATAAGTTTTACAGACATACCCTTAGCAATTTTAGCAGGCATTGTTGCATTGTTTAAGTATTCATGATAGCTTACGTAGCTCCCCAGGCATACTAAGTGCATGAGTATTCTCATGGTTCGGTCACGTGACACGTGTTACAGTATGAAAGATGATTTCATTTTCCGCGGTCTCTACTGTGGTCACCTTCCGCGTGACGATTCATCCAGCCTCCTTAGTTACACATATCCATATTGTATATCGTTTACACCGCAAACGTTATTTCCTTGAAATGATATTTAAGATTCTGCGTTTGTTCGCAAAAAATAAGATAAACTATAACTACACTATAATGTTATTATGAGGTAAATTTTGTAAATATGTTTGTTGTAGGTAATTTCTAGTGCAACTTGTGGAGTAAATCTTTCGCGATAGTGATTAGCGTGTGTTATTGAAGCAATGTTGGCTCAGTGGTAGCGTGAATGGACATCGCATCGGTCGACGTGAGTTCGAATCCCTGCAATAAGCTTGAACTTTCGGTGAAGGAAAGCATCGTGATGAAATCATAGCATGGTGTTACGGCTTTTTATAATTCCCACTTGGCTAGCTACCGCCGTTGAGTTGGCAAATCTGTAGCGAAACACCAGTAGGTGTGTTACGGCAGCTGCACTTGAGAGCCAGTCTTCAACTAGGCTTAGCGTGCTACCATCTTGGCCCACATCATCCTGATCATCCTGATTTTCGCTCTATTATTCTGTTTACTACAATAAAATGTATTTCTCTATCGAAATGTTATTTCTACAGAAAACTATTGGGACTAAAGCCGACGGCCACCGATAAATAGAATGAAGAGTGAAGTCACTCCATGGCGGCTGCCGCTGAGCTTAATGTTTTCAAAGTTATTTGAAATGATGTCTTAGCATTGTAACCGACTTTTTCGTATGATCATTTATAACCCAATGTTCCACATATGTAGGTGCGCCTCTTGGAACCCGTTCGCCGGGTCATAGCTAAGCCACTAAAACGTGTTAAACCTATAATTTGTGTCCGCTGTTTTTAGTTTAAAAATGAACCGACAACCGGTTCCCAGTATTGATGTATCGACTCAATCATGTTAAGACAGGATGAGAAATTGTAGTTTTTATTTATTATTATTTTTACTATGTAAATTGATAATTATCGCTAATATCGGCATGGGAAGCAATTAATTGGATGAGAATATTATCTTATTTTACAGATTAATGCTCTGATATGAATGAAATGAAATTTAGATATACTTATTTAAGACAGTGATTTTTTTTCTCGTCAATAGTAGTAAACGTCAATAGTTTCTAAATATGTTTGAATTGTAAAAATATAATAAAATTGATAATTAACTAAACTTAAACTGTGAATTTATTTTTATCCTATACGTTCCTAATCCATTTACTCGATTGATTTTTACCAGTTTACAAAAGACGACATGAAAATCATTTCAGTTTCTAGACAAGAGGAACAAAGTTGTAGGCAGAAACTAGTAAATAAAACCGTTATTGTGGTTTATTTCAAAGAGACGACAGAAAGAGATTTCAAAACAATATTTATGAGACAATACATGGACCGATCCACGCTTATTCGATCTAAGACAACAGTCTGACATCAGATAATCTGATTGGAGGAACCGGTTGCGCTGGCGACCGTTAAAGTTCGTTTGCAATCAGTTGCTAACGTTTACTTGATAACGTTACCAGGTTGATAGATTTTCGCACCCGCTCGTTAATTGGCAAATGTTGGCTTTGGATCCATTATAATGGCATATTATTTATCTTAGGGGCCGTAATTATTTGCTGTATCATTTGTTATACACTTAGACAAACGGGATTGTTATTATTTGTTTAAATGTGTATAACTGAGGATTTTATTTGTTTGCGTGTGTGATTAGATGCGGTACTGTATTTCGTATGTATGACGTTTATTAAATAATAGCCGTTTGCGTGATGAGACTTTAATAGGAGGTTAAACATTATTTTTAGTGCTGCTATACGTAATAATTATAAGGAACTCTTGTGCAGAAAGAAATTTACGCTTCTAGACCCACAAATTTTAGCCGTGCATTGTCTGACAGTAAGCCGTAAGAATTTTGTTAAGTAGGCGTACTTATCAACAGGTGTCCTATTGTGGTCGGTTGAAAGGATGTTGTACAGTTTTTCATCTCTATCTTTACAAGCTTCGCTACCTTTAAATTCATTAAACCCTTCATGAATCAGCGCCGGTTCTGTGTTTTTTGCACTTAGGCTTGCGAAAATTTTTGTTTGATCAGCGTAATGCAGATTCTTTTGCCCCCTGCTTTTAACCTTCTACTTACATACACGTTCGTATTGTGGATCTTCCTTACGATTTTATAATTAAATTTAATGACAGTAAGTACTCTAAGATGCAACGGCTATAATAAAATTCGAAAAGATGGTGAAAAACTTGACACTTTTGTCATTCGTGACTATTTAAGAGAGACTGAATATTTGAAATGAAAGTGACCGACAATTACTGAAAGGTTAACTCGGATTTGAGCATACACACTTTGTTAGCTTTCCATTAAGCGTTTTGCATTCTTGACACTCACTTTCTATCGAATTATTGTTCAGCGTCACCGTATACGGAGATCCTATCTCTCGTTTATCGACAATTTTCCTTCCTTTGTTCGAGATTATCGTCCGGCCGACTGTGTTTGTACGAAACTAATTAGGAATGTTACGTTGTTGCTTATTTAATTGGTCTTGAACACGGAAGGTGATTCAGGTTCTTAATGAAACTCAGTGTGCATATAATTTTGATCTATAATATAATTTAATATTTTACTTACATTCCCTCTAGCGTTCTATGCATTGCAGTATTTGGTAATTTAAATATATTTTTGATATTTTATTCACCGACTTCAAAAAAGAAAGACGGGAACTCTTCAAAATAATTGAAGTAGGTTTTCTTTTTTTTTTTAAATGGTCTTGTTCTGTAAAAGTGTCTAATGCTCTATAGATCTCGTAGATGTATTTACGCAAATTTTAACGTTCCTCGTATCCAAATATATTTATAAAATGTACAACATCATTCACTTCTTACAAACCCGTTAAACTTTTATCACACAGTCTGTCCTTTAATAATATCTTTGAAATACCAGAAGCCGACATGAAAATACCGTGGTGAAGGTCATTAGATGACTAAATATAGACCTGTTGATCCTGTAAGAGATATTCGATTACTGAAATAAGCTTATTATCATTTTATAATGAGCATTGTGCAGTCCGCAACGATCGCACAACCATACTTTAGTGTAAAGGAGAAATAAATAGTTCAATATCCTAAAGACACCCAATCAGTTTTCTATTACAAAAAAAAATAAAAACCAATCGAATCAAAGTTAATTTAGTAGAAGTTCTATGAAGTACTCAATAAATTTCATAATAAAACCCATATTTACGAAAAAGTTGTAAGCATGCTTTCAGTCGATTTAATAGAATGACTAAAAGTACGCCTATCGCAAATAAGAGATTGTACGAATGCATATACGTAGTTAATTGGAAGTGGATTATTATTTTTTGTTAGGAAACATAGGAAAGAAACATTATATTTGAGTACTCTTGACGTTAAAGTTGAAGTATTAATTAGTAATTACAGAGACAGGTGCGTAACAGATCATGCAAGATGCGTTCAATTATTAGTGTATATTTATAAATACAATAATATCACCTGCCGCAGAAATAATAGTCGCCTTCATATGTCGGCCATTATCCGTGTACTGGAAGTGCTGGTGTACGCAGACATGTGGCGGTTGCGACTGCTCATAAGTCTTTCATAAAACATTTAGGGAGTTATTTATATGCAGGTGTACTATTACTATATCTTAGTCTTTAAGCGTGGAGGTTCATTATGAAAATGTTGTATATATTACTAAATGAAGTTTACTTTATAGTTAGCTTTTTACTGTAACTTTGTTCTAGTTATTTTCGAAATAAAACGACTTGCACGTCATTTATTCTAAACTGTTTGCATTGATACAGAACTTTTGCGGGTTTGCGCATAACAACTCACCGAAATTTCATCGCAAAGGGACGGTTCATAAACGGAATAGTTTAGGAAGGCATAAGGGACACACTAACGAAGGAAGATTTATTTTCTACTTATTTAATTAAATAGACTATATTAATTAAGTTATTGATGTAAATGGGTGCCGTGCAGACTTAATCAGATCTGCATCACTGATTGTCTCAACCGCTAGGGCTCAGTGTATATAGTCCTATAATTTATTTACTGCAGATTTTTTTTTGACAGAGAGCGGTTTCATTTAGTTTTCACTGGATCATGCTAACTCTTTTATAATTATAGTCTTTAATACTCTTGAGGTCTATGCAACAGTGTTGGCACTTTCGCTTTTCAGAATAAATAAGAATGGCAGTGCTTTTATAGTAGCAATTGTACCCTGCACACATTCTAACACTTCGCAATAGTTTTACCATATACGTATACCAGAACACAGATAAGTGCCACAACATTGTTATCTCACAGATGTAATCGAGCCTTAAAGATATATAATTAGCAACTCTGCTATTTTCTGCATCATCCCACTTTCTATTTGCCAATTGGAGGAACGTCAATTAACGATTACAAATAAACGTGCTTAGAATGAAGAGTCGTGCGCGGAACATAACTTAACCGTGTTCATCGTTGTGTCTGCAATGCGACGGTCGCAATTAATTAGCAAAGTCAACATCCAAGTTTACAATGCTATCGATTCGATGTTGTTCAGTTCTATATCCAATCCCGTTATATCTTCATTCTTCCATTTGATTAGTTCTTTTGAATTATCGTGTACATGTAAATGGAGGTATCTTTCTTTATACCGTGTTTTTTTTTTCTAATATACATTTTAAATGTACGAGATTTTTTATGAGGAAAGTGGTTATTTGATACAAGTCCCATCCCTTCCCGTTAACGCGTCGTTTGGTAATGTACTAATAATGTCGCATAATAATGAATCGTATGGATATATAAAATGAACATATATGAATAATCAAACAAACGAAATATGATCTGTGTACAGTAAGTTCATCAAAGGATTTGACGGCTAACTTCTTGTTCTGTAAGTTCAAGAGATTGAAGGCTGAAATCCGATGGTTTTATTTCCGAGATAATACATGTTCATGCCTCTACGTTGGATTCTGACAGAACTTTTAAACAAATTACACCCCTATTTGACTCATTTATATACAGGTATTTATAATGTGGGAAAATTTAATGAAAACTGCCTTTAAAACCATCGAAGGTCGTCCAAGAACTAACATCATACATACACAAGCCACTATAAGGTGTGACAATTAAATAACGCGTAGTTAACAAGATTACAACGTCTATCCCTCGGCGCGACGGTTTCCAATAAGCTTGTGAATGCGTATGTCGTCTGTTTATCGATCCCACTGGGTATTCAGACATATCTCAGTTATATAAGGAAACACTAATGCGACCTTAAGTAACGGTGCACGTTGCAACTGAAACTTACTTTATGTTATGCTAGCCCCACATTAATTGAGCAAGGGGGTAGCTGCCTCTCGTAAGGCCCTGCGCCCACTAGTGGTACGGCACGGCAGGGTATTCTTTGGCATCCCTACATGTAAGCTCAAACTCAGGGTAACTACCGCGGCATTTTTAGGCATGCCGAGGCGGCCTTAGATTATGATCGACGCTTAATGGCGCGCACTGGTCGCGTTATCTTGCCTCAGCATTTAGAAAAATGCCGCTGTGTCCCGAGGGAAGCCAATGCATTCCGAAAGCTACTGCACGACATGCCTATGCTTATACCACAGCATTGTGTTTGTTCTTATCAATATTACAATTTACAACTTAAACATCACATTTAATTATCGTCTATTATTATTCATTATTTGAAAAGTAACTTGCTGCGACGTGCCGACAATGGGCGTCGTGCCTAAGCGCTCAGGCAGAATACTCCCGAAAGAGTAGTAGAGTAAATAGTTTTATCAAATTACTATAAAAGAAAAATTTAACATTATTTTTTCCTTGCCTTCACCCCTGGCCAAAATCCTGGCTTTTGCCCACATTACACAATATTACACACCGCTTCACGGTTACACCCGTTTTACATTTATTCGATCAACTTTCCATCGCGGAACGGGCGCACCGCGATGTCGCGAACGCAACCGTGTAGCCAGCCTTTGGTTCTTCTATCTTCTCGTACTTGCATATCAGATTGCTTGACGTTCACAATTATTGCTCTGCCCTTTACGGCTGTAGTGTGAAGGTTTATAACCTTTTTCAATAAATATGTTAGAATATGCAAAAATAATTATAGAAATTTGACTTCTTTTTAGTTTCAGAAGTTAACGAAGAAAAAGACTTAATATTTGTAAATTATCTTTTTTTTCAAGGACAATCCTACACGTATCATAAAGCTCATAATGTTTGTTCTAAGATTTTTGATTATGGAAAAATAAATATTTAAATTCAGTGAATAATTTAGAAACTGGAATGAAACAGCACGTATAGTAGAACCGAACATGTAAATGGTCGGTAAAGACGCGAGAATTAAACGTCGCGTCGCTGCAGTTTCATTAGTCTCGGTCGGCCACCTATTATAAAACTTAATTAAAACAATCATTATATATACGCCACTGAATCATTTACTTCCTGTCACTTTTAAATATTACGTACTCACTGAAAGTTATCTTACTATACTGTTTGACGTTTTTTTTCTCTTTCAAAATCGTGTACAATAATTCATTTACGCTTTATTTTTTCCCGTTTTGATTTGTATTTCCCATGATTATTCACCGTTCATTAAAATAATTGAATAAAAGAGTTATCAAATCTCGTTTTAAATTTAATTAATTTGATAATTTTGAGTAATTTACGGTTTTAAACAATTATCGATAAATACCTGGAAAAAGATAATAAACCTGCTACAATCAGATATTATTTCAGAAAATGTTTATAAATATGTATGTACATATACATATATGTATGTAGATAAATATGTGTAGTAGTTTTTTATTAAACTGATGTCACTGGGCCTGGTGTTGAGCACAGTACAATCTAGACACTACGAAAAACACAGAGTGTTCGGCACTCCATGGTACCTCTTGGTAGCTGGAACACTGACTGGTCCCGGAAGCCCGAAACGCGGAAAAAAACTTATGCCCATAGCTATAAATCATTTTAGCCTATTGACTGCTATTATCATCTGGTAGTTGTTTTTAGCTCCTGTTATTAAACGGATATTTTATTTACCACTAATTGTTTTTTTTTAAATTGCTTCGTTAGCCTAGTGGTCGTAAGCGCGACTGCTGTGAGCGAGTTACTGGGTTCGAATCCCAGGTCGAGTCCCAGGTCGAGCAAAGTGTTAATGGGTTTTTCTCAGTAGCAGCTCGGAGTTTGGTTTTGTGCCCGATTAATGGCAATAGGCTCGCCTCCTATTACATGGGACCTAAAACATACCCGGCGAACTGTGGATGTGTACATTAGTACACCTATGCCTAACCCTTCGGGGAATACAGGCGTGATGGTATGTTTTTTTTTCAAAGAACATTTTCTTATAGGAACCCTTTGTTGGTTATGGTTAGTGTTATGATACACCAATGGCACACCGTAATTGGAAGTGAAAAGTTCTACAATAGGAGTGTTTGGATGGAGTAAATACATGTAAGTCGTCATCGACATGGTTATTTAATATTTTCTTATGTTATACAATTATATTTTACAAAGTTAGTATTTTTTATTTGAAATTATATTTGTATTTTCTTAATTCTATTAAAAATAGTAATAATAGTTACTTCTATTGTTATTATTAATTCTATAATTTGAAGTTTAGGAAAAATCTATAGTTTTAAGTTTTCACATCTGTTGGCATGACTGCTTTGAATTTTTTATTTAAATGGTATTTATTATGGACATTTCATTATAACTTGTATGAATTGGTGGCAAGTGTCCTTAAAAAGCCGATTTGTATCAGGTTACTTTTAATTAATAATTTAAGATTTTTTACGAACGATTTTTTATTATATCGGCTTCCTTTCTGAAAGTAATCGCCCTTCTTTTTGGTGACAGCATTAATTAAAGTATAGAATACTTCAAGTCATCTCAGTCTTTGCGCGCGGCCCTGTGCGTGCGAGAGCTAGTAAACATGCAGTTTTTATTTTTGTGACAATGGTGCGGCAGTCGTCTTACGATCAACACGTGTCTTTATCGTTTTGTTCTACGGGTACAATCGGCAATAAAAATGTCTGGTACGTCACGGAGAAAACAAACAGAAGTTATGCTTGATAATGCGTCGCGTCGTAGCGTGATCAAAATATTAAAATGCTAAATTCTAATTTTAAAAAGATAAAAATTCAGTAATGGGAAGCATAAAACATATTCAGTTATACCGTATAAAAATTCTTCTTCTGCCAACATATATCATCCGAAGCCCTATAAAAAATATTTGGGGTATAAAAAAAATGCTTTACATAACATTGAACAGAACGTGACGGAAATAATGAAGTTAATATAGTGATCATTATTTGGTATTTGAAATAACATGCTCAATAAATATACATTTAACTAATTAGGCTGTTGATTTATTTTAAATTTGAACAAACAAGTAATAAATATTTTCGACATAATATATGTAAGTAATAGAATCTTGTGTACTTGACTATACCTCTTGACACGCACACGTAGGCACTGTATCTTTACACGCTTTACGCACACATGGGACAGCTCGACTAAATGAGTCTTTAAACAACAATTCATTGACTTTGGTTTGTTACTGAATGTGTGATGTATGAATGTATAATTTTAATTTGAACATTAAAGCTTTATTAATCTAATACAGTATTAATACCAACGGGCAGGTGAAAACTTTCGAAAAACCCGCATACGTTATTCTAGAAGTTTTCTTTGGCCCTGAGTGAAGAAATTCTTGCTTAATTGCAGAGTCGTTAATTTTTGCTACACAACAAAATATTCGTAATACAGCAAGTACATAGTTTAATAAACACCAGCATGCTCCTGGTACGAGCGTACTAGAATTTATAATGATTACATTTTTAATAATACGTAAAACCGTAACTTACGTTGCAGCAATATAATATATGCAACGATTCGAGCTGTAATCGTCGAGTACAACACATTCTTATAGTGAAGAAATGGGTTTAGGTATCCAATTTTATATTAGTTACTAGCTGTGCCAGTGGCTTCGCTCACATGAACTACAGATTGCTGCGCGAATTTTGCTACCCGCTCCCGACTATTTTAAAGACAAAATGCTTATTGTGGGTGTTTCTTAGAAGATAGATGTATACTCTCCCGGATTTTTTGTTGGTCTTTTTAATGCCTATGATTATGTAGTACATTAATTTGCTTTATCTCTTATGGTTTACTCAGCATAAGCTATTTAAATAGGTATCGTATATATTTTAATATGCATTTAGTAGAAAAGTGTTATTTTGACATTACAAACAGACACTTTAATTTTATTAATTGTGTAGATGAAAGAAGTCAATGATAAGTATCTTATATGTATTCTACTAGACCAATAAGTAAGTAAGTAACCTGTCACTATTTCAATGGGCTTGCTGCGGTGCAGGTCGCGGGATGCGTGGATGTTGTAATTAACAGTTTCCACAATTCCATTCGCACTAAGATAATTCTACTAAAGAGTAAGCGACAGCTAGAGATAGACTTTGATGCTACCATGGCAAACCCAACCTTTTATTTACAATAATTATTGTTTTGCAATAAGTTTATTAATTACCTAAACCAAAGTTTAGGTCATGTAAATAAAATGGTTTTATTTTTATTAAATGGATAATTATAGTTTAAAGGTAATTGCGCGGTGTGGTGATTGTCATTTCCAGAAGAAAGAGAGTCTAGAGACTCTACAGATATCTCTCATGTCGAGTGCGTACCGGTGTTATTTTCCCCAATATCCATAATTTGCAAGAGAACCGCCTTTCATGTTTAAAGCTCAGTGGTAGCGTGTACATACATCGCGTCGATCGATGTGAGTTCGAATCCCTGCAATGTGCCTGAAGCATTCGATGAAGGAAAATAGCGACGAAACCATAACATGGTGGTGGGGCTTTTTCTAATGTCCGCCTTTCTAGTTACCACCCTCGAGTTCAAAATCTGTCACCAAGCACCTATAGGTGTGATCCGGCAGCTGCACATAGAAACCAGCCCACCCACTAGGCTCAGCTGTTAACCAAAACTCTAAACCTATAAAGAATATATTTAAAAAAATGTTCGAGTGCGTGCCGCTGTTATCTGCCACAATTTGCTGTCCCAATATTTCTCGTTTGATACCAATATGACTGCAAAGTTTGGAAGTACAAAACGTGCTATCAATTCGACGTTAAGCTGCACAGCAAATTGTCTGTAATCTGCTGTTTGAAATGGACGCCGAATTTCGGTGTCAATCGAACATCCATTTGCGTCAGCCTTTTGACGTCAATTTTCTATCAAATGGATGGTGACTAATTTTTCATTAGGATAGGAATACCTACAAGTCACTGAGAACATCAGATCAGATAATAACGACACGTATTATCTCATCTCATTATTTGATTGGCAACTATTTAGTCGAATTTCATATTAGTTCAATTTAAAAAAATACTTTATATAATTTTGGCACTATGAAGGCATTTATGAAAATTACAACACTACTATCGGTTCGAAAAACATCCCGAGAATATACGGTAAGAAAGTCGATCAGATTTATTAATATTATTTTTTTTTCTAATTAATATTTACATTAATTAATAATTACTAGCGATCGCCCTAAGGTCGAAATTCGACCAACGACTTTTTATCATAGACTATTTTCTGTTCTACATTTACAGTATTCATAAACAATGAGTATTATCTACATCACTTGCTGTCACTTTTCGTTGAGTGAAAATGTCAATATTTTGGGGGGTCTAAGTTCAATGGCATTGGTCAGGTTAGGATTCGCAGTATTAATTTATTTAACTGAATATATTACTAACCAATATTATAGATAATTTGAGCTTTCTGCACTCCTTCTCCATATACACTTTAGCCAAGCCAAATCGCAGTCTTCCGTGCACGCAATACGCTTAAAAGGTACCGAAAGCTTTTGCTTCACGTATTAATATATAGATATTTAGCCGATTGTAGAGAGGGAATAATTTCCAGTCATCACTGCATGACATGGTTCTCATTCGTTCTAGACCGTTGTATTATGTATAAAAAAAATATACCTTATTTTTATTTATAAAAGCATCAGTTCTTAATAAACGCACGACGCGACGCGAAAGCCGGAGACAAAAAAATTATAAATAAAAATTATAGTACTAAAGACAATTTATACAAAAAAGCTCCAGTTTTTCTTAAATGCGAAATCGAAGCAATTGGTTTTGGTTGGTTTAGTTTTTTACGTTTCTTGTAAGACAATTTTTTCGTACTGTGCCGTCATTTTATTAAACGACTTGCAAAAAGGTAGGTTTTCTAGTTCCCTAACATGTTTGTATCTACGAGAAGAAGGTTCTGTTTCCCTAGCATGTTTTATGTGCGCAATTTTTTCTGAGTGTAGACGAACGATTTTTATGAATATTTTACTGGCTGTGTGTGTGTCATCTTGGCAAATTTAATAGGGTAATGGGGTATCGATGGTAAAATCGAATAAAAAATTAGGGACACATATGTACAGGTACAGACAGATATAACAATTGTGCTAATTAACGAGTTAATTAATTAGGTTATAACGAAGTCGGTTGAGTCTAAAAGAAAAGTTATATGCGAAATCATAGTTGGGGTCACGTCTCGCGATCATTCGCTTACACGCACTTGTAAAGAAATGAGAATTTACTTAAGGTATCATAATTAAAACAAGTCCTCGTGTTATTCGATTGGTGTTTGGTTTAAAGATGTTAACTTTTTATTATTTTTTGAATAGTATTATTTTTCAGCCAGTTTAATTATCGTAATTTATAAATGTAAAATATTTATACTGTCCTATTTTACTTTCTAAGCTGAGATCTGTAAATTGTGTACGTACCGGAAGACCGCAATAATATTTTTACTACTAAATGTTAAATCGTAGAAAGCATATAGAGTTGACTCTCAAGTGCAGTTGCCGAAACATACTGAGACGTGCTTAGGCAGTAGTATTAAATTGAATGAACAATATTCCGAAGTTTATAATGTCAAAACACAATCTTCATAATACTAATTTTTAGTTATATTGTGATATAAAAAACACGACTAAAAATGTAATCTAAAAATTCAAAATAAACAACCGCAGCGTATCAAATTATATTGCAGTTAAAGAGTCGTGGGAAATTTATTTTTTGGGAGTTCTTTTGGGTGCGCTTAGATGTTTTTGTTGCGTCATGGGTCATGGCATGCATTCCTTGAGAAATGCATAATAATAACTTGAAGGAACCGTGAATTTTCATTATTTGGTCATTTACTTATCTATATCATATTTTGTCGTGAATATGAAAAATACGTAGATTAGTCAAGTACTAATTTTGTTGTGTATACATGCATACTTAAAGATTTATTTTTACGTACAGTTTAAAGTTACTTATATATTATATACGGTTCAGTATTCAACAATTAATAAGTTTTTATGTAGAAAAATAGTTTTCCTTTTTTCTTAATTCTTAATTATAACAATGTTTAAATATTTAACTATAATGCATACGGTTAACAGATTTCTCCTAAAAAAATCACTAAAACATACATCATATTTGGTGCCTAGAAACGTCATTAACGCTCTGCTAAGTTTTTGATGGACGTTTTTAGCTTAATAATATACTGTTTTCTAAATGAAGAGTTTTTTCTAATGTTATAATTAAGGCTCTTTATAGCTAATTATATTCATGAAAGTGTTTCTGTTTTGAATGAATATAAACTCAATTTTATACTAACCAACTAAGTATTTTAGATCGGTGACGCAAAATGTCTTTGCCTCCGAAATGACAGCTTGTCCCAATCCTGCGTAGTTTTTTGCCAATATGTCGGCTTGAAGCTGACACAGATCTGCATCTACAATATCACGTTAGCGATACTTGGGCCCTCTAACCGGACGACGACCAGTAGTCGTCCCAAGTATGCTTCTTTAACTGCTCGATCCTTCCCATTTACTGTAAGTGGGTGATCCATTGGAGCATATGAGATTTTGTTCCGTCGATGATCTTAGGCTCAGTCTTCATCTTCAATCTTAATCGTCATTCTTAGCATTTTTTCGGATATCTCAAGGGCTATCGTCCCCCTCGACAGGTTCTAGGATCTTTCGGAGCATTTTTTTCCGCCACCAAGTTTTTTTTTGTTGGTGTCCTGGCCAACTTTAAACTCTTGTGTTAACAGCGAGTAGCCTCAGTATATAATACTTGTGACAAAATTATTTCATACGCGAACATTTAAGGAAAGTACATGTGATACTTAGTTCTAAAGATATATTTGCAACAGATTTTTCAGTTTCGATTCAATTATAAACTAACGACGACTTGCTTAACTTGTTTAAATATGATTAAAGTAAAACTACACGCATTTAATATGATCAAATAAAATTAACTTATTGCACAAAGAAAAGTTTGTTGCTAAATATGTTTAACGAACTGTCAAACTTAAACAGCCAAAAATGGCTACTTAGCGCCGCTAAACACGTTTACGTGACTTCTAATGATTCAGAATACAAATTATGTATGAAAAATTATGGGAACAAAAGCCATCATAAGGGCCAGAGTGGTATTAACACTATTGCCAGGTTTCTCATTCATATCTAATAGAAGATAGTTGCACTATTTTCGTGTTATTTGTTTATTTGAGTTTAACAAACAACAAATAATGACATTCAACTATGCACGATCCATTCTATGCTATATGTTTATAAGTCATCGCGCTTTACGAGTTATGAAAATCATCAAGACGCTAAATAAACGCAGGTACTGCTTTACCGACTCGCTAATTATGTTTAACTAAATCAGCGCACTGTATGTCTCGTGCAAATGCGTTTACGATTTAAAATCCATTTAGAAGGCTAATTGTAATTAACTAATTTTGTTTAACGGTGAGTTAAATTAAATGTAGCACAAGCCACCCTTAATCACAGCTATATTTTTAAAATTAGCAATAGCATTATTCTATTGGGCAATTACAAGTCGTATTCGCTATTTCTTTAGATTTGTACCTCAAAACCTAGTGACCCGGTGCAAAAATATTTTACAGGTTGTAGCGCCCACTTCACGAGACCCGTTCGACCACTCTATAATCTGTGTATTCTTTGACATTGTGTGTACTTTACGTACATTTGACAGGTAAAGAGTATTGAGTAAAATAATAAAAATTATAATTTCACTTACAGTTTTGATATGGATATGAAGTTATGTTGCGATACCGTGACATTGTTGTTTTAAAATAAAAATATATGTAGAATATTTTTTTTTTATAGGATCAAAAAATGTATTTTATGTACAGTGTATAGTTACTCATAATAATTATTAAAGTATTATATAAACAGTCATACTTTGTAAATCGCTGAAGATAAAGGAAAACTTCGTGAAGAAACTCGAACTTTTGGGAAATGTTGTAACAATTTTTTTGGTGTTATTTAAATTGTAATGTAATAAAGTTATTTGCTTGGCCAATATATTTAATAGATTACTACTAATAATAATACTAGCATATAGTAGGTAAAATAAGATCGTTGATTTCTCGGCGTTTGAAATCTATACTAATCGTAATAAAGTGGAAGAGTTTTTTGTTTGTTTAAATACGCTAATCTCTGGAAGTACCTGTTGGATTCGAAAAATTCTTTTTGTATATGATAGCCAGACTTATGAGGAATAGTATGGTAAAGTACCATCAGGCTCGAACTCTCAACTAACCTAAATCTTGATTTTTGTTACGTAAGTCGGAAGGCTATAATAGGCTCGCCCCCTATTACATGGGACCTAAAAACATACTCGGCGAACTGTGGGTGTACATTATACACCTCTGCCTAACCCTTCGGGGAATACAGGCGTGATGGTATGTGAAGTCGGAAGTCGAAGCCCTCCCGAACTGTCTTATGCGCGTGCACTGGCGTAATAGTTAATGATTCGGAAATATAATGTTCTAGAAAAATATTGGTCTTTAGTATATAAAAAAAAAATCAGTGATAGCATATACTTATCGCTTATACATAAGCCAGAATAAGGTATTTTGTGACAATAATTTGTTGTGGATTAAAAAGTGATTTTTAAGCATTATTTTTAGATATGGCAGCTTAATCCTTACGAACAAAAGTTACTTCATGATAAGGACAATTTTATGAGGTTAAATTTTGCTCTTGATATTATGTTATTTAGACACATAGTTTAGGAGATACTGAAAAATTAAAATAATTTATACTTTACGGGAAAAAAATTACAATAGGTACATTAACACAGGTGAAACCGTGGGTCACAGCTAGTCGCTAATAATACGTGGACTGGCATGGTGATTAAACCTGCACTTTTAGTACGGAAGACGTTGCTCAGAAATAGAATGATTTTCCTGTTTCGTATACACCTATATCTATTTGAAATGGACAAATGTAAGTATATAACTTAAGTTGAAATACTCTATGCACGGCTAACGAGCGACCATGTGTACTGTCGCTTTTTTGTTTAATTAAAATACCTCTTCTCGCAAATTTAATAGTTTTTTCAATGAAATTATTTTTTATCTCAATTGAAATTCTTCGCCATGATCAATAAGGAGAACCTATTTGTAATAATATGTAGGTATTAATTAAATATGTCAGGTGGATGATCAAACATGGTTCGAACAGCGAAAGTTAATTATCGGTTCTGCGAAATGTAACTACTTATAGTTTTTTAAGTTCTTTAATTGTTAACTTTCAAACTTGTCAGACTTTTTTGTGAATATTTTAAAGCTAATGTAACTTTTGTAAATAATCTTTACTTTCTAATGCCCGCTTGGCTAGCTACCACCATGAAGT
This sequence comes from Saturnia japonica, assembly GCA_033032175.1. Classification (NCBI taxonomy): domain Eukaryota; kingdom Metazoa; phylum Arthropoda; class Insecta; order Lepidoptera; family Saturniidae; genus Saturnia; species Saturnia japonica. Next base: position 21,180,460 of record CM065305.1, on the reverse strand, counting down.
TAAAACTCTGTAACCGAGCATCTGTAGGTATGTACCAGCAGCTGCACTTGTGGACAAGGCCCCCCATTAGGCTTAGCGTGTTATTTATTATCTTAGGCCACATCGTCACTTAACATCAGTTTAGATTGTCAGGCGAGCACTTCTATATGAAAATAAAAGAGCAAAATTATTAAAAAGGAAACAAAAAATAACACGTCTGCAACAAAAACACGATTAAAAAAAATTCTTTATTTGCTCTTTACTTGATTCCCAGACGTAATAAAATATTATACATACTATGTCATTCCCATAATACTCCCACAGTAAGGACGAATCGAATGATACCTCGTATGCTAAAAATCCGTCACGCCGTTTAGGCTACAGAGCGTGGCAAAAAAAAAAATAGACATACCTACATCATCATAATAAAATTTAAGAGCTGTGGTTCTCTTGTTGGTGGACCAATCTCCAGCTCTCTCTACACTGTGCCTTCCTCTTGACACCTTGATACAACACGACGCTTATTTTTTTCCTTCACTTAACTACTTCACTCGACAAGATTTGTACGCACTGTTTTACTAAACTTGTATGTACAGTGCGAGTGGTCGATAGTTTGAGTCCTGCTGATTGTAGGATTTTTAAAAAGATATTTTAAAGAAGATTTTTAAGTTACAAGGAGAAGACATAACACTTTTCCCTTACGTGACGATTTCTACATTTCAACTCCTACTGCAAGCCGCTGTAAAGAACTTCGTTCCAAAAATTGCTATGTTTTAAAAATAGTGTATATACGGTATGTACATAATTCTGAACATATTATTGAAGTGAAACTTATTTGCGACGGTGTGAATTGGATTTTATGCAAAGAAAATATGTAACGAAAAAGAAATAGCTATAAATATATATATAGGTTTTAGGCTGTGAGAGAATGAGATAGAAAGAGAGAAAGAGAGAGAAGTTTCACTTTTGAAATATTGGAGCTAAACATGATTATATTAATTACCTTTTTTAGTTTGATGAAATTGATAACTCTTTTTTATCCTTTAATTTTGGAATCTTTTAGAAGAGAGGTAAGGTACAGAGAAATGTATTTGAAGATTTCTCTCGACTTAGAACAGCCCGACTGGTGGAATACCTCCAGCCTACATAAGATCGCAGCCTTTTTGTTGTATTCCTGTGGTGAGTATGGTTTCCAGAGCTCTTTGGTGGGTTCAAGGTCCTCTACGCACAAGTGATACCTATGGTTTTACAAGCGTCCATCCATAGAGATACATAAATATACTTAAAGATACTTAATAAACTAATTGCAATTCGTTTTTTAATCAATTAACAAGTCGATTGAAATATTAATTAATTACGCCCAACACGGATTGGTATCATCTGACGGCCAACTCTCCCATAGCGCGCGCTCATTGGTGAAAGTAAATAGCACGTGCTTCCCCGGCTTCCTGTTACACACTTCCGTCCATTTTCACGAAATAACTCCCACAGATTATAGGAAAGGAAGAGGAAAGATGTTAAAATATTTATAGCAGAATTCTGTCGTTGACTGTACAGTCAAATAAAGTATTATCGAGTTAAACGTAAAGCAGAAGCTCTAGCACACTGACCCAGATCACCTTACATCGACGGTTTGCGAATTCCATTCGGCGAGAGTACTTTCAACGAAATCCACGATAAATACCGACGGTCATTACAAAAGTGGCACTTTATAATAACTGGGAAACGTTCTTATCTGTCGAAAAGCGACTTTTTTTTATTAATTTTGAGTTTATTTTTAAAAGATTTCATTAACAGATTTTTAAGTGCTCACTTTTTAAAAGAAAGTTTTGCAGATTACAAATCTTTTAATTTTTATTATGAAGCGGTAGGCAGATTGTGTTAAGGAAATTACTGTAGGTCTTATTATGGTATTGTGTGTATTTCTCATTTAGTTTTGTGTGGGTTAAAAGATTTGGTGAAGCGATAAATTGGAATTTGTTTAATAGAAGGAAAAATAATTGTTAGAATTCCAAGAATAAAGTGTAAGAAGATTTTACTATACTTTCTTTCCGACCTCGAATAAAATTAACGTTTAATGTCTATATTAATAATACGTGAAGCAAAATATTTCTACCCCTTTTTAAGCGTATTGCGTGCACGGAAGACTGTGGGATTTTGGCATGGTTACAGATTATATGGAGAAGGACTTCAGAAAGCTAAAATTTATCTATAATATCTGTTACTAATATATTAAATTAAATAATTTAATACTGCGAATCCTAACCCTACCAAGTGCCATTGAACTAAGACTCCCCAAAATATTGACACTGTCACTCAACGAAAAGTGACAGCAAGTGATGTAGATAATACTCATTGTTTAAGTTTATGAATACTGTAAATGTCAAATAGAAAATAGTCTATGACCAAAAAGTCGCTTGTCAAATTTCGACCTTAGGGCGATCGCTAGTTGACATAAATAGACATAATTATACTAAGTTAAGTAACGAAGTTACTTATCGCGGGGTGAGAGGTAAACTGAAAAAAGTGACCGACCGTGTCTATGACAGTCGTGGAATTGACTCGGCTGTATTACACTACGCGCTGTAGCATTGTATGCTTAGTACGAGTAGTCTATTGGTGGAAATAAACGTTTTATTACTAATAATTATCATAAAAATGTAAACAGATTATAAATTTATTCAGTACCTTATTATGTATCCAGTTTCTCCGTGCCAATATTACATACTGATCAACGCCGGAAGTCAATAGTTCATTTATAAGTTTCAAAACAAACGGCATTCTCTACTATTAAATCTGGAAGTCGATACTAAAATATAGTATTTTTAACCGTACACTGTAACACCTTATTTACTAATATATTACCGGTTTAGTACCTATTAAATATATGTGAATTAAGACTAGTATTTACAGTGAGTATATTGTTATAAAACTGTTAATTAATTAATTAACATTTAAAAAAAAAACAAGTGAACAAAATAATATATTCGACGATACCGCGTCATGCTGAATATGAAGGTCACGATAAGATCTATCATACACATTATGCTGTGATAAATACAATTGATTTAAACAAACGGCCAGTTGCATGAGTCACCTACAACAGAACGAACTGTGTCACAGTGTAATGTGAATATATTATGACGACGAGGGGCGTCACGCATGCGCAGTTACCACGATGCACCATGTCATTATATTGTTACTTCACACGAGTACAATTTAAAAAGCTTTTGAATTGATTATTTATTCATCATTTCCACAAAATGCGGCTTTATAAAATAGTACAAGATTAGGAACGGTTACTTTTATACATACAATGGATTTATATAAGGTTTATATTAAACCACATAAAAATAATCGCTACTTATAAAAAATCTATACTATTATTAAAAAGGTCTTCATCTTCTTGTTTTTGTTTTGGCGTCGCAAAAAGAACTTGCCAGTGTAAATGTTTTTAAGTCTTTGTAATATTGAAAGTGGGGTCTCCTTTGTTAGAACTATCTAGGGAGTTTTTGTGCTATCTTATAATTAATGTTTCCAGTTTATATTTATAATCCATTTCACATATGCACAACAACCAAACGATATCATGAAAATGTCAATAATATTACATAATATAGAGTCAAAGAACCTATGTTAATGAATTAAAATAAAAACCACAAACATGGCTGTTCAAGAACCACCCCAAAAACTCATTATACAACTCAAGAGTTTGTTTTTTTTTGTTTGAACTCGGTAATCTCTTAAATTATCAGTCAGATATGAAAAAAATATTATATTATTTTAATGACAAGAAATAAATCTATGATATCCATATTTTTACGAAATTATCTGGAATCAATATTTTGAAATGTTTTTGCTAACAAATGTTTTTTTTTTTAAATAATCAACGTGATTCGATTTTAATAGTAGACTATAATATGGTTACAATTTATTGAGTGTTTGAATACTTTGGTTTTTACGCATTTCCTCTGCATTTTCTTCTAATGCGTTTAAAATGTTGCATTATGTTTTTGCTCCCGTTATGGTTTCTATCACAGATTATAAATAATAAATATTATAACTTCGAAAGTAAGACTGTGTATTAAATTTAGTTGTTTCAAATTATATCTCGCTTGTAATCCAGTTAGGAAATGAAATTTCTGTTGAAGATTTATTACCATATTCACTCGATCGAAATTACGGGCATCTGCTAGTGTTGCTAAATAAATCGATTAACCAATGCAATCAACTCCCCACTGCATAACTGCCAGTGCATGCCGGTGCATGCGTTGTTCTTAGTTTCAGCACGTGCCTATATCTTTCCAAATTGCTTGACGTTTTAAACTACTGATCTGCTCTTTAGGGTATTAGCGTGAATCTATATAGCATATAAATAATAAATAGACTATAAAATGCAAAAAGAAAACATGTAATTTAAATTAATTTGTATTTAAGTACATCATTATATTAATACATGAAGCAAAAACTTTCTACACCTTTTTAAGCGTATTGCGTGCACGGAAGACTGTGAGATTTGGCATGGCTAAAGATTTTATGGAGAAGGAGTGCAGAAAGCTAAAATTTATCTATAATATCTGTTACTAATATATTAAATAAAATAAATTAATACTTACTGCGAATCCTAATCCGACCAATGCTATTGAACTTGACCCCAAAAATGTTGACATTGACACTCAATGAAAAGTGGCAGCAAGTGATATAATATTCATTGTTTAGATTCATACTGAAAATGTCAAACAGAAAATAGTCTATGATTAAAAAGTCGCTGGTCGAATTTCGATCATTGGGCGACCAAAAGTAAAAATAAATTTAAATTATTTTAATGAGAGCCCCTCTGTGGTGTAAAGGCCATTTCTGTTCACCGCCTTCAGTCGCGCTTTTACCTGACAATTTATATATTATATTAATTATTAGCACATATTAATATAAGTAACACGATTGTGAGTACAATTTCCTCAATGCAGATAACAAAAATCATACGCTATCGTACAAGGACTCGGTATAATCAAGCGTCGATAATCGAAGCGACGATGACCTAACCGATTATTTAAAAAAAAAAACCCTGAACTTGACGTTCAGGTAGGTGAAACGCCAAACCATTTCACAAAGTGTCAATAAGTACACACGACGGGCAACAGAACGCCCCACGAAAGCGACCTCAGTCACTTTCATCTCGCCTTTTTTTTGTTGTAGTACAACGCGTAATGAACTCACAAAAATGTATTTGCATCTATGTGGCACATCTTTTTTTAACCGTCGTATCAATCTGGGTATTTCGAAAAAGTTCGGGTAAGGCTTGTGTTGTAGTGTAAGCGTTACGATTTCATTGCTTTCAACTTTAGTCATTATTATAATGTTCATTTATATTACTTTATTTTATATTTTATGACTCGATAATCCTTTTTTTCTAAAAATAATTGAACTTAAGATATTATAATAACATTACATCACATATACTACATAACCTATACGTAAAGTGTTACGGGCCACGGCAGGCTTAGATTAACATTGTGAATAAACGTTAAATTTATATTGAAGTAAAGTCTATGTTAATCCATTGGTGAGGTTATACATACCTATAGGTCCTGCTAGAATTTTAGCACTGCAATTCGTGCTTGTAGGTCTGTAGCCTCATTGACCTATTTGACCCCATGTAACACTTATTTATCTTTAAATTTTTTTATAATATTTATTTTTAATCGGTTTCAAAAAAAGACGGAGCTTACTCAATTCGAATGTATGTGTACTTTTTTACGGATGTTCAGCCATGATTTCTTTGTTTATGAACCGATTTGGATGATTTTTTTTCTTTTGTTGGATAGGGGATACCTCAAGGGTGGTCCTGTTTTTATTCTATTGAATTGAACCTTCAACTTCGAAGATACACCAGGAATCTCTTCAAAATCATTAAAGTTGATTATATTTTTTTGTGAAAAATTGTCTTGTATAATATGTGATTCTATGTCATATAGACATTCTCTTTAATTCTTTCTATGCCTATATAAAATTGCCTTTTGTAAGATGAGACTACATCCAGCAAAGATTTGAAATAATTATGGCTCAGTAGGTATCGTGTACGAACTCCGCGTCGATCGACGTGAGTTCAAATCCCTGCAATGATCCTGAGCTTTCGGTGAAGGAAAAACATCGTGATGAAACCATAGCATGATGCTAGGGCTTTTTCTAATGCCCGCCTGGCTAGCTACCACCCTCAAGTTGAAAATCTGTCGCCAAACATCTCAATTGATGTGTTCCAGCAGCTACATTTGAGGCTTAGCATGCCACCATCTTGAGCCACATCATCACTTAAGATCAACCTGAGCTTGTGGCCACAACGCTAAACCTATAACGATTAAAAAAGGATATATACACAATATAATCATGTTAGAAACTGTGAATGATAGATTTTTCAGTTTAAACTAAAAGTAGCGTGCAGTGGTTTGGCAGCTTTACTCAAAACCGGTTTATGCTCGGACCTGCTGCCGTAGCGCCATCAATCATTACGGTCAAAACTATCTGATTTTATAGCTAATCATTGCACGATCATTTATTAAATATATATCCAATGGATTACATTTTTTATATCGTCTACTTTTCTATTTTATCGTGAAACTAATAGGTTTAGGTTGCTAATAGCCTTTTATATGTATAATCAAAATCAAAATAATCATTATTCAATTTGGGCCCTAAGAAGGCACTTATGAACGTCAAAACACTACTGCAGGTTCAAAACCATCGCGATCATCGAGAAGAACCGGTAAGAAACTCGATCGGATTTATCTTCTTTTTTTTCAACTGTACATGTGTTAATATAACAGGTACAATAATAATAATTTAGTGGATGCACAGAGATGGAGTCACTTCCGGACATCACTATCATTCACATAATGATCCACCCTATAATAACATTTTGACAGTAAAACCCTCTTGACATGGTTCTTGAACTTGTTGTCCGGCGAATCAGTAATGTGCTTCGGAATCTTATTATAGAACCTAACACTATTACCTAAAAAAACTTTTATTAGTCTTACTAAGTCTAAAACACGGTACGACTAATTTATCTATATTTCTAGTATTAACATTGTGCTGATCTTTGACAAAACCTAGCTTGACTAAGTTTTTGCGAATAATATTAAGTTATGAAAGATATATTGGGAGGGCAAAGTTAATATACCATATAAACAACAACAACAACAACAACACCATACAATACAAGTGTTAACTTGTCTTTAGGCATCAGTCTAGGTTTATTTAATGTACTGATTCCATTTAGATTCTAGTGCTTGTTATATTTTTCATAAGTATAAATAACTCTTGGATCATAAGAAAAGGGTAAAATATAATTGTACTACCCGTGCGCAATAAGTTGAGACCTGGGGGCTGTGACGCCACAGACGCATGGTTGTACTGTGCACAAAAAATATTACAAGTTTCGCCATACAATACCCGCGATTTCGTCGCTGCTATTTTTTTTAATGTAGCGAGTGTTGTACAGGTTCTTTTTACTGCCTGATCAACAGGTAAACAGAACTGTTTGTTCCGTTTTTCGTTTTTAAAAAAGTCCAACACTTTTAAAACGAGATTTCTCTCTCTACTATGTAAAGTTTATTGTTATTATAACAATAAATTTAACACAAAAAATAACTATAAAATATAGCGGTAACTCTAATAACTATTAACGAAACATTATCAAATAAGATTATAAAATCGGAACTCGTCGTCGTTGCGTGACGTAAGCCAGTACGAGACTAAGATGTAAAAAAAGGGCGTTGCCTACAGTACAACACGGGAGCTTGAGGGCAAGTTACAGGGGTAGCGGGTGGAAGGTTGCATTCCAGGCGAGTCTTAACTTATCGCGCACGGGTAGTAAAGGAAGAGACAGAGGTCAATAGAACTTTTCAATATGTTTTAAGTATAACATTTAGTTTTAAACATGGTCTTAATTTTCTTTTATACAACTAAGGGGGCAAACAGGCGTACAGCCCGCCTGATGGTAAGCGGTTACCATAGCCCATGGACGCTTGTTACACCAATGGTACCATCAGCGCGTTGCCAGCCTTGGACTCTCCATTCCCAAGGAACCTTGGAACCCCGACTCATCGCAGGAACATACCTATGCGGGTTATCAAGTGACCAGACGATAGCTCTGGTCTATACTACGGACTATTGATTCCGTGGTTTCCGCACTTTGAAAACTATTACTGGATTGCCGAGTAAAAATACGTCGATGACTATAAATTCAACTTTTATTGATCACTATTTACAATATTCACTTGTTACTATCTACTTGCTGACAATGTCTTTATCACTATTTATTTTCTTGCTGACTTCTTGAGAACGGATGCACTTGTCGCTATGTTGTTTTTTGCCGACTTCTTGAGAATGACTGAATTGGTACCTTTTTTTTTTTTTTTTTATTTAGAACTGACTACACTGTTAGCCTTAGGGGCCCTATCCTAAAACAGAGCCGCTGCGGCTTTTACAGCTTCACCGGACTTGGGGGCGAGCGCTTAGGGCACTCAGCCGCGAAAGTTTGTGACGACCCGCACGAGGGTGCCAGAGTGGCCGAACCTCGGCTCGGGCGGTCGTCGCGAATGCGAAAAAGTCGCGATCTAACTAATTCCCTAATACTATGAGAATTCGAGCTAACTAATATATACTCATATGCACGTTCCCCTCCTCCTGGGAGGAAGGAGTGGACCATGCGTATGTGTATTTGATAATCGGAATGGTTTTTCTACACTAACTAGCGCAATAGTCTAACTAGCGCAAAAAAAGAAAAAAAAAGGTCCCTTACAGAACCTATGTACCTGTGTGGTGTGCACGTGTGTGTGTTCATACGTGTGTAATGTTGTGTGTGGGTAACTAAGTGTTGCACGTATAGTGTCACTTTGTATCGCGCGGGCGGCTGCCTGACCCAAGGGCTTCACACCGAGGAACGGACCTAGGCTTGGGTTGCCGCTAGAGAGGGTGGACGCTAGAGAGGGTGGACGTGACGGGTGTGCGGGAGCGAAGTTGACCGCCCGTCCTCTGCGGAGAGAACGGTGGTTACGCGGGCGTGGGCGGTGGCACGCTCTGTTTGGAGAGACGGTGTCGGCGTAGAACGCGTTAGCTTTTTCGGTTTGGTCGGGCGGGTCAGTGAATATATTACGCGGCCGGCGTTTTCTCCGGCAGGCGTTGGGGTCGGGAACATAAGAAGCTGCCGCTTTTATTAAGGGATTCGCGTGGTTCGACGCGGTGTCGAAATACGAGCGAGAAAGGTGTTTGGCATATGCATGTATCGAGGGAAGGTCCATATCTCTATGGAGATCCTCCATACGAACAAACCAGGGGGCACCGGTAAGGCGGTGAAGAAACTTGTTCTGGATGGCTTGTAAGCGTTCCCAGTTATAACTTGACATATGTGCGAACGCAACGCAGCTATATGTCATGATCGGACGATCGAATTGGTACCTTTTTTTTTTTTTTTTTTTTTTTTTTTTTTTTTTTTTTTTTTTTTTTTTTTTTTTTTTTTTTTTTTTTTTTTTTTTTTTTAGAACTGACTACACTGTTAGCCTTAGGGGCCCTAAAGCCGCTGCGGCTTTTACAGCTTCACCGGACTTGGGGGCGAGCGCAGAGGGCACTCAGCCGCGAAAGTTTTGTGGACGACTCGCACGAGGGTGCCAAAGTGGCCGGACCTCGGCTCGGGCGGTCGTCGCGTTCGCAAATAGGTCGCGATCTATTCGAATCCCTACACCTACGATTCGAGCTAACTAAATATACACATAGGCACGTTCCCTTCCTCCTGGGAGGAAGGAAGGAACCGTGCGTATGTGTATTCAGTAATCGGAATGTTTCTACACTAACTAGCGCTAACTAACTAGCGTAAAAAAAGAAAAAAAAAGGTCCCTCACAGAACCTATGTACCTGTGTGGTGTGCACGTGTGTATGTTCATACGTGTGTAGTGTTGTATGTAGGTAGCTAAGTGATGCACGTACAGTGTCACTTGTATCGCGCGGGCGGTTGCCTGACCCAAGGGTTTCACACCGAGGAACGGACCTAGGCTTGGGTTACCGCTAGAGAGGGAGAGAGGGTGGACGTGACGGGTGTGCTGGAGCGAAATTGACCGCCCGCCCTCTGCGGAGAGAACGGTGGTTACGCGGGCGTGGGCGCTGGCACGCTCTGTTTGGAGAGACGGATGTGTAATATTTATTCGAATTTTCGATGTGATCGTCGGGATCAATAAAAATATTGCGCGGCCGGCGTTTCCACCGGATGTCCGTGGGTGCCGGAACATAAGTGGCGGCTGTTTTTATTAACGGATTCGCGTGGTTCGACGCGGTGTCGAAATACGAACGGGAGAGCTGTTTAACGTAGGCATGTATCGAAGGAAGCTCCATATCTCTATGGAGATCTACGCTTCGAACATACCACGGGGCCCCGGTGAGACGATAGAGGAACCTATTCTGTATCGATTGTAACCGTTTGAAACTCGACTCGGACATATGTGCGAACACGGCGCAACTGTATGTCAAAAGGTCGAATTGGTACCGCGGAGCGGGGCCTTTTATGGCGCTCGACGGGGCGGCTAAGCGGGTCTTGTTGGAGGGGCGACAGTGCGGCGTGAGTACGAAGTCCCCTCCATGGCAAAATGTGTTTCTTATTATCTATATCTCTATTGGTTATACAAAACTATATTCGTGTGTTGAAACTAAAACGTTTTCTAATAATTTAACAATAACTTAAAAACAATACATATAAAGGCTATAAATATGATATAAACTAAACATATAGTGCGTCTCGCTCGCACTTGTGACGCGATCTTGCTCTTGTGGCAGGCCACGCCTACTGCAGCGTTTGCGCTGTTTTCCTGCTATCCTGCACAATACCATAAGGCTATTTGGCTGCGGTCTTCTGTAGTAGATACCTCTAGTAATTGCATTAGTCGGCCTGCCAGAAGTAGATAGAAATTTCCAAATTTATCGCCTAAGATATTTTGTCCTTTTCGGAGATTCGGTGGTTTCGATGAGTGAGGTATTTTCTTGTGTTCGTTAGGCTAGTGTTGGAAATCTATTTTCGTGTTCCGGTAATTCTTCTTCTTGTTTTGGCGCCGCAAAAAGCACTTGCCAGTGTCAATGTTTTTAAGCCTTCATAAAATTTTCTAATATACAAAGTGGGTTCTTCTTACAAGATGGTGGATATCTAGGTAGTTTTTGTGACATTTAAAAATGCACGTTATCCCCTTTATATTTATAATTCACTTCACTTATGCACAATAACCAAACTATATCACGCAAAATATTACATAATATTGAGTCAAAAAACCTAATATAATGAATAAAAAATAAAAACCACAATATGTCACTTCAAAATCCCGCCAAGTGCTCCCATTTCAGAGTCAATCCCTTTTGAAGTGGAATAAAATATGGTGAGCCTGTAAGCGTTCTATTGCGATGGAAAAATCTTCTTGAAGGCAAGAGATACTTATTTCTACCACAAGGCACAAAGTGTAATATTTTGAAGGGAAATTAGTTCTTACAATAATTTATTATGGAAAAAGTCAAAACGTAGGAGCACGACAGTGGTAGATATAATTTATATTGTATAAAAATATGTATTTGCTGTAGTCCCATTATGCAGGTATGAAACCGTGGAATACATTTATATGGACTACGACGATTAAAAACAAAATAATATTACCCGTAGTTTTCTCAGTGCTTATTAAAAAATCAAAGGGCCTACGAAATGTAAGTACCCGGGACAATTGTCCAAGCCATGATAAACACTTAGAAAATCGTATTCCACACTATAGAATATAATGGTAATCGAAAAATTTCATAAAAGTTTCTTGATTTCTACATAATTTACTTTTCCATTTAGAATTACGCGTAACATGAAAGTTTAGGCTCTCGTTATGTTTTGAATGCGTCGAGCACGTAGTATACATTTTTTTATTATATTTGTCCAAATTACTTTGAAAGTTCAAATTGTTAAGCCCTAAAATCACGAGGTACAGTCGCTCACATCGATGCTACAATTAATTCAATATATTTTTTTACTTTTTTACACAGATAAACTCTATTAGTGTCGCATACAAAAAATGTAAAGTATCATCCAAATCGTTGACGACGTTTCTGAGAAACCAATTACATATTTAAACAAGAATTGCTTACTTAATAGTATTAGATAGATGTTCCGTACACAATTGTTTATATTTAATAAATATATAACAAACACGAAAAAAAATTGTGATAAAATTAACTGAAGTTTTTTTTATTATGATGGGATTTTTATCAAATGAACATGCGCACTACCTGATTTGGAATGGAATACATTTTCATTTATAACGCATCCCAAAGTTCATTTATATCGGAGATCAATTTGCAAATAGCGTGTTACTCCTGAGAATATTATTTAAAAATTGGTATGGAATCACCATATACATATATATATACCTTAACCTTAACCTACATAGGTTGAACACAGACAAATCTCTTTGGAAAATTTTCTCTACTTGGGGCAGCCCAACAGGTCAAATACCTCCCCTCCACCCTACAGAAGATCGCGGCCAAATAACCTTATCTTGTGTACCTGCGGTGAATAGAGTTTCCGGAGGTCTTCAGGAAAAAGGGGGGTTAAGGTCGGCAACGCGCTAGTGATACCTCTAGTGTTACAAGCGACCAAAGGCTATGGTAACCGCTTACCATTAGGCAAGCCGAAAGCTTGTTTGCCTTCTTAGTTGTATAAAAAAACTAAGACTGGTAATAGTTGCCCCAGACAGGCACTTTACGGTTGAAAAAAAAAAACGTTGAAATAGGTAAGTCCATTATTAATTTGAAAAATTCTACTTTTATGCTCAATGTAATTTAAAATAAAAAAAATATTTTGTATAATTTCTCTAAAGACCTTTTGTTTGTGACTGTATGAATAATGTACTTTCAACCGGTTAACTGTGGTGTCCCATTGTACCAATTGATTCAAGTTGATAGATTTTTGTACGACCAAACACGACAATTATTAATTGATCGATTAAGTTACCACATGGTGGACATGCTAAGCATGATAATTTTCGAAAGTGACGGCATTTGTTTTAATTATTCACGAAATTATTATCATCATTATCATGATGTATAATTGGAGATTTCATAATACTTATAGCTCGTCCAGAAAAGGGAATTGCCGCCTATTGAATCGTATAGTTTAATGTTTTTAAACTTTACTCCATAAGAATTGATTTTCATATATGTATATTGCCCGCGGTACGTACATTAGCTGGTAGCAAAATCGAGTGATAAATATTCACGCCTTATATTTATTTGTATACGGAAGTAACAATAATTAATATACATAATATGTAACATACTAATAATTTAACTTCGCCTATTGTATAATATATATTCCAAGATAATCGGTCTTAAAGAGTAAATGCCAGCCGCGCGTCGCAGTTGACACGAACCACTTTTATACAGAACATTCGTTTAGTATTCCAATTATTGTGCGACTGAAACTGATTTAAACGTTTTTTAAAGAATTAATTTAGGGAACCCTATTCTTTCAAGGTCACTTGAAGTCTTAGGGTTAAGAAGTTAAACACAATACACGTACAAACGAATTCGTTGATATTTAAAAAGCTGTGCGTGGTATGCCCGATTGGATTTCCTATAATCAACATCTCAGGAATCATTTCTTTTTTGATCCCTTGAGGATGAATATTCAGAACTTCTTTCTTATTGTTCATCTTAGTTATATAAAGAACTCTCATACAAAATTATATATATTTTTTGATTAAATTTTCTCTTTAAATTCTCAGCCTATCAACAATTTATTTTGTAGGTACCTTCCGGGATATTTACTGTCGATTAATATACTACACGGTGCATTAATGGCGACATTTAATTAACATAAGTGTCCCGTTACGCAATTTCTGATTTTATAAAAACGTATATTTTCATTCTATTTATTTAATTTTATTATTTATTGAATTATCTACAATTATCTTAATTAGCTTTTTGAAGCTACTTGTGTATAATAAACAACTCTAGCGCACAGGTCATCCGCCATGGTCACGGATTCTAATAATGAATCAATTAAATGAAGTGAATTTATTTTTACAATGGATAGGTTTGCGTTTGACCACTATCTCACTTGATCGTAAGTGATGATGTAGTCTACGATGGAGTACGCTAGCCTTGTAGACACCTAATCACTCGAGGACTTGAAGATACCCAGGTTATAATTATCGGGAAATACCAAATCCGGCAAAGCGTTCCACTCTTTAGCGGTGTGCATTATAAATGTGCTAGCAAAACGCTTTGTGCGCACTGGTGGAATATCTACCATAAATCGATGACGCTTCGCCGTGTCTCTTGTCGTCCGATGGTGGAAAGGGGATGGGGGAATTAAGTTGTGCAATTCCAACGCACAGTCACACATACTATTACAATGAAACACTTGATGACGCTGTCATATCCGCATAAGGAAAGAGATAATACTCTATGACGGCGAGGCGTTATAGGGTAATTTTACAGTACGATCTACCGCGATTTTTGTCAATATTCAGGGCAGTATAATAAGGAATCAGGTATGCAGGATTCGATCAAGGGCTAAAGGTGTTGTTAGTTGGTAGCTTCAGTCGCCGCATGACGAGCACGGAAAGCAGTCGTATGCGTAATGTTAGCCGTTATAATATAATATGTAACGTAATATGTTAATGTTACCTGCTATTGAGCCGAAAGGTCGCGGGTTCAATCCCCGCATATAACTTTTTTGTTTATAGTTTTTACTCGTATTCTAAACATCGATTATTTTATTATTTTATAACATATCTCTGACTGTTATTTTTACAAAACAATCGATACTAACGGGTTTTTAAACAATCGGTTACTATTATATTACAATTTTGTACGATCATAATGTATTAAAATATAGCAAAATTTGTACAATAAAATAAACACTGCTGTGTCTGCTGCAGTCACAACAAAAATTTACTTTTTGTAGTTTCGACAGTGTCAGCGCCATGATAATACATCTACGTACGCATCTCTTGACGTTCGTTTTTAAACTGAGATAGCAGACTAGCAGTACAATATTGTAGCTTTGTGAGATAGGAGTCAGAATGGTAGTGTAGTGTAATTGCGAGGCACAAACCTGCGGCCAAGGCCCCTTCCGAAAATCAGTTTGTGGAAGATCGTGCAATGTAATAACACCTTTACCGCTCCGAGTAATTTAATACTGGTAAGTAACTTCATGAATGAATCGGTTGCATAGAGTGATGCGAATTAGGTTACTTTGTTTAAATTTTTTTTTACGAACTATTTGTTTTATTTTATATTTATGATTACAGACCTAATTAGCCCAACCCGTGTGTTTAATTAATGTCGCCATTATAGCGGCACGTTGTATATAAAAAAAGTAAAAAAGTCTTCGTGAAAGCGGTACAAGTGTTTAGAATATTATTACATCGTAATTATTCATTCCTAAAGATTACATCGAGTCTTGATAAACCGATAACTTATATATAATACTTATTGTAAACTGATTCTTATTGTAATAATCGAAAGTTTTTAATTATCACTGCCTGTCTCTTGTATGTACTATTGCCTGGATCTTCAAGTGGTTATAAATCTTAAATCGATCGGTTTAGGTCGATATTAAATTGTTTTATCAGATTGTTTATCATACGTAACGTTACGAATTCGTATTGCGAGTTGAACTTTCTAGGTTTATTGTGATCAAGTATGAGATAATTAACATGGTAACGCCTAAGGCTGTTTGTGAACACTTGTTGCGCGGGTCAGCTAGTAATCAAATATTAGTAAAGGTATTTTAAAAGTATGTTTTCTTCTCCCCTATGCGTTCCTAAACCATTCCTCCGATCGCGATGTTTTTTGGAGAGTTAAAAATATTGAAACATTCAGAAAAAACTGCTATAAAATTTAAATGAAATATCTTAATTTTCTTACGATTTTTGTCAATGATAGTTAACGTATAGCTTATAATCGATAAATCATTCTTACAAAATTAAATCATCGAGGAAAACATTCTTTCTTTGTCCTCTTTTTATTACTTATGTCACGTCTACAAATGATATATATCTGAAGGTCTCTAGACTAGAAGTAGGTACCATCTCTATGTATGAGAAACAGTGTCCATCGAAAAGCGTCAAATAAGGCCACGGTACCGAGTGTGTAAATTTTAAAGATAGCGCGAAAAACAAAAAACAAAAAAAGAACTTGATTTAAAACTTATTTCGTGCCTCATTAGAAATAAAAGTAAGTAGGTATATTAAATATTACAGTAAAATACCAGCAAGTTTCCTTATTCGTGAGTGTGGGCGAATCACGAGGTCAGGGTGATGTTCACCCACATAACTATGTTTCAGCTTGCATGCTCTTACTATGATTTTCACTGAACTATAGCAGTTAACTGTATAAACTTACGTAATCAACGTAGATAAGTACTATAAGTTACAAATATCATACTAATACTAACTGTGCTTTATGTACAAAGTTATGAATATCATGCATTGAGTTGATTATGACGATTATTTAGGATGTTTATAAAAATGAGTTTAATGTATTTTCCTCAGTGCTTTTTGATGGAGTTAGTGAAGAACTACCTCAAGTCAGTAAGTGAAATTTTATTTGAATGTATTTTAAATTGTTCCCGCGAGTAAATCATTGTAATTGTGAGATGAGATTTTTTCGTTTGTAGTTCAGCAAAATTATTGTAACATACCTGAGAGGAAATACGGTACTGTGGTGTCAAATACCAACGGCGCGGTAGTCGCCGCCATTATGCTGGCCTGCAGAAATGCATCTTCACGACTCGTTATACGTCAAGTGTAAACTGTAATATTCCTTTAATTAAGAGTCCCCGTTACCAAACATAACCGTTTATTTATTTCTATGTACCCATTTATACAATAATACACTACGGTAACAAGTTCTTTAAAGTTAAAGCACTGTTTGATAGTAATTTTTTGAGTGGCTTCAACGTTAAATTGATTACTTACATTTAAAAATTTAGCAAGAGTTAACTATCATTGAAAAGTAAGACGTGTGGTAGCGGCAAGGAAAATAGTTTGAACTCTTTCAATACGTTTAAGGTTAGAAATCGAAAGTCGACTTTCGCTATCGACTCAATTGGTAAAATAATAATTCTCTCGATCGTAAATAAGTCGTTATTATTCGAGCGGACAATGTGATCAATGCGTTTTAATTTCTTATAAGATCGTTTGAAATGCAAATTTATTATTATGGTCCGATAAATATAGCCAATATTGTTTTGTTGTGCAGAAATGGGAGACATTAAAACTTTCTTAAATTTTGATTTCATTAATAAATAAATTATTCCATTCCAATAAATCATGAGTTATAATATATTACAGTTCCGAGTTATAAGAGAAAAATATTGTATACTTCTATGCCAAGCGTTATAATCCAACCAGCCTTATAAGCATAACTGATAGACAAACATCAAAACAAATATACTTTCACATTGTTTATATTAAATGATGTATACTAGACTAGACGTGCCACACGGTTTGACCCTCGTTAAATTTTTTCGACCAACTCCCCATAGCACCTCCAAAAGCGCACCAATCTACTCATTTCTCGTACTTGACTTTCATGGTTACTGGTCCGCTCCACAGCTTCGTAGCGTAATGTTAGATAGCCTATTAACCCTTCTCAATAAATTCATATTATAATATTACTGTCTGCTACGTTTTCACGCCTAAATCGCTGAACCAATTTCTATGAATTTTAGTATAGAGATAGAGTGAAAGAAAGAAAAAGCATTTATTCAATAATAACACCACACAACACACATAAATGTTTAGAAGAAATCTCAAGAAAAATATTTAGGTACCTACGAGCCAATATAATTGAATTGTATAATAAATTAATTCTTGCAACAATAACAATTATTTTTTCAATTTAGCTTTGAAGCTGAAACGAAACGTCGGCGTAATATTTCGAATAGGAGGTGGTATGTTGTTCCAGCACTTAGTAGTTGCATAACTAAAAGTACCACGAAAAGCTACAGTTTTATGACGTGGTATAGCAAATATGTGCGAGCGATTTTCATGGTAGGACCACATAAACTTATTAGATAGGTAACTTGGACCTTGGAGAAGAACATAGGCTGCCTATTGTTGTGAAAAAAAAAATTATAGGCAGGTAATAACAGAGAATGAAAGTTTGTAAAGAGAATCCATCATTTCTTAAATTACGGATATGAAAAGTCATATTTGTGCGTTTGATAAGGAACATTTAGAGTGCTCTGCGTTTTGGAAAAACCATTCCTCAAGGCGGTACAATAGACTGAATAGACATGAATCATATTATGTACTTAAGTAAAAGTACCAGAGATATATTTAGAAAAGGATATTTAATATATTCCCTGCTTAAATGCAGACGAAGTCGCCGGTACCAGCTAGTAAGCTAATTAAACAAAAAAATAACATTTCCAATCTTACCGGTAATTCTAGAGTTTAGCGCACCCAAACAAAGAAGTCTCGAGAGCTATTAGCACAGATTACAATAACATCAGATATGAGTTCTCGTGAAAAGTTACCCAAGAAAGGTATCCCGCGTGACGTAATTTGATTTGATGATATGTTAAAGTAAAGTATTGATGCAGACGAATACAGCTTAAATCACATATCAATTTCGCAGTTGTCTTAAGGCTGTGCTTGTAGCAATGATGTTGAGGTGAAAACAATGTTGAGATCTGCGTACGAGCGCGACGCGACCGTGGGAGACTTGCGTTCAGTTTAAACGAGGCTTTATTGTTCGAAGTATGTTTTGCTCGTTACGAAACAAGTTCAGGTAAAAATTAAAAGTGCCACTTCTGTTAAACTTGTGTTTGTGTAATACAGAAAAAGTCTTTTAGTAGTTTAGTTGGAATGTTTTGTATTGAATTAGGAAATTGTCAAAAATCACTCGTTGCTTCTTATAATTTTTCTGTGGAAATATTTACATAATACTTATTAATATTATAAAGATTAAGAGATTTTTTTTTCTAATGCGCTAATCTCTGGAATTATCACTCGAGTTTTTAAAATACTCGACAGGTATCGTGGGACACCCGGTACTAACAAAGTTCCTTTCGCTGTATGTTATGACCAGATGTGTGAACAATGTTGTACGTACAGTAAAAGAGGTCGAGGGTTCGAGACCCGCTGATTCGGTTTTTTTTATATAAGCTTTTCGAAATTTACTTCTTAAGAAACGATTTTCGGGAAGGAAATTAGAAAAGCGTTACGTTTTTAAGCGTTAAGAAAAAGGGTTACGTTTTTTTGCGCAACCTACCTTGCGCACTTTTCACTTTGAAATCATGTATGTGTATATACATACATCATCTTGCTTTTAGCTAAATCATTAACCACGTACTGATTAAGTGGGTGAGCGGGTGATTGCATATTAAAGACAATCGTACTTAAGCTGTAAACTCACTACTATACTACACACTACTTTTTCATTTTTCGTTTTATTATTAATAAAAAAGTCGTTGGTCGAATTTCGACCGCTGTTAAAATTTAAAGTAAATATTTTCGTCAAAAAAACGTACTACACAATTATTAATCTGCGTAAATGAGCATTTCTGGTTTAATGATAACAACGCGGGTTGAAAACAATGGAAAAGTTCATCGAACCGCAATTGTGACAATGTAAAAGCAGACCGTAAAACAGTAATAGTACAAAAACAAAACAAATAATATTAAAACAACTAGCAGAAGGTGTTCTTGCGTATAATCACCTTTAACGGTTCTTCTGATTATTATTTTTATCATTTAAAGCAGTCGTGTCGTCGATTAATCCTGGTCTGTTCAAAAATATTCCTTTAAGACACCCTAGTCTTAGTCTAAGCTTCAAACATGACTCAAGTGTTGAGGTATTTTACTGTTGCTATCAGGGGCGTTATGAAACTCCGAAAACCTATTGAACCGTATTTTGAATAGGCTTGGATTCTTATGAGACATTATGGAATACTAAAAATGGTTTAGAATTTAACTAATCTTATATATAAAAATCTATGGCTGTGTGTTTGGTCCCTATGAACTCCGAACTGGCCGGAGCGATTTTGATAAATTTTTTCAAACAATCTTTATATTCAAATTTTGGTAGCGATTGGATCAATGTTCCTTAAGGACTCCAAAACGGCACAGCAACGCGTGGCCGGGTTTACAAGAATTTATATAAATCACCTAAAAATGTTGAAATAATAACTGCAACCATTCTGAATAAACTTCTTTGAAAAATTTAATAATCATAAGAAAAATTATTCCAAAAATATAACGTGAGAATATAACGTCCTTCAAACATAACGTGAACAGGATATTTGAGCAGGCCGGCATGACAGCGACGACTGGCGGTGCAACGTAGATCCCTCGGTGGTCGCCGTTGTTTTAGATTGCACTGTGCTTACCATCAGGTACAGTAACACGTAACACGTCACTTTGGTGTGCTACGATAAAAAATAAATACCTGAAATATTTCATATTTGAAACTGATATCCAGATCCGAAACCTCTTATCACTGTATATACCCTTGAAGACTAAGTTGGAACTCCTCCTGTGCCAGTGCGCTTTACCAATCACACTCCTTAGTAACGGTTAAACGTGTTAGAAATAAATTATTAAAAATATTAGAATGGAGATTTTTATTGATATAAAACGTGGATAATGACAAAGAGTGATGAGGAATTATTGGAAGCATTTGTAATGTAATGGAAGATGATGGAGAGAACTAGATGGAGGAAAGGAGAACCGAAGGAACAGGTATTAAACATGGTAAAAGAGAAGAGGATAATACTAGAGATCATTCAAAATACGAGGGGAACTTTCGTGGGGCATTTGAATCGACACGACGACCTAATAAAATGATAATAGAAGGAAAAATTTAAGGGAGGACACACACTGACACGAGGAGTTCTAACTCAGACCTCAGGACTATTAACCTATTAGGATTGGCGGGACTACGGTCCATTTTAGTTTGGTTATACGCAGCTATATGCTGTAGCGACCACTTAAATCAATTGGACTTCTATGCCAATTTGCTGCTTTACCACATTCAGTAAATTCGCAAATATTGTCTTGTACAAAAGGCCCATGATGTATGGTAGATAATTTTACTAGGAAATGCATTTCTCGGGATCATAGACTTATCTCTGTTAACAGAAACTGTTGTCGCCGTCGACTTGTCCATTTGTTCAATAGAATTACAAATGTGGTTTAATTAAGGAGCGTTAGCGATTTAAATTAATATAAAAATTATATCAACTTGCGACAAAGGGCATAATTTAATCACAGAATAACGTGTGCAATTTTAAAATGAATGCCATAGAAGGGATGTTTAATGTTCAACGATGTTATCGAAAAGACGATCGATATACAAGGTGTCCAGAAAGGGTATCGGGTATTTGTAAGTTCAATGAAACAAAAATTATTTGTATGCAATAAAAAAGTTTATTGTTTATTATTAGCATATGAATTGGAGAATTATTTGGAAAAGATGATGTTATCCAAATGATGACCGTTACGTTGCTGGCACTCTTCTAAACGGAAACGAAGATTGGCGATAACACGTTGACACATAGCTATCGATATTGCTGCCATTTCTGACCTGATGTTTTGCTTTAACTGGGTTAGATTCGTCGGATGGTTTTGATAAACCTTACTTTTAAGGTATCCCCATGCAAAATAGTCAAGCGGGCTAAGGTCGGGGCTTCTGGGAGGCCAGTTGATGTTACCCCTTCGCGAAATGACTTTATTAGGGAATAATTCGTTAACAACTTCCATTGAGTCATTTGAGGTATGGCAAGTGGCAAGTACCCCATCTTGCTGGAACCACGTTCTTGAGTTGAAACCTGCAAACTCCTGCAACTCTGGGACCAAAAAATTTCGCAACATATCGCAATAACGGTCACTATTCACATTAATTGCTCGGCCTCGTTGATCTTCATGAAAATAAGGACCAATTATGCCTTTAGCAGATATAGCGGCCCAAACAACGACCATTGGGCTATGCAGGAGTCGTTCATGCTTTCGTCTCGGATTCTCCACTGCCCAGTACCGACAATTCTGCTTATTAACATGACCATTCAGGTGAAAATTTGCTTCGTCACTGAACAGTATGTTGTTAAAGTTGTTAAATCGCTGCAGCATTTCGTTCGCAAAATTCAGTCGATTAGCATAGTCCGTATCCTTCAATTCTTGAACCAATTGAATTTTATAGGCTTTTAGATGTAAGTCTTTCTTTAAAATCGAATGTAAAGACGATTTTTTGATGTTCAACGCTTGGCTTCGCTTTCGGATGGATAAAGACGGATTTTGACGAACCGACGCCTCAACTTCTTCAATTGTTTCTTCATCGCGAACTGGACGAGGACGACCAGAGTTTTGAATTTTAACTGTCGCACCTGTATTCTCGAACATCCTGATCCATTTCCTAATGCTATCGTCACTTGGCGCGTGGCGTGTACGATATTCCGCACGATAGAGACGTTGAGCAGTCACTATTGAATCACCATTACGATAATACGCTCGTACGCAAAATGCGCGATGCGTCCCCGAGTACTGTTCCATCGTGACTAAAACTCCAAAAAATGGCGGACGCTACGAACCCCTCCCCGCACCCTTTAGACGCCCCGTTTCGAATATGGTGCGAAAACAAATACCCGATACCCTTTCTGGACACCTTGTATATTGAAGCAATGATGGAACAGTTGATAGCGTATACGGACTCCGCGTCAATCGACGTGAGTTCGAATCTCAGCAATGAGTCTGAACTTTCGATGAAGGAAAACATCGTGATGAAACCATAGCGTGTAGGAATTTTTCTAATGGCCGCCTGACTAGCTACCACCCTCAAGTTGAAAATTGGCTGCCGTGAAAGTCAGTCTTCCACTAGCCTTAGCGTGAAACTATCTTGGACCACATCGTCACTAAAGATCAGGTGAGATTGTGACCAAAACGCTAATAAAATAGAGTTCGAGGATGCGATGTGGCACCCAAAACAAGCTCGCCCACTTGGCTAGCACCAAAATATTGAAATTTTTGTATCGATATTTAACGGACATCGATGTATACTTAACGATGTTGACATCGATGTCAATATCGATGTTTCTCTGATATCCCCCATCGCTGTGCCTAGTGAAATATTTTGAGTTGCAATAAACTCTGAAAGCATGAACAAGTGAAAGATAGAAGAGATTTATGTTTCACTTTAATTTCACTTTCAATCTGGTGAGATTGAGGGTCAGTATTACTTTTTATTTAAAGTGTGTATCATGAAGTCTCTTTTTGATTGCATGATTTATATTAAATATTTCGCTGGCAAGAGAAGAAAAAAGTAAAACCCTTTGATAGATGACAACTTTGTGCGAGTCCTAACTACTGATCGGATTTTTATATGGTTTTTGATGGACGGAGTGATTTATGAAGAAGGTTTAGGTATATAATTCATTACGGTTCTATGTAAATTGGCTGAAATATGACGATTATTGTTGAAAATGTCGGAACAAATTTTGCCAACTGGGAGTTTTACTGGCGGGCGCCCCATAAGCATTACAATTATGTGTATTACTCTGCTACCCGTGCGACGACAGGGCAGGTTGCTAGTTTAATTATATTTCGTGAAATTATAAACATTTATTGAACAAGGTAAATTGAAAATTTATGAAATCCTCGATATAATTAACATATTCATTGCGGCCATTCCAATGAGCACAAACACGATATCTCTGCTGCAAGTTGGTGAGGTGTTTGGTATCCTATAAATTCCGGATGACACTTCAGCATCAGGTTATTTTTTATTTCTAATATAATTGAATTAACAGAACACCAAATCTCTACTCAATCAGACCTGTTGAAGATGCTTAAATATATTTTCAACTAGAAAAGGGATGATAATCTTCAAAAAGGCTGAACAGATTTTCTTGAATTATAGCTAAGAACACTCTCGATGAAGTCAACTTTCAAATAAAAAATAAACAAGATTAAAATCGGTTTAGCCGTTTATGAGCTATGATGCGACGGACAGACACACAGATACACACGTTACACTTATAAAAAGAGGGGCTTTTTCTGTCGGGTGTTAAAAATATTTTAATAGCACTTTTAACTTGTACCACAATAAAGTTTGAAGCTTGTAACGATTTGCATCAGGAAGCAACTTCAACTCCGGCTACGACATTGAGCTGACTGAGCTGATCCCCATCTATTCTGTCGTCCCATTTACATGCCACTTTCTATTTTCGCTAGGTGGCGCCATACACAAACATCTCGTTGCGCAACTAAGATTGAAATTTTATATGAATTATTTAACTAGCTGTGCCCGTGGCTTCGCTCACGTGAACTACAGAATGCCCGGGCAATCTTGCTTCCCCCGTTCCCGGATATTTTAAAGACAAAAATGCTATCGCTAACTTCTTTGTAGGTCTTTTTAAGATGTACATGTATGTTGTACTTATATTAATTTGAAATACCTCTTATGGTTTACTCAGCATAAGCAATTTAAGCGCCTCAAAAGTGTATTTCAAGGTTGACTCACAGTAACCATATTTATCTTCAACATTATAATAAAAAATATTAGATTATTTGCGGAGCTATTTTCTCCAATTCAGTATTAATGTTTTGTTAGTTAACTTGGGAATTTAATGTAGATTAAAATTTTCCATTACATTATGTCATTTAAATCAATACCGTAGAATATAATTTCACAGATTGAAAATTACGCGCAACCAATAAATCACTCGCAGCGAAACGGTTGGCCGGCACTGGGCGCCTATAATGAATTGCGTGTCGTAAGCTAAGCGCACTTTTCATAACTTTGAAGTTATGCTCTATCAATACTAAAGCGATAAACTCTAAATGAAACGCTGGGGCGGATCGACAGTGTAATATAAATACCATATATATAATTCTTGTTGTACGCACATCCGTGATAGTTCTATATTAGTACAATCAGTTTAAACTAGATGATGCGTGAGTTGTTTCATTTTAAAGACAACGGGAGCAAAGTCGCTAATTTAACTATGGTAAGCATATAATATTGTATAAAATATTTTCTATAAAACATTAAGTTGTGAATGCGTGGTCGTTGGCAGCAGTTTACGCCTGATTTATGCCCTGCTGAATATTTAACAGCACTGAGAGGCTTTCAGGTATTCATTCGTGTTATGTATGTAGGGGTTTTATGTGTTTAGTATATAGCCGCTCTAGGATGTAAATGAGATTCCGACATGTATTGTTGTTTTAAATCTTATAATATATATTGGCTTTTTTATTGTGTAAAACGATATATTATTTTTACACACAGCGTAAAATACAACAAGAAAATTTTTAACAAAATAGAAAACCTAGTTCAATCGTTTTGAAGAGTTCCCTGGTGTATCTTTGAAGTCGAAGGTCCAGTGCCAATGAATTCAAAATGGGACCATTGAGGTATCCCCTTTCCGACAAAAAAGAATCATCCAAATCAGTTCATACACAAAGAAGCTATGGATAAACATTCATAAAAATATATATAACTAGCGGCCCGCCCCGGCTTCGCGCGGGAATTAACAAAAATTTCAAAATAAGGTAAAAATTATAATACACACGAATAAACCTTTTTATTTGCGTCAGGTTACTAAGAAAAGAAAATTATAAAGAAAGTTTGAATATTGCACTCCCATAGTGGAGAATAAGGAACAATCCTTCTATTATCTATATTGAACCTACTTCCTCTGATATTTAGCGTAGCGCACTGTCCTCCATTTTCGACGTCACAATGATGATAAACTGGATATCCGGCCTCTCCGGTTTGGGTATCGTTGACGAACGTCGAGGGTAATTTTTTGTACAGATATTTTTCGTACATGGTGCTGTTAAATTAGTCTCTCCGCATGGTCCGTGCACCATATTTTTTGTTACGATATCGTACAATATCGGATCGTTTTGTGAATAAAATTTGTAAAATAAACGAACATTTATTGTTGCATAATTATAATAGGTAGAGATATTTTGTCGCGATACTTTTTGTAAATAATGACGTGTTCTGCAAAATTTTAGAACATTATTTTATTCTATCATCAGTAGTTTTTGCAGCTCACGCAATGTAAACAATATTTTACATAATTTTTTTACACCTTGAGTTACATTATTGGAGTTTTAGTAAGGATTCCTCATTTGTGTCACTCTGTGATAGTGTAGCTTTCCAACAGTGAAATAATTTTTCAAATCGGTTTAGTAGTTTCGGAGCCTATTCAATGCAAACAAACAATCTGGTCTTTCCTCTTTATAATATTAGTATAGATAAAAGTACATTCGAATTAAAAACCTCCTCCGTTTTTTAAGGCGATTCAAAAGTGTATCTCTGATGTGTCAACTAGATGTAGGCATATTAAAGATTTGCGTTAAAAAAAAAACAAATACAATATAATTACAGACAAAACCGTAACACGTATGTAATTTCGTGTTACGTGTCATGGCATCTTGTTTCACAAATACGGCGGCTTCGCGTCGCGTCGCGTCGAAGCAAGCTGTTACTAATATGGGCTTCTATTTTGAATGCAGCTTTACATCATTTTCAATAGGGTTGTCCCTATTCGAATATTAACTGAAAAACTATATTTGAAATTACATGACAGTGACAGTGACAGTTACATTTAAGTGATGTTAAATAACTTAATGTTTTTTCTTATGATTGTAATACAATCAAATAGGGAAAATCAAATAATATTCCATTTAAACTCTGATAAAATTATTTTAGTTTTCATAAGTGTTTGCAAATGAAATATGTTACTAAATTTATGTAATACTAGCTGTACCTGCGACTTTGCCTGCATGTATCTTAGTATGCGGCAACAGCGGCGAAGAGAAAAACGTACGCGTGGGACTTTAGTTTAGTTTATTTGTGCAGTATTCTAATTCTTCTTCCTTTTCTAAAATAAAATTAGCCTAAGTTACTCCTTATAACACCAGCTTTATGCCGGTAAAAAGTTCTGACAAAATCAGTCCAACCGTTTCGGTGATTAGCCGGAACAAACATACAGACAGAAATTTTTAACATTTTTTTTTTTATAAGTACCGTAATTTTTTATAAGTAATAATTTAATAATTTATAAGATTTTTTTTTCATATGCATTTAGTAAAAACCTGTTATTTTGACATTAGAAACAAGTTCTTCAGTTTTATTATTTGATTAAATATATATAGAGGTTCACATTAGCAAGACACTTTGTAATTTTGAAGGAAAAGGTGCAAAGATGGCAGTGAAAATTATTTTTATAGTGCAAAAATGCAACAAATTTATTTAGTTACTACTATTGTATATGGAAAACTACAAAAGAAGTATTACCATATTTGTAAGCGAAAAATTTTAACATTAAATGAAAAATAATTATACTACATCTAATTTACGAAAAAAAGGGAATGTAAATATTGTACAAAAATTAGTATCTACATTATACGAGTATATAAATGAAGGTTTTTACTTCTTACAACTTTCCTGGCAACCCTGAGAAATAATTTGCATGATAAAAGTGCGGTAACATGAAACACTTACAAGTTATAACATCGTTTTGAAAAGGTGCACATTATCTTCTCCGTAGTCTAATAAACATGTCTTTATGCAACGAAGTGCCACCGACGCGATGCGACGTGATCATTTTCTTAAATATAGTTCTGTTAATTTATGGAAGAAATCTATACTAATATTATGAAGCTGAAGAGTTTGTTTTTTTGTTTGGTTGAACACGTTAATCTCAGGATCTACTGGTTTGAATGAAAAAATGTTTAGTGTTGGATAAGCCATTTATCGACGAAGGCTATTATAGGCTACATAACATCACGCTATAATCAATAGGAGTGGAGCACCAATGAAAAATGTTGGAAATACTGGCAAATTTTATTTCCTTTGAGAGCCTCCATTGCCTTCGCTGCGTAAATGGTTAAAGTTACGCAACAATCATGTGTGATGGTATTATTTCTCTTTAATATTTCTAAAAAAAGTCCGCGATAGCATTTGGTTATCTTTTAAGTTTTACTCAATATAACCTTTTTTATAGTAATAAAATTTGTTCTAAAATAATGAATTATTTGCGAAGGAGTTTTTATATACATGGTATTAATCCTTATCGAAATAAATAAATTATTCATCACAAGTATTTAATTTCAAAAAAAGTTGCCCTTTACAGTAATTGATTTAAATTAATATCTTAGGAGATATCACAGTTATAACTAACTCGGCAGAAAATAATGATCAAGTACCGCGAGCGCATTTTTATTATGCAGAATAATGTGGGAGGCGGACGGCACCTAATAATACAGTGCCTACGACCCACTCTCTCTAAACCTTTCTCTCTCTCTCTTACATGATGCAGACGAAGTTGCGCGGGTTAGCTAGTTCTTATATTTTCTAAGCGCTGTATAATCACTGTCAAGGCTCCAAGTTCCGTTGTATTTAAACGTCTTGGTCTTTTTACCGGAATGCAAAAAAGGATTGTTTTTCGAGCGTATATATGCATATTTATATATCTCTATATCTTTGGCATGCTCTGTAGCCTAAACGGCTTGATAGATTTTACCATACGATATGTCGTTAGATTTGTCTTAATTGTAGGAATGACATAGGCTATATAATATTTAAATACGACGTATGGGATTCAAATAAAGAGCAAATATAGTTTTTTTTGTTGGGAAGTGTTTTTCGTTGAAGTCGGGTTATTTGTTTCCTTTGTAATAATTAAGCTTGTTTTTAATAACCGTTTCAATTAAAACTAATGTTGTTAATTCGTGGGGTAGCATGTTATACCGAACGTAATAAGGTCTACAGACCCGCGACAAATCAAATTATTTGACCTCCGTAACACTGCTATCAAATTCGACGATGCTCTTATATAAAGAATGTTGTTTTTTTTTCTTACTTAAATAATGTAATTAGTAGTCATTATAGTCACTGCAAAGGTCTTCAGTTATAAATTGAGTGATTTGATCTAAAATGCGCGATACTTAATCATTATTTTGCTGCCGAGTTATTTTAAAACTGTGATATCTCCTAAGATATATATTTAAATCAATTAATGTAAAGGGCAATTTTGTTCAAAATTAAATACTTGTGATGAATAACGTATTTATTTCAATAAGGATTAATACCATGTATATAAAAACACCTTCGCAAATAATTCATTGTTTTAGCACAATTTTATTACCATAAAAAAGGTTATATTTAAGTAAACCTTAAAATATAGCCATGTGCTGTCCCGAACGTTTATCTAGATTTTTTTAAGAGAAATATTTCCTTCACACACTCTTGTTGCGTAACTTTAACCATTTACGTAGCGCACGCAGTGGAAGCTCTCAAAAAGAATAAATTTCCCCCGTTTTTCCAACATTTTTCATTAGTTCTCCGCTCCTATTGACTGTAGCGTGATGTTATATAGCCTATAGCCTTCCTCGTTAAATGGCCTATCCAACACTAAAACATTTTTTTCATTCGAACCAGTAGTTCCTGAGATTAGCGCGTTCAACCAAACAAACAAACATACTCTTCAGCATTATAATATTATAGTATAGGTTAAGCTTTCATATGTTTATTGTATATAGTAATATATATATAAATGATGGAACTTTACAGAATATTGTTTATAGTCTGTAAGCAATTTCTAAGAAATAACAACGAGTAAAACGCGTATAGATTGTTGTATTGAAAGTATTATCATATAACAATATTACAAGTCTGATAATATTTCAATGCAGGACAAAAGAGGGATCGCAGGGGTTTCATGAATGCGCCAAGTGCAGCAACGTTGCTGCAACGCAAACGTTAAATACCCTATATCTCGTTCAGAATTGTTTCGACTACCTAAATAATTATAGTGCTTACTAGCTGTGCCCGTGGCTTCGCTCACGTGGACTGTAGTCCATTCTGTAGAATGCCCGCGCAATCTTGCTCCCCCGCTCCCGGATATTTTAATGACAAAAATGCTTATTGTTGCTGTTCCGTAGAAGATAGACGTATACTCTCCGTGACTTTTTTGTAGGTCTTTTTAATGTCTACAATTATGTAGTACATTAATTTGCTATATCTCTTATCTCAGCGTAAGCGATTTAAGCGCCCGAATTGATTCACCATGACCAATGTTTTTTTATTTGTACGGAACCCTAATTATTTTTCTAAAATAAAAGTTA
Organism: Saturnia japonica; assembly: GCA_033032175.1. Classification (NCBI taxonomy): domain Eukaryota; kingdom Metazoa; phylum Arthropoda; class Insecta; order Lepidoptera; family Saturniidae; genus Saturnia; species Saturnia japonica. The sequence continues at coordinate 21,150,320 of CM065305.1, read as the reverse complement.
TTCCGGATTATCTTTGAAACGGTTGGATCAATTTTGATGAGACTTGCACTGGCAGATAGATGATGTTATAAGGAGTAACTTATTTTAGAAAAATAATTAGGATTCCGCACAAAAAAACATCTTTCTTTTCTCCTTCTTCATTTTGTAGTCCACGTCAGCGGAGCCGCGGGCAAAGCTATTAATTAGTATATAGATTCTTAGTTGAAGAAGTTAGAGCGATATTCTTATGGTCTTATTATTATTTTTAATTTAGAAGTAAATTAAATGGGAGCATGCTGTATAGCATGTTTGTTGACTTTGATGTCGACAGGCAAAGCAGCTGGCTGGCAACAAATCAAATTAATTGAGCATCCGCGGACGAAGTGCCGCTCTCGGCACTAACAGAATAACAGCCCAATTGAAAACGTGCCGGGGAAACGCAATTCGATTATGTTAGAAGATGACCTATATACGGGGATAGTTTTGGTCGAATATGATCGACAGGGTTCGTGGGAAACACTTATGTTAAACGAATTTAATAAAACTAGCTGAATGATGCGAATAGCTCGCATATAATAGAATGTAAATAATCTAATTATACTATGTTCATCCTAAAAAGGCTTGCATAACATATCAACAGAACGTAAATTTTTACGCTGTGCAAATTATGACATAACCTAAAAGATTGCGTTTTGACTATCAATTATTATTAAAAAAATTTTTTTACACATAAATGTTTTAAAAACTTTTTGCTCGACAAAATCCATACTAATATTATAAATGCGAAAGTAACTCTGTCTGTCTGTCGGTTAAGTTTTCACGCTTAAACCGCTCAACCAATTTTGATGAATTTTGGTATAGAGATAGATTGGACCTTGGAAAAGGACATAGGCTACTTTTGAAATAAAACTTTAAAGGGGAAAATAGGGGATAAAATTTTGTAAGAAGAAAGTGTGAGAACACCAATGCGCATTTGCGGTTGGTGAAATGACATCGATTTCCATACCAACTGGTTTGTTGATTCATTGATTAGCTGTTGTAAGTTATTTGGATTAAACAGTTTTGCTACAGCTAGTAATAAATAAATGCTTCTATGCAATGACTTTTTTGGATTTTCGTATCTTTTCTTTGTACGTGCAGCGTTACTTTCTATGTTACTTAAAACTAGAGTAGACCTAAACAATAACACAAGGAATCGATAACAATTAATCGTATCAATCGCAACAATGTAAAATTAATAGAAATTATCAAACGACGTTGTATATCTAATTTATTAGTTTCTTTTTTAATTTTAAGTTAAAATATATATTTAGGTAACGCCTACATTTTTACCGCAGCAACACGCAATGAAGAATATTAACTGGAATAATTAATCTTGTTGTTTGAGGTTAGGCATTCAATAATTCAAGTGTTCCACATTTCGATGTCTATTGTTGTTATAGTTTATTTTTGTTATTTTATTTCCTCAACTTACACATCCCTCAATTGATTTAAAGCATACCAATCGTAATATCGATTATACTTAGCTCAAAAAAAAAAATCGATAATCGTAAAATCAACTATTAAATTAAGGTATGCTACATCTCTAAAACAGACATTTGGCATGTGTCATGCAAACCTTCCTAGGATGAACCAAGTATAATAGCTGTCATTTTAGTAAGATTGTTAATAGATGGAGCCTTGAATATAATTTTAATAGTATCAACATATTTAACGAAAACATTAATTTTAAACTATTCTTCTATGAACATAAGCTTTAAAATGATGCTTAACCATTAATTTTGATACAGATATAATTTCCACGGCGGACGCTACATCTGGTAATATGTTAGTTGCGATCCAGTTGGACAAAATGTTCGGGTCCTACCGTCTAGCAAATTTCATCATCATTTCTAGTACTTGAGAATTATTGGTACCAAGCTCACTAAAGTCTTAACTCACCTTTGAACTTCGACTGTATTGCATGCACAAATAATATCTCGATCAAATAAATCATAATATAATCCGAATAGTCAGAATCATTGTCTTTGTTTTGTTCGTGCCGTATATACATATACGCCCTTGCACTAGCACTTTCTCTAATCCATTTATTCCTTATAAGGGTCACACGGTTCCTTGTACGTCGATGACCTGGTGAACTTCGGTTAACAAGAGAGTATGAGGTTATCATTTGCGGGCCATCGGTCTGGACCATAATCGAGCGGAGAAAAGTACTAATGCAAACCTTCTAAGATTATTTTGAAAATAACGATTATTTTTCAACGTGTAGTTTATTTGGATCTTGGAATCGAAAGAACATAATTTATGTGATATTAGGCTACTAATGGGAGTTCCAGCTCAATATATAAATAATTTCAGCTTAAGAATTGGTTTTAGAGATTGTTAATATTTTGTTCGTGAATTCTTCACGTGAATGGAGATAAAATATTTGGTACAAAGTTCTTTAGCGCAGGTTACCAACCACTTTAAATTCCGATAGTGCTGTTTTGGAAATACTCGCCAATTTGAATAAGATGGCAAATTAATAACATATTAAGGTAAATTACCTTAGCTTATTCGATTACTCGTATACATTAAACAAGACTATCTGATTGTTAATTGTAATGAATCTATCAAATTATTATTGTTTTCGAATATAATGAACGTAGTATACGTATAATTAATTAATTGATGTAGCGACTAAGGTGTCGAAGACATATATTTTAGTCACAATTTAAACCACGGATGTCGAAAATTCGATTACGATCCGCCCAGTAAAACTCATGTTACCTTTAGTTAGGACCCAGAAGATTTAGTTTTAGGTTTCAGCAAGACTTTTCAATATTCAAAAGTACTAATTACATGAATTATTTTTTTTTGAAGACTATTTGTTGAAGTAGAGCATAACTGTTTAATTTACTCGGTTGGAAAAAGAAGGGTTATGTATTTTTACTAAATAATATTGTTATTTTTTACTACATCCTGCGAAGGTTACCCTAAAGGGCCTAGAGTTTTCTAATGTACATAATTTATGGTTTACCAAAGCTTACATATTCTAAAGGAATTAGGAATTACAAAAATGATTGAAAAGGTTAACAAACGTTGTTCTACTTGACTGACGTGGTGCGCAAACGCATTCGTGCGTGTGAGCTCGGTATTCTGAATACCTGATTACTTGAGACTGAATTACATGTCTATTACGAGTTTTATTCATCGCAAAATTGCAAAATACTTAGTTCTATACTAAGCATAAGAATTTAATTTAGAAGTTTGAAATTTGCGATCATTGAATGTCGATCAACCACCGATTGTCAACTTTTATGACATGCAATCATTAATCATATAAATTTTTATCTACTGCTGAGTAATAGTCTCACTAAAACATTCTATTAAACTTTATGTTCAATCATTTTTGTTATATCAAAAGGTAATCAAGTAAATGTTGTCAAGGAAGGTTTAGCAATATATTTATTTATTTTTAAAAATGCAAAAAGAAAGGAATGCTTATATGATTTGGGCATGTACAGAGGATGAATGAAAGAAGAATTACTAGACACATTTATAAGATGAGCGTGAATGGGAACATTGACAGAGGAAGGCTTAGACGAACGTTCCACGATCAAATCGGGGACGTTCTGAAGAAAGGTCAGGTTAAGAGTACCCTAAACCGATAAGCATGCATGCAATGACTGATGAATATTGAAGAAGCGAAAGATGTATGCCAGGATCGGAGCAAGTGGAAGTAAGTGGTCTCTGCGTACCTAGTTGGGACAGAGGCGTGACTTACGTGAATGTGAAAAATGCAGCGCGCATATTACACGGTACTTATTTTAACATTTATTAAATTCAGATATGAGAGCCTATTAAAGGGGCTTTCTACATCGTCAAATTAAATAAGAGTTAAATGGTAAGATTTTAAACAATTAATTTATTAAAATGAAATTCTGTTTTAGTGCAATACGCTTTTGATATTTTTTCATTGTTATTTGACAATTCGTCTAGTTGAAATTCTATTAATTATATTGTCAACTTAATTATTATTGATGGTAATAATACACAAGATAATGCTTGTTCATTGAGTTATTCAATGAACGTGTCGATCGGCGCACGCGCACCGATGATCGTTCTACTGTGTCAGTGGCTTCGCGCCTGTTTCCATTGTAATAGAACTAAGTGTTTTATATTTACTTCTGCCTATTTGCTTTTATACGCTTAAATCGAAAAATAATAAAAATAACTTTAAAAAATAATATTTTAATAAGCCCGATCGAGTTTCTTGCCGGGGCTTCTGGATGAATGCAATGTTTTGCAAACCGATAGTAGTGTACTGACAATTATAAACGACTTCTTAGGGCGTATATTGAATAAAATAATTTTGGAGTTTTCTTCTTCAGAATCGATTTTCATATTAAGCCCGCGGTACGTAAATTAGATGAAGGGCAACACGTTTTAGTGATGTACCTATGGTTATTTTATTATTTTAATATACATTTCCATTATTATTTAAATATTTTTATTAACTATTCCAAGACAAATAGTTCATAAAGAGTAAACTCCAGTTACGCGTCGTAGCTGATATGCACTTTTTTGATGTTGAGTTTGAAAGATTAAAGGCAACTTTATGCAACCATTTGAATAGTTTTTTTTTCAAAGCTAAATAAGATTAGATTAAAGAAGATTAGAGTTCCTTTGGAAGAGATGTGGAGAAACGTCATGCCACTCTAGCTGAAGCCTCAAGCTTTTAAATAAATTCATCATTTATTATGTACTGCCTGCGCCTCTTTTTAGTGATCAGAGATAACCTTCTCCTATAACTTTATTCATTAAAAAATATTATTTACTTATTATTTATTTGTTTCGTTATCCAGACCAGACACATTTCTTTATTCTCGAGAAATCAAGCGAATAATACTTGTGGAGCTTACTGTACCGTGGGAAACTAATATACCTAAAGACCACGCAGTAAAAATGAATAAATATTACGATCTATGTAACGAGTTAACCAAGAACGGCTATGCGGTGGAAGTGGGAGCGAGAGGTATTCCAACGAAATCTCTCTATAATTTGTTTAAAGACCTCGGCCTGTCGAGAACTGCAGTAAATTATATTTGAGCACGGGTTTCTAAAGCAGCATTAAATAGGCTCTTACCAAATCTGGCTTGGCAGGGAGGGTATCGTGGGCAGTCAAGGTGAGCGTTTATGTGCATCATAAGGGGGCCTCTTAAACCTACATCTAGGTCGCAAATCCCGGGGACTGCTCGTTTTCCCTCTGTCTGCTACACGATGGACCCGGCACCCGCACGGTGAATCCATGGAATGCTAAGATGTTTGTCTCTGGTTCGATAAAAGGTTGTTCAAAATGTTATTAAATTAGTAAATAGATAGGTACTTTGTTTAATTATAAAGATATTCTTGATAATTATGACCACAAAATGCAAAAGAAAACACAATTTTATTTCCGTTAATACCGTAAATTATTCCTAGCGTTAGTAAACCGTAAAGCGCCGACATGGACCGAGAATCTACGAAGTGAAAATTTAGTTGTTTAGTGAATACGGTTAATTGATTTTCTAATACTATTATTCTCGCTTGATTAACTAACGTTGAAGAATCTTTGTTCTTTGCTCGATGTTTCTTGCGCCCGTTCGGCTACAGCCGTGTTGTTATTTCTATCACACATAGTTTAACCAGTAAATTAAAAATGCTATATTTATTGTAATTAGTTTTTTAACTGACTTCAATAAAAGGCGGGAGGTTACTCAATTCGAATGTATATTCTTTTTCATGGATGTTCAGCCATAACTTCTTTGTTTATGAACCAATTTGGATGATTCTTTTTTTCGTGGATAGCGGATACCGTCAAGGGTGGTCCCATTTTCATTTCATTGGTATTGCACCTTCAACTTCGAAGATACACAAGGAAGCTTTTCAAAATCATTGAAATTGGTTTTATTTGTTAAAAATTGTCTTGTTTCATTTTCATCTTGATTATCACCATCTCGACTGTCATTTTAACTGTCAACTGGCAATGGTTAGCAGCAGTTTTGTCCTTTGTAGTACCCGAAATATCTATTGCAAGGTTCACTGGCGAATAACATAAGTCTGACTATCTTCTCCACAGTAAAACAAGAGATTTATGTAGCAAGTAAATTCATGTTGTAGTCTTTTGCGTAAAATTTGCTCCTAAATGAGTATAACTATAAAAAGGTAGACTAGGATAAATTCAAGTAAACGGATATTAACATAACATAACAGACCATCACGCATGTATTCCCCGAAGGCTTATGCAGAGGTGTACATTTGTACACCCACAGTTCACCCAGTATGTTTTTAGGTCCCATGTAACAGGAGGCGAGTCTATTGCTATTAATCGGGCAAGAAACCAAACTCCGAGCAGCTACTGAGAATTTCATAGAAAAAACCCAATAACACTTTGCTTGACCTGGGATTCGAACCCAGGACCTCGCTCATAGCAGTCTCGCTTACGACCACTAGGCTAACGAGGCAGTTACTTAGATAGTTAGGTATAGTTACATTGTTAGTGAATATAAAGGAAATTGGTATTAATGAAATGTTTTATGTCTGGCGTTATTATGCCTGAGAGTTACATAGAGTTACGCAACAGTACGCAATCGCGTCGCACGTGATTTGCATACAATGACCGATGATGGCCACGACAATACTACGTTCGATACATTTGGAGAAATGTATGAATTTTCTTTGACAATAATGACAATGTGGGTGATGAGAAACATGCAGAAAATGTATGTATTATGTTAATGCACATTTCTATTGTTTTCTGTTTGCATAAAAATATTCACTTTCATATAATATCCAATGCCTTTGACTTCATAAAATTGCGAAGTTTGAATATTTGTATGTCATATTTTTCTCTTCATTTGTTAAGATATAATATTATGAAATGTATTCGTGGCTACTTGATCTTAACATTTTACACGGTAGATTCAATTAAATACACACATCAAAAAAGTCTAAGCAACATGCGTGATATTACAAATTTTTGCCATTTATATTAATTAATTTCTAAATATTTACTCAAACAAAGTGCGTAGGTAAGTTAAATTTTTTGTTATTGATGACATACTGGCTGGTTGTAAAAAAAAATTTTGATTATGTTTTGTTTTTTCATAAAATTCAAATGACTGCGAATTTGTTTGAATTTAAGTGCGTTTTAATTGCTACGTTTAGTCTTGATTTTATAATTTTACCAACCATTTAAATAAAGTTAGCGACAAAATTGAATTGTTAGATATTCTTTACGTCATGAAGCGACGTCATTTGATGGCAGATGAAATGCAAAGAGCTGTAGGGATGTTGCAAGCGGGAAGTAATCAATCGCAGGTATCTCGACATTTTGGCATTCATAGAAGTATTATTTGTCGTCTTTGGCAGCGCTACAATAATACTGGAGAACCCGCTGAACAGCATCCAGACCGTAAAAGGAGTACAACCACTCGGCAAGACCGGTACATACAACTGACTGCAAGACGCCAGCCGATGTTAACCGCTCGAGAGATAAGTTTGAGGCTACAAATTTCAAGTGGTGTTGATGTAAATCCTCAAACTGTGCGAAATCGACTGCATGAGTACGGCCTACGAGCTCGACACCCAATCAGGTGCCCACCGATACGTCACGGGAATCGCGCTCGTCGATATGGATGGTATAGAGAACGCATAACATGGACCCAGGAACAATGGCATAAAATTATGTTTTCCGATGAGTCGCGATTCGGGTTTAAGCCTGATACAAGAAGGGTGCGAGTGTATCGTCGGCCCGGAAATATCGAAAGGCTCAGGTGCGTTCAGGAAGTTCATCCATACAGCGGCTCAACAGTTATGTTATGGGCGGGTATTATGAAGAACAGGCGAACTGAGCTCGTTTTTGTAAATGGAAACATGAATGCTGAAAATTACATTGAGGATATTCTCAGACCTTATGTCTACTCATTTGCACAAACCTTTGGCTCCGATTTTAGGTTAATGCATGACAATGCGCGTTCACATACAGCTCGGCGAACCAGTGAATACTTTGCAACGGAGAACATCCGGGTATTGCCCTGGCCTGCACAATCGCCAGATCTCAACCCCATCGAGCACGCATGGGACATGCTCCAGAGACGTGTTTTGAAGGACTTGGACGGAGCGACAACAACCCAACAGCTGAAGGATTTGCTACAATTCCATTGGGAGCGAATACCGCAAGATGACATAAACAGTCTCATTAATTCAATGAATAATCGTTGCCGACAAGTTCTGAATAGCAGAGAAGTCCATACTTTGTATTAAATTGTTCTATTCTTTCACAATAAATACATTTTCTTTAGAAATTTCATTTTGTAAGAAAAAAGTTTAGTTTCTTATGTATCTTAGTTTCTACAGTATATTCAATATTGTTCATTTCTGTTATTAAAAGAACTTATAAAGACAACAGCTGTTATTTTTACATCATAGAACCCTAAAGATATTATTTTAAAAATAAAATACAACGTTATAATGTGCAGAACCATCCTAAAATTTAAATTAGTACATGTTGCTTAGACTTTTTTGATGAGTGTAGATGATTATTTTGTTACCGTAATATAAGAAAATAAATAATAGTTAATGATAACTAATACTTAATGCGGTTATAAACAAACGGATCTTAAGCTTCGTTCACAATCGGGACTTGCGGAACCTAAATCTCTGTAATACAGCAACAAACGAATCTTTAACTTCCTTCAGAATTAGAACCTGCGGCATCTAAACTACTGTAATAAAGAAAATAGTGGTATTTATAACCAACGATATAAAAGCAATTGATACACATTTATCATCTACGAACGCATTAACAGAATACATGTCTCGTACATTCCGCATTTCTCTTTAAACAATTACCTAACTGCTCAGGCTGGAATACATTGAGGTAGATGTGTAAAGATTGGTATCTATCTATATTAATAAATCTGCAATTTTGTCTGTACATACATTTTTTTCCCCAATTTTGTGATAGCCGTTCTATTTGCCATTGATCTCGAATTAGACATTTAAGTAAAACTATTGTTTGTCTCTTTGAAAGTAACTCAAAAACCGCTTTAATGGCATTTTTATACACAGCATGTGTATCACAGTCCACAATTGATAGGTTACAAAAATCTTCATTCTTATCCGATCTTATATATCATTATTCTTTTTAATGAAATTTTGTATACAGAGATTATATGTTATTCGGAAAATGATAGACATTAAAAAAATCATTTGGAAGACCTTAGTTTCTTATTTTGTCTTTTTCTAATGTCAATTTCTTTAACGTGGAGATACCCTAATGGTCAGGGGAGAGACTCACTCACATAAACTCCACGGTGTACTCGTACCTCCACCGCCGTAATGGGGCGGGGCGATACAGGATCGCGTGGACATGCGCATCTCAGATTATCCTGCCTTAACCTTTACATCTCTCTGAATAATTACTGGGTAATAAAAAAGTGTGTAGCTGCGGCCACAGCTGGTTTTACTGTAATATCGCGTCAAATCTTCCTAACATTATAATCATAACGATCAATCCTTTACCTTCATAGAATAATGGACCAATGATTGTCCCATTGTATTGTAGGTGCTGTAACAGATGACATAGCGTCTAGCCAACCCATTAATCTTATTAACAAAGACGAGATCATTAGATTGAGTATAATTTTATTCAAAAAGTGTGGTTAGGGTTTTTTAAATATCCATAGTAAAAGACATTGTGGTAGGGTTTTTTAAAGTGGTCGTTGAAATTTTGTCTTGTGTTTATGGTTTATTCTGGCAGCTCTACCTGTCCTCTATTACCATCTTCGGCCACACTGTCAGATTTGAAGAATTATTTTTGATGTGAAAACTTCTATAGTGAGGTTTGGATATGGAGTAAATTCACGTAAGTCATCATCGACATGGTTACGTGACGTGTTAACGATAAACGAAGTCTTTGTAGCAATATAACCTAAAAATTAAACAAAAAAAATTAAAAAATAATAATTAAACAATTAATTTGGGTATCCAAAAATAACAACTGTTTGTTTATAATTTCAGTTCCTCATGACTGCTTTGTCTTTTTGAACTTTACAGCTTATTCACTATTAACGTCAAGCAACCTAATAATTCTTACAATAACGGAACTTCTGATAATCTTTTTCAGACGGCAGTGGCTAAGAAATTTCGGATAAATTATTTACCATGGATTACCGCAAAGTAACACCAAATTAATCAATCAAATACCCTCGTCAATCAAATTTCAAGGGATCTAGTAAGCCGTGGGCAAGTTCGGGAAGTCAGAACAACGATAGATTACAAGGGTGCTATGGACGCGGCGTGGCGCGGTAGAGAGTCTGTCTAATAAATTTAATACGGATGAAATTGTAGAGTTCAGCCAGCAAATTATATAATACTAGCGGAGTGCCCGTGGCTCCGCACGCGTTTATTACGAAGTAATTATTGCCATTATTTTTCGGGACCAAAACTATCCTAACTCTCAAGCTGGAACTAATCATACACATTCACAAAATTTAATTTAAATTAATTCAGTAGGTTCGGAGTTTATCCCGAACATATATCGTGACAGGAGATTTTTATATATATAATATTAATGAAGTCCGAAAGCTCGATTGACAGATAACTTTTTCCGTATAACTGTTAAAGATTTTTCAATGATCAAAATGAGAACGATCGCAATGAAATGATAATGCAAGAAAGTCGAGATGAACTACATTATATTGTATCTTCTCTATCATTAATCTTGTTTCCAAACACGAGTTTAATGGAGTGTAGTGTGCTGCAGCGGGGACGGAACGGGAGCGGTTGCATTGTGATACGTTGGGCAACACTTCCAGCACAATGGACCGGCCGCGCGCTGTCTGCCGTCACGGTTACTGGCTCTGATAGTTACGCTGGGCGCATCACTTGTTCTGTTTAGAACAAAAGAGCTAAAAGAACTATTCAACGTTACTCATGACAGTTCCTGTCACCCGATGTCTCGGGAGTCGGGAAACAACGTTTAGGATCGATGTCTCGATATAGTGTACGTTGTTGCGCTTGCTAAACCGGCATGTGCAAATCACGTTAGTGTGGGTCAAATCTTGCAACTGAATTAAAAAAAGTTATCTCCAACCTATTTGCTGAAATTTTGCACACACGTTTAGTCGGGGTGACATTGCATGGTTAGGTAAGTGAAGTCAGTCTAAATCCAATATTTCCTATTCACCCTTATGATATGGGTATCAAATGAAAGGGCTTGCTGAGAAAAATAAGGGAAATTAAAAAAAAAAATTAGCTCATGCTTTGACATTTGAATAATTTTAATGGCTTTCAGTGCAAATAAAAATGGAGAAAGGGGAATTTAAACTAAGCAAATACATTGCGCGTTACAAACTTTTAAAATGATTGAATTATTGAATAAAAGCTTGTTTTATAAAGTATTTTTAACCGACTCCAACAAAAGACGGGAGGTTACTCAATTTAAATAATAATAATCTATATATATGTGGGATAATAGGGCGTCATAGCGCGGCAACATTTTAGAAGTAAGGTTTAAGTTAATAGTTTGGCAAGACAGCGGAACGGTAATGGGTGAAGGATGTCAATAAATTTTCTATGACGATTAATTGTAAAGATTTATAAAAGATTAAAAGAAGTTAATATTAAGGTTTCTTTATTCTGGACACACAAACACATATCCCACATATATATAACTTCTTTGTTTTTGTATTTCTATCGGTTTTGCGTCGCGTTTGGTAGGTGAGATTTTTTAATAACGCCAACATTTTGGTTCGATACAACGAGTGATAGAAGTCCCAGCTTCTGTAGAGAGCCAATAGCTTCACACAAATATTTAAGTCCTCGACGTTGCTAAAAAGTATTTTTGTTATGCAATAATTTTCATTAAAAAATATATATTTTAGATTAACTATAAAAAAATATCTCATTATTTAGACTTTTCGGTGTGTAAACATTTATAGTATTTAAAATAGTAATTGATTTTCTTTTTATTGTTACAGTTGGTGGTGAACCTGGCTCTAGTGATTTACCATGCGCTGGATTACATGCACTCCGAGGACGAAGAAAGGCTCGTATCGCCAGACCTCGAAGGGCTCATCACCGAGATGACATCCTGCGACCTCGTTGGTTAGTAAAACATTTTAGTGAAAGCAATAGCTGTGTTGGCTCACTGGAAGCTAGCATAGATGTCGCGTCAAAAGCATGAGTTTTCTTTGAAAAAGACCCTTGTAACGCAACCATATTTGATAATAGGTAATTTAACAAATATTGCTTTTTAAGCCATTTTAATTTTGAAAACAGTTATCGCAATTGAAAATTCATGAGTAACATAACTTTTAACGGAGTCCAGTGTTAATTTCCTAATTATCCTCATCCCTTGGTCATTGGGTTCCACCGGGTGGGATGCCTATGCGGTCCATGTTAATTATTGTAAAAGAGAATTATAGATGCAGTTGTCTTGCATTAGTATGAAGAAAATAATGCAAAAATAACTCAGACAAAGTCGCGATTAACAGAATGTTTTTAAAGTGAATAGTTACGCTCGCTGATATCGTTCCAATTGAGTGTTTTCTATATTGTCGAGCTCAATTGCAGTGCAACTCGGTTTTCTCCTGATCTGAACTTTCACCTCGGTGACCTCTGTTATGTCACGTACCGCTACCAACTGAATTGTTTCTGACTCTAAGAAATTACTGTATTTTAAGAATATTGACATTTTTGACTTTTAAATTCGTAGAATACAAGTCAATTTTTAACAAAAAAAGAATAACAATTTCAATGATTTTGGAGAGTTCCCTGGTGTATCTTCGAAGTCGAAGGACCAATGCCAATGAAATTAAAGGTATCCCTCTTCAACAAAAAAAGAATTATCCAAATCGGTTCATAAACAAAGAAGTTATGGCTGAACATCCCAAAAAAAAAAACATTCGAATTGAGTAACATCCCGTTTTTTGTTGAAATCGGTTAAAAAGCATGTTATCTATGAAAATTCTCTAATGCTGTCAATTTGGCGTCACATTGACGATTAAATTACAAACTTCAGCGTGTGTGATTTCGTGAACCTTCATACGCGTTTTAAGTAAATAGAGTATTTATTTAATTTGTTAACAAAATAAGCATCATATGTCTAGAAAGGGTTTCCTTCGTAAATCTATATCGACGACGATATACCATATCGCTGTAGAATTCTGTAGGTTTAAGGTGATTTTGAATATTGGACACGATATAACTCGCATATCGCGCAGAGCTTCATCGGTCACTAGATTACTTTTAAGACTCAAATCACTTTCTACTTCCATTTTTATTACAAAAAAAAAAAAACATAATTTATCACTCACATAAAAAATAACAAGCGAATTCAGAGCAAGGGCACTGTTTGGTTGACGAAATTTCAGCATCAAAAAATCATCATCCAGCCCCTAATATCTGTCAAATTAGGGATTTCTTTTGTCTATGAATTCGCTGCATAGCGCCTGAATCGTCCCTTAAAGGAACCCCCATCTCGACTATGAATTCCAGTATTAATCAGTGAGTGGTTCCAAGCCTGTTGAAGCTGTCAAAGCCTCTAATGACTCCAGAGCCCTTAAGGCTAACAGTATAGTAAATTCGAAAAAAAAAAAATTGTGAGTGTTAATAAAGAAACTGATTGGTTCCAAGTTTCTTTACATTTATGGTAATTTAAACTGGGTAACAATACAGTCGTTCTGGCGAATGCAAAATATATAACTGTAATCTTTATAAGATATTATTTAATTTGAAACGGCTCTGTTAGTAGCAATTAAATCAACTGGTGATGTAAAATCGAGTTCGTTTTGTGTTTATAGATAAGTAATAGTACTACTACTACTAACCCCAACTACAACAACTATTAATTCTAACTTTTCCCATAACGAAATAAACTGTATAATTCGATTTTGCAAATAGGATGAAATACGCATAAATTTCAAATTCAATCATTCGTGATTTGTTTTGGGCGTGACACTCGGACCGTTTGCGGTATCAAAATAAGTGTCTATTCTTTACCAGTCGATTCTCTCTTGTTGGGTTCTTGATTATTTTCGTGCGTAATATATATATATATATATATAGTATTGCGTACCGATAAAATTTGTGTGCATGATTTCATTGCGTCTATTTATAATATAGATGTCAAATTGTAAGTTATTTGCGTTTAAATAGACTTAACATTTACGCAGCAGGGAACATTGTTAAGATTCTCTCTCCTAGTCCTGAAGCGTATATGACTTGTAAACGTAGATCATTTTAACGTTCTTAATGATCGTTATTGATTATGATTCATTAAACTCATGCAATGTCAAGTGCCATATGAATTATGGTACCACCCTGGGAACTACAATCCATTCATAACGTTCACGGAACGCACGCTCTAAAGTTATTCCATTGTCTTATCCGGATCGGAGGTTTAATTATCTTTTTATGCGTTTAAGTATGCTTGTGACTTTTTTACTACAGTAAAATTATGTGCACGGTATTATTTCTTGCAAAAAGTAGAGAGATTGCTTACAGGTTTAAGCGTGAGTGGTTAATGTTCAGTATATAGTTGTATAGATGTTTTCTTTGCATATATATCAAAACTACAACTTTTAGCTAAACGTTATACCGATCCTTCATTTATCTGTAGTTTTAGACTTACTTTTTTATTGTCTTTGGCAATATTGTCAATTAACATTGGTTTGTTATTGTGGTCAAAAATTGGTCTATAAAGCAGAAAAAGGTAATATTTGATATGTTATGTGTTTTAGTAATAGCTATAGAAATAGCAGTAAATAGCAACACTCCCTCTTACTTAACTCCACATTTTCAGTTTTTATTATACTCTAATCATTACCTTAACCTTCGCTCTTCTAATAATCTTATTCTTTGCTTTCCTGTCCATACTTCCGGTCTAGTACATTCATCTTTCTATATCCAATCTATTCTCCTATGGAATGCGCTTCCTTATGAAATCAGGATGTCATCTAATCGTTTCAGTTTTAAAGTCAAGGTACGTCGGCTGTATTTAGTACTTAATGTTGACTAATTATATTTTTATTTATTGTATTGATATTTATGTATGATGTTGTTATGTGTATGTATTGTATATGTGTATTATATATGTATTATATATGTCTTATATATATTATGTTTTGGTGTTGATATTTTATTTATATATTGTGATATTAAATAGGTTAAACATAATTTCAAAAAACCCTTACCTTTTACACCTACTAACATTTATCTCTGCATCACCTAATGGTTGACTGGCAGAGAATGCCTTAGGCATTAAGTCCGCCATTGCGTATTTAACGCATAATGTGTAAATAAATAAATATATACTAATATTACAAAGCTGAAGAGTTGTTTTGTTTGTTTGGTTGAACGCGCTAATCTCAGGAATTACTGGTTCGAATGGAAAAATTATTTTAGTGTTGGATAGTCCATTTTATTCTATATAACATCACGCTACGACCAATATGAGCGGAGCATCAATGAAAAATGTTGCAAAAACGGGAAAAATTTAGATGGATTTAAATCTCCCTGTGGTCACCGTTGTGTTTGGATTCTGCTGTGCTTACTTACCATCACGAGCAGTATCGTCCATGTGCCGAGATCTTTTTGAGAGCTTTCGTTATGTGACGCTAACGAAGTTGCGCGGGTCAGCTAGTTTTACGATACTTATGAAGATATAATTAATTTTCATTTTGTCCGGTGTAGTCAAAGATTTGTAAATTTTCTTCTATGTGGGTGAAAGGGTGAAATGAAAAGCAGCATAACAGCTGAACCGCTTTTACAGTAAAATAAATTAGTAATGTTTTACGAATATTAAATAGTTAAAATGGCTGTTTCAAAATACATGTCTACTATATGAAAATTTTAGTAACAATAGATGTAGGGATAAAAATGATAATGTATTGCCCAATGCCAAGTTTACCTAGGCTTTGTAGAGCATGACGGGTTTGAATACATTATTTCTACATATAATCGCAACAATGTTCATGATATGCCTAATAAAATTAAGTGATATTGCATCAATTTTTTATTTATACAAGAAAGGCAATATAGTATACTAAATACCTTTGATAAATTATTGCAGACGCAAAATTTAGACCGGATGGTCGTAGAAACTTTATTAAACTTAATTTTTTAACTATGGTCGTAAAGATGCAAAAGGGCTTAGCTCGAATGAAGATGATTCTAGCGAATGATTTCCACATAATACATGGTGAAACAAAAGTTGTAACCATCATGCAACATGTCAGATAGTATCTCTTTATGTAAATCATAAATATGAAATGAAACTCGTAATTGAACTAATACATTATTTCATTAGCATAAACAAGTGTTGAATCGCATTGCAGTACATTACCAACATTTCTCACTTTCTATTGACAATGTGCTTGGGTTCGTGAAATATCCGACGCATTGTACAATCTTGACATTATATTATTGGTTATTTTATCATGTACCTACATGATTTCTACTAAACAGGATGGGTATATGTACAACATTTGATTTAATATAAGTAACTTTATTTCAATAGATATATTTGAATTATTATTCTACAAATAAATGCAAAAACTCTTCAGGCACTAAGGTTCACTTTACTTCACTAACTTGAAACTCTTCATGGTGAATTAATTTGAATACAGTGATGTAAGTAAATAAAGTGCCGATGACCCAGACACTTTACCTTGTCGAATAATGATAAGAACTGATCAGTTCTCCTGGTTCTGCGTAATAGACATTGGACGACACCGACGGTTAAACATTTGTAATTCCATATAAACTCTGAATTAACAATGAAACGATTAGTTCCGGGTTTCCTTTCCAGCTCTCACGATCTGACTCGGTTCATATTAACTTGTCATATTTTCAGCTTTTCTCGCGCGATGGCTGTTTTTACTCGACGTCTCGATTTATAATCGGGCCGTAATTTCTCCGAGGCGTTCCGAGAAGCACGCCGTGCACATGCGCGCGTTTATTGCGTTTTAACAGCTAGAAGACCGGAAAGTATACCGCATGGATGTTGGTTTTCATTATATTGCAATCACAATAAACTTACTTCGTACCATATCGTCGGATATGTTGGCAAATAAATAAAGGTTAAGACGCTTATGTCTCTATTACTATAGGTTTGGATAGAAAACTGTTTATGATTTAATACCGTCATAACTTTTTTGTAACCGAAGCAACTGAGTATGAAATTGGATGATTGAAATAGGAATTTCTGGCGGGATCTGAGTATTTGATTTTTTCGGTGGTTTATATTTGAATTCATTAGCTTAGGTAATTGTGCCCTATATTATATAACTAGCAACCTCTCGCGACTTCGCTCGCGTTAATCGATACTAATACTATAATACTCACTTCTCCACGGTAAGAAGACCCATTGCTGAATGCGTAGTGCTTATAAAAATCGTAGTTTCTTAATTACTTTTCATTGAATGAAGATATTATCATCATCATTATCATTATTTTTTAAATGTATACTAATATTATAAAGTTGAAGAGTTTGTTTGTTTGGCTGAACACGCTAATCTCAGGAACTAATGGTTCAAATGGAAAAAATGTTTTAGTGTTGGATAGCTCATTCATCGAGGAAGGCTATAGGCTATATAACATCACGCTATGACCAATAAGAGCGGAACATCAATGAAAAATATTGCAAAAACGGGGAAAATTTATACCGTTTGAGAGCTTCCACTACGTGCGCTGCGTGAATGGTTAAAGTTACGCAACAATCATGTGAGACGAAATTGTTTTTTTTTTAGTTCTAAAAAAAGTCCGCGACAGTATATGGCATATCTTTTATGATTTACTCAATATAACCTTTTTATGGTAATCAAATTTGTTCTAAAATAAAAAATAATTTGCGAAGGTGTTTTTATATACATGGTATTAATCCTTAACAAAATAAATACGCTATTCATCACAAGTGTTTAATTTTGAACAAAATTGCCCTTTACAGTAATTGACTTAAATAAATATCTTAGGAGATATAACAGTTTTAAAATAACTCGGCACCAAAATAATGACCAAGTATCGCGAGCGCATTTTTATTGTGCTGAACAATGTCGGAGGCGGGCGGTACCTATAATACAGTGCCTACGACCCACTCTCTCTAATCCTTTTTCTCTCTCTCTCTCTTATATGACGCAGACAAAGTTGTGCGGGCCAGCTAGTAAAGAATAAAATCTATCCAGTAGTTTTCCAACGGCTATCCTCGTATCATTTTATTTATATAGATATTAGTGACATTTTACGTGATGTAGTTACGTGAATTGAATTATAAATAACAACTAGAACCTTGCATTTTGAGTTGCCACAAAAACTCCCTGTACTGGTCTAAAGAAGGAGCCACCATCTTCTTAGAACGTTGTCTGAACTTTAAAGAATTGTATTTATACACTCGTAGCCCTAAAAGTATATAGAAGAAGAAGATGGTTGAAATATCGATCTAAATGACTTTTTTTCGATGAAATTATCTGTCACTGTAATTCCTATGAAGGCAAATTTGGATACACGAGATATTTTT
This sequence comes from Saturnia japonica, assembly GCA_033032175.1. Taxonomy (NCBI): domain Eukaryota; kingdom Metazoa; phylum Arthropoda; class Insecta; order Lepidoptera; family Saturniidae; genus Saturnia; species Saturnia japonica. Next base: position 21,131,800 of record CM065305.1, on the reverse strand, counting down.
TTTTCCATTTATAAAAATGGGGCAAACGGGCAGGTGGCGCTTCTGATGGAAAGTCATCACCGCCGCTCACAAACATCCGCAACACCAGAGGGCTCGCAGATGCATTGCCGGCCTTTTAGGGAAGAATAAGCTCTGTCTTTTATTATTACCTCGTCGAAAAGAAAAATTTAAAATATACACCGTTCTCTCAATCTTTTCAATTGTCAATACATCGGGAGCTGATATGATAGTAAAGTCAGTACCTGTACTTGAGAAGATTGCCTTGCCCAATATTGGACCAATTACGGCCTATGCGGTTACTATTATAATGAATTTTTATTATTTAATATTATTTTTATGGTGATAGGTTACATTTTTATTAAATTGTGGATAGGCTTTCGGTTGACCACTATCTCGCCTGATCGTAAGTGATGATGTGATCTACGATGGAGCACGCTTGCCTAAAAAGTACTTACTACCTATTCACTCGAGACTTGAAGATACCCAGGTTGTAATTATCAGGAAATACAAAATCCGGCAAAGTGTACTACTCTTTAGCGGTGCGCATGATAAATGTGCTAGCAAATCGCTTTGTCCGTTTTGAATGAAAATGATAATCAATCAGAGTGACTCAAATATTAATATTGTGCTACGATGTCTAGGTGTTTCTTTGAGGAAAAAATGGGTGGTGGTCGGTCAAACATATCGATATTAAAAATGCCGGTCAGTGTGCCGCTCTGGACAGGTGAACGAATGTATAACAACGAATGATATGCACCATTGTAAGCACTTCTTTTACTATTTATAGACGAGGAGCTGTATGCGATGACATTATCTGCATTGATCTGACATTAAGTGATCGACGGACAATGAGTTTTCGAGGTCGCTTGTTTATTTGATCGATGTTCATCCGTTGACAGTTTTAATAACACGAAGAAGATAATATTTTGTTGTTATCAGGTTTCGTGGATGTTTGCCTTTATTTTTATTAGATTTATTACCATCTAGTCACTTCAGCGGCACTACGTTATCGTGATAATGCGTCTATATTGTAGAACTGTGATGAATTTTGAATGCCCATTCAAGTTGGTCTTCAATTATGGGCAAAATTATTTTAACCTCAATAGTTATAATGAGATTAATTTTATAAGCAAAATAAAATAACAGAGAATGCGTCCGTTCTCCGTAAAAACACGAAAAACAGGAATCTACCGGAAATAAAAATATAAATTTTGATTTTAAGGGTCCTAGGTACATTTTCTAATAACGTTTTCTATTTCGGTTGAAACATATGTATCACTAGCTGTGACCCACGATTTCACCCATGTAAAAAAAAAAAATACATATTTTTAACCCCTCTTATACCCTTTAGGGGTTGAATTTTCAAAAATTCGTTCTTAATGGATGCGTACGTCATAATAACTATTTGTGTACCAAGTTTGAAACCAATCCGTTCAGTGGTTTGAGCTCTGTGTTGATAGATCAGTCAGTTAGTCACGGTTTCCTTTTATATGTATTTAGATTTACTAGCGATCGCCCTAAGGTCGCAATTCGACCAGCGACTTCTTGATCATAAACTAACTTTTGTTTGACATTTGCAGTATTCATGAACCTAAACAATAAGTCTTATCTAATTTTTTCAGAAACAACACTCCCTTTTTATTTAAACTCGCGATCGCCCTAAGGTCGAAATTCGACCAGCGTTTGACATTTACAGCATTAATAAACAATTAGTATTATTATCTACATCACTTGCTGTCACTTTTCGTTGAGTAACAATGCCAATATCTTGGGGGTCTAAGTTCAATGGCACTGTTCAGATTAGGATTCGCAGTATTAATTTATTTAATTTAATATATCAGTAACAGATATTATACATAAATTTTAGCTTTCCGCACTCCTTCTCCATATAAACTTTAACCATGCCAAATCTCAGTCTTCCGTGCACGCAATACGCTTAAAAAGGTACCGAAAGCTTTTACTTCACGTATTAATATATATACATATATTTAGATTTATGTATCTTACTTTCAGTAATAATTACCATGCTTACATATGTAGCTTCTAGGAACAAAGATGTAGCTTTGCGAGGCCAAACAAAAATATCTTGAGAAGAAAGTCCGCTACGGCTATCGTCACTTTTGCAAGCAGATCTATAGAGATGTGTAGTCACGAATTTCTCACGGTCAGTCTTTTTTGTTCTCGGCCGCGTTTTTACTATTGAAACCACTCTGAATAAAGATCTAAATGTTGATACCTATTTCTGTTTGTTAAATAGACAGTTTAAAGAAAGAATTAATCATTTTGAAATTATAGTTAGAGTTTCGAATGTTATCGTGAGTTTGTAATTTCAAAAGTAAAATGAAAACTATTTGCATGTCTGTATTACCATAGACATTAACTATGCCGATGGCACGGCCGGCGAGTTTTTGCTGCGCGGGTATGTCGCCGGCTTGTGCCGTAGAAAGTAGAAAAGTACTAAAGACGACATAATAATATAACCTTTGTTACTTGTAATTATTTTTCTGATCCATGGCCGAGAAATGTATAGTTGAGAAAACTGTAACTTGTTTTATGGGAAACCGAAAATAAAGCTTCTTACGCTGTGTAGATAAAATCCAATTATTAATTAATATAATTTTATTTCGATATAGTAGTAAATTTATTCCCGTTCGAGTTTCTTCACGATGATTTAGATGTTTTCCAAATTGGTAGTAGTGTGTTGGTATTCATCCGTGACTAAATTGAATTAAAAAAAAAAAAATGTTATTCGGAAATTCTCAAAACATTAAAAAAATAAAAACAAAAGGTAAGATTAAGCCCACGACGCGACGAGACATGGGTTGTCAAAAGTTTGTTACCTGTCGCGATTGCAAATCCGTCCGTTTATTTACTTTTTCTGATTGCCTATAAACATAATTATCTAATATTTTCGAGTTTTTAGTGTATTTCGGATATATTTAAATTTTAAAGCTCTTTTAACAAGGTATTGCCAAAATTATGCCATACAATTTTAATATTGCATTAATTTTATAGAAAATCCCGTTAAATTTCAGGTTTCGTAATCTTCTGGCATGAAGCGGAATGGCAGATGAAACGTATACGTTTAATAAACATTTTGACTTATTTTCAATTTAACTCGATTTATGTTCAAATTCATACGTCAAAAGTAATCGCAGCGAAAAATATGTGCGTAAATTAACTGTTGTGTAAACTTTTACCTTTTTGAATTCCATAACGATATTTATCTTAGCTGATTTACAGTTCTCAAAACGTTTGGTGATTTAAACGGCGTAATAAAATATAATTTCCAAGTCGTTTTTCTTCTCCGTCACGGTCTGTGAACTTTATTAATTCATTTCAAATTAAACTTTTTGTCCGTATTCGTTTAAACGAAATAAAAATTTATAAATTTCGTGGCTCTTTACACGGAGCGGCGCGCGGGCGATTTCAATAGGCCGTGTTTACTTTGTTCTTGTTAAAATAATTATAATTTCGTCTTTTTTCCTATCCACATTGCCTTTGTTCTTGTCATCTTATGTTTAAAAGGTTATTTATACCGTAAATCTACACTATTATTATAAAGATGTAAAGTTTCTAGGAGGTAATCTAAGAAACTATTTTGATTGGATTCTAAAAATTATTTCAATAACAGAAAGCTAGCTATATTATTCCCGAGTGATATAGGCTTTTTTTTCTAATTAACGCGTACCAAGTTATAAATATTAAAAATTGGTTTAAAAACCAATAACTTTTTTATGGCCACCTTTGAAAAAAAATTAACCAGTCCATTGACTATCAGTTTATTTACGCGCTCACAAACGTCCCACCTAAAAATATTACAAAGATTGGAATTAGAAAAAAAGGAAAGAAAGAGAGAGATTTATTTGTAGCAAAGGCATTTGAAACTACAGACAATTTAAACTATTTTACAACTACTTACATAAACAAAATCAAATTCCATTTGCTACAAATCGGCCCAACTCAGCATAATGCTGGAATTAGAATCATTATATTCCTTTTGTTTTTTTTTTTGTTTTTTTTTTTTTTTTATGAATGCTTAACTCTAAGGTCTCTAGGTCGTTTTATCGTGTATTTCGTTCTATATTTGACTGGCTAGACATGACTTGACTTGAATGATACAATTTCTATGAACTTCTGCAGTTACGTAAAAATTTCTCCGTAACTGTGTGCGTCCATCGTTCGTCGCATGGTCGCATCAATCACAATCCCGGCCACGGTTGTTCATGGTCGTCGGGAAACGATTACCGCTCGCGCGCCCTCTACACTGGAAATGTGTATTCGTTTCACGCCTGCCCAGATTAGCTGTTTGAAAGTTTGCCTTGTGTTCGAGCTGTGTGTAGTAAGAAATAATATAGGCAACGCTTTTTGTCATAAAGGTACAGGACGTGGTTATGGATTCGCGACTTCGAAGTCTTTGTCTTTGAAATGGAACGACTTGTGTGCCGTGCCACTGTAAAGTGGCTGCACTAATTCAGTCAGACACCTTTAGGGGCGTGATTTGGATGATTCTTTTTTTGTTGGATAGAGGGTATCTCAAGGGTGGTCCCATTTTTCATTGGAATTGTACCTTCAACTTCGAAGGTATACGAGGGAACTTTACATAATCATTGTAGTTGTTTGGTTTTCTTTTTTGTAAAAAAAAATTAAAAATTGTCTTGTTATTAATTTTCAACCGATTTCGTTGACAATTTGTACACGAGATATATAATATCATTCTTCAATAATTGATAAGTTATATAAATTTGTCAAATATCTGGACGACCGAGCTGTGCTTGGTGTCATAAACAAAAAAAGAAAAACACCTATCTAGGTAAACTTGGAATGTAAAACGTTATCTAAATGTAAAGTTTCATCGAAATCGTTGGAGCCGTTTCCGAGAAACCAATTACATATATTAGGTCGGGGAAAAAGTGTTTTCGCATAACATAGGTATAAACTTGTTATAAAATTTCTTTGGCTGTACTATTCGTATCTGGCTGGTTTTGGTAACATTAAAAATAATAAATAAAAAAGTTGTTTCCCGCTATTTTTAATTTGTTTTTCTATCTGTAAAAATGAGAGAATCTAATGAAGAAATTCGATACATTTTAAAATATTATTACAAAAATGCAACTTAAGCAGCGAAAAAAAATTGTGATGTTTATGGACCTAATGCAGTGTCAGTAAGAGTACCTAGCACAAAGTTGATTCAAACGTTTTCAGTCCGGAAATTTGGATGTTAAAAATGCACCTCGCTCTGGTCGCCCTGTTACGAATAAAATGAATGCCATTTTTGAAAAAGTGGATCAAGATTGCATATTAATAGTTACGATGTAGCTGAAGAACTGGAAATTGACCACAAAATAGTTTTAACCTATTTGAAGAAAGCTGGCTGTACCAAAAAGCTCGATATTTGGGTGCCACACGAGCTCACTGAAAGAAACCTAATAAACCGTGTACTCATTTGCGATTTATTATTGAGACGTAATAAAACCGAGCAGTTTTTGAAGAGATTGATAACTGGCGATGAAAAGTGGATCACGTACGACAAGATGGTCGTGGTCTAAGGTCGGTCAGGCTTCACAAACTGTGGCTAAATCTGGGTTAACTCGAAATAAGGTGATGCTGTGTGTATGATGGGAGTGGAAGGCCATTGTTCATTATGAGCTTTTACCGCCCGGCAAAACCATCGATTCGGATCTCTACTGCCAACAACTGATGAGATTAATGGAAGCAGTTGAGAGAAAGCGGCCGGAATTGATCAACAGGAAGGATGTAGTCTTTCATCACGTTAACGCTAGACCACACACATCATTAGTCACTCAGCAAAAATTAAGAGAGTTTAGCTAGGAGGTGTTATTGCATCCACCATATAGCCCTGACCTTGCGCCTTCAGATTTTCACCTGTTTCGGTATCTTAAGAATTCTTTAGGTTCTTTCATGCTTTATCAAGAGAGGACTGCCAAAACTATTTGTAGCGTTTTTTTGATCAGAAGTCCCAAAATTTCTACAGCAACGATATAATGTCCCTACCTACAAAATGGCAGAAAGTCATCGAACAAAACGGCACATATATACTGTAAGTAAATGTAAATAAAGTTTGAAAAAAATGTCTTGATATTTCATATAAAAATGCGAAGACACTTTTTCCCCGACCTATTTATATATACAAGAACTGCTCACTTAATATAATATGAATAATAAGCTAAATTTTTAAAAAGGTAACAAAACCCCGATTGAAACAAAAACAATTCAGTGAAAAAAATATTTTTTTTCCTACTGAAACTATATTGTACCTATTATAGGTTAGGTCACTCACACAATTTTGACGAATCTAACGACACATCGTATGCTAAAATCCATAAAGCCGTTTTGGCTACGGAGCGTGTCAAAGAAATGGGCAATATACATACGCTGTCTTTTTACAGTCAGGTAAAAATAATATTACAAGATGTAAATAATTATTACATAACAAACGCGCGCAAATCCGAGGGGTAACCACTAGAATACCGTATATACGATATCGTCTTTAGTTACCTACATTAAAACGCGCAGCGATGTTGAATCGATTAATAAAAGAAATAAATACAAAATAAATGATGATTTATTACCCAATTTACTATCTTTGTAGAGCTATGTGGGGAAATATGTCAACGTTTCGTAATACAGGGAAGGGAACAGTCATTCTCATATCTCAGTTGGGTAATAACGATAAATTCCCAGTATCTCAACCCGTGTACGATCAATTACGCTCCCGATGTTGTTAATATGTTAGCGATGGCCTACATGCTACGTATTTTATCGATCACATTGCATAGCATGATTCCTTTATTACAATTAATTTATCTAACCGTTCATTAAGTAGGTATGTTTTAACAAAACGATTGGTTAATATAAGTCTTTGATATTTATCGTGTCAATAAACAAGTGTTTTTTTTTTTAGCCAGACTGTATTTATGCGTTATAATTACTTGTGACGGTATTCTGAATTGCCCCAAGTCTCATCGCACGTTTATTGCGAAGATAGGAGATATGTCAGCCATGTACGTGCACACGAAAGTGCGGAGCAGTCAGACTGTTAGAACGAAGAGTTCAAGCGGTCGCTGTAACGGAAAACGGTTAGGAGAAAATGGAATAGTCGTTTTATTATGATCATCCTTGATTTGATTTTAAGTGACCATGTAGTTTGAGGCCATATGTCAAGATCCGTTAAGGAAGTAAAATACCTAAAAAAGAGGAAAGAAAATCTCTTTGGAGATTGCAGCTCGACTGGTGGAATAACTCGACCCTACAGAAGATCGTAGCCAAATAACCTGCTGTTGTGGTTTTATGGTGAATAGGGCTTCTTAAGTTCCCTGGGGGTAGGGGGGTTCAAGATGGGCAACGCGCTAGTGATATCTATGGTATTACAAGTGTCCAAATGCTATGATAACCGCTTACCATCAGGCGGGCTGTGCCCTTGTTAGTCACTTTAGCTGTAAAGAAAAAACCCCCAGCCCTACGTGTTAACATTTGAATTTACACCTTATCGCATTCCCAGAGAGATAGTTATGATCTAAATTTCGCATATCATAGTTAAGTGTTTCTTATGAACGCTATTTTATTAGTCGTAAATGTGACACGTACTTTATATATCTAGTGGTGAAAGTCATTGGCGCCACCTTACCATACAAAAGATTATAATAAATTTATTTTGATAGTCATTTTGTTGTGACTGATACGCGCTGCTTTTGTTTGGTCACATATTTGATCTATATCAAGTGTTGGCTCGTAAATGGAGGTCAGTAATTTTGAGATCGAAGAATAAAACATTTTAGAGGACCAATTGTAGCTAGTTTTTACTAACTAGTCCACAGGAATGAATATATATTAACACTTTTTTTATGTTCCCTAAAACCTGACATCAAAACATAGATCACGTATACAAATTTTTACTTAATTAAGAATTATATACACGACAGACAGCTATTTTCAGTTCGAATACATCATCTTTTAAAATCTGCTGAGTCTACAAAAATAATAAACATAAGTTGTCGTTTTTTAATTGTTAAGATACAAATCTCTTAAGCCTAACATCGCACAATTTTTCTAAAACTCAAAATGTGGCCCAAACAAAGTTTTAAAATTGTCCAAGAAATATATATGGCAACCTAACCTGCATGTTTCTATTTATAATCTACCTACATCATTTTGTGCACAATAACCAAACTATGTCACACAACATGCCACCAATATCGAATATCGTAAGCTTACGAATTACAATAAAAACCACAACAAGGCAAATCAAGATTCTGCCAAAAACTCCAAACCTGGTCTCGATACCGCAAGGAAACGTGGACACGAAATGGGTCACAAGAACCAGGCGTAGTGTCCGAGCTTGTTACACATTGCGTAACGTAGATCGCAAATGGAAAATTGAATCGAGCCAATTTCCTCGTCGCAGACCCACTCCTCGGACAAGTGATGACTGAGTGATATTTCCTGCATCTAATACATAACTGTTTTATATTATGTTTTTGTTACTTTTATCGGAGTGGTGTTTGTTACGTAAATTTAATTATATATTATGTTTTTCGGAGTGCAATTCTTGTGCCCGGAAATTGTTTTTGATTAAAAATTATAACTTCCTTCATAATACAGTTGAAGTCATTGTAATAAATATAAGTACTGCATTAATAAATCAGTAGACAAACATTACATAAATCGTAGGCTGATTTTTTTAAATAAAATAAAAAATTAATAACAATTGCAAATTAACACACTAGCATTATTTGAATTGGTTGGGTAATTAAATATTTTACATTTTCATATTAGGTGTATTTATTTATTTAATAAAATTCGCAGCCTTTCCAACTTTGACATTGTATATTATAAACTATACTGATAAGCAGACTATTTACCCAGTTACGAGTTTTATTATTTATATTATATATCTATATATAAATACGTGAAGCAAAAGCTTTCTACCCCCTTTTTAAGCGTATTGCGTACACGGAAGATTGTGAGATTTGACATGGTTAAAATTTATATGGAGAAGGAGTGCAGAAACCTAAAATTTATCTATAATATCTGTTACTAATATATCAAATAAAATAAATTAATACTGCGAATCCTAACACAACCAGTGCCATTGAACTTAGACCCCCCCAAAATATTGACACTGTCACACAACGAAAAGTGACAGCTAGTGATGTAAATAATACTTTCTTTATGAATACCGTAAAGGTCAAACAGAAAATAGTCTGATCAAAAAGTCGCTGGTCAAATTTCGACTTTAGAGCGATAGCTAGTAAATGATTAATTTATATTATAAGTTTAACATTTGAATGAAACAGAGTGATTGTTCCGAACGCTCAATTATGTAGGTTGTATTATGTAGCCCATAAATTTACTATTTGATTAAATATTTCAAATGTCAACATTTAAAAAAAAAAGTTTCTTACACTGGAGCCTTCTAACAAACATAGGTAAATTTCTATTATTATACTTATTTTCTAATATAATACATAAATTACTGCGATTATTTCAGTTTAACTTTATTTCAAACTAAAAAAATACCCTCGCTATCTAAATCATTCTTAAGTAATTATTTTTACAACACGTTTATTATGCGTTTGCTGATGCATGGGAATTCATGACTGTTAGTCCGGACAAAGGTTAACTGTAACCACGTGGGAGAAACGAAACCGTTTTGCTAATGCTATTAATACATGCTTTGTGATTCACTTTGAAATCTATGTTGATTTAAGGTTTACAATATTACTAACTGTGCCCCACCGTTTCACCCGTGTCAAATTTAATCTATCAAATCTCGACCATGTCGCCAGCAACGCACCCAACGCACCAATGCACCTTGTTCCATAAATGGACTGTAAAATGCAAAAAGATTTTTTTCTAATCTGCCTCAATCGTTCCAGAGAAGAGGGCGTCCATTAATTACGTAAGGTGATTTTGGCGATTTTTCGACGCCTCCTCTCCCTTTGTTCACGGTGAGATTTTTCCAAAATTCGTATTTTAGTGTAATTACGTTATCATCTGTGGATTATTGGATTTATTTAAGACTAGTACTTAAGACAGAACATAACCTAAAATCACAGTGAGAAAATTGGAACAATATAATACTTATATAGGAATCACTAAAATTCTTAAAAGAATATTCATTCTGATTCAGTCCACGGGCATTCATGTGTGGTCTCAAGAGTGACTGCAGAAACTCAACTTGTCCATGTGATTTTCAGTGAAATCATCTGCTATTATTATTTAGGATTTAGCCATATTTTACTGGAGAAACATGTTGTTCTTGATTTAAACCAGTTTTATCTCAATTTTAAAGTTTCTTGCGGAAAAAAATTACGTGATATTTGCTGAGACCTCCCTCTCCCCCACGTGTGATTGGGTGCGGTTTGGATCGACCCCCTCCACCCTAAATGACTCGCATAATTAATGGACGTCCCGCCCCATTAAGCGCGTGTAAACAAACAAACAAACTTTTGAGCTTTATTATATTATTAATAATAACATAGATTATTAATAATAGTATAGATCTATAGATAATACAACTTGCTATTCTCGCAAGCTTCGCTTGTGGTTAAGTTTATAACTGTTTTGTGCAAGGATTTATATTTAGATTATTCGACGTGTATTGTTTATTTATCTCAATATATTTCACTTCTCGCTACTCCACACTATACACATATTGATTCAGTATATTTTTTGAATGTTATAATAATATAAGTATGTAAATTTTTTAAATATTTTTAGTCACTCTTTTGACTCCAAGACTCGGTGACCGCGGACGTCAAGTTTTTACGTTTGTCTAATGCCTTCGGAATATTCCCGTTTTTCTGGTTTTAAATGAATTTTAGTGAATTAACTACTAACAATCCTGTTGGTAGCAAGTTTTCTAAATGCGTATTATTTTACCACTAGCCTACCTTTTTGACACAAGTAAAACCTCACTGAAGGTATGCTGTAACAATTAAAGCTATTTAAAAATTATCACCTACCTTAGTGTTAAAATTACATTCTATGGGGAAATCGATAAGTCTTAATAAAACTAATACAATCTTTGCTTAGATTACAATCCAAAAAATTTTAGTTGCCAGTTAAGGAAATGACGATAAATTATCTACATTATTATTATAAAACTTATCCGATTTGCAGGAGGTAGGTAGTATTTTACAAGCTTTTATTTGACTTGCTTTATTAGAGTAATGATTTTAAAAACAATTATCGCCAACCGATTGAGCTGAAATTTTGCATACACGTTTAGTTTCGATGCCAATGCATGGTTAGCTATGTGATGTGTTCTAAATCCAATATGGCGGAGTCCCAAAGATGGCGGACCAGTTTTTTTATGCACCCCCATGATATGAGTAATCAAATGAAGAGGTTTGCTGAGAATAGGAAAAAAAATATACAAAAATCTTTTAAATAACAAGCTTATAATCAACATTTCAATAATTTTAAAAGCCTAAAGAGCAAATAAAAAAGGTATAAACGGGGATAAAAATTTTTTTTTTCATTCTACTGATCGAAATCTGACACTTCTTTCTCTTAATAGGAAGTTATGTTATCCCTGGCGCAATTTTTATTCTTATTTAATTATATACTTGAGGACGAATTAAAATTCCTACAATTAATAAGAAAAAAATGCTGATTGAAAAACTGGTTAAAAATCAATTTATTGTTTCTCAAAATATTCTACCTTTGGCTACAATGCACTATTTCATACGGATAAACCAATTTTGAAAACATTTTTGCTACTTTTTTGTGGTGACCTCGGAAACATGCTTTTTATACTCTTCAACAGCCACTTCTGGTGATGAAAATCGTTGACCGCGTAAGTAATTCTTGATTTTTGAAAACAGGAAGTAGTCGCATGGTGCTAGGTCGAAACTGTATGCAGGATGACCCATAGTTATTTGCGTTGTTCCCTTTGAAAAATTCTTTTGTCTGTCTGGCCGTGTGAGAGCTGACGTTTGATATACGGCTTTTTTGGCTATTTCTACGGAATTCGTCAATAACATCCGGCAAACAAATGGTCGTGTATCAAGCGCTATTATTTGGTTTCGGCTCACCTGAAAAGACCCATTGAGTCGATTGCTGCTTTGTTGTGAGATCGTAGCTGTAAACCTTTTGTTTCTCAATTCATCTGCCTTGCCGCAGACCAAATTTGATGTCCCTTTGTTGAATCTGGTAACCGTGGCATATTGCACCAAATGACGCGGTCCTTGGGAACACAATTTTTTTCACATTGTATCTTACTCATGCCTATGCTTAAGGATGCCCGAATCCCATGATAGGTCACATGCCCGCCTGTTTCGATTATACGGCGTACAGCATCAATATTTCCGTCGTTCACAGCGGTAGACGGACGACCATCACGAAATTCGTCACCAACACGACCGCGTTGGAATTCTATAAACCAGCTTATAAACAGTCGACTTGAATGTTGCATCATTACCAAAAGCAGTTTGAAGAGGAGCGACACTCTGCTGAGGTGTCAAAAATCGTAGTAAATCGAACTACGACAATTTCCACGATTTAAATCTATAGTAACGAAGACGCGCAATTTTAAAAATGGCGCAACAGCCTAAAATAAAGTGACAAATAGACGAAATAAACTGCATTTGAAAGCCAAAGAGTTTCATTTTCAAATGTCGCAATGAGTTCTTAAATATTCTTAATGTAAGTGGCCAATTATTTGTTGTAATTAACGTGAAAGAAGTCGCGGGTGGTTTCTAGTATTTTATAATCAAATGGGATAAAGATCACAGCACCAGGGTAATATGGCTTGAGTCACAGTAATCCGATAATAAATTGCCCGCAAATTAGTTACGTAATCTGTCGCGACCTCTCTCGGACCGTCGCGTCGTTGCAATTATTTGCCTGCTGATTTATTCGTTGAGAGAGCCTGGCGCCATTGTCGACTACGATCTAAATACGCCTCGTGTGGTAGGATCATTTATCATAAGATTGTATTTATTGTTATGCGATGTGGAATTCAAGCGGAAATAATATATCGTCAATTTAGTCAATATTTTTTAAATGACAAAACTAATTTAAATCATCTAATTTACCGTTTCATTTTTAGTGTTCCAAGCGTGGTACAGGGGTTTTAAACTAATAGAGTGTGAACTATTTTGTATATTATACAAGGACCCGTACTGATATGACTGAAGAAATCAAAGTAGAGTATTTAACTATACTGTGTTCCCAAGTATACCTATATTCTTCAAATCCAACTGGATTGTAGGTTAGGTTTCTATAATTCAAAGCAATATACAGCATGAGACCTCGCGAAACTCACTAAAGAACAAATTCCAGGAATATGGTATATATTAACTTTACCCTCCCAATATATCTTTGATAACTTAATGTATAATCGCAAAAACTTCGACAAGACAGATTTTGTTAAAGATCAGCACAAGTTAATATTAGAAATATAGATAAATTAAAAGATTTTTTATGTAAAAGTGTTAGGTTCTATAATAAGATTCCGAAGCACATTACCGATTCGCCGGACAACAGGTTCAAGGACCATGTCAAGAGAGTTTTACTGTAAAAATGTTATTAAAGAGTGGATCCATTATGTGAATGATGGTGATGTCTGGAAGTGACTCCCTTTCTGTGCATCCACTAATATATTATTATTGTACCTGTTATATTAACACCTGTACAGTTGAAAAAAAAGAAGATGAAACCGGATCAAGTTTTTTATGGGTTCTTGTGTAGTAGTGTTTTGACGTTCTTAAGTGCCTTCTTAGGTTCTAAATTGAATAAAGATTATTTTGGTTTGATACTTCCTATATCATGTGACGGTAGTGCGTCATCATAAAGTTAGCCATTAGTTCAATTCAATAAATTTTACTGCCTTTTATTTAAAACTGCATATAGTTGGGACGCGGGATAAAAATTTTGTTGTTATTTTTACGTTGAGGATTTTTTTACGTGGGAGTTTTGCTAATGCTATCATGCTTTGTGAGTAGAGGATTCGATTGCAGCCCTTTTTTGAAAACCCGGGATTCCGCGATTGTCGAAAGATAATCCCGGGATAGTGGACAGGTAATGAAAAGTCAGAGTACTATATAAAAATCTGCTTGTTAATAATTTTTTTGTTCACAAAATAAATAAATATACATATAATAAACAGTTAAAAACGGAACAAGTTAAAATTCAACTTAAATCTCTTACAAAATGATTTAAAAAAAAAAAGAAAACCAACTTCCATTATTTTAAAGAGTTCTCTGGTGTATCTTCAATGGCATATTCAATGCCAATGAAATTTAGACGGGATCTACCTTGAGGTACCCCCTATCCAACGAAAAAAGAATCATCTAAATAAGTTAATAAACCCACACCTGAACATCCATTAAAAAAATACATTCGAATAGAGAAAATCTTTTTTGAAATCGGTTCAAAATAAACAAAAAAATTCTTAAACTCCTAAAACAAGTCACAACTTTATTAGACTTAAAATTATGTAATAACATACGCTTTTCTTTTAGACAGATCAATAACAATCATTAAATGAAATTGACCAGTTATGGTTACATTTAAGGTGTTGTCAGAAAAATTAAGTTACACAAAATTAAACCATTTCGAACTAAATTAAACTAAACTTCTTCTGTGTACAAAAAAATAATAAGTTAAACTTAAAAAAAAAACTTTAATCAGACTTAAGTTCTTGAAACAAGCAAGTTACTTTACAGAGATCAGTATTCACCTTGTTAAATTAATATGACTAGATTTGGTTTAAAATTGGTTGGTACTCTACAGACGTCTTATTTTTGTTGCGAAAATAAAATCGATGAAATAATAATGTTTCGTCTCTAAGCCGAGTCGGCGCAAACTCAAACTAATCAAATCATTTGGAAAAACCGGATGGCTGACAAAATGTTTTCTTGCTATGCAATGTTTTTATAACAATTTTTCAAATTTTTGTTCGTCCCAAAAATACCCGGGATTTGTCGAAATTAAATTCTGAAATTTTCGGGACCGAAATACGACCGGGATCCCGGGATCTCTGGATCCTTTATTTCTGAGTCACTCTGAAGTCTATGTTGATTTATGGTTTATAATATTTACTAGCTTTGGCCCACCGCTTCACCCGTGTCAAATTTATTCAATATTAGTATAAAATTTTTGGGGTGACTTTTGTTTTGTTAAGCCAAAGAAGTATGTATACATAAAATAAGCTAAATAAAAATACATAAATAAGATACCACAATGTTAGTGTTTCAATGTTTGATATTTGTTACACTCGAAACACATAACTGTTGTTGAATATGGAACGCAACCATTTTTAGTTCCTTTTTTCTGAACGTACAGCGCTTCCTTCCTGCTGTCACTTCGACTTGTTCTGTAACTGTAAAGTTGTACTGTAATAAAACCAAGTTTATGAAAGAATATATTTTATTTACCACATCTACGCAATTTTCCTTCATGGTAGCAGAGCGTGGTTGTATGTGGTATAGTTTAAAATATCAGAAAAGTGAAAATACAACTTCAGACAGTGAAATACAAGTTAGTTTAGATTTGAACCAAAGTCATAATTGCAACGTGGCCGACTGAACATTCACGTGTAAAAATAATTTTTCATCCAGAGTGTAACACGTCGAAATGGGCTCAAATATGTTTAATCTGGAAAAACTAATTGGAAGAGAAAACTTTTCGACTTGGAAATTTAGTATGAAAACATATTTAGAGCACGAAGATTTGTGGTGCTGCGTTGAACCCGGCAAAGATCCTGTAGATAATAACAAGGACATCAAGGCGAAGGCTAAGCTGATTTTATTATTGGATCCGCAAAATTATGTTCATGTTCAAGAATGTAAAACTACAAAACAGGTATGGGATAGTTTACACAGAGCCTTTGATGATAACGGGCTTACAAGAAAAGTAGGTCTGCTTAGGGACTTAATAAATACTACATTAGAGTCAAGCGATAGTGTCGAAGAGTATGTAAGCAAGATCATGACAACAGCTCACAAACTCCGGAATATAGGATTTGATGTCAATGATGAATGGCTTGGAACTTTGATGTTGGCAGGCTTGCCTATTGAATACAAGCCCATGATCATGGGGCTAGAGAGTTCAGGTATTACAATCAGTGCTGACTCAGTCAAATCTAAACTAATTCAAGAGGTCAATGTATCAAAGTCAGCTGCTTTTTATACAAACTCTAAAAAATATAATAATCTAAAAACACAGCCACTAAAAGCAAAGGGACCGAGATGTTTCAACTGCAATAGACATGGACATTTTGCCAAGTTTTGTAAGCTACCTAAGAAAACAGCACATAAAGTAGAAAGCTCCAGTTTTGTTGCAGCTTTTTCAGCCACCACTCAAGAAAAAAGTGATAAATGGTTCATAGACTCCGGTGCATCCATGCATATGACAAGCAGAAGCGAGTGGATGTACAATGTTACAGAGACATCAGTGAAGAATATTACAGTAGCTAACAGGGAGCCATTAGCTGTAAAGGGAGTTGGATGTGTGGACATTTATTTAAATCAGGAAGATAAAATTCAGGTAAAAAATGTTTTATTTGTTCCTGGGTTAGCTGCTAATCTCCTTTCTGTCAGTACTATTGTAAAGAGTGGATATAAAGTTTCATTTAATAACAAGGGATGTCAAATTGAAAATGGAAATGGGGAAATTATATGCTCTGCAATATTGAACAACAATTTGTATATAATGAACACTAGTATAGAGATCGCTCATTTAACTTCAAATTCAAACTGTAATGACACTTATTTATGGCACTTGCGCATGGCACATTTGAATTTTGCAGATGTAAAGAACCTACCTGGTTGTGCTGAGGGTGTGTCTCTGTCTCAGAATGAAAGTAATGTCATCAGCTGTATCCATTGTTTGGAAGGTAAGCAAGCCAGATTGCCATTTAATAATGTTGGTTCCAGAGCAACGAGACCGCTAGAACTAATACATTCTGATTTATGTGGTCCTATGGAAAATGTGTCATATGGAGGCATGAAATATTTTATCACTTATATAGATGACTTTACACGAATGGTTCATATATATCTCCTTAAAGATAAAATGAGTGTTCAAAATACCTTTATGGATTTCAAATTAAAAGTAGAGAATGAATTGGAACTTAAAATTAAAATTATACGCACCGATAATGGCAAAGAGTATTGTAATCATAATTTCCAGAAGTTCTTATCTAATCATGGTATTGTTCATCAGACTTCTACTCCGTACACTCCGCAGCACAACGGTTTGGCTGAAAGAATGAATAGGACTCTGGTCGAACGAGCAAGGTGCATGTTATTCTATGCTGACCTAGAGAAGCGCTTGTGGGCTGAAGCTTTGGCAACTGCTGCATATGTTGTAAACCGTTCCCCAACTAGGGTATTGAAAGGTAAAACTCCATACGAGATATGGAGAGGAAAAAAACCCAATTTATCACACCTGAGAATATTTGGCTCTGACGCTATGGTCCATGTACCAAAAGAAAAACGCCAAAAGTGGGATAAAAAATCAATAAAGATGGTATTGGTGGGCTATTGTGAAAACTCCAAGGGATATCGTTTGATGGACCCTAAAACACATAAAATAATAAAAAGTAGTGATGTTGTTTTCATGGAGAATTACAAAGATAATATCAATATACCGTGTGAAATTAATGTTCCTGTTGAGGAGAGCCAGCCAACCAGTTCCAGCTCTGTTTCACCATTTAGTCAGAAGCCAGAGAGTTCTGTTGTTACTCAGTTACAAGAAATATGCACTCGGGAGTCCTCACATGTAAAGTCAGGTAAAGGCTCAGATACACAAAATTATAGTGAAGACTCAAGTGACACTGTTGCCGGAGAACTGGATGAAACTTACTATCCTTCCTCTTCAATGAGACAGGACTATAAGAGTAATATTTCCTTAAGACCATTGCAGTCCCGATTACGGAATACACAAAATAATGCACAGAATGACAAAAATAGTTTTTTGTGTTTGCTTACAGACACAACTGATCCACAGACTGTTGAGGAGGCTCTATTATCACCAAAATCAACAGAATGGAAAAAAGCCATGAATGAGGAATATAGTTCTTTGATGAAAAATAAAACGTGGAGTTTGACAGACCTCCCTCCAGGGAAGAAGGCTCTACCATGTAAATGGGTATTTAAAACAAAAACTGACCAGAGTGGAAATACAATCTGTTACAAGGCTAGACTTGTGATAAAAGGGTATGCACAGAAGAAGGGCATGGACTATGAGGAAACATACTCGCCAGTTGTAAGATACACAACAATTCGATATTTATTTGCTCTGGCAGCCAAATATGAACTAGAAATTGATCAAATGGATGCTGTATCGGCGTTTCTACAGGGAGAGATTGATAGAGATATTTACATGCAGCAGCCAGATCAATACAAACAAGGATCTCAAGTATGTATACTACATAAATCCATATATGGACTAAAACAGGCCAGCCGCTTGTGGAATATTAAATTAAATAATGTTCTACATGAACTGGGGATGCAACAATCTAAAACAGATCCTTGTGTCTATTGGAATGCAGAAAAGAACACATTTATAGCTGTCTGGGTAGATGATTTAATATTGTTTACTGCTCAACAGTCTATGAAAACTTTATTGAAAGAAAAATTGAAGCAACGCTTTGAAATGAAAGATCTTGGCCCCGCAAGTCAGTGTGTAGGTTTACATATCACCAGAGACAGAGACAAAGTAATGATAGACCAAGAAAAATATATAAATGAGATACTGGCAAGATTCAGAATGTCAGATTGTAAACCTGTAAAAACACCAATTGAAGTTGGTATGAAATTTAATGAAAACATAGAAGAAGAAAAATTAGCTGATAGTCCTTATCAACAAGCTATTGGCTCCTTACTCTATGTAGCTCAAGGTACACGACCTGATATATCCTTTGCAGTGAACACACTCAGCAGATATAACAAAAATCCAAAAGCTACGCATTGGTGTGCAGTGAAGAGAATCTTTAGATATCTACAGGGCACAAAAAATTTGAAATTAGTTTACACCAAAGATGGTAATGAGAACATCACAGGATATTGTGATGCTGATTGGGCGAGTGACGTGCATGATCGTAAGTCGTGCACGGGTTATATTTTTATGTTACAGGGAGGTGGTATTTCCTGGCGGTCACAGAAACAACAGACCGTCGCATTATCGACAGCTGAAGCTGAATATATGGCGATGTCTTCCGCGGCGCAAGAGGCGCTGTGGCTGCAACAACTGCACGATGAACTTGGCCAACAGCAGAGCAACCCACTTGTCATCTTTAGTGACAATCAAAGTGCGATAAAACTCTCCATCAGTGATTGTTATTTACCTAGATCTAAGCACATAGATATTCGGTATCATTTTTTAAAGGACCATGTCAATAACTTACAAATAAAGTTTTGCTATATAAAGGGTGAACAAATGGTTGCGGACATATTAACAAAGGGTACTGCTGCTGACAAACATTTATATTGTTTAAGAAAAATGGGATTGCGTTCCAAGGGAGAGTGTTGTTGAATATGGAACGCAACCATTTTTAGTTCCTTTTTTCTGAACGTACAGCGCTTCCTTCCTGCTGTCACTTCGACTTGTTCTGTAACTGTAAAGTTGTACTGTAATAAAACCAAGTTTATGAAAGAATATATTTTATTTACCACATCTACGCAATTTTCCTTCAATAACAATGAATGAATGAATGAAATATGAAAACAAAAGAAATCCCAAGATTACGTAGTAAGGTCAAGATCTACTGAACTAATGCGTTCGTTTTTTTTAGATCTGACTACACTGTTAGCCTTTGGGGCCCTGAAGCCGCTGAGGCTTTTACAGCTTCACCGAACTAGTTAATGCGTTCGTTCACGTATGAAGCTTTAAATAACAGAAATATCGTGCATTCGATACTTAAATGTAATACTTTTAAATATTTTAATACTTGTAACGGATGGCTAAAAAGGTTTTTGACTTTATGTTTCATTCAAATGATCTATAATGCTATTATTATACATAATAATGCTACTTTATGTCATCTATATATTAATACGTGAAGGATAAACTTTGTACCCTTTTTTAAGCATTTCGCTTGCACGGAAGACTGAGATTTAGCATGGTTAAAGTTTATGCGGAGAAGGAGTGCAGAAAGCTAAAATGTATCTCTAATATCTGTTACTAATATATTACATTAAATAAATTAATACAGCGAATCCTAACACGGCAAGTGCCATTGAATTAGACCTCCCAAACGAATGTCAAACAGAAAATAGTCGATGATCAAAAAGTCGCAGGTCGAATTTCGAGCTTTTTTTTGTTGAACTGATCATACTGTTAGCCTTTACAGGCCCTGCAGCCGCTGCGGCTTTTACAGCTTCATCGTACTTGACGAATTTCGATCTTAGGGCAATCGCTATTTATACTAAATCCTTACCATTCGTCTATAGATTACCCCCAGTTAAATAAATTAAAAAATCGGGCGTGTTTGTTTCTGAAAAAATTGCGTATATAATTTAAATATTTAGGGAAACAGAGAACCGTCATTTTTTTAAATCGGATAATTATCGTAATGAGTATGAAAATATCAAAATGATACTAAATCGAAATATTTATTTTATCGAAAGATGTCGATCAATCATCCTGGCGCAATGTGTGGTCCACTCTGCATCGTAACGATCCTATCACGTTCCGTTACATTTATTGACAGTGTCGTCGCCCGCCCGCACTTCGACAATCGGTTGCGTAAGCGCATATTTGCGAGCGCATTGCACGCGGTCACCCTACACGAAATGTAAACAGTAAAGCATGTCTATCCAAGTCGCGCTGTGCGGTCACTTTGGCACCCTTATGCTAGTTGCCATTACGGCTGTGTGCCTGTTCAAGCTGTCAAAGCTCAAACACAGTTACTTGAACAAGTAGAAATAATATTACATATATTCAACCGATGTTGGCAAAGTTGTGGATATATAAGAAAATTTGTCATAATTGCCATGTGAGAATATAATAAAAATAAATAGTTTTGGGACAGCTGTTTTAGTTTTGTCGCCTTACTGAAACTACTTACACAGCACACTTGCGGCCCGAGATCATTCTCAAAGCGTTGAAAGCTTTATTCTTGACATCGGTCACGGATTAATGAGTCAATTGTGTGTTGTGTCATAATTTCATTATCATTGTTCTGTAACATGCACTTTTGCTTAATTAGTTTCTAATTGTGTTGACATACATGGTGGAGTGGGCTTTTTTTTCTTTATAGGATTAATGATAGATTTGAAATAATCTCACGCGGTAGATTGATAGAGTATTTGATCCTAAACATCTTGGTTTATAGATGTCAGTTATTATTACAAAAAATTAAGAAAGTAGCCTCAGATAAAGAAGATTATTCGTTTCAGTTAAACGGGTTTTCTGCTGCCAACATTTTGGGAACTTGTTTTTATGTAGCATCACGAGCAAAATGATTGTATTGTGTCTGATGGTAAGCACAGTACAATCCTAACACAACGGCGACCACCGAGAGATTGTAATCCGTTGACGGTCGCCGCTGTCATACCAGCCTGCATTCATTTAACTGGATATGCACAGGCTGATCCCGAAACGCGACACGCAAAAGAGAGTCTCTATGACGGACTTTTCACCACATGCATGGTAGTCGCCACCCAGTTGGGCAAAACAGCCCTACCGCCATTTCCTCGTTCGTTGTTCAGCAGGAAATTAAAGTGAATTTTAGTGACAGATGTTTGAATGTAATATGTAAAATAGAGTGTTTGATCCCAAGCATTTTGATTATAGTTATATGCAATATTACAAAAAATCTAAGAAATTAGTCTGAGATAAAGATAAAGAATAAAGATGAAGTTCCAATTTATCGGGTCGCAATGTGATATGTAATAAAAAATCTATTTTCAGACGACGACGAGGAGTGTGGAGTACTCTCGGAGGGTTCCGAAACGTCGGAATGTGGCCGCGCTGACACTGATGATGAGGGCATCGAGCGGGATTCCGAGCCTGTCCCGAGACGTCGTCGGCGAAGGAGACGGTTCATGCTTAAAGACGTTATCGAGGTAAGAGAGCCCAAGTATAATACACCTCCTTTTGACCCTAGATAATGAACTATTTACAATATACTATGACCCGTGCAAATATTTCTCACTTAATATAATGTGAACATTGTGTAACAGCTCCACGCTAGCATTGGTCATTCAGTGGTAGCGTCGATCGACTCGAGTTCGAAACTCTGCAATGAGTCAGAGCTTTCGATTAAGGAAGTTCTCCATGTCTCTTTAATATAAATTTTATATAATTATTTAATCTAACTCTATAACAGTGGTACCATCTCTTTACCAATCTGTTCCCTCATTCTTCCTACATCGGATCTTTTAAGCGTAACGTACGATATATTTATGCAGGAAGGCATGAGAGCGACGTTCACTGATGAAAAAAAATTATAACTGACAATTTAATATGATTTGATGTTAATTTAGAATCTGATTACAACGTGCGAACTGAACAAGCGCCATAGGCACCTGTGGTTCACCGATTCCTCTTGTCGAAACTTGTGTTAACCAAAAACGAATTTTGACTTCTATATGTTTTATTTTTAGTTCCAAATATACTCGCGATGATAGAGGTTACATTTTACATGGTATCCAGAGCGATGTTAGTCGCTTTCACTCATCGTATCGGTATTAAGAAGTAGTGGTTGGGTGGATAACAACGGTTTATAGGCCCGAGATGGGCTCGTTAAGTGAATTCTATTGCATCGGGATTGTTATTTCACTATAAATGATTATGATTGTAGATAACACGCGATGTCGAAGAGTCACTATGGTTCATGGGTCGATAAGCTATGCGTTTAGAGTATTTAAGGCGGTAATTAGTGAAGAGCGTTTATGAGTTCGAATGCCATTTACATTAGATATAAAGTTATGGGACCGCTTTGGTTACATAATACTTTTATTTTTAATTCATAAACTTGCGTCACTTGACTCTGTATTATGCAACTACGGTTATATTCCACGTCATATGTATTAGTTATTGTGTACTATTGGAATATATTCATTTTCTTTTTATTTTATTTTTTTTAGAAGTTTTAGTTAAAGGGCCATAATTTTTAATATGGGATTAACAATGAAAAATAACTATTTCGAATTGCACTTACACGGAACTATGCACTTTTGCGTGGTCAATTGAAGAAAAAAATATTTCGTGGCCTATTATATGTAGTTAAAATTATACAATGAATGCTTAATCTTCCATTTGCAATTATTTCAATCGTACTTAAATTTGTCTTCCACAATAATGCTGGGGCTAGCTGGAAGAAAATACCTTGTAATATTAATAACACAGTGTTTGACATAAAGTGCAATAAAGTAATTTCAAGTCATAGTTGGTTATTTATCGTTTGTTTGAAATTTACAATTAAATAAAGTACAAGTGAAATAATACTTATTGCATTAGACAAGACTGATAAAAATGCAATGAACCGTTTCATTATTGATGAGAGCGCGTCTCCGTGTGCCAGTGACATACTTTCGGAAGCCCAGCTGAGAAAACTCCTTGAGAAAACCCGGGGAAATTGTCCCCGAACCGCCTCCTTTTCTGAGCGACTTTATTGCTGCTCCACAAGACGTTAAATAGAAACTATTTAAATGGTCATTATGGGGATTATGAATGACGTGTTTACGAAACCTAACTTGTTTTTTTATTATAATTTAAGGGCTTACTCACACATTCGATCGTGATTTAATACGAATGGTTTTTATTTTTAACCGAATTCAAAACAAGACCATTTCAACAATCTCGTATATTCGAAGTTGAAGGTCGGATGCCAATGAAATTAAAATTCGACTACCCTTGAGGTATCCCCTATAAAACAAAGAAAAAATCATCCCTATCGGTTGACAAACAAAGTTATGGATGAAAATCCAAAAAAAATTGGTTGCCTGTAAAGTCGGTATACGGGCGAAAGTTTTACGTGACAACGACTTTATGTCTGTCTCTCTCGCTCTTAGGCGGGCTAACCATGCCCGAGTGGAAGGGACGCGTGCCTCTCACTCGCTCTCATTGTGAGCGCATAACGTGAGCGGAGCGTAACGCAGTTTCTTGAAGTGTCACCCGGCAAACCAATTTATAAGACGTTGTCACGTCAAAAACATTTTTTAAAGTCTGTTAAAAAGAAGGAGGTTCTCAATTCGAATGTATATTTTATTTTTTTAATGTTCAGCCGTAACTTCTTTGCTTATGAACCGATTTGGATAATCCAAATTTTTTGTTTGATAGGGATTACTTCAAGGGTGGTTCAACATCAATTTCAGTGGCAATGGACCTTTAACTTTGAAGATACATCAGTGAACTCTTTAAAATCATTGAAATTGTTTTTGTTTCTTGTTAAAAATTATTCTTGTATTGTAATTTTAGAAGGGTATCTTTGGTAGCAGATCAAACGCGTAGATAGTACGTATATTAAAATTTAATATTTAAGATAATATTAAAACTATTGCCTTTCCAACGTTCTATCTATATCAAAAGGAACCTTGACACGAAACTGTGTAATGATAATAAAACCGATTTATGTCACGCATTCGTTATATGAAGACATTTCAATACGCACAATTGCTTTAATGTTTTATTGCATCGAACAAGAGTTGTTGCTTGTTTTAAAACGACATATTGCAAATGTCTACAAGATAGAGTGCAACAAACTAATGGACGACTAATGTGAGCCGCAAGCGATAGCATATATCTATCTCTCATACTTAAACCACAATAAGTAATTTTGGGATTTTTTTTGTTAAAACTTAAAAATTAATTTATGACCATTATTTTGTGGCGTGGCATATTAATACTTACGAACAAAAGCTACTTCATCATAAAGTTAATTTTATGAAGTTAAAATTTTCCCTGTATAGCAGGTTATTTGGACACAAAATTTAGGAGATAAAAGAAACTTAAAATAATTTGTAATTGCGGGTAGTGAGAACAATTTTACTATGATATGCTGCTACACGGGTGCGTTGGCGGCGCGGTGTTTGTCGGATACAATTAACACGGGTGAAGCCGTGGGGGACAGCTAATATAACTATAAATGTGAAAGTTTGTATGTTTGGATGTTTGTTACTCAATCACACAAAAACGGCTAAACGAATTTGGATGAAATTTGGCACACAGCTTGAATTGACACATAGGATACTTGTTACCCCGGTAAATGACTAGGCTTTGTTTTTTTTTCTATTTATTCAAAAACCAAAGTAGATAAAGATTTAAAACTTGCCGGATCAACATATCTTATTAGTACGGACATACCCTCAAATGCTGATTCGGATATCTTTCTGCTTATCGCCCTATGGCCTTAAAAGATAGACATATGCTATCGCGGATTTTTGTTTAGAACTTTTTAAGATAAACAATTCCGTCACACATTGTTACGTAACTTTAACCGTTTACGCGGCGTACGCAATGCAAGCTCTCAAAAGGAATAAATTTTCCCCGTTTTTGCAACATTCTTCATTGATGCTCCGCTCCTATTAGTCGTAGCCTGATTTTATATAGCCTATAGCCTTCCTCGATAAATGTGATATCCAACACTAAAATCATTTTTCCATTCGATCCAGTAGTTCCTGAGATTAGCGCGTTCAACCAAACAAACTCTTTAGCTTTATGATATTAGTATAGATTCTTCTTCGTAATATATCTATATCACTATAACATATTCTTCGACTTCTCTGTCACTGATGTAACTTTCATACTTCCTCTGATATATTCATTCCAGATCTTATTCATTCTAGTTACACCACACATCCATCTTAACATTCGCATCTCTGCTACATTTAATCTTCTATCCATCTCTTTAGTTATCTGGTACTCAGATCCATACATGAGTGGTGTAATTTCAAAAGCCGCTAAAACATGTTTTATTTGAAATGGAGTTTGTGTATCGTAATTAACCGTTAATTTATTTTCTAAACAAACTCACAATTTACCTTCAAATGCCACTACTATAAGTGACCTAAAAATCAAAAACTAAA
Source organism: Saturnia japonica (assembly GCA_033032175.1). Classification (NCBI taxonomy): domain Eukaryota; kingdom Metazoa; phylum Arthropoda; class Insecta; order Lepidoptera; family Saturniidae; genus Saturnia; species Saturnia japonica. The sequence goes on along the minus strand of CM065305.1, from coordinate 21,105,794 downwards.
CCTACAAAACACTCTAAAATGACGGTTGTATGTTTCAAAATCCTTTATAAACTAGTGAACTAATGACAGCTCGCCATTTGGGTTATTTATACAACTTAACAAGCAGTATGGCGAAAAGTGTAATCGCGTGAGAATATCATTGTGGTTTATAATGATTTTAGGCACAAAATAACGGAAGAACTAATTATTTAGTGACTTTTATTGACAAATGAAGGACCTTGAATGAATTTAGCTGTTAAAGTCAGTAATTTCAATTCCATTTGATGTAACTCCTGGCATAATACCATTCTTATTCAAAATCCTATTTTCTGCAAAACCCCCTAAAACATGACAAGCTGCTTTCAAACGGCGCTAATACCAAATGTTAATTTCAGACTCCTCTAAAATGAAACTACTTTTGCTAATATTTTTGTACTCTAACGTATATCTTTCCTACAAAAGGATTTCTTGGGGTTGTTATACCATAATAATCAATTTCAGGTCAAAATCCTTTCATTTAATCCTCACATGAATTTATAATACGTTTCCACAAAATTTCACCGTAAGTGTTTTGCGGGTTTTTCTTCTTTTTTTTTTTGGCGCCGCAAAAAGAACTTGCCAGTGTCAATGTTTTTAAGCCTTCGTAAAATATGGGGTCTTCTGACAAGATGGTAACTCTCTTGTGAGAATTATTTAGGGAGCTTTTGCGTCATCTCAAAATGTATGTTTTCCACTTTATATTAAATCACGAAAAATGCCACCAATATTAGATAATATCGGGTAAAAAAACTTTCTATTTGTCTATCAGTTGATGTTCTTTTCATGCGAGAACCACTTATCCGATTTAAATGTTTTTTTTTTTAATTCGTGGCTATGTTATCTGGCCGGGTAATAGGATATATTTCGTTACAAAAAGAAACATACAAAATAAGCAGTGACGAAAACGGAGAATCATTACGGAAAAAAGGCGATTTTGAGGCGCTTAAATGGCTTACGCTGAATGAACCATATGAGATATATCAAATTAATGTACTACATGACTGTAGATCTTAAAAAGACTTACAAAAAAGTCAGCAATAGCATATGTCTATACCTATTCACCCACAATAAGCATTTTTGTTCTTAAAATAAAAGGCGGGCGACCGCTGTAGGTGGTCGGTGGTCCGCGATGGCAGCACGTTTATTTTCTCGAAAACGTTTGTTACTAGAAGATCTGTGATTCTAATAATCTGGTTGAATTGCTGTACAAGCATCCACTTTTTTCATAAGTACATCTTTTTCGTCAATTTTCAAATAAGGTTCACTATAATAATATAGGATAAGTACTAAGTATAAATTCCTGTTCTGTGCATCACGATGAGGAATTCATTCTAATTCAACTATGTCGAAGCGTTCGTGCATGGTTTTATGAATTCATACAGGTGTACCGATATATTTGCAAGTCGATTTTAGGTGAATATCGTGTGAACTTGATATTCAAAATTCCGTCGCTCCGTATTTAGTTATTTTGGTTAAAAACGTCACAAACAAGTGCAAAATCAACATTGTACATGCAATTGGCAATTGTATTAGAAAAAAAGCCTTATAATAGAATTTTTTATTTTTTTATTACATGTTGTGAATAACCTCGTTTGTGACTATCTTCACCACAATAAAGTAAAAGGTTTAACAACAACTTCATAATGCAGACTTTTGCGCATTGTAAAATTCACTCTAGTTTTTTCATAACGTGCGTAGAGATCGTCTTTGAAGGTAAAACAAAAGTGTTATATTTTATTAGTTGTGTATTTTTTTTAAGATCCAAGATTGTTGTTTTTCGTTTGCACCAAGATCTTAATATATTGTATCAACGATTACAATACTTCAAATCAATCACCACAACATGTAAATGTTATTCAATACCTATAACACAAAATAATTTTTAACAAAAAATATAAACATCTTCAATGATTTTGACGAGTTCCCTGGTATAAAGTCCAATGCCAATTAAATTAAAATAGGACCCACCCTTGAGATATTCCCTTTCCAAAGAAAAAGAATCGGAATCTTAACGGATTATAAACAAAGAAGTTATGGCTGAACATCCATTAAAAAATATACATTCAAATTGAGAACCTCTTGCTTTTTAACCGACTTCAACAAAAGACAGAGAGGCTACTGAATTCGATTTCTAATAAACAAAGAAGTTTCGGCATAACATCCATAAGAAAAATATGCATTCAAATTGAGAATCTTTTGCTTTTTAACCGACTTCAACAAAAGACAGGGAGGCTACTGAATTCGAATTCTAATCCAAATCGGTTTAATAAACAAAGAAGTTTCGGCATAACATCCATAAGAAAAATATGCATTCAAATTGAGAACCTCTTGCTTTTTAACCGACTTCAACAAAAGACAGGGAGGCTACTGAATTCGAATTCTAATCCAAATCGGTTTAATAAACAAAGAAGTTTCGGCATAACATCCATGAGAAAAATATACATTCAAATTTAGAATCTTTTGCTTTTTAACCGACTTCAACAAAAGACAGGGAGGCTACTGAATTCGAATTCTAATCCAAATCGGTTTAATAAACAAAGAAGTTTCGACATAACATCCATAAGAAAAATATGCATTAAAATTGAGAACCTCTTACTTTTTAACCGACTTCAACAAAAGACAGAGAGGCTACTGAATTCGATTTCTAATAAGCAAAGAAGTTTCGGCATAACATCCATAAGAAAAATATGCATTCAAATTGATAACCTCTTGCTTTTTAACCGACTTCAACAAAAGACAGGGAGGCTACTGAATTCGATTTCTAATAAACAAAGAAGTTTCGGCATAACATCCATAAGAAAAATATGCATTAAAATTGAGAACCTCTTGCTTTTTAACCGACTTCAACAAAAGACAGAGAGGCTACTGAATTCGATTTCTAATAAACAAAGAAGTTTCGGCATAACATCCATAAGAAAAATATGCATTCAAATTGATAACCTCTTGCTTTTTAACCGACTTCAACAAAAGACAGGGAGGCTACTGAATTCGAATTCTAATCTAAATCGGTTTAATAAACAAAGAAGTTTCGGCATAATATCCATAAGAAAAATATGCATTAAAATTGAGAACCTCTTGCTTTTTAACCGACTTCAACAAAAGACAGAGAGGCTACTGAATTCGATTTCTAATAAACAAAGAAGTTTCGGCATAACATCCATAAGAAAAATATGCATTCAAATTGATAACCTCTTGCTTTTTAACCGACTTCAACAAAAGACAGGGAGGCTACTGAATTCGAATTCTAATCCAAATCGGTTTAATAAACAAAGAAATTTAGGCATAACATCCATAAGAAAAATATGCATTCAAATTGAAAAACCTCCCGTGTTTTGTTGAAGTCGGTCAAAAAGTCATTATTTTTGATAATCCAGTCCCAGTAACTTTATCTCTCGAGGAAAGGTTTTTAATTAAATATAGGTATTTATCAGATCCAATCATATTGATAGGCTGTTGACGTCAGAAATGAATGGCGTCACAACTACAGTTTTCTCATTAAGTTATTAAATAGATATCCTCCAACATGGAAAAATAAAAGTTATCTTGTTTATAATTAGAATGTAAATAAATATGAATATGATAGGTAGATAACGCCATATCAGTGATATCCTCTCAGAGGAGAGGAGATAGTATGAAAGTCAAAACTGTGGCGAAAAGTTCACGGATTTTAATTGTTTTTTTTAGGTAATTTTTTGTTGATCGTTTTGAACGTTCATCAATTTATAATTACTATCAGTGTCATCATTAATATATAATATAAATAAAAATAGCCTTTATTTACTACTACAATAAACTTACACTATAGATTTACCTACGTTAAACAATGTTATTTAAATACCTATTTATAATATAATAGTCGCCTCTGTGGCGTAGGTCTCTCCTAAACCTTTCCATAGTTGTCTTTCTCGTGCCTTTTGCTTCCAATGAGGATTCACATCTGTCGCTGAAAATGTCTCTCCATCTTTTACTTGTCTCCCTTTTCTTTTTTTTTGTCCCTTGGTACCCATTCTGTTAAACGTTTTGCCCACCTATTTATTATTCATCCTACAGATATATCTTGCCCAGTGCCATTTGAGTATTCTAATTTTTCCCCGTACATCTATTACTTTTGTTATTCTTCTGATATTATTGTTAGAAATTTTATCTGATAGCTTTATTCCAAGCATACTCGGTATATTCATATATTTTTAGTAGCACCACAATGTGTCGTCACTCAGATAGTAAGCATTGTTCAATCCAAAAAGTAAGTAAGGTATTTTTGTTGTTGTTGTTTTTAATTGTTAAAGCCATAAGTCTAACTTCGAACCATTATTTTAATCTTCAAACACAGCTCTTAACAAGATGTCAGCTCCCTAGTTAAATCTGTCCACTGAGTTATGTGGCAACACTAAATAAATACTCCTAGTTATTATTTATATTTCACTCCACATATGCACAATAACTTACCTACTTTATATGTCACGTAAAATTTCGCTATTATTACACAATATAGGGTCAAATAACATTATTTTATGAATTCAAATAAAAAACCTTACATGACAGATAAAAAATCCACTAAAATTCCTCTTAAACCTGATCCTACTGAAGTACAAGTATTGTCCATTGTATTACATTAAAAAGTTACATTAAATAATTAAGGAAATTTATACATAGAGGTGCATATGGCATTGCGGAGGCAGTGGAAGGTGTGCCCGGGAGGCGGCTGCGGCGCACTACCGCGCTGTCTGCCGAGCCCTTGTTGCAGAAGCATTGGAGTTGGCCTCGTTCCTAGCGAGGGTAAAAGTCGGAGGCGCACGAGATATGGGAGCCGCGGAAGCCAGCGCCACACATTTAGACACGTTGCAGTTTTCTGATTGGGTAATATAATTTTATAATAGTTTTTGTTCTCTTTGTCTTAGAAATAAAACGACTCACGCACCATCTATTGTAAACTGCTAATACACAACGTTCGCGGGTGTGTGCCGAACAACTCTCCAAAGTTTTATCGCAATCGGATGAATGGTTTAGGAACGCATAGATCACAAAAAAACAAACATTCATTTATATATTTGAATAGTATAAGTGCAGACCTATATCTCGTGTTTTATTCGACATTATTATTATTATTTCGACACCGCGTCGAACCACGCGAATCCCTTAATAAAAGCGGCAGCTTCGTATGTGCCCGACCCCAACGCCTGCCGGAGAAAACGCCGGCCGCGTAATATATTCAGTGACCCGCTCGACCAAACCGAAACAGCTAACGCGTTCTACGCCACCGTCTCTCCAAACAGAGCGTGCCACCGCCCACGCCCGCGTAACCACCGTTCTCTCCGCAGAGGACGGGCGGTTAACTTCGCTCCCGCACACCCGTCACGACCCTCTCTAGCGGCAACCCAAGCCTAGGTCCGTTCCTCGGTGTGAAGCCCTTGGGTCAGGCAGCCGCCCGCGCGATACAAAGTGACACTATACGTGCAACACTTAGCTACCCACATACAACATTACACACGTATGAACACACACACGTGCACACCACACAGGCACATAGGTTCTGTAAGGGACCTTTTTTTTTCTTTTTTTGCGCTAGTTAGACTAATGCGCTAGTTAGTGTAGAAAAACCATCCCGATTATTAAATACACATACGCATGGTCCACTCCTTCCTCCCAGGAGGAGGGGAACGTGCATATGAGTATATGTCAGGTAGTTCGAATTCTCGTAGGATTAGGGAATTAGTTAGATCGCGACCTTTTCGCATTCGCGACGACCGCCCGAGCCGAGGTTCGGCCACTCTGGCACCCTCGTGCGGGTCGTCACAAACTTTCGCGGCTGAGTGCCCTAAGCGCTCGCCCCCAAGTCCGGTGAAGCTGTAAAAGCCGCAGCGGCTCTGTTTTAGGATAGGGCCCCTAAGGCTAACAGTGTAGTCAGAAAAAAACAAAAAAAAAAAACAAAATTCAATAATATTGTAATGAATTCCTCTCTATACATCCACTAAAATAATGAAATTATTATTAACTGTGAACATTATTCACACAATAAATTAAATATGATAAACGCGATCGAGTTCCATGTTGGTTCATCTCGATGACTGAGATGTTTTCCAAACCGGTGGTAGTGTTTTAACAATCATAAAATATGCCTTCTTAGGGCCTAAATTGAATCAAGTAAGATTTTGAATCAATATTTTCTGTCAAGTAATATGATAGTTAATTACTCGCGAATCTTAGATTTATATTCCTAAGGAATATTCAAAAAAATCTTTTATCACCGTTCGTAGTTTTATAATTTGTAAACTTCTTACTAGACAAACATGAAGTTAGTATTTGCTAACGGGAGTCGAGTGTTCTTCCTGACTTTTTGCCGTGGAGTCGGTCAAGTTCATTCCCATACCGTTCAACAGGTAACTTAGGTAACAGTCTATGTATTATTAATAGCAGCTTACCACTAAAGTGTTACGTTAAGAATTAATTAAAGTAAAGGTACGTACGCCTGTAAATACTAATGCCAGGTCTCTCAGGTGAACGCGTTTTCCGGAGGAATTCCTATGCGAGATCTGAGTCATTATTTAATTCAAGTAGATATATCTGAAGAGATTATAAATTAAATCATACATTTTCGTTTGTTTAAAAAAAAATATGAAATTAAGCTAATTGTAAAGTATTTAATTATTGTACTAAGTTATGCTTTAAATATAAAATTATTGCAAACACGATACGTATAATAAATTCTGCTATAATTGGTAAATAATTTTATTAAATTAATTTTATTGTTTACTTGCAACTCTTTAGGCAGTTGAAAGGATAAACCAGTAATCCTGTGAACTTGTTTAAATTATAGTCGAACCGAAGGATTTGGAGAGCTTTGCAAGTATGTAGCCATAAATTATGACGATGTAAAGAATCTCAATATTTTTGCTTAAAAGTTTATTTTGCAAATAAAAGAGAATATATATTGTACATTAGTAGATGTGTACTGTGGTAGTTGAATGTATAATTGTGCATGAATCGTAAATCGATTGGTGGCAAAAACCTGATTAGTGCTTCCTTAGTTTCTTTATTTGCATTATCAATAGAAATACACTTTCTGTGTTACGTTTTAAGAAATATTATTTTAAGAAAGAGATGGTGTTTAAAAACTATGATGCTCCTAGTGCCTGATAAAAATAGCATAGCAAATAGTTTTTACGACTTGTCTGTCCATATTTCACTGCAGCATTTTTTTTCACAGGCGCGATTTTGGATGCAGGTTATTGGCGAATTAAGGATGGGTGTGAAATTAAAGAAAGTGAACTATTCAAGAACGCCTATAGAGTATGAGTTGACACCTTACGAGATTCTAATGGATGACATCAGGTCAAGGAGATACACGCTGAGGAAGGTTGATGGATCTATACCTCAGAGGTACGAATTGTTACTCGATATACTATAGATATTGTTTATATGCTTTCGAATTTCATTCTTCTTAAAAAAGCGTATATATTTATAGTTATATCGAATTATGGATGGTTATATGGATCGCACTGCCTTCTGAGCTCGCCCCTTAGTCCGGTGAAGCTGACAAAGCCTCTAATGACTCTAGGACTCTCTTCAGGGTTAGCTATATAGTTAGTTCGAAACAAAAAGCTATCGATTGTTTAAACAGTAATTCACCTGTTGGTAGTAAATTACCTATGATGTAAAAATAGCAGTGGTCGCAGAGAAATTAGGTCTTTTGTTAATTGAACTATTACTATTACCCTATTGCTTTAAGCCAGGTGGTTTGAAATTTTATCTGATAGCAGTGAACTAATGTTATGACACTTTAACTGATAGTAAGCACTTCTTCTTTTTCTTCAACCTGTTTCTACCCAAAGTAAAGTATAGGCATCTTTCATTCCACGTTTGCACTGAAATCTTTGTATCTAAAGCAGTGCTCATTCAAGTTCCCGCTTCTTTCGCTGGATTCTAAGTCTATCGCATCAGTGGCCTATCTACATTTCTTTGTATAGCTCTGGGTTTTCACTCCAGTGCTGATTTAAGCATATTACAATCTAAAACAGCGTCAACAGCGACAACGGTGACGCTACATTACATTACCATTCGTCTCTGTTATCCTGGTTTATTTAGATTTTTATTTGCATTATGCTTCAAAGACCAGATATTAAAGGAAGATAGGATTAAACTGGACTGCAGACAGTTTCATAACTTTGTGATAAAACTTATTTAGTCGAGTCGAGATAAACAGCTGTAAAGCTCTGCCTTTAAACAACAGCACGTGTGGTTTTGTTATGCAACGGAAAAGATGGAATCAAAGTATATCAGGAAAACAACTCTTTAGACTAAGTAATTAATGCAGACACAGATAGATGCTGAAGTGGCAAAACTAGTAAAGCCATAAGGCTTAATCCTGTATTTTCAATAAATGCCATTTATTGTTATACTAGCTGTGACCCACGGTTTCACCCGTGTTAATTTTATCCGATAAATACCGCAACGCCATCGCACCCACGAAGTTGTTCTTCCCGCAAGTACAAATGATTTTAATTTTTCATTATCTCCTAAACTATGTGTCCAAATAGCATAGGTACTCTGAAGAGCGAAATTTAACTTCATAGAATTGCCTTTATGATGAAGTAAATTTGTTTGTAAGGATTAATATGCCATGCCTGAAAATAATGCTTATAAGTAAATCATTTTTTAATTTTTCAACAAATCTTTGTCACAAAATGACTTATAGTGGCTTATGTATAAGAGATACGTATATGATATCGCAGACTTTTTAGAAATACTAAGGACCAATATTATTGCAGAAAATTGTATTTCCGTATCATTAACGATTATGCCAGCGCACGCGGTTACAGAAGTTCGGGAGGGCCTCGACTTCCGACTTAAGTAACAAAAATCAATATTTAACGCTATCTGAGAGTTGTAGCCTAATCTTAAATAGCCTATTTCTCGAGAGCCTGGCTATCATTTACAGAAATAATTTTTCGAATCCGACTGGTAGTTAAAGAGATTAGCGTGTTTAAACAAACAAACAAAAAAACATTTCCGCTTTATTATTTTAGTATAGATTATGTTTTAATAAATAAGTAACGCAATGATTTTTATTCACAGCGTGAAGAAGGACGCACATGAGATGATTCTCGATTTTATTAGAAGCAGGCCGCCACTTAAAAAGGTATGTGTTTACTGTTTTTACTATTTTAAATAGGTGATATTTAATTTCTGTAATACTTTTTTACTATCGTAATAATTATGTAGGTACAAAGGGATTTCTCGAGACATCAAACCCAACCTCAGCTGCAAGTGAATTTCAAACGCTCTCTCTCTCTCTCAAATACTCTCGGCTGAATATCAAACGATGAAACATCTGTAGATATAATACATATGGTGGAAAACCAGCAGTAGAAAGTAGTTAGACACTGGTGTTGATATACTGCTTGCATTTAAAATCGGTCAGCGTATGTGTACCTATTGCTTAACTACCAAGAGGATTATCCTATAGTAGGTTTACAAGTCGCATGACGACAGTGACTGTCGATAATTCATCATCTGTGGATGGTCATCACCGTTTTTCGACTATTGGAAGAAATGCATTTATTCTGAAAAGCTTTGATAATAATAATACACGTAATTATTGTCAGAAGAGATAATAGCTCAGTGTTAGCGTATTTTGACTCCTTTTCGACTATTGTAGGATTAAATTCTGCAATTAACCTTGCGATATCTATACTTGAGAGCTAGTCTCCTCTATATTTAGTATAGGTTCTGTAAGGAACCTTTTTTACGCTAGTTAGTGTAGAGTTGTAAACCATATTTCAGATCACTAAATACATACACACATGCCCCTTCCTTCCTCCCAGGAGATAGCGCCATAATATATGTATAAGTTATTTTAGCTCGAATTTTATGGATAGGGAATTAGTCAAATCGCGACTTCCTTGCAATCACGGCAACAGCCCAAGCCGAGGTCCGGCCACTTTGGCACCCTTGCGCGCTTGTTGCCCACGCTTTCGCGGCTGAGTGCCTTAAGCGCTGTCCCGAAGCCCGGTAAAGCTGTAAAAGCCTTCAGCAACTCTGTTTTTGTCCCTAAGGCTAAAGTAAGGTAAGTCACATCAGGTGATATTATGATCAAAAAGAAAAGTCATAAAGCATAAAATAACCTCAGCTGAATTAAAAAGTAACAAAATTTCACTAATATTTTTCTGCTAATCGAGAAAAAAATAACGATCTCGATATCTGTCAGGCGTCAGAACGCAAGCTGCCGCCACCAAGACGAGAGATTACGCCAAGGGAGCAACTCCTCGCTTCAATCCAAATCGGCAGGCAGCTACGGCCGACGCCATACTCAACCAGATTATGTGAGTACCGACATCTTTTTTTATGGAGTATTGGTATGACCTTAACCTCGACCTCACATGATTGTAATGAAAGATGATGGATCACGCTTATCTAACAAATGCCCGTTCTCTCTTTGCTTGAAGACTCTCAAGTTATAGATGAATGGGAAGGCAGACGCCGGGAGTGAATTTCACTCTTTAAACACATACTTAAGGAAATAACTTATAGAAGGCCATTAAAATTTTCACATAGATATAATATAGTAATATTATTATAAATTTGTTTGGTTTCAACTAAAAAATTACTTAGTAAATTTTTTTTCAATTTGGGTTATCTGGTTTGAAAGAGAATAATAGTTTTGGAAATGATATAACCTTGATTGCCATCTGACTAAAAATGAGTTATTTCTATATTTTGATTATCTCTCCAACTGTACGTGTAAAAGGGACTTGTTTCTCGTAAAGATTGTAGGTACTCGCAGGTTAATATTACTTAGTACCTAGTTCCGCGCAGCTTATCATATTATTATCGTTCCTTTTCTCCTAATCCTCTTCTAATCCTAACTCTTATAATTATTTGTTCCAGATCCAAAATCCTACCCAGATCCTTCCTCCAAAATGAACGAGTTTCCCTTCTTTTGTACTTTACTGACAGCATCAGCTTTTTGTTTCATTTGTTTTATATACATTTATAATGCTAACATTTATAGTACATTCTTGGTCCTTTAAATTCGTATCAATAAAATAAATGTCTTAGGAAGGTACTCAATATATTTTCGTATAGCTTAGTTAACTCTTATTATATATAAGTAAAAAATTTAAGTATACATTTGTATTTATTAATTCAGGGTTCATTTTAAAATGTTCGTTCTTTTATTAATTAAGATCTGGAGTATTTCCACGTTTTTAGGTTTACGCACATTTAAATACACACATATTTACATTGGTTTTATTATTTCTAGTATATTTTATATCTATTCACAGAAACATTACAAAGTGTAAAAAGCGCCTGTCAAAATAATATTAGCAATAGTAACAAACGATTGTTAATTATTTTTACAAGCGTATTATTTGGTGTTTCTAAAAGACATCGAAGAGAAACTTTTAGACAATAATAAAATATTGATTTCCATTTAGATTCATGAAATAATTTTTATGTATCTCTTATTTTACAAAATCTGGGGAGCTTGTATTGTAATGAAGGTACATATAAACATATTTTTTATACAAATGAATGTTGATAATTGAAAACGGTGTTATTAAAATAAACCAAATAATTAATAAACCAGTAACTAGATTATCGAGCTGAGCTCGGAGTTTTAAAGTTGTAAAATGTTTATGTTATTATGTAGCCGATAGTCTCTGTTACAGTAGTAACAGTAGTACAGTAGGTTCAGTAGAACCGATTCTAAAAATTCTATTATTAATAGAAAGCTACGTTCTTCCCGAGTTTCCTATTATTATTTTTTATATAACTTTTAACACTTACGTGATTTACTATGTTGCATTATATAGACTCGAAGGCGCGGCATATATTGCTCACATATTTTTGTTTTGTTTATTCTTTATAGGTTTAGTGTTTTTTCATAAGGTTTAGTGTTTAGGCGTGACACAAGTGACACAAGATGGTAATAATCTAAACCTAGTGGAGTACTTAAATGGTTTCAAGTGCAGTTGCCGGAATCAAGTTCGGTGTAGCTGTAAAAGCCGCAGCGGCTTCAGGACCCCTAAGGCTAACAGTGTAGTCAGATCTTAAAAAATAAAAAAAGCAGCTGCCGGAACACACTTATAGGTGCTTGACGATAGATTTGCAACTTGAGGGTGGTATGCTAGTCGGATGGACAATGTCCCCCACCAGGCTATGGTTTCATCGCGATGTTTTCCTTCACCGAAAGCTCAGAGTCATTGCAGGGATTCGAACTCACGTCGGTCGACGAGATGTCTGTACACGCGACCACTGACCCTGCATTCATCATACACAAAAAATATAAAATTCGAACGTTTGTTGTCTGTCTGTTCGTAAATCTATCTAAAAAAACGCTTTTGGGGCGCTTAAACGGCTTACGCTGAGTAAACCATAACATATATATCAAATAAATATTTTCCATAATTGTAGCTCATAAAAAGACGTATAAAAAAGTTAGTAAAAGCATATGTTTATCTTCTAAGGATCACCGACAATAAGCATTTTTGTCTTTAAAATGTCCGACGAAGACCGCCTTGGGTTCGCTCGATTCGCGCGTGTGCTCGATCGCCGGCGTTCTACAGTTAACGCGTCCGGAGCCGCGGGTACAGCTAGTATTAGATATATTACAGTTTACACAGCGTTGTGTTCACGTCTTCGCATGATTGCGTGATATCATCCACCGTAAGTAGGTACACGTCAGACTGACGTACCGTGATCTCATTTCGTAACATCTCGACACACAATGGTGGCAGATCTGTGATACAGGTATTCCTTTCAAATTCACATTGCATGCACCATATTTATCAACTTCTACTATCCGTTCTATCTGCGTTGTTACGATACTGATTTTTATTTATATACTATCAAGTACATATGTAAACTTTTTCTGTAAAAAAATATTGACAAAAAAGAAAATCAACTTCAGTGTTTTTGAGTTCTTCGAAGTTGAAGGTCAACGCCAATTAAATTGAAATAGTGGTCCCATTATTTTTTGTTAGTTTTCAACCGATTTTGATGTTATTTTGTAGACGGTATGCATGCGTGATTCTATAATTGATAGGTTATAAGAATCGTCAATAATACTTTTAGAAATCGTAATTACTTACGGGATGTATACTTACGTCATTCCTTAATAATTGATAAGCTATATAAAATGCTAATAAGCTAAATAAGTAAGTAACAAGCTAAATTATTAATACGTAACAAGACAATTTGTTTAAAAAAAAAAAAAAAGAAAAACTTCAATGATTTTGGGAAGTTCCCTGGTGTATCTTCGAAATCGAATGTCCAATGGTAATGAAATTAAAATGGGACCACCCTTGAGGTATCCCCTTTCCAACGAAAAAAGAATCATCCAACTCGGTTCAAAAACAAAGAAGTTATTGCTGAAATCAATAAAAAAAAATATTCGAATGGAGAATTTCCTTCTTTTTTTGAAGTCTGTAAAAATTGCGTATTAATTGTCTTAATTTTTTTAATTGTAAATACTTCTTGCAAAGCAGCACTTATTGTCACCTAGATGAAAGGCTTTATTTAGCATGGTTTCACTTATTACACATTGAGATATTAAAACAGACATTTTTTATGCCTTTATTTCCTAACCGGCTTCAACAAAAGAAGGGAGATTACTGAATTCGAATGTATATTTTTTTATAGATGTTCAGTAATAACTTCTTTGTTTATGAACCGATTTGTATGATTATTTCTTTATTGGATAGGGAATACCTCAAGGGTGGACCGGACCACCTAATAATTTCATTGGCATTGAACTTTGAACTTCGAAAATCATTGAAACTGGTGTTCTTTTTCGTTAAAAATTTTCATGTTGTTATTATAAATATATTTTTAATCTATCGTATACACTAATTATTTATTATTAATAGATATAAATTAAAATTTTATTAGTTTTATGTATTACAAAAATGGTGTTCGTTTGTAAGCGAATAACTTGAGAACGGCTTGACCGATTTGGCTAATTCTTTTTTAAAAATAGTCCGAATAAGGTTATTAAAGAAAGGAAATTGGAAAATGTAAGACGAAAATTTAAACTTTTTTCTTTTGGACTTTTTTATGGACTCTTTTCGAGCGATGGATGTGCGTAATTCGTAATGCAACATCTGTCGAGCTAGCTAGTTGTAAATGTATATATCTATAATATATGATTTATAATCTATATTATATATGTTTTAAATAAACTCACCCGTCAAGTACCTACCTACAAATTTTATTATGCTGTCAGCAAACGGTGATTAAAAATCTATCTCATATCCTCAATCTTGCTTTAGATAAAAAAAAAACAGTTAAATACGCGAATACAAGCTTCATTGATATTCCAAGGAATCACATAAGATAAAACCATAATTCACTTTATCGTGTAGCCTTTAACGTTGAATATTGATAAACAGTTGTCGAAGAATCGTAGAAATGAATCCAAAACCAATAATGAACCTAGTTTGTACTGACTAAAAGTCCAAAGTTGTAAGAATCATATAAAAGGCGCCAAACGGTCTGGCGGCCCGCATCTAGATGTCTAGGTCACTGGGAGATCAGGATTATCGATCTGGATTCTTTATGTTTATGTAACACATTGCTGCTTAATTTAGTTTAAAGGTATGTTTGAGCCGCTTCTCCCTGATTTATTCAAGGCGTTTGCGATTGTGTAAATACTTTAGTGGATTCCAATAATCATACACTTGTAGAAAAGCATTAAAAACCTTAAAAATTAATATATCTTTGTCTCCTATGCGTTCATAATCCATTGATCCGTTTGCGATAAAACTTTGGTGAATTTGTAGTATGCACACTCGCGAAGGTTCTATGTATTAGCAGAACCTGCTTAAAGTGGGTGGCAAGATAGTCGTTTCTTTTCGAAGACAAAGTGAACGAAAATACGGGAAAAGATAGTAAACAAAATTATTAAAAAGGAAACAAATAAACCCGACGCTACAAAAATATTTAGCTAAAAAATATATTTTTATATTTATGCTTTTTATTTGTTTTCCAGTCGTACTTAAATAGTATATAGCCCATGTAACTCCCAAAATTAAGACAAATCTAACGACACTTCGTATGCTAAAATTCATCAAGTTGTTTAGCCTACAAAGTGTGCCAAAGAAATTAAACGTAAATACGCTCGAAAAACATAACCCTCCTTTTCGTAGTCGGATGATTATAAAAGTAAAGTTTAAATTAATTCAAACAATTTCTCGTCTTTAATTTTACAAATTTTCAGCATCAATTAAAATTATTTCAATAGCACTTTGGTGTATGTAATTAACACAATTTATAAATATCATTAATACATTTGAAATAATTTACAAAACTGTGAAATTATATTGTATTTGAAAATAACTGATCGAGATAATGACCAGTGTTTCTCAACGATTCTATTTACTTTCGAGCACATAATTCGTCTGCAATAAAATTCTGAAGAGTGGAATGAAAAAGAAAAAAGTAATCAAACACATTGGACCGTAACGTAGACTACAAAACGAACATAAAATGTAAGTTCGTTTACGAAACCAGTATATTGGTATAGGATTGTAGAAGTTTTATTTGTTACTGTTTATAGTTATGGTTTTTTTTCGTACTGACTGACGCTGTTGATCTGATGTGCTTTTACAACTTCATAAAGTTTTGTGGCAAGCGCTGAAGGCACATTGGATTGGGTTATTCTTATTACCGTACATGCAATTCCGTGAGTTAAATCTAACTATCCATTCTGTCTTACTTTACATACATATTTAAGAACATTCTTATATATATATATTTAGTTTACCTGGTTTTCCACGTCTAACTATTGAAAGAAGGGAAAAGGTCCTTAAAAAAAAATCTTGATTTCCTTCTGTGATGTTCCATTAAAAGGATGATAATAAAAAATGTACCTCAGTTGAAACTCTGTTTACCTAAAAGTATTGCTGCTGATAGTGGTCACGATTGAGCAAAAAAATCTGGGTCCCATTTTCTTTTTCTCTCACCATCCAGTGAACACACGAGGCTGTGATATTTGACATCACCCACATATGATATGTGTAAAATTTATATAAATATGTCAAATTTAGCTCATAATTTAGTTAGCTATTTATAAACCCTAAGCAAAAATTATAATCTACGTTTAATATTTATTTAAATAACTTTTTACCGAAACTTCTTATTAAAAAAGAGACACACTGGGAAATTATTAGACCGTTTATCTGTAAACTAACTTCATAGAAAATATTGGTGAATAAAATTAACACTCGAGATAAAATTAAAGATAACATTTATTACTTTTCGCTTATTACATAAAAATGTATTAAGTTTATTTAATATATATTTGTATATCTGAAGTGCGTTGAATGGGGTTCTGAACGAATGACAATATTATTTCTAAAATATGGAACTATAAGTGGCTTCTTTTAGAACGATATATTATGATTTTTATTGCTGCGATTTCATTCAGTAGTTCATAGCATTACCTACTTCAAAGACAATTTTAAATATTTGTATGAAACGGATTCCTTAGTTGTTCATCTCCAATAACATAGTTAGAAAAGACAATATATAAGAAGTGTAATAATTATAGAAGTAGTAGTATTAAACATGCAATATGAATACTATACTATCCATGTAATATGGTCATATTTAATGATAGATTGATAGAAACTGTTACACAGATTTTTAAAAGAAATCATTAATAAATAAATAAAATGATTACCTATCTATTATATTACATATTATATAACAAATGAAGACTGTTTTTAAGAGACAATTCAAAAACTTTTAAAATGAAACACGTATTAAAAATTTCGAATTCGGTTTCCAATGAAATTAAAACAATAAATAAGGAAAAATTTAAATGTTTGAGAACCGTTTGCTGTTACTACAATCTCTCGAGTCACGTCAACTTATGAGCGTTGCCGCAGTCCACTTTGGATTAAACTAAGGTACGGTCGTGTCTCGCTCGCTTTGAAAAACAGAGATAGTACGGCATTGACTGCTACACATCAAATTTTATTATCCGGATCAATGGATAATTATGTGAATCAATTGATGAATTAAAGAAGTAATTAAATAATTAATTCGATTAGTGCCGTTTTTACTTGGCTTCTTTCAACCCTTTACTTGTGCGATTTAATTGGATTTTCTATTATCAACACGTCAGACTCTTCGCGGAAAATCTGTCGAGTGCACGCTACGTGAGGAATTTCTGTGATTTTTTTTAACTTTATCTGATTTGTTATAAGGTCGCGTTTTGAACTTGTGTTTAGTGACGTAACTATAAGGAATATGGGAGTTTTTATTACGAGCACTTTGGCAATGGAGATTAGCCGTAAGTAACTATATAACATAACATTTTTTCTTTT
This sequence comes from Saturnia japonica, assembly GCA_033032175.1. Classification (NCBI taxonomy): domain Eukaryota; kingdom Metazoa; phylum Arthropoda; class Insecta; order Lepidoptera; family Saturniidae; genus Saturnia; species Saturnia japonica. The sequence continues at coordinate 21,088,446 of CM065305.1, read as the reverse complement.
TTTCTTCTCATATAAATTGGGTAGGTACAACATTTTTTCCTCTTCTCTCTTCTCTATTAACTGCCATCTCAGTATTTGTCTCACAACTTTTATAAAGATATAATTTCTCACACAAATCCCCATACCTTCTTTGGTCTTCTTCTGCTCTCCTATCCATCCACCTTCCTACTTAACATTCTTCTACTTATTCGACTTTCTTTTCTCCTTTTGATATGATACGCTAATCTACTTCTCCATTTTTCTGCCCCTGTAAATGTATTCAATATTCTAACAGGAAACATCTATGGAAAAGTAGCAATTAATATATTTTTATACGTGTATTTTTGCATACACATGCTAATAAGAATCATGTACAAACCTTGGAATTGTTTCAGTTTGATAAAAATATGTTATTAATTTCAACCCATTTTATCAAATACTGCAGCCAGCACTAAATAGATCACGTATATTCACAGAACCGCGAATGTAGTAAAATAGGTAGGTACATTGTAAAATTATTGTCTACGTAGAAATATTTTTACAAATTATATCATCTTTATTAAACAGGTACGTAATTATTACAAGGTCTGTCTGCATATTTGTATGCAACGGTTTCAACAATTAAACATTGAAAAATTCAGATATCCAGTGCAAAATGATCCAGGAAATGCTTAGTCTCTTTGTTGGGATAGCTCAAATTGATTTCGCAGTCTTTAAACCTATGAATTTTAAGTCTTACTGTAGTTTAGCCAATGGTGAATGACTACGATTATTAAAAACGAAAGGTTTTTATTAGGTGTTATGAAATAAATGGATGTCTCATAAATTTCACAAACTGAGTTGGGTTGCGTTTAAATTGAACATATCAGATGTGACATGTTGGATCAGAAATGTGTACAAAAGGACTAAATTAAGGTCAAATGAAGGCTACTTGATAACGTTTATAACAAATATTAACTTTCTAGTACATGTGTTTTGTTGTTTTAACTATAAAAGAATTTCATTTAAATGATCAACTCGATTGTGGATAAGTAATTTTTAGTTATGCTATTAAAATTATATTTTTATTTGCTAAGGTTCTATAATATAAGATACTGCCTCGTTAGCCTAGTGGTCGTAAGCGCAACTGCTATGAGCGAGGCCATGGGTTCGAAATCCAGGTCGAGTAAAGTGTTATTGGGTTTTTCCTATGAAATTGTCAGTAGCAGCTCGGAGTTTGGTTTCGTGCCTGATGAATGGCATTAGGCTCGCCACCTATTACATGGGACCTAAAAAACATACTCGGCGAACTGTGGGTGTACTTTAGTACACCTCTGCCTAACCCTTGTATGTATAGGATAACGCTATAGATTTATTAGGTGCACTCACCTTGTGTATAAGGATTACTCTTAAGTATGAACTTTTAGTGACCATGCTGGCTTCAACTGAATCTTTTATTTGTGTTTGAATTTGTAAGAGCTTAAATAAATTCGACAATTTTCAAGTTATTTACCAAATTGAAAACGCAATTCTTCAATCCTTATTCTGTAGTAATTTGAAGCAATATATTTTGAGAAAAGTAGTTTAGGTAGGTTTGTAGACTTTAATTGTATATTTAATTATTGTACAATTACTATTATTTGCTATTATGTGATGGATTTTACCGATTTAATTTCATATTTCATTAATATCGTTGTGTAAAACGTCGGAGTAATTACACAACATTAATCAAAATACTACATTTTACATCTAACAATGATTCGTATTCGCTGACGCAATATTTATTATAATTTTTCAGTTCATTATAATAAAAATTATAACATAAATTATTGAAATTATTCTTGAATAAAATAAAAGATGAAAAAGTGTCCGTTATAACTTAACTACAACATAAATTATTATTATTTCATTAATAATTTCTCTACTTGATTTTTGTTTGGAAGAAACAGTTGTATTTAATGTTATGTTTACAGTAGTATTTAAAAAGATTGTAAAGGTTATTTTTTTCACTTGCTTGTAGTGGATAGTGATCCAGGCCCATCAGAAGTTTTTTATTTAAACACATCTAAACGAAGATTTAATAACTTCTGTTTTTCTATGCTATACTAGTGTTTTTAAACGACTCCAAAAAAATCTGAGGCTACTCAAATCGAATGGTTTTTGTGGTTGTTGTTGTTTGTTGTCTTTTATTGTTGGATAGGGGATCCTCAAGGAAAACTCTTTTTAAATTAATTGAAACTTCAACTTCGAAGATACACCAGGGAACTCTTCAAAATCATTGAAGTTCGTTTTATTTTTTATTAAAAAATTTTGTAGATATACCGGCACGAGCTTACTATGGCTTTCTGGTTCTTTTTCTGCTTCTAACGCTTATCCTACCTAAGCCTAATCCTACAACTTATAAACGTAAATCATTCCTCATACAATTCATCAATTCCTTCTTTTGTTTACCCTCTACTTCTATATTCGTCAACTTTCATACTTCACATTTTTTTAATAATATAACTTTTATCCCTCCTCATGACATGTCTATACTACGTTAATTTATAGCTCTCCAACTTCTGTCTTCTTATAGCTTTCCAGTGACTTCCATCTTTATGATGTTATTTATTTTTCTAATATTGAAACTATATCATCGGAAGAGTGCGGTATTCGAGCACCGATTAGATTATGTATAGAAACTTTTATCAATATTAGATCGTTTTTATCAATTTACTCACGTTTAATCTCAGCTAGATATTTTATGACTACAATCTACAGTTATATCTGAGATTACGGTTAGTTTTACGAGTTAACCATAATAGTGAGTTTAATTCAATTTTTTAATGTGAAAATACAATTTTTAGTAACGTGGTTTATGATAGTGCTTTTTATGTTGCATATGTTTTTATACAAAGAACTGTAATATTTACTTTCAGTCTCAAAATATGAGACACGTGGTCTAACAACTTCTATACACAATTCTGGCTTATTGTGTGATCAGTGTGTGATACATATGACTGTCTTTAGGATGCGTTACGTCTAAAAACTACGAGCGAGCTCAGTCTTTCACTTCTTCGAATGTAGAATTTATTTTGAATTATTTCTGCAAAATTTCAAATATTCTTCACCATTACTACATCTCTAGACCGTTTAGCCTAATTGAAAGTAACGTGTTTTATATAAACTTAGTTATTTATATAAATAATACATTATTTAATCATGTAATCCTACCCTTGAGCAAAGATCTAATCACGCCAACCCATGAGGTATTGATAATCTGAAACGCAGAGAAATTCACAGTTCTATATTTTTCTACATCAATGTTCTTACAGGAACGTGTCTCAAGCGTTGTGGTTTCTGAACGATGTTTTCTTTCACCGTTAGCCAATAATGTTACTAATTTTAATTAGTAAAGATACGCGAATTCTGAAGAATTCACTAGTACATTGTCGATGCTCGGACTGTCGGACATCGAATCTATATTCCGTCTGTCTAAAGCACTGATCCAACACGTCTTCCAGTACGTATATATTAAGACGAATTTGTTATTTACAAGATAAATTTTCGTCTCTCTGTAAACTGTAGTATTGTAAAAACGTGTCTATTCGTATGTATTTATGTTTATTGTTTACAACAATTTATTAAAGTGGTTAACCTCATGAATCGATTCGTTTCGGGTCATTAGGTTCGAAACTAATGGAACAATTTCAACAGAATAGTGAGAAACTTATTATTTCGTGATACTTTCCTTCATTTGGTGATTTATTTCACACGATTGCGTTTTCCTATTTTTAAATAAGTTTTTATTTCCACATAATCCGAGAGAGAGTATATAACTTTTGTAAAATTGTTTTAAATACTTTATATGTAAAAAACAATATTCGTTAATGAATATTTTTTAATTATTACACAGTTATGTTCAGTACAGTAATGAGATTTCTTCATCAAATATAATTTTAAAGACACTATTTCAAAGTTTAGTAATAATTTTAGAGTTATTTATCAAAAGATTACATTCAACTACACAATTGAAGAATGACGCACATTTTCTATGTCGTTTCTAATCACGTTACTGACAGACAAAAAAATTTATATACAGAAGGAAAAATGAAATAAATAAACTATTAAGAAGAACTATCAATGGACCAATATTGTAAAATGATGTTTAGTGATCGTAAGCGCGACTGTTATGGTCAAGGTCCTGGGTTCGACTTCCAGGCCGAGCAACGTATTCTTAGGTTTATCTATGAAACTCTCAGTAACTCAGTAGCAGCTCGGAGTTTGACTTTGTGCCCGATTACATGGGACCTAAAAACATACTCGGCGAAATGTGGGTGTACATTAGTAGACCTCTGCCTAATCCTTCGAGGTTATAGGCGTGATGGTATGATTAACTTTAATTTTTAAACATACTGTTGACTCTTGGTTTATTTAGTGTGTGTGTTTTTTATACTTCACAGACTTTTATTCGGATCTTCCTTCGGATTGCATATTTTGTCCTGGCATTTTTAAAGTGTATAAAATCAAAATTATATAATTTGTTTCATAAACACAATCAACCGCAGAAAGCAAAGATGTGGCCGAGATATGAAATATTTAATATAGTTAATGTACATACTTATATCAGCTAAATATTGAGTAATCGATTTATATGTAATTAGTTGCTCTACTTACGCCCAGCTTTGTTAGGGTTGTGAAATATTTAATATAACTTTAAATTAAGTATTATAATTCTAAATTTGTTACCTATGACAAAAATTAGTATACATATATATCCTACTATAGTAATAATAATAATGATATTATAAAGGCGAAAAATTGTGCGTGTGTTTGTATATTTGTTACGCTCAAACGGCTGGACCAATTTTGATAAAATTTGAAGTAGAGGTAGCTGACAACCTTGGTTTAACACATAAGCTACTTTTAACGTTTTTTTTAAAGTGTATTTTAAATTATGCGCAGGTGAAACCGCGGAGCACAGCTAGTTAATAGTAATATATACTAGTAATATATAAATTCGACCTTAATTCATTCAATTTAAGTCTGAACTTTATATACCAACAGTGAAATTATACAACATTCACAGCTCGCAACTAATTCAGTCTACTCTGTGCGACTTTTTGATAATAGACGACTTTCTGCTAGACATTTGCAGTGTGTAACTAAACAATGAATATTATATAACTTACTGACACTTTTCACTCAATGTCAAGGTTCTGAGCGGTCTAAGTTCAATAGTACTTGTAGGGGTTGTATCTGCAGTATTAGTTAATGTAATTTTATGTATGTAATGTAACACATATTATGCATAAATTTTAGCTTTCTGCTCTCTTTTTCCACATCAACATTAACTATGCTAAATATCAGAGTCCTCCGTGCGCAAAATATGCTTAAAAAAGAAGTCCGAAGTTGTCTATTCAACGTCATGTTTAACCAACTGCTTACATCTAAATAAATAAAGTTTGATGGTGTAAGGCAGATAAAAAAATCAGTTTAAGAATATTAGTTCAGTGGTAAAATCTATACATAAACATCTGTCAAATGATATAAAAAGTTAATTAACACAGAAATTGACAACCTTATCGACTGACATTCACTCTTATATTGTAAATGCGAAAGTAACTCTGTCTGTCTACTTATTATTTTTTCACGACTAAACCTCTGAATCGATCTCAATGAAATTTGGCATAGGAGTCGGGTACCTGTAGAAGGACATAGAACCAAAAACACAACAAAGTCGCAGGAAAGGGCTAGTTATTTAATAAGATAAAAAGGTACTCGATTTCTTAGTAATTTGATTCGTTCTAGCAACTGTGCGTTCTAATAGTATATGATAGGATAGAAGTACGTCAAATTGACAATTGCGGTTTAAAATTTGGTACAAAATTTGTGAATACTTTCGAGATCATTTAAAATATTTCTTCATCAGTTAGCGTGTTCTATCATAATAGTTAAACCACAGGAAGGTAACTCCTAAAAAAGTAAAACTTATGTCAGTTTTTTCTTAAATCGGCTTTGGTAAAAACCTGTTAATGCTGCTTTAGAAACCAATTCTAAAATAGAACTTACTGCAGTTCACGACAGGCCGAGGTCTTTTAACAAGTTATAGAGAGATTTCGTTGGAATACCTCTCGCTCCCACTTCCACCGCATAGCCGTTCTTGGTTAACTTGTTACATAGATCGTAATATTTATTCATTTTTATTGCGTGGTCTTTAGGTATATTAGTTTCTCACGGTACGGTACTATACGCTTGATTTCTCGAGAATAAAGAAATATGTGTCTGGTCTAGATGACGAAACAACCACATCCTCTGGGATTTTATAATGTTTTTCATTTGCGTCCACTAAGACAGTTAAATCAGGTGCATAATATTGGATCGAGAAGGGCTTACTTTTAGCATTTACTGTTGAGCCTTTTTTATAAAGTTAATTTGTCTCCTGTTAATGGTCAATCCTTTTTGAGCTCTAGCCACTGAAAGACTTACTTGCTGCTTCAGGTATGAACTGAAGTACTCTATCATAGCGACGTGAGTAGTGACCCCTATCAAGAACATCTTGCATCCTACTGATAAGTGCCTGGCTGTACAGTGTACCTATTGCCTCACCACAAGTATAGTAAGATTTTTCAGAGGCTTTCCCCATCTTACTAAGTTCCTCTGGTCTGGGAGGGTCATTTGAAAGGCATTAAGGTAAAATTTTAGTAGGGCAGGAGACCACTCATATAACAAGGCGCGCCACTTTAGTGCTACTGGACTGCAGAACTCACCTATGGCTAACCACTCCTTTTGGATTTCTAAATTCATTGCATGCACTCTATAGGTGTGAAATATGAAATGAAATTACGTATTTTTACGAAATAACAATAAAATAATGTATAAACAATCTAGTTCCGGCATAAAACTAATTTTAAATATTCTACCGGAGAATCGTGATCGCTGATTAGTGTCAAAAGCCTCGAAACAACCACTTTACATTTTTAAAAACGCGATTGAAATAAAAAAATATCTAAAGGTCAAATAACAGTACTTCGACCTTGTGAATAATGAGATTTAATAACTTTTACACGTTTTTAGTTAATATCACTCGAGTCAAGTGAACTGTTCAGTTTTATGGTACCGCCTTTAGATTGGAAATTAATGGCCTAGATTTTTTCTCCTATCTCAAGTCTGGGTCGTGACCGCGGGCTGTCTCTAACGCGTCTTCTTACGAAATAAATCATACGTTACGGTGCCGCGGTGGTGCAAAGCGTGAGTCGAACGTGAGACATTTTGATCGCGAGTCACGCTCGATAAGTTACATAAATAATTTTCCTTGTTTTTGTTGTGTATGTAAACTGCAACGTTTTTGAATGACTAACATATTTTAGTTTTATTTTATACGGCACAAAATCTTTTTTAATTAATAGAATTCCGGAATGCTATTAATGACATTTGCATTGCGGAATTTCAGAGTTTGCAAATTATTTATGCACTTTGAATATATACATACATACATAAATCACTCCTATTTCCCAGCGGGGTAGGCAGAGACCACGTCTTTCCACCTGCTACGATCCTGGCATACATACACCTTTCGCTTCTTCAACATTGATCAATCTTTTCATGCATGCTCGTCGGTTTAGAGTACTCTTAACCTGACCTTTCTTCAGAACAAATTATTGTTACTAGCTGACCCGTGCGAATATTTCGCACATTATGGGTGTAAACAATATAACTAACATCTGTCATGTTAGTTTACGACTTACCATCAGGTACAGTGGTGGTATTATGCCGTTCTACTATTTAAAGGGATGGTGCGTGTTAACTCCGACCACACTCTTAAAAAACGATTGTTTTGGAATATACTATACATTGAGCAATTTAAATTATTAATATATTACATGCTAGCAGTGCCCGTGGCTTCGCTCACGTGGACTACAGAATGCTCGCGTGAATCTTGCTCCCCCGCTCCCGGCTATTTTAAAGACAAGAATGCTTATTGTGGGTGTTCTTTAGAAGATAGATGTATACTCTCACGGACTTTTGGTATTTTTAATGCCTATAATTTTGGGGTACATTATTTTGCTATATCTCATATGGTTTACTCAGCATAAGGCATTTAAGCGCCCGAATTGATTCGCCATGACCAGTTTTTTTTATTTGTGCGGAACCCTAATTCTTTTAATGAAATAAAAGTAACCTAAGTTACTCCCTATATCATTAGCTATCTATCAGTGAATGCCCCGTCAAAATAGGTCCAACCGTTTCGTAGATTACCCGGAACAAACAGACAGACAAAAATTTGAAAAATGGGCTTTTTGTTATAGGTATCGTATATACTTTCATATGAATTTAGTAAAAAGCTGTTATTTTGACATTACAAACCATAGAGCAATAAAGTCCGCTCACTGTACCTAGAGAGTGCAAAACTTGTTATAAGTATCGAAACAATGCGATTCATTTACGTGGGTGTAAGGAAGGGCACAGGGGTAGGGCGTGGTTTGTCCCTTATCTATAAAGTGATGTGCGTTGTCCGCCGGTACGGACATTGTATCGATATATTCGTTGGTGTTAAAAATAACTTTGACAAATGTTTATTTTACTTGTTTATTATAATAATGATAACATAATTATCTTAACCACTAAATACATAATATACATAATAACAAAAAGTTAAAACATTTTTGAAGAACCTTCAAATAAAATTAATTTATTGTAAGTCTGTCTCTTTTCCTAAGATTTTCCGAGTATTTCTTTTCATTGGGAAGATTTTTACTTTTAATAAACTGTCTCTTAATTATTTCAGCACTTGAGATATTGATTCCGCTTAATATATGGACATCGGTTTTGTTCATTAAATCTTTCTTTTTCAAGTCTTGAAGTAAATCCTCCATGCGAAATAATTTACGCTTCAAACGCCTTTGATGGCACTGTAGGCGTTTTATTTTTAATAAACGTTGATGCGATATACGTTCCAGGCATTCTATACGTGATTTTAGTTTTTTTTTGCGAGGAGAATCAATAATCATATCTGGTACAATACTAGCAGTGACTTCAACATCCATTTCATTTTCATTTTCTTGTACAGTTTCCTCAATCTAAAATAAATACAATGAAAATTAAAGTAAGTATAGTTTTATAGTTACACTAACCATGAACAATTAATGACAATATAAATTATAGAATATTTTTATAAAATTTCTCACATCAAGTTTTAACGTAGGTACTGCATTTGGTAATAAATATTGCCTTCTCTTGCTCAAATCAAAACATGATTCCTCAAAATGCTGAGAACATATTGTAGTTCGAGCCCTAGAACCCATCCATCTTTACGAACTACATCTATCCATTTCTCTTTTGTCATTGGGTCTTTAGGAAAGCTACAAGATCACAAAAATTCTCACTGAGTAAATTTCTAAAAATATATAAGTAAATAAATTATATTCATACTAATTCAAATAACTTAAATATCATATATTATCATTACAATATCGAAAACATTATATTAGGTACTAAATATTGTGATAGGACAAATTAATATTCTTTACTAATGAATATTTAGAAAGAAATTATATTTAAAGTCATACTTAAAAGAAACAATATTAATTAAATAAGGTAGGACCTAGTCTATATTCATAAAATGCGGTAATAGTCACTCGATACAATCAAGAGTAGGCACAACACTACAGCGTCTTGAGTAAACTGAACTGCCATGGCGGCGTGTCATGTAATTAATAATTATTTTGACGCAAAATAATATTCCATCAGTACTTACACATGAAAAGAGATACCACTGGATTTCAGGTTTTTCTTTCTATAATGGTTTTTACAAGTTTTCACAGCACAATTAGACATTTTGCTTCGTAAAAGTATATTTTGTCAGAGCTATGCACTGGACGAAACGCGTGAACAGACTGAGCGTAGGTACAGGCGTCGGGGAAGACATACATGAAAAATTCATGTTTCTGTGGTAAGACAGGCGAGACCGTTGTTCTGGTTCTATACTCTAACACGCCGAGTTCATAATTCTATGTTACAAACAGACACTTAAACTTTATTAATTGTATAGATAATATTACTTCCGTATACAAGTAAGTTTATTATATGGATCACTTGATTTTGCTCTCCGTGTAATGTGCATACCGCGGGCTGTATAAAAAACAATTCTTACGGAGTAAACTTTAATTTAAAAATACCGTGGTAGTGGTACGAGACCAAAATATATCTTCAAAGAACAATTTTATATGACTTCGTCATAAACGTAGTGCGCGTTCAGTAACTGTCTCAGTTTAAATTTTAATCGTTTATATGTCACACAGTCTGTTAAAACAGCTTGTTAAATAAATAAATAAAGAGACGTTGATGTTCTTAAGGCAGACTCGTTTCGCGGAAACTAGGTTTTACGCTTGTTATTCTAATAGTATCGCTGATGTTGCAAACTGAGTGTTTTGGAATAACGGTGGTAGTGACGGATGCTGAATGCGAATTGTCACTGTCGGCACTGAAAAGCGTAATTTTGTGTGACCGAACGAATTCTAAATTACTTCACATTTAGACAAAAAGATTTAATATTCCCGTTAGGAGTTGATAAGGGTGATTATTTGCGATAATTTTAACCCCCATATGCTTTATGCAAAAGTAAACCATTTTTGAGTTATCATGTTTTTAGCTTTTTTCAAAATGAGTCAAAAATACAACATCAAAAAATTATTTTTCCTTATTAAACACTAGTTAGTTTATCAATATTAAAACAACAATAATTATCGGACCAAATTTAAAAATGCGAGACGAAAAACGATATTATTTCAATATTGTATTGAGATTTATTTCCACTAAAATGCCTTAAAAACATAACCGTTTCCTTAGCTCTCCAACAATGCATAACAATTAAGAACTTATTTCAAAGGAACTGAAAAATATTGATCACAAAGGAAGCAGGCGGAAATTCGTATTCGGACTAAACTTAAGGTCATTCTTTAAAATTTCCATAAAATTGATTAAAAACCACACCCAATGTAAATAAAACAAAAAATACAAATATCATATAAAATTTAGACCCAGTAATATTTCAACAGCGCATGTGGGGGTTAAAATTATCGCAAATAGTCACCTCTATCACCTCCTAACGGGAATTTGTCGAATTATCTATAACCCTGTATACAGATCACTGTAAATCACTTACAGATGCTTGATTCACTTACAGACTTGTAGATCAGTTCAATATCAATTTGATTTATATTTTTTGTATGTAGCATTTATATTTCATTCTATAGTAGTTTTAGCATTTACTCAAAATCTCCAGTTCATGTAAAGTAACTCAGATAGATGGTGGATCTGTGGTTAATAATACCTATGCTAAACCTATTAAATTTAGCTAATGCTAAACCTAGTGTTGACACTTTTTGCAAGTGCAACCGTCAGAGGAACACGTCTATAGTTGAGGATAGATTTTATACTTGAGGGTGGTAGCTGACCAGGCCTACTCTTACGCCATGGTTTCATCACGATGTTTTTTTTTCACCGAAAGCTCAGGTTAATTATAAACATTCGAACTCATCTCAATGGACGTGGTTTCTTATTATTGCTTGAATATTGCATTTTTAAATACCTGCTTAGATTCAAGTTGGAAAACTATTCAATTTTCGTCCATATTGACATTTCATATATTGTCAGATTGTGGTGATATACTAAAACCTATATAAAGAGTAAAAAAGCAATAAATATTCCGAACAAATATTTTCATGTTGTGTAGAATGATAACACAATATACACATCAAAAATCTAAATCCACTTTTCGTAATTCTATGCTCGATTTTATTAATTTATTAAATTATCGATATCGTAGGTACTTATTGCTAGGTATAATTGTATTCTTCGTCCATTTAATAGTTTAATTAGTCAAATCAAAAAGTTTCGCCTTGACATTACCGTTGGACTATGCGAAAAGTGTTGTTACTTCATGTTAATAGCGGTTTTGTTGTCTTCCTTCTGTATAAGTCTTCTCCTTCTTTGCGTGTCGATGATTGTTTTAAATTGAGTCTTACTAGTATTCGGTCACCATATGAGCGTTTAAAGAAGCTGCCGATAGGTCAGCGAATGTATAGGAATTAGAACAAAGAGGGCACAATAGAAGATGGCAAGGTTTGGGTGTCGCCGCAGTCGCATAGGGCTTTGTATCGTTGATTAAAGCCTTATTTATGCCCATATTGTACTTGCAGCGGTTATCAGTACAACGTCGTTACATTTATATTATACTAACTGATGCTAGTTCACTTTACTGATCGTAATTTCGTTTTAAATTGAATATGTCATAGCCTGTAAGCACTTCTGGAATCACATGAGGAAATTAAAAAAAAAAAAACGTGTGATCAAAAGCCGTCCAATAAATTTTAAGTTAAAACCGTCAAATATACCATACACATAAAAATCCGTGAAACCCACACAAATAATTTTATGTATTACTTTAGAAGTAAAAAAGGTACTATTTGGCAATGGAATCCTCCTGAGCTTAGCTTTATTGATCTAGCCTATTCCGCTGGCTAAACAGAATTAATGGCCAACATTTTGCCAATTTCCAAGCGGTATACCCTTGACACAAGATAAATGAATACACCAACCTTCATAATACCCAGTTTCATTCAATCAAGGCAGATATTATTATTACTTTAGCATTCTCTTTTGCGGATCAAAAATATATTTATTACAGCCATACAACAAACCTTCGGTTTCCATTAAATTTTCAATAAAGTAAAAACAAAGTTTTCAAACAATTTCATCTTAACTCTTTTGATGGGTATACACAGGTTTTATTATAGTTTGTCGCATTTTTGGGATCTATCAGTGTATATCTGAAAGGCTTTCAAGCCGGTTTGACAGAGAAAATCGGTGATGGATTGCCGCACTAACCTCAGTTTGTCATGCTTAAAAACGTTAGTTCCTTTTTTCTTCGTATTGAATCGACTCGTGCGCCACCTGTTGTAAACTGGTTGTACTGATTCAGAGCATACGCGAACCACTCACCACACCTTCATCGCAATGGGATCAATGGTTTAGGAAAATATAAGGGACAAAGAAAGAAACATTCATTGCGTATTTGATAGTACCTTCAAATAAAATTGAATTAAGATTGTATTAGGCGCATTCGGTTATTGATGATGATCCTTGACAATGGCCTTGTTAATAAAGGGTATTGTATGAAATTAATCAAATGCTTTGGTAACTCCTTGTACATATTCCAGAGAGTATCTAGCTATACATATATATGTATAATGACTTGTCCTGGCTGACTGATTGATTCATCGACGAACAGCCTAAATTATTGGGACTAGGACCGTGAAAATTTACATGCGGGTTCCTTTCACAATGTAGATGAACATTAAGGAACGTTTTTTGGATGTTTAAATACGACAGTTGAAAAAGGGGATGAAAGTTTATAAGAAAGTCCGTCATTTTTCAAGGTATATCAATCAAATTGGTATTAACCAATTCAGTTAGAAAGTATAAAGACGTGTTTCATAGCTTTTTATACTTCATTACTTAAGTATGTTTGTTTAATACAAGTAATAATATCTATTAGCCAAAGGCAGGCAGTACAGGCAAGGTATAAAGAGATATAATAATGGGACATAACTGAACTATAACGCGAGCGAAACCGCGTAAAAATCGCTAGTCAATTATACATTACCGAATGTAGTTATCCATCCGAAACAGTCCATCAGAGATTTCGTTCGAGCAATTTACTTGAATCTTGTTCAACGCAAAACGTAATTTGTTCTGAAGTTAAACACCTCCATAATTGAGAGGTTTGGGTCCGTTCCAAGCTAGTTACTGCGTAATTCCTTCAAGGTCTTAGAAGTTTTAATCCCTTGTTGGCCAACAGAGTTACACTAAATGTAACTATTGTAACTCGCTCTCAGTTTTATGTGAAATTTTCATAACGTTATTGCATGGGTATTCAAGAAATCACTCTGATCGCTAGTAGATTTATAGTTATTGTTATTTCAATGACTAATACCCATTAATCCTTTTATACTGAACTAGCTCTGCCCCAGGGGTTTAACTGTGTTAAATTTATTCGACCAATTCTTCAGTGCGCTACCGCGTCGCCAACGCACCCGTACAGCTTATAATAATCGTTCTTACTTCCCATATTGGCCTTACAGCTTGTTAGATTGTTTGACTTAAATGGTTATTCTTTCACCCTTTAGGATCGAGAATGTGAGATTGTTGCCGCGCTATATCTATAAAAATATATTTTGCATAATATATACAACTGTTAGTAAATACGCGTTCCTCAGTGGTCGATTTCTTTTTCAAAAGAAGTAGTAAAATTACATAGTTGTAGCGCACTAGACACCTTGTCAATCGACGAGTGAGCTTTCGCTGAAGGAAAATAGCGTGATGGTAGTAAGGTACATAGTAGGGCGTTTTCTAATACTCGCCAGGCTATCTATTATCACCATGCCAAATATCTATCGCTAACAACCTATCGGATGGTTCAGAAACGACAATCCACCTTATCTCCTTTCTTGGCTCAGCTTGCTACAATTTTGGCCACACCATCAATTAATGGTAGGAGATTACTAAATCTACTTACTAGCACTAGCTTAAGCGAACCCGAAAAAAGTCTACTTTATAAGTTGTGTCCATAAAAATCTACAACCAATCTCAAACAGGACCACAGCCAATAAAACCGAACGCACAACAGCGATCACTACTGCCAGAAAGACAAGGTTTCCTGTCCTTGTGCAAATTTCGATAAATTGAATTGCTTATAGATCTCGACATGCAATTATATTGCTTGAAATTTTCACATCTCCGCTCCGCTCTGCTTCAGTAGACAGGCAAGCCGATAAAGGTATAACGATGGTGCTATCAGTCAAACATTGCAGAGGTTCAGCAAAAAGCATTTCGATATTCATAGAGGAAATCATAAATATTTCCTTGATGAACATAACATGATTCCTAAGTAAAAATATTGCAATATTATAATTAAATAGATCGACCTGACAAAAGGAGAGATTTTGTAATACATAATCGCATGCGAAATAATGTTTTATTCATGTTATTACAAAGCATTAATAATATTTATGTCAATTAATATTTCTAATAAACTATTTAGCAAGCAATATAACAAATAACTTGATAGAAGTATGAATATAAAGCGTTCATATATGTTGGTTTGGTAATGCCAATTTAACAGCAAGAGAACGGAAGCCATAGTGGTTTAGAGAAATCTATTTATTTACATTGATCCGTATTAATTTACTTCATCATAATAATCATGATTCAGCGGAAATTCGTCCCCTATTAGACAATAGGTCACCCCAATGACTGATCTTCTGCTGCTTTTATCCAACGGATTCCGCAACTTTTGCCACGTCCTCGGTCCAACTTGTATCAGGTTGTTCACACTACGTCTTCTAGTATGTGGCCTCCACTAGAGAATTCTTCAGCGTCATCGGCCATCTGTTTAACAAAAAAATTATCTCGGCCCACTGCCATTTACCGCTCGCAATTAATAGAGCTATGTCGGTGACTTTGGTTGTTCGGTGCGGATCTCCTCATTTCTGATTTAATCACGCTAAGAAACTCCGAGCATATAGATCTTTACGTGGCCATTTTACTGACCATGAAATTTTTTTATAAGGCCGAATTCGTGACCGGGTTTCGGTGTCATAAGTCAGTCAAAGTTTTTCGTCGAATCTTGATACACTAGGATATCATGGCACTGAAGATATTATATAGCTTCATGAACGCTGCCGAACCGACACGGATTCGATGACCGAACTTTTTCTTGAAGTCATTAATTTTATTTCATTATCTTACTTTGTTCTTTCTCTATTTAATTAATAATATTGAAATAGTCAAAACAAACTTTGAGGTCAAATATTACTGGTGGTGTGATAGTAAAAATGGTAAAACTTGTTTATAACATAGATAGATACTCAGACAAACTAGGTATCTCCAAAGGTATAGCCTGGTATGGACGTGGTGGGGGTAAATTCAATCGCCTCCCTAGCAATGTGTTGGTAAGCCCCTGGTAAGAGAGCTCCCGAAAGGAAGGGTAAATAAATTTGTCAAATTAGTTTAATAAATTAACATTTATTTTCCCATGCCTGCACCACTCTCTGGCCAAAATTCTGGCTACGCCCTTGACCATCTCTAATACTAAGCGCTATTGCTAAGTTTGAAATGTAGCGATATGAATTAATCTTTGTCACTCATAAAACCTCTTGCCAATATAATTAAAATTCTTTCATAATCAACTGATTTGTTACACCGTATATCACGTACGCATAAAAAGAAATAAAAGCGGAATGTGTTATGTATATATTTGTTACCTCATTAAAACTGTAAAATATGATGATCCAATAAAAAGTTTTGTATGTGCTACTTAATTTTAAATTTCGCATTCTTAGCTCATTATCGAGTTCACTTCGATATTTGCTATTTAGCATGTTTTGTGGCACAAACATCCGAGTGCTATTACAGTTATTCAATTACTACCGCATCGTTTACCAAAGAAGTTGCATCATTTAGGCGTTCATTTGTTATCTGTAAACAATTTTTTTTTTTCATAAAGAATATTACGGCTCTACTTGTGAGTAACTCAGTCCTTTTTCGGAAATAAATAACGTTTAGTTAATAAGTTTGTAGTATTTTTTTTATATAACCCAATATTAATAATCAATAAATAATAGTTATTTTATTTATAATTTTTTTTAAGTAGCTCTTCGTACTCTGAATGATAATATCTGCTACAAGTTGTCTAATGAGAAATTTACTTCAAAAGCGCTAAAGGGTACCTACACGGACTTTAATTTACATTTGTTCGTTGGACCTTCAGCTTCGATAGATACTTACCTGAAGTGAAGTACTATTCATGGAAGATGGTTACACGTTAGGCTAGAGTAATTGGCTCTTTTTTTAAAATTATCTTTATTTTATTCTTTTTTTAAATTTAAAAAATTTTAAGTGGTTTTTAAAATAATATTAACTTTTAAAAAAATAGTTAATTAAATTTTTATAAATTTTTTTGAAAAATTTAAAGATATCCATTTGTTTATTTTAAGATATTTCATTGCCGTTCCTTTTTTTTCACGCCTTTTAATTTTAATTTTAATATTTTTTTTTCTTTAAAGATTTTATTTTAAAGTATTTAATAAGTTATTTTTTTTAACCGATTTTTTAATTATAAAAATTAGCATTTAAAAATAATTAAATTAATCTTTTTATTTTTAAAAAAGGTAAACTAAAAAGGTTATAAAAAAATTTTAAATTTCTAAAAAAATTTAACTTAAAAAAATATTTGTATAGGTCAACAAATGTTTGATAATTTAAAAAAATTCCAATTTTGACCTTTAATTAATAATTCAATTTGAAATTTTTAATAAAAAAATCCTATTTAACCTTTAATTAATAAAATAAATTTTTAGTTTTAAGTTTAATATCAATTGGGATAGAATTTTTAAAAATTTGATTGGGAAATAGTAAGTTAACAAAATAATTTTATTTTTTCATATTTTTTATTTTAAAAAATTTAAAATTTATTAAAAATATTGAAAAAATTTTTTTTTTTTTGTTTTGAAAAAGAAAGGTATTTAAAAGAAATTAAAAGAAAAAAAATGTTAAATATTCTTTTTTCCAACCATGATTAAAAAGTCATTAAGATAATAATTATAGAAACGATGGTGCTGTTTTTTCTATACTAAAATTTTTGTCTACCTCATACCTTCTTGCACTTTGTTTCTAAAGGCGGCCTCCCACGGTCTGCAATATTGCGGACGGACGCGGACCATTCCATACCTACCATGGAAAGAGCGTTGTCAGTAGAAGTGCAGACAAGTCCGTAGCCTTAATGTTCAGTACGTGGCTATCCGTGCTTGAGAATCAGCAGTATCACGGAGCGTGGGACGCCTCTATCACGTTTGTCCTTGTTTGCTGAACGTGAAATGATCTTGATATATCTTCATATTGTAGTTTAAATTTTTCAAATCATTAAAAAATGTGTATTTAACTGCTGCCTCGTTAGCCTAGCGATAGTAAGCGCGACTGCTATGATCGAGGTTCTGGGTTCGATTCCCAGGTCGAGCAAAGTGTTATTGGGGTTTTCCTATGAAATTCCTTAGTAGCAGCTCGGAGTTTGGCTTCGTGCCCGATTAATGGCAATAGGCTCGCACCCTATGGGACCTAAAAACATACTCGGCGTACGGTGGTTGTACATTAGTACACCTCTGCCTAACCCTTCGGGGAATACAGGTGTGATGGTATGTGTGATTTAACAGCTGTGCCCCGTGGTTTGATCGGTGTAATTTTTTTTTGAGCAACTCTCCACTGCGCCACCGCCAATGCAACCGTGTAGTCTATCGTGGTTATCATTTTCCGTACTTGACTGCTTCACATATTGGTTCAGGGGTTCATGGTCACTGCTCTGGTCCATAGGGTCGTAGTATGAAGCCATACAATTTTTGTAGGCTCGTTCCTCGGTGTGAAACTCTTGCGTCTGGTAGCCGCCCGCGCGATACACGTGACACTGCACTTGCAATCACTTAGCTACCCACACACATTATTACACACAATATGTTCATACATACGTGCACACCACGTAGGTACATAGGTTCTGTGAGGAACCTTGTTTTTCTTTTATACGCTCGTATGTGTAGACCATATTTCAGATCACTAAATACATATACACATGTTCCTTCCTTCCTCCCAGGAGGCAGGGATATGTATATAATAAATGTATGTGTTAGTTCAGCTCGAACTTTGATAGGAAATTAGTCAGATCGCGACTTCTTTGCAATCGCGGCAACAGCCCCAGCCGAGGTCCGGCCTCTTTGGCACCCTTGCGCGCTTGTTGCCCACGCTTTCGCGGCTGAGTGCCATAAGCGCTCACCCTCAAGCCCGGTAAAGCTGTAAAAGCCATCAGCGGCTCTGTTTTGGATAGGGCCCCTCAGGCTAACAGTAAGGTAAGATCGAAAAAAAAAACATACAATTTTTCAATTCTGAATGGTACTTTCATTGATTAGCGCGTACAAACAAACAAACAATCCTTTGAACTTTATTTAACCGACTTATAAAAGAGACGAAGGTTACTGAATACGAATCTATGTAGATTTTTTTTATGGATGATCAGCCATAACTTCTTTGTTTATGAACCGATTTGGATGATTCTTTTTTTGTTTGTTATGGGATACTTCAAGGGTAGTCCCATTTTAATTTCATTGGCATTGGATCTTCAACTTCGAAGATACACCAGCAAACTATTCAAAATCATTGAAGTTGATTTTCTTTTCTGTTAAAAATTGTCTTGTAATATTACTATAGATACTTATTACTTAGAATACTTTTTAATTTACCTTATATATTAGACAGCTTTTCTGTTTTTACGATAAAAACACACTAGATCTACTTTAAAAAAAAAAACCTGCATAATTTTATTAAGCAAGGACTTCTGGTATTCGTTGTAAAGATTTAATGTAGATCTAAAACGTTGAATACAAATAATTTATAATTTAAAAGTCCTTTAGATTTTAAACAAAAACAAAACATTAAGGTATTTAATGTGATAATTTATCTATGCTATTTCTCAAGTAGAAATTATATTTCTATTATGCTTACTAATATCTTAAAATCTTGTATTTTTTATATATTATGACGAAATAGTAAGATAAATAAATTGATATTATAAATGATACAAGGAAGTTATAATTACCCAAGTTTATTACATACAGGTCTGTTATGTATATTTAAGTTGATGATTTTATAGTAATAAGAGGTGCAATTAAGTTTTCCGTGAGAGCGTAAGCGTTTGGCCTCGCCGAGTCAGCTGGCATTTACCGACCGATTTTTTTCTTTCCAGCTAACCGGTCCCAGCTAGTTTTCTTATAAATTTCATTTGAAACTGTGTTATATTACGTTTGTAATAACGTTCAAGTTGTTTTTACATTTATAGTCCTTTTATAGTAATGCAGACAGAAAGGAATTTTAGTGTATCGATTAATTATATTTTATAAATAACATCTCGGTTATGCAACTTTTAAATTCAAAGGTTTAATTTTTTTTTAAAGTCCACCTGGCAACTTTCTTTTTAAATTTGAATAGCTGTTGATGCAAAAAATTCGATGTCTGTTATGCTAACGGCCTGACAATTGATGAGATTTCAATAATAAAATGAACAATGTTTAAACTATTTGAAATTATCTGCGCGTGCGCCACTTTATTTTAAGTTTAGACATTGACTACTTTACAACGAAATGTCGTAAAAGAGGGTTGCAACAAATCCGATATTGGTATAAAAAAGTGGGTTTAATGTGTTCGAAAATCGTAAGATAAAAGTTTGATTATTGAAAGTTTTCCTATATTATAAAAGTAACAGAAAATTTGAGATTAATAACCAGTCTTACTTAATCTACACTGAACAACAATAAAATTATAATATATTCTTTACTGGCTGATTGTAATCATTAGTGAAGGGCTAGATCATTCCACAAACTCCTACAACTGAAAGATTGGTTGACTTTCTGGCTCTAAGTTAATCTCAACTGTTATATATAGTTTATACAATAAATAAAAATTATTGTATATTATACCCATGTAAATATCACTTTATATGTACATTTACGGTGATGTATATCTGCGAACCCTTTTAAAATTAGTTCAGATAAATTCTAAATCATGCATTTACCTAAATTATTTCACATGTGGAAACTAAGAGCGGCTATTTCTTACATAAATAGCTGTATTGTACTAATAAAATCTACAATAATAATAACTTCCCACAGTTACACAGAACATTTTAAACCGCCTCGTTATTTAAACATTGCGTGTTAATAATTAATAGACACGAGAAAACGTTGCTTAAACAATTTTTTCATGAATGCGGTAGATACATCTTCTTTTAATGATAACAGATTTTCTCAAGCTAAATCATAATTCCAGTAAGAATTATTCTGACAGGGGTCACAACTTCACAAGGAAAGATTATTTTTAAAGTGAAAACTTTTATAGGAAGCTTTGGATAGGGAATAAATTCATGTAAGTCGTCATCGACATGGTCACGTGACGTGTTATCGATAAACGGAGTCTTTGTAGCAATATAACCTAAAAATTAAGAACATCATTTTTAATTTTTTTATACACACCTACAATTACTATGCAATGCGTATTTTATAGTTATTTAGAAGTTATTTTACTAACGAGATAAAACAAATTTGTTAAAACAATTTTAATTTCAGATCAAAAAATTAATTTGGATATACAAAAATAACAACTGTTTGTTTATAGTTTTTAGTTTTCACTTCTGTTGGCAGTCTTCATGACTGCATTTTGTGGAGAAAATATAGAGCTAATGAATGGCTAAAATATGGAGTGGATATTAGAAGTTTTATAAACATGTATAAAGGTAGAAAGAATTACTTAAAAAGGTAAAGTCAAGTCAAATCAAGCTACGTCAAACACTACATACATTAGGATTTGTCAATAAATTAATATATATTCATTCCTTTTTCTCTTTGCGTCCCGACGAGAGTCTAATCATATATGACAACCCTAAGCATACTCTCTCATTGGCGAATATATCTACTTATCGATTAATAAAACTAAGGAGTTGCCAATTATATTAATAGCTAATAGGACAAGTTACAAATTAAACTTGTTATGAAGTAGTTGTGAATAGGACGAGATACAAAACTACCGTTTAATTGTGCCGGTATTTAACCGTATTTACGGTTAATTGTCGGCGTTATGATTTTTTCCTTTTTCCCGGTTCTTTATATTCGGATATTGCTATCTAATAAATAGTGGTGTATTATTTTAAAATCGTGAAGAAGGAGTATCATATAGTAGTGAAAGTTGGATTTTAAGTTCACGTAACCCAAACAACTTAATTTAATTATGACAGTATGATGAATAACTAACGATTAATTTTGATTATGATCAAATTTGAATGTAATAATTTACTATTGGCGATTAATTTTCTGAATATAATTTGTCTATTTGTAGCGTATCTGTCTGCATAGTGAATGATATCATAATTAACGGAGTTGCATAAACATGCATCTAATTTGAATTTTTATAACAGTTTTAAGTGAAATTTAAAATGCGGAATTCTTTGTTGTAATTTATATGTAGAAATTTATGCAATGAAATGACTAAACATTTTTTTCCGTAACATAAAAGAAAAGTAAAAACATAACCTGTTATTTTCTTCAGAATAAATCTATGCCAATTGACGAAAAATTGGCGTATATACAGGTTTTTTTTTTATTTCAAAATATTATTCTACAGATTATACTAATAAAGCAAACACTTAAATATGAAAATATTGTATTTTCGCCAGGTATATGTTATTTATTAACATTAATATTGACGAAAACCTACTTAATATTTTATCACGTTTAACTTGGACCACAGCGTAATTTTATGATGTTGTTTAGAATTGGTCTTTTTTTTTTGCCGAAGTGGAACCAATAGATAGACCAGTGATTATTATGATATTTGTTATTACAAAGAAGAGTCTTGCGATGAACCTCCACGGCTACTACCAAGACCGGTCCAACCAAAACTAATGGCATACGTAACGGTCCACGCGGGTCAGATGATGCCAGCATATTAGAATTCGAGGGAACACCTCAATCTAGAGAGTTTTGTTGTTATCTCAAGCCGATTTGATTCCATCGAGAATCAATTTCAAAAAATCAGAAATTGAAGGTATTACCCTCCTAATACATTCTTGTCAATTTAATGTATGTTTGACCTGCTAGATTTCGTCAATGACTGGCACATTTTTAATACTGAAACAAGCTTAAATTGTTTTTTTTTTTTAATTTAATTTTAATTTAGTGACTTGGGTTAAAAAAAACTTGTCAGTCCCATCATACCCTAAACATTTCATTACACAACTATCTTAGTCTGCTAATGACAAACTTCCACAAAATATTAATTTCCTCACTTGCACTTGTAGCCAATATTTTGTGATAGATGCTCTGGTCAATGGGCTAATGGTGAATGTAATGCATTCAAGTTAAACTGACTTATAATATATTTTCGTTGAAGATTCTCCCGGCCACGTTGTGTCAAATAAATCGGTTGTTTCGTGTATTAACTTCGTAAGACCAATAAAAGTTTTTTAGGTAATAGTGTTAGGTTCTATAATAAGATCATATCAAGTACATTACTAATTTGCAGGATGATAAGGTCATGGACCACTCCAGCAGGTTTTATTGTCAAAAGGTTTTTATTAAAGGGTGATTACTTGAATGACAGTGATGTCCGGAAGTGGCTCCCTCGTTAGAATTTAAATAAGAATGCTAAAATCATACAACAATACCAAGTAATAGCTACAACCAAATATCGCAACATCCTAAATCATTTCGAAAGACCGATATATTAACAGCGAGAACAGATCTATTCGAGATAAGTGGGGACTATTAGGACAATGGTGCAGCCTTGTTGATTCGTGAACGTGCCGAACAACCTTCGGATACCTCGCAAATGGTACATTGAAAGTGCCTTTCAGCTTTAAGCTTATTATTACGACTCGAATATGTAGT
This sequence comes from Saturnia japonica, assembly GCA_033032175.1. Classification (NCBI taxonomy): domain Eukaryota; kingdom Metazoa; phylum Arthropoda; class Insecta; order Lepidoptera; family Saturniidae; genus Saturnia; species Saturnia japonica. Next base: position 21,064,972 of record CM065305.1, on the reverse strand, counting down.
AATACCAGTTTATAACATAGTAACCTACCACTAGGTAAAGATTTACTTTAATAATAATAATGATATATAGCAAAAAAAGTTTAATAAATACACATACACTTTGGCAACGAGACAAACTCAGCTAATGGCGTGGTATTTTTTTGATACAAGAAAGGTGACAAAAAAGCATATAGTCCGCCTTATGGTAATACGCTTCCGTAGCTTATAAACGCTTGTAATACCATACTGCTCACCACAGGAACATAATAATAGGTTATTTGGCTGCGAACTTCTGTATGGTGAAAGCATTTTACTAGTCACATTGCCCCAAGTAGATATTTATCAATTAAATTATTTCATAGCGCAGTTTTTAACCCTCGACGCAAAAAGAGGGATTTTATAAATGTAACGTGTGGCATCGTAGCTTACAAACGGCTGAACCGATTTTTATATAGTATTGTTTGTTTGAAAGGTGACATGATCGAAAGTGTTCAAGAAAATCTCTTTTATAGTTGATAAATAGATATGAGTATTTTTCACAGGTCTGATTGAGTTTAGATTTGGTATCCTGTTACTGCAATGATATTAGTAAAACCTTGACCGGATGCTGCAGCTTCTCACCAACTTAAACAGAGATATCGTATTTGGGCTCATTGGAATGGACTCTATGAATAGGTTACATAAGTGGGGAACTTATTAAATACTGCTCCATACTTTCATTTGCAATAAACATTAAAGAAGACAGACTTATTTATAACAAAGCCATTTGAGACTACAGATATTTAATAATATTTCATTTTTAACTTGGCTCCCGCACACCCGCCACGTCCACCCTCTCTAGCGGCAACCCAAGCCTAGGTCCGTTCCTCGGTGTGAAGCCCTTGGGTCAGGCAGCCGCCTGCGCGGTACAAGTGACACTATACGTGCAACACTTAGCTACCCACATACAATATTACACACGTATGAACATACACACGTGCACACCACACAGGTAGGTACATTGGTTCTGTAAGGGACCTTTCTTTTTCTTTTTTTTGCGCTAGTTAGTCATGCGCTAGTTAGGGGGAAAGAAAAAACCTTCCGATCACTAAATACACATACGAATGTTTCCCTCCTTCCTTCCAGGAGGAGGGGTACATATATATGGGTATATGTTAGTTAACTCTAATTTTTATGAGTAGGGAATTAGCCAGATCGCGACCTATTCGCATTCGCGACGACCGCCCGAGCCGAGGTTCGGCCACTCTGGCACCCTCGTGCGAGTCGCCTAAAACTTTTGCGGCTGAGTGCCCTAAGCGCTCGCCCCCAAGTTCGGTGAAGCTGTAAAAGCCGCAGCGGCTCCAGGGCCCCTAAGGCTAACAGTGTAGTCAGTTCTAAAAAAAAGGTTGTAGGCCGTTATGTTATGGTCTCTGTTTATTTTTCTTTACTCTTTTTAACGTTTATTATGTAAGTGTTCATGGATTGCCGATTTCTCTGTAGTAGCTGCTGTTGTCTTTGGATTGTATTGTGTTTACCATCACGTACAGTGGTGTCACTTTCTCGTGATACTATTAAAAAAATAGTATACCTTATTGTAAAAAAAGTTTAATAACAAAAGTGGAAGATATAATAAAGAAAATCAGGCAACTGAAATGGCGATGGACGGGACACTTGCCAAGAGACAGACAGCAAGATTAAATGGACAAAAATTATATCAGAATGGTATCCACGGGATGGTAAAAGGAAAAGAGGTTGTAGACAAGTAAAAAGATGGATAGATGACATAAGAAAAATTGGAGGTTAAATATGGCCAAGAAAGGCTAAAGATAGGTAATCTGGAAGCAACTGGAAGAGGCTGACGTGTCAAGTGAAACACTGACCACTAAAAATGGGATACCTGATGTGTAAATTAAGAAAATTATAGCTTGTATGTATTTAGTATCAGCAATAAAATGCTTTAATAAATAAATACCTTATTGTATCTTTTATTGTGGTAGCTTCACGATATCCACGTTATTTTTTTAGGTCAAGGCGACTCTGAATCATCTCCACTTAACTTAAGCTTAATTTACCGATACTAAACCAATAGCTTGCTAAAACGTATTTAGTTAAGTATTCGCTTAGGATATTTCTTCTTAGATAACTATAAGTTAATACCACTTCTAAGAGGGATATAAAATAAATAGGGTATCTTTAATAAATACAGAAAATTTTCATTTTATTTTATTTTATTTGGGTCATAATAATCACAACTAGATGTCTTTGTTTTAGTTCGTTACATTGTTGATTGGAAACAATGATTGAATGCGAACGAAGTCACCGATACAAGCTAGTTATTAATAATGAAATAATATAATTTTGTATAGAGATTTATGGTATCGCTTAAGTTTGTTTAAGCCACGTAACTTAATTACACTAACTGGTAACCGGCAAGCTAACGACCCAGATTTACTTAGTTCATATTTGATGGTAATGAATGTAATTTATTGCAACTACTTTATTTGTAAATTAAAATGAAGCGTTTTATTTAATCTCGGATAATGTGCGTGTTGAAATTTAACGAGATATTAAGAGGCAAAATCTACATTCTGCTTGTAAGTTATGGTCCAGGGAACATGAAACTGGTTGAAAATAATTATAAAATAATGTAGTCCCTTGCACACTAGTACAGATAAAAGTAGTAATGAATGTAACCAAAATATTTGAGGAGTTGAACATTTAGGGAATCGAAAATTTTCCGTTTAATGAACAACATTGCCCCGAGTTAGCGGCACATCGTAAATTTTTATTTATATGGACGTATGGATTAGAGGCATAAGTTCTATAAACCGAGTTTTTGGCGTGATGCTATTCTGTCATGTAGTAGATTTTATTCTAATTTTAAATTTGCGTCAGCTGAACCTATGCTGTGTAATATTGGTAGCAATAAAACTTGTTTATCTTGCACAAATGAAGTGGATTGTAAGCAATAACATGGGTTCAGAGATGTCCCCTGAAAAGTTCTAACCACTATTTTGTTATAATATCATTGAAATCGTTAAGACTCTTGATGAAAGAAACATTTACCTATTTGATAATGGCAGTAATAATCCTCAATAGTGAGGATTTATTGCCAAAGTAGAAAAAGAAGAAGAAAAATTATTATAAACAAACGATAAAAACTCTTTTGAATAACCAAGTTTTTAAGTTGCGAAAGACATTTCATTTCTCATTCCAGCGCGACTTTTGTCCGTAGACAACTTTTGTTTCTTTAAATAACCACGCTTTGATTGTCCTAGGAGTGTTTTGCATCGCCGTGAAAAACGAGGTGGCATTTTCAAGTAAAGAACCCCTTAAGGGCTATGGCGCATGCGTAGTTTCAACCCTCGAACTCCAATATGGCGGTGACCGCCGTTAGAAAAGCACGCGTTCACTGTTTACAAATATCTGTAGAGTTTTTTTCCTATTTGTGAATAAAAATAGATTACGTTTAGTGTTTGAAATAACTGAAATCTGTACTTGCACTATTTTTTTCTCAATCAAACTAGAAAGTGGACGGTTTAATTTTATTGTCGCAGTGCGATTTATTGGTGTGTCGATTGTGATGTATGGCTGATACATTAGTAGATCAATAACGATACTTGACAATTTTGTTTTTTTACAAGTTCTACTGCGATTAAATTACATAAAATTTTAAAAAAAGGAAAAGGTAGAGTGCATTATATAGAACATTTATAATAATTTCGCGAAGCGTGAAGCATTGGTCAAGCTGCGGCGTTCGAGGGTATCACCGGCAGCTTTGCTGCTGGGCACACGGCCGGTCTCTGGACTGATAGAACCTGTCAGAAGCCCTGAGGAACCAGCACTGGACGTCGCTCAGGATAAGGCCTATTGGGGCAGCGTCGCTACAGCTATGGCTTGTAAATTTTATTTAAAACTTATTACAATTTTCATTTTAACAACAGTAACGACTGCTGAGAGATAAGAACTCACTGATGGTGGCCGTCGTTACACCGTAGCGGAAGTAACTGAATATATATATATATATTCACTAGATGCATATAACGTATGTATATGTATGTATATAACTGATGGATTTTACACCATTTTATCATTCGGTTTTTACAATGGTAAGCCTAAGTGTAGAAATGGAAGAAATTAAATATTCTGTACTTAAACCGATTTGTAATGATTTACGATCAAAAATTCGGAAAGGCCTTATTATAACATTTTCAGTATAATATGCGATACACGCTTGTTACGGATTAATTAGATTGCCACAAGAAAATAAAAAAGGATAGTCAAAATACTTCGATAAAAACAAGTCTTTTATTATAGTGCTTCTTTGCTATGTGCTATGCATTGCAGAAAAAGGGTCTGATAATAACGCTGTGTGCCCATTGAGGTGGGCAGAAAGAAGGGAGTACTCCTTCTATCATCTTTACAAATCTTTCAAATTTATTACTTACTTAAATTCTTAACAGCGGTGGTGCTAACTGTAACTTCAGAACATCTATAGATAGTGAATTATTTATATTGGGCTTTATTGATCATATTATGTAGTCTATATGCATAAAATTTTAAGAAACTTCCATTAGCACGTCAAAGGAAGGGATCGCGGAATGATTCACGGCGTTTCCAAGCAACTGCAGTAAAAACCAAATTAAAGGTAATTCCGCATGCCGTTGACCTTTCACTGCATTCTGTATAACCTCATTATCATGTGTTAGGTTATTTGGAGGCTGTTAGTTGTTGTTTCAATGTCTCGGAACAGTTTTATGTATGACAACTTTATATTGAGTGTTCATTTCAAATTATTTAACATTCTGTATGTATTTTATTGTTACTTTAGCACAATGTACTAATAGTGTATGTACTATGTATTAACGAAATGTAAATCTAAGAGGATTTAATTTTAAATACAAAAATAATTAACAAAATACATTTGTTATTGATATTACAATTATATTCCAATTATACATATACAGAAAACGTGATGTAGTATCGTAATGGACAAAATAAGGGCAGTAGCAAATTATAAGAAAACGATAAACGTGAGCAGTAGAGGGTAGTGTCAAGTTGGTTAAGGTGTAAGGAATTAGCGTTATACTTTATAATTAAAGATTTTATATAACATTTCAGACACTAAAACAAGTCTCACTGCAAGCATTACACCGTGCTAAATAAAATGGGGAGAAGGCGTCAGATTATTGTGTTGACGATCTCTTAGCATATTTCGATATTTAGATCTCTTATAGTGGCTTTCGTGCTAGTATTTTTCGGTATAGATTAATCGCAATAATTATAAGAGACCTGAATGAAAAAATACTTTTGTTATATAAACAATCATGTACATTACCTATCGCTTGATAATCCAACTCTGCAAACCTCGTTAATACAAAATTACTGTCTTTCTTACATTTCAAACAAAAGTCGTACAGCATAGCGTATGCGGGAGACGAGCGAGGATAGTTTGAATTCTCCTTTCTTCAGTTTCTTCAGATGTTAGATGATATAGATTAACCCATAACGAATCAGATGCGAAATAATTTGTTTTCTTATTTTCAGTTGCGTTTCCACACTTTCAATAGTCTATAAAGCACAATTAAAACTAACAATACATTGTACTGGAACATTTACTAAATGTATTCAACATTATTCCTATTGTAAACTTGTATAACGTACGCATTTTTTTCACTTCTATTTTTTCTCTCGACTTGTAATTTATCGCACGGAGAAAAACACAGTTTACATAAACCATTCCGGCTCGCTACAAATTGGTGGATGAACCATTTTTACGCTCTGTTAACATAATGCGATTTCTTTGAACTAGAAAATAATGTATAAAATGCGAATCGGAGAGATTTAAAATATACTTAGCTTGTTTATACATTTACCAAACATATGACGTACCGTTGTACTTGACATTCATACCGTGTCCATATTAATTAGGACTATCTCTTTGCCACGCTTTCGTGGCTGAGTGCTTTAAGCGCTCGCCCCCAAGCCACGGTGCAGCTGTTTAAGCCGTCTGAGGCTCCTGGGCCCAAACGGATAATAGTATGGTCAATTCTAAAAAAAAATTGTATCTCTTATAAAATTTTTGTCTCTTAATTACAAGTGTAAATATTTGTTTTACCAGGAAAATTATCTTAGATTAATTAACTATCTATTGCAAATATTATTTCTCAAAATATTGTTTCTATAAAATAGGCAATTCCGCCTTATTATTATTACTAGCGGTCGCCCTAAGCTCAAAATTCGAGTTGCGACTTTTTGATCATAGACTATTTTCTGTTTGACATTTACAATATCTATTCATAAACAATGATTATTATCTACATCACTTGCTCTCACTTTTCGTTGAGGTGACAATGTCAATATTTTGGGGGGTCTAAGTTCAATGACACTGGTCGTTTTAGGATTCGCAGTATTCATTTATTTTATTTAATATCTTAGCAACAGATAATATAGATAAATTTTAGCTTTCTGCACTCCTTCTCCATATAAATTTTAACCATGCCAAATCTCACAGTCTTCCGTGCACTCAATACGCTTAAAAAGGTACCGAATGCTTCAAGTACGAGATATAGGATTTTTTTTTAAATATTGTGTTAGAAATCGCTTACTCGCATAATGCAGACTTTCCCGTCAAACTTCGTTAATTTACGGGACGAACTGATTTTTTTTTGTATTATAGAAAGTAATAGGGACAGTCTAGAAATAGGAGATATTTTTATTGTCTCCTATTTCAGAGATTTTGAATTCTCATACAGTAATACTATAAAATCATAACTTAAACCCATGTTAAATAATTGATTTATAGATGTGGAAAAAAAAGATTTTACTTTTTATTCTATTTTTTTAACATACAACCAAACATGACTTCTATCCTAACTCAACGCAGTTTTTATAGCATGAAACATATCGACATTGTTACTTTAATTAGAATAAAATACAATTATACGCTAAGAAAATCCTAAAAAAAAACATTTATAACTGAATTTTACAGTCTCATCACTCTAGATCTAGTGTATCCATTTTTACTTGATTTGTTAGTACCATAGATTAGTGCGTTAAAAAAAACGAACAATTACTTACGCTTTATTTATAGAATACGTCACGTTAATAAAATGAATTATGTATCGCAAGAGATCATAACTTGGGACACTCGGCAATATAAATGTCAGGGGTCATTTCAGTATACGTCAGTACGCCGCCATTTCCAATTACCTGACTAAATGAAGCCCCTTTTAGTAATTAAAATGATTTTCCACCGTTTGATATTCACGGTAATATAAATACTTACTGAGAGAAATATTTTACGAGATAAATACCTTTTTTCGTGCAACCTTTTGTTTTAGATAAGTTTACGAAAATAATTTTGACCTTTATGAAATGTAATATCTGTTTTCGTAACCTTTTATATATTTTCCGAGAATAATTTAATAAAATTGTATTTGTATTTTGATGTGTTATACTATACTTATCTTTTTGTCGAACAGTTTTTTATATTACAAAACTACCATGAAAAGTTGGAATATTTTCTTTTTTGTTCTGTCGCTGTCTGTCGTAAAATAAAATCAATCGTCACTGTCATGTTAACTTGCAAGCGTCTAAGCTCGAGGTACATGGATATATAATGGCTGATCCCGAAACGCGATAAACCAAAATAGAGTCACTGTGAAGGTTTTATCATCATATGTTAATCACAGTATCTATAGAGTGTTAATATATAAAAATCTTCGTGTTGTCAAATTAAGTTTTTTTTTTTTATCCGTAACACAATTCATTAACACTTTTTACGATACCGCAGTTAAACGCGTACATAAATGGAATTATGTAATCATAGGCAAGGTTGTAATAATAATGCTTAGATCTATCGACAGAATTTCTTAAACACCATAACAAAACGAAATAAAAGTGTATCGAATAGCAATACATAAAGAAAGTAGACCTTGATTTATAAATAATACAGAAAAGAAGCGTGTTAAAAACAGTTATCACTTTGCAATTTATAAATGTGAAAAGTATGATATAATATGAGCCTAATGAGATATAAATAAATGGTTATAAAAAGAAAAGATCGAAATATTTGATCAAAAATACATTCGCAACATTATTTGCAAGTGTTTCATGTGAGAATCATCGATGATTCGAGAATTATGTTAGTGAAGAGGTTTTCCTTTTTCTCAAACCTGTATATTAAGTAGAAATTTTTTAAAGAACAGAAAACTTTTTCTACAGAACTATCTGCAAAGGACATGTTTTTCTGGGTGTTAGGACACGAAAATGGTGTCCGACTTTATAGCGTCACTATGCGTTTAGACGGTATAGGAGTATCGCATTCCGGAATCAACCGATGTTATATCCAGTAATAAAGTGGGTTGATTTCTTTCTTTGCTGGCTTCTCACTTGTCATTTAATCAGAATAAAAGCAATCGTAGTAGACTCGAGGACGCTACGAGGACTACCTCATCGTCTATTACCTCGTTCTAAATACTGACACAAAAGATTTTGAACGATACTTTTAAATATTGCGAAAAATGCTCCTCATTAATCGACAACAGTTTGACCGAATTTATTGCTCAAGTAACCTTGGTGAATGGATAAAATGGCCGTTGTGAAGTATGGAGAGAATGATAAAATACTTGCAAAATAGATCGTTATAAATTTTGTATACTTATCGAGTTTCTTGCCAACTCTTCTCGATGACTGTGATGTTTTCCGAGTTGTGTTTTGACGTTCATAAGTGTCGCTGATGCTTTGCGACATACCCTGTTTACTGTTTGTCGTACACTACTAGACCCGTCTTACAACAAGGAAGTATCAAATCGAGAGAGGCACGAAGTTATTATTCAAAACTGATCGGGTTTCAAAGGCCATTTTAAATGCAGTACATGGTGCGTGAAGGACGGTGAAAGTAAAACGCTTTTGTAACTTAAGCACGTGCTTTATCATATAGGTTAGTTCATACTTCATGGCATCGATAAGGGCACGTCAAGATATGGTGTAATGTTTCACGGTTTAAAATAGTCACAATTTATTTATACAATCTTTGTTCTCACTTCCGTTCTTGCTTACAACTTTGCAGATTAGTTGATGTTCGTAGTCACTGTTTCACTCCTTAAGTTTATAGTATCAAATTATTTAGCCTTTTTAAAACCTTCCTCAATAAATCTATACAATTAATAAAATTGAAATGTCTATTTATAATTTCAAAATAACAGCTTTTTACTAAATGCATTTGTACGGTAACTATAACAAAAACCAATTTATAAATTTTTGTCTGTCTTTCTGCATGTCTGTTGTTCCGGGTAATCTCCGAAACGGTTGGACCGATTCGACGAAATTTTCACTGGCAAATAAATGTTATAAGGTGTAATTTAGGCTACTTTTATTTTAGAGTAGGTGTGCCCGCGGCATCGCTCACGTGGACTACAGAATGCCCACGCGAATCTTGCTCCCCGCTCCCGTCTATCTTAAAGACAGAAATACTTATTGTGGGTGTTCCTTAGAAGATAGACGTATACTCTCGCTGACTTTTTTGTAGGTCTTTTTAATGTCTACAATTATTTAGTACATTAAATTGCTATATCTCTTATGGTTTACTCATCGTAAGCCATTTAAGCGCCAGAATTGATTCGCCATGACCAGTTTTTTTTTTATTTGTAAGGAACCCTAATTCTTTTTCTAAAATAAAAGTAGCCTAAGTTACTCCCTATAAATTCAGCTACCTATCAGTGAAAGTCCCGTAAAAATCGATCAGTGAATAAGTCAATTCTAAAAATCAATAAAAATCAGAAACAACGATTACGTTGATAACACTATAAGAGATATATCAAATTAAACACCTAAACAAAAGTCAACGAGAGCGTAATTTTGTCTATATTCTAAGGATCGGACCCACAATGAGAATTTTGTTTTTAAAATAACCGGGAGCGGATGTAGCAGACACACGCATGTCGGACACATGGATAAAAAACATTATAATATATCCGAATAATATTTCGGTTTGTATTTATTATTTAAAATACTTTATCCTTTTAATATTATTGAATATAATTTTTCAGTAGGTGCATTATAAAACCACTGTTGTTTTTGTAAGTAGAGTTGGTCGCAAATGTCATTTCCACGGTGAAATATTATAATAACCAATTCCAAATATGCCTTTTGCAATTACCATCGCTGAATGTTATTGAGGTTGATTGCAACATACACTCATTTGTTTTGCGTGATAGATCGTCAGTAGAGATATTGTTCGAACGTTTAAAAATTCAGCAAATGATGTCATACAAAGATGACAATATATCAAAAGCATAAGTCAATATTCGCGTTGCCAACAGTCCATCTTGAGCCGAGACGTAGGTACTGTTTCTCGGGTTCCAGTAGGATTGCACACGTGAATATCAAGTTATTGTTTTTTAATTTATACATATATTTTATTTTGCTATCAAACATTCCTATGAAATAAACTTAAATAACTGTATTTTACATCGTAATAATTTACTTGTTCTTCATTTAATTTTAAGTTTTTTTTTTAAATTACATTCTTGAGGCCTGACAAATTAGATTTCGAAAGCAATCTTAGTCACAAAAGGTGATACTTTAACATCTGCATGATTATGATGCTATTGTACTCATTATAACGGACTATTGAGTAGGTAATAATTAAACATTATTTTGTCCTTCATGAAATGTCGAATATGACGACCCATCACATAAATTAATTATGATATATAAACTATACAAATTTCTTAAATATACCTCACCTAAAGCATATCTAAAATTTACTGAAACATCAAATTATTTCACTATGCCGTTTTAATTTTTTTTTAAATCGTTATGGGTTTAGCGTTGTGGCCACAATCTCACCTGATCTTAAGCGACGATGTGGCCTAAGATGGTAGCACGCTAAGACTTGTGGAAGATTGGCTCTCAAGTGCATCTGCCGGAACACACCTGTTGATGTTTGGCGACAGATTTTCAACTTAAAGGTGGTAGATAGCCATGCGGTCATTAAAAAAGCGCTACCACCATGCTGTGGTTTCATCACGATGTTTTTCTTCACCGAAATTTTAGACTTGTTGCAGGGATTCGAACTCACATCCATCGACGCGGAGTCCGTAAACGCTAAGAACTGAATTATCATTGCTTATATCCTTTATTACTTTTTTTATCTAAAAATATCTTATTCTAGGTACAAATCAATATAAATAATAAGAAAAACTTTCTTGTACATAGTAAATCTGATAAAACCGTGGTGGATTTGATTACGCGCTATTTTTGGCTGTTATTCTTGCCTAAAAATATTAAGTTTCGGACACGCAAGTCTACCGGAATATAAAACATTTAAATAATGCGGTAACTTACATAATCCGATACGGCCGCGCTAGAGCTACACGTCACATTTTTTTGACAAATGAACTTTGGATATACTTGTTTAGGAGAAAAAAAAAACGATCAATTTTAATGAAGTGTATTAAAACATTTTTGAAATTTACTCCATTTACATATACAGCTCGCGGTACGTAAATCAGATAGTGAACAAAATCACGTGTAAGGCAGTTCAAATTCGTGCATCTTTTTTAACGTGTGTATATGCATATATGTACTCAACATACTTCTATGGAAGTAATAATATACGTTATAATCTATTTGATATAATTTATAAATACAGTTTATACTATTAATAAAATTGAAGTGTCTGTTTGAAATGACAAAATTACAGCTTTTTATTAAATGCATTTGAAAGTACGATACGATACGATTCCTATAAAAAAAAAAAAACATTTTTTTTAATTTTTGTCTGTATATCTGTTTGTTCCGGGTAATCTCCGAAACGGTTGGACCGATTTTGACGAGACTTTCACTGATAGATAGCTGATATTATAAGAAGTAACTTAGGCTACTGTTTATTTTAGAAGTAGAATTAGGATTCCGCACAAATAAAATAAAATGATAGTGGGGAATCAATTCGGTCGCTGATTTCAATTTTACTTAGGCTGAGTAAACTGTAGAAGATATATCAAAGGAATGTACTAGGTACATAATTGTAGACATTAAAAAGGCGTACAAAAAAGTCAGCGAAAGTATATGTATATCTATCTTCTAAAGAACACCCATAATAACACTAACAATCGTTTTAAAAAAATAAACTCCAGACGCGCGTCGGAGCTGAAGCGAACCGTTTCTTTGGTTTTTTAAAATGTAGTTAGCGTTCTCGTTGGTAGATTTAGTAAAATACAAGAAAACTGGTAACCATTGAGATACAAGAATCCATCAATGGCTATCGTCGCCCTATCTACAACCACCGTCGTTTACAATGCCATCAAATCTGATAAGAATGTTCTACAACCTTCGAACTATTCAGTCTCGAATAAACCTTTTCCTTTACAAAAGAAAACGTACGCCCTTATTATTAATTTTTGCGCTCTTTATAACAGCTCAGTATATTTGTGGGAACCCTTTCATGGGTCAATAAACTCTACCGGGTATATTAGGGTTTACCCTAATATATGTGTGTATGTTGGGGTTATAATAATGTTTATTCAACTGTACATTGACTGGTTTCGAAACGTGACGCATCGTAATTTGTTGTTGGGGAACGCAGTGTATTGCGACCAAGCGTTCTTTTGTGTTAAATATTCTGATTTTTGAGATCTTGAAATATGAATAGGTATGTCATGACCTAAATAGTTGTCGCCGGACAATAACTTCAAAACTCCCGAACATTTCAGTGATATAGAATTGTTACCCGGATTTGTTAATAAAAGATTTTAAACAGAAAAAAGCCATGTAATTTCCTTTTTTTTCATTTAAACAGTTTTTTTTTCGATTTGTTTTGTAAACGTCGGCCAATACTACAAATAAAAAAGTAATGAAATACCATCTTATATACCGCTATTATTTTTACCATTAAATTAATAAAAAAGGCTACATAAAATTTAATTTACGTAAATAAAAGTAATTTAAAATAAAGTTATGTAATTAACTTAGCATACATTTTTAAATATCTTTTGTTTTATTTGTTCGTTTATTAATTAGTCTCATTTTCCCTGAAGACAAAGTTATTGGGCATTCTGTACGGACGCTTTTTAGTCGTTTTTCAAACTAGGAACAAATACGAGGAAACCCAGACAGATATCAGTTCTAGATATGAAAGATCTATATTAATTTTATTGTATTGTTTTAGCAACCAATGGATCTGGCGGCGGTCCCGGCGGGGGTGAAGTGCGGCGTGGGGGTGACGTAACGCCGCACGCGCCCCCTCAGCGAAGGCTCATCAAGGTTGATTTTGATAACCTGGAGGTAAGTAACCACGAGATCAAGTTTAGTAGTTATTTAAGTAAGCTGGAACAAACTATATTCAACGCATTAAGAACTGAGGCTTCGGGTCATAAATCATATTTATCTGTCTGTTTCGCTCGCACTTACAGGTCTTCTGGAGAGGTGTAGTGATGTGCGTAAGAATTGTAGAGGTGCATAACGATATTGTGGCGTTTTTATCTTTTCTAGGGATATTTCTTAGTTCTTCAAAAATCCTCATCCGTATCTTCCTGTAGGTTAATTATCAGAGGTGGTGCTTGATCTCTTAAAATAGTTTTTCTTAAGTCCTATTTATAGAAAAACAACAACCCTTAATCGTAACGACCAATCAGGGGTCAGAGTGCTAATGAAGGTCACGATGACGCAACAACCCCGCGTGCGCAGGTAGCTAAGTATTGATAACGGGTTGCATTATGTGCACATTCCTACTGTCAGTGACATTTATTGCCCGACAATTCAGTTTAAAATGCGTCGACTATAGTACTTTCCAATGACAATTTTTAAAAAAAATTATACTACCTAACTCTTTTTAGCTTTTTAGACAATGGCTTCCAAACTAAGAGACACTAAAACTTTTATTTTAAAAATAATATTTATGCTGTAATATTTTAAAATAAAGAAATTTTATATCTTAGCTTATCAAATATTATACATAAAAATATAACTATTTAATAAAGACAATTAAAACGAGTCTGTATTATTAAATCGCTTTAAAAATAAATAATTATTTAGAGGCGTTGTTACATAAATTTTGGAAACCGCTGCTCTAAGGTACATAATAATGGAAATGCAATACTTTTAAAAGAAGTTTTTGGCGGGATTTTAAATTGACATGTAGTGGTTTGTATTTTTATTTCATATTTCAATAACGGGTTGTTTGACCGTATATTATGTAATATTGGTGACATGTTGCGTGATATAGTTTGGTTGTTCTCTGTTTGGCCTCACTTTGTATAAAGGAAAATTTTGCGAAGGCTTAAAGACAGTGACACTGGCAAGTAGTTTTTACGGCGCCAAAACAAGAATAAGAAGAAAAACTTTTAAAACACGTTAAGATTAACACCTTATAAAACATAACCGCCGCGGCGAAAAAAATACTTAAAATAAAAATACCTCTACAATAATTTATTATTATGTAGGAGACTTTTTTAACTGTCTCTATATGGTCATTTGTAATCACGCCTAGCTTGAATAAAAATGTTATTAAAATATTAGTAATGTACCTTGTAATTCTGAATGAAATGTGTCTTGGAAGAATAAAACCTACCAATTATAAAGTATGTGATTACTTTGATTACAATCTGACAAATATTTGTTAAACATGTATACAATAATTGACATATTTGTAATAACTTGGTAGAACTGTATACGCGGCACTGCAAGCATACAAATATGTTTTTTTTACGTGCAAGAAAATGAATTCTACTACGTATTATAACATTTGAATTTTTACCTTTTGAATTTTATATTACATAGTAATTGACTAATATTACTAAAATAACTTTTAGAAATAGAAAAGACGAAGAGTTACAGTTATATTTTTTTAAAGATCAATTTCAAAGGACAATACGGCGAGTCTTTGTAAAACTTATCGGACTTTGCTCTCTATTGAAAATGGTATTTTTTAATAAAAGTATCAAGAATCGTGCCTTAGCATTTGACTATAGAAAATCTCGATTTTGATAAAATAGTTTTTAAGCGTTATGTATTTTAATGTTAAATGGTATGTTGTTTTTGGATTTATGAATGTACGTTTAGTAATAATGTAATACATGATTTTGCATATATTTTATTTTAGAAGAATCATCCAGTGTTACGGCAGTAAGCCAGTAGAAATTCGGCAATAGAATAACAGAATCCCGAAATGTAGTCTAAAGTTACGTTCTGTAGAAAATGGACGACCTAAAAAAATAACAATAACTTTCAAAAAGTAGTCAAGGTAACTGAGTGTAATGTAACTAATTAATCAATTTCGGGTTTTTACGGATGACATTTTTAAGTTAATAATGAATTGTCTGTAAAAATGAAAATCCCAAAACATTCGCCAATTTTCAAGATCGGAAAAAAGGTTCGTTGAAGCCTAAAAAGTTCCAAAACCTGACCAAAAGATGCAAATCTGGCATGTTGACGGACTGACGGACAAAATAATTATCTGGGTTTAAAGCAAGAAGGTTTTTTATTGAAATTTAGTTGCCTTTATGGATCAGCTCTTGCATCTTCGTGATATCACTTCGATAATATTCTCATGGTGAACCCAAACGATCATTATTGCAGTAAGACAATATTTACGGTTTCGTTCAGTAAATGATATAACGTATTGTCTGGTCCAGGCACATACAAACGAGTATAACTTGAAACTGATGTGAACAGCAGTTGAGGAGTATTCAACCGACTGACTAGCTACCATCCTTACGATAAATATATCGGAAAATAAAGGTGTTATTTTGATCACATCGTTCCGTTTAGGTGAAAGATAGTCCGCTCTTACCGACTTTGCTATGAATTTATCCCAGCAACACTTTTCACTTGCAAATTCAGCAACATACTGGAAATTTCTAGAGTTATATTTTTTACCCATGATTTTTAAGTTGCCACAAAAACTCTCTGAATAGTTAAAAAAGAAAACCACCATCTTGGTAAAACGTTGCTTGAACTCTGAAGATAAGACTGAGTTGTACAAAACTAAAACGATTATTATATATAAAAGCTTATGAATAAAGTTAATTGATAGTGTCCAATTACCAGTACGTGAGCTTTCATCTTGTTTATTATTATTATATAGTTATGGCTAAAAATAACGGGAATATTGCCGTAAACAAATTTTAATTTGATTTTTTTTATTATTGTCATCTTCATTTACATATGTCTAACGATCCATGCGAATTTTCCATTATTTGAAACAGTCCTAGAATTATTCTTTAGTGATCTTTTTCACGATACGTCACAGCTGCAACTGACAAATATTTTTCCTTTTAAGGCAGATTTGATCTTTGTAAACAAATAAAAATCATTTGGTGCAAAGTCAAGTGAATAAAACGGATGATTTACCAATCGGATGTTGTACTTGGTTTAAAATCTTTTGAAAGAATGCAGAATGTACCGAGGCGTTGTCTTAATGGAGAAAATCATGACCCATTCTTTCACGGAGTTACTTAAAAGAGATAAATAAACGTATTCAGACACGTATTTCTGCTAAATATTATTGCGTGCTAAATAAAATAATTGTTCGAAATAGAAACAGGCAGCTTCGTAAATGTAATAACGCGTAAAAAGTAAATTGGACCGACCGACTGCCCACGGCATGTTGTTAGGTTTGTTACTTTACTCTCATAATACCTATTATTACCTATTATATGGGCGGGTCGACGGCACTCTGATCGCCGATGCGTGTAATGAAATAACTGAGTATTTTTACGAAATAAATATAGCATTTGATGCTGAAGAAAATAAATTATTGTAATATATAGTTATGTTTCTTAAATCAAAACTCATATTGATTATGCTTATTTTCTCGTTTTACTCGTAATGTGAATACCATTTATTTAAATGATGTTGTAAATTTTGTATAATTATAATTTTCTCTTAATCGCACCTATATTAATAAATTCGTTCTTCAGTCTGTGTGCATGTAACCTTTTTTTACAAAACGTCTGATAAATAACTATTAGGAAATCAACTGATCACGGCTATGACAATAAAATACCGTTTACCTATTTTATATATTAGGTCTTTACCTATGAAATTGCCGTTTTGTATGAAAAAATTTAAACGAATTTTTTTCATGTATTTTTTATTTGTATTAATCGAAGTAATCACCCATGCAATCAATGCATCTTTGCCAGCGCAGTAGCAGTTTATTGATGCCCTTCTTAAAGAAATCAGCTGGACGGGAGGCAACAAATTCTTCAAAGGCATTTTGTACTGCCTCTCAGGTATTGAATTATTTCCCCGCCAAGGAGTTATCCAAATTCTGGAAAAAGTAGTAGTCTGTAGGCGCAAGGTCTGGTGAGTAGGGCGGATGACGGAGAACTTCCGACCCCAGTTCTTGCAACTTGGAGACTGTCTGCTGTGCAGTATGAGGTCGCGCGTTGTCGTGCAGGAGCAGCGGAGACGAGCGATTGACCAATGCTGGTTGGAGATGTGCCAGCTTCTCCATCATTGTGTTCAGTTCTTCACAGTACACATCTGCAGTAATGCTCACCCCGTTTGGTAAGAAGCTGTGATGAATCACACCGGTGCTAGACCACCAAACAGTGACCATCACTTTTCTAGGGGTAAGTTTTCGTTTAGGGCTTTGTTTAGGTGCTGAACCAGGATCCAACCAACTTGCTGAGCGCTTGCGGTTATCAAACAGAGTCCATTTTTCATCGCAGGTAACAATGCGGTTCAAAATTCCTTCATTGGTGTGTCTGTTGAGCAGTGCAAGGCACGTCTCGACGCTTACTTCGCGCTGGCGATCATTGAGTTCGTGGGGTACCCATTTGTCAAGCTTTTTTACCTTGCCAATTTGACGCAAATGGACCACTATTGTTTTGAAGCTAACGTCGAAAGCTGCTGCTAATTCAGCCGTAGATTGTGTATCATCAGCTTCCACAATCGCCTTTAATTCATCATTGTTGACTAAAGCCTTCGGACGACCGCGAGGTTCATTTTTCAGGTCGAAATTCCCAGAACGGAAGCGAGCAAACCAATAACAGGTGGTGCGTTGGTTTGTAGTGTTAGCTCCGTAAACGTCGTTGATGTTGCGTGCCGCTTGTGCCGCGTTGCTGCCACGACGGTACTCATATTCCATAATTACTCG
Source organism: Saturnia japonica (assembly GCA_033032175.1). Lineage (NCBI taxonomy): Eukaryota > Metazoa > Arthropoda > Insecta > Lepidoptera > Saturniidae > Saturnia > Saturnia japonica. Next base: position 21,046,905 of record CM065305.1, on the reverse strand, counting down.
AATTTTTAACGTATCCATGATGACAAAAAAGATTGAAATGCGATGAAAATGTAACAGTAATCAATAAACAAATGACTACTTTAGGAAAAAGAATTCCATGTTTTTAAAATAAAATTAATTTGAAATTAGAATTCTTAGCCAAACAAAAATTATTTTGATTTGAAATGGCCAGTACTGCAGAACGGCAATTTCATAGGTAAAGACCTATTATTTGCCCATTTGTGTGTCTGGATTTAATTAAAAAACCAGACCGATTTTTATAAAATTATTTACATGGAAGGTATATGTTATAAAAATGGTCAAAATTAATAAATATAATTCCAATACATAAAATTATTCATTCCCAAGCGATTTTAATGAAAATATTATTCTGAAAATGATGAAATATAAAAATTATCCATAACATTTTCAGAAGTCTTAAAATATCTATACAAATAAATAAAATTGCAATTCGTTTTTTTTTAGAACTGACTACACTGTTAGCCTTAGGGGCCCTAAAGCCGCTGCGGCTTTGACAGCTTCACCGGACTTGGACAATTCGTTTATAAAAACAAACAAACCCATAAACATGATGTATAAAATCAAACGATACCCAGTACAAAATCGTGACAGCGCCATCTCTTATCAATACAAAAAGTAACCATGAAAATATTTAATTTATTGATATATCAACTGATCTATAATAAATTAAAATAAAATAGAAGTGTCTGTTTGTAATGTCAAAACAGCAGTTTTTTAGTAAATGCATTTGAAAGTATATACGATACTTAACAAAAAAATTATTAAAATGTTTTGCCTGTCTGTCTGTCTGTTTGTTCTGGGCAATCTCCGAAACGACCGGATGATGATGGACCGATTTTGACGGTACTTTCACTGATAAACAGCTAAAGTTATAGTGAGTAATTTAGGCTACTTTTATTTTAGAAAAGGAATTAGGGTTCCGCAACAAAAAAAAAAAAAAAACCGGTTATGGTGATTCAATTCGGGATCTTAAATGGCTTACGCTGAGTAAACGATATGAGATCTAGCAAATTAATGTACTACACAATTGTCAAGACTTACAAAAATGTCAGAGAGAGTATACGTATATCTTCTAGAGAACACCCACAATAAGCACTTTTGTCTTTAAAATAGCCGGGAGCGGGGTATTAAAATTCGCGCGGGCATTAAGTAGTCCTCGTGAACGAAGCCTCGGGCACAGCTAGCACTTAAGTAAAAATTAGAAGACGTAAATAATTACTGCGTAAGAACGCGTATGGTTCACCTTGGATATCTGTACTTATATTTATATAAGTATATAGCATGTGTATTATTTCGAAATGTCGCATGATGCATCGGCTTTTATATGGATAATGGAAATTAGAACCGCTAAGTACATTTTCAAATGAAAATTAACGTTAACATTTCTCTCTATAAAAATAAATTAAATTGAAGTGACTTTACGTCTTCTCTTTTATGCACATGAAAAACATTTTTTTTTATTTTTGTCTGCCTGTCTATTTGTTTTGGTTAATACCCGAAACGGTTGGAACGATTTTGACCGGACTTTCACTGGCACACAGTTGATGCTATAATAATTAACTTAGCTACATTTATTTTAGAAAAAGCATTATAAGGGTTCCGCGCAAATAAAATAATAAGCATTTTTTTTAAATAACCGGTGGGCCACCGCTGTGGCTGGAGGCGGAGTTACCACAATACCGCCAGCATTCTGTAGTCCACGTGAGCGAAGTCGCTGGCACAGCTATTATGTAATATAATCGCAGAATATAATTGTTATACACCAGCCATTGGTATAGTTTTGTAATAATTTAATACACTTTGAAATGTAAATAAACTTTATTTTATTTATACATGAAACATTCAAAACAGAGATTCAAAGTATTACAAAGGAAGCTTAAAAGTAGACATCTTAAATTTTATGAACATAGATAATATAGAGTAAGGAGAATCATAGACTTCTCATTTATCTTTTTATGACCATACATCACAATAATCCTTCAAATTATTTTACACGATCTGAGATAAAATATTAACAATCAAAACTAGTTACCACAAGAGTACAAAGTGTAAGTAACTGTTAATAAAATTGAATCATCCGAAATGGGAACACTTGTTCAAACAAACTTAAGGCTTCCGCGTTCTACTTAACGCGTGTAATGCAATTATTGTCTTAAGCATTCACATTTAAGTCGATATTTTATTGTAAAATTTCAATAAATATTCTTTAAGCGGAGGTTATAATTTACAAATTGAATATTGCGAATAGTTCTCTATTTTATAACAGTTTGCACAGACATCTGATACATATCTTATTATTTTGTTAATACATAGATATTAATTATTTCTTGATAATGGTACAATTTTTACAACTTAATTATTATAACTCAAAGACGTTATTTGGTACCGGTGTACGATTTTTTAAATATGTTAAGGTGCCTTAATTATCCTTTTTATTTACCTTTCTAGTTGATACTGTAATTATTTATTTCGTTTTATGGTGTCTATGACGTAGCATTCAGGCGTTTTTTATGAATATTTTGTTCTGTGATACGTTTCGTGAAAGTTTTCTTGTTTTTGAAGGAAGTTTTTGGCGGGATCTTGAAGTGACATGTTGTGGTTTTTATTTTTAATTCAATAAACTTAGGTTTTTGACCCTATATTATGTAATATTGTTGGCGTTTTGCGTGATATAGTTTGGTTTTTGTTCATAAGTAAAGTGGATTATAAAGCATTCATTCTGAGATCCCACAAAATCTTCCTAGAAAGTTCTAACAAGAGAGCTACCACCTTGTTAGGATACTAACTCGTCCTCGTCATATCACATGACACTATAATTAACTCGATAATGGCAGTAATGGTCTTCATTAAAGAGGACCGGTTGCCAAGTTAGGCAGAAGAAGAAGAAGAAGTTTTTGAAATTTGTGTTTGGGTCCTTTTACACCCTCAGTTTTGAGATGTCAATCTCTGTGTACTTTTCTCACAGTACAAGGAATACCGAATACATACGAGGTACATAGATACTGTCTTAGGAAAGATTAGCGCTTTTTTTTTGAAGATAGCTTTCAGCAAAGTAAATTTTAAAAAGAAATAACTTATCGGCTTGGTGTTATAATAAGGATCATTTAATAGTATAAAAAAAAAGTATTTTCAATGGTGTTTAACAAAGTTTTATTATAAACGCCAATATGGCATTCAGGTATCACTTTAACATACTTTTTTCCTCATTCAAGGCTAGTAAAATAAAACACAATGAAGTAAAAAAATATGTACTTCAAGTTATTATATTGTCTAGTCTAGACATAAAATACTATCTAATAGAATTTTCGAAATGCTTTCAAGTCTTTTAATCGCATGATATTAATAACGTCTAGTCGCATTGAAATGTTTTCTGGTGACTTTAAGAGTCAATGACCTTTTTTCAGAATTGCAAATTAAAATGCACAATAAGTTGTAATAAATTACCAATTTCACTAATAACATAAAATATGAATATAATTTCGACTAAATGTTGAATTTATTTATCTCTATTTTTTTTTTAATTTGTATTCTGATACTTATCGAGCGAAGCAACCATATCTTATGTGTATATAGAAACAACTTTATTTTTATATTGGTTGAAATATATTTATATAAATTAATAAACAAATCAAGCTTCCTTTTTTTAACTTTCTGTTGTAAACAAAAGTTGTATGAAATAACAAATACTTATTTAAACGATATTTTTTTTATAATAGCTCGGCAAATTAACGGTACTATCCCTGGTGGGTAAGTACAGCATAACGGCGAGATCTAAATCCATTGGCGGTCGCTGCTGTAATATCGGCCTGCATACATCTCTTTTACGATGTCGTAAGAAGGAGGTAACACAATGGCAGGGAAATGGTCCATGACAAATAATTTAAACCTTAAATACTACAGAAATTTAGATAATGGGATGTCTTACTAGAAGAAATATATTTATCATTAAATTGATTTAATTTATACAAATTATAAAGAAATAGCAACCACCGCGACTTCGTTCGTGTTAATTGTTATATAAAAGAGAAAAATGACAATAGAATATAGCTAATGTCACTCAAGATCATGTCGCTTCCTATAAGTCAAAATTTTTTTGAGTATCGGATCAGTAGTTCCATTCACAAGCCACACGCTACCATCTACTAGAGTGGTTTACCTGTGCAGGTATGGCTTTAGGTATGGGCATTTTTCTAATTGTAACATAGAAAACTGTTATTATTTTATGAACATTTACTAATTTGCGTTTCTACAGTGTTTAAATAATCTCTGGTTAATGATTTTTTTTAAATAATATCTCGTCTACAGGATGATGAAGACGACGATGATACGGAAACTTGTGCGAGTCCAGAAGTGTGTGCTCCTCAACCGTTCCCAAGGCACACAGCTCTGACGCAACAAACACCCAAACCTTGGAAAAGAACAGGTAAGCAATCCATTTTCACTGTATTTTCTATACAAGTAAAACCGTTTTTATTACAAAATATATTAATATGAAGTTGTATGCTTTATGATTAGGATAAACATTTCTTATAACACTTAGATAATAAGGTATATATATTTTGGCTGAAAAACGGAAAGGTTCTGAGAGAAATAATATCTTTATATCAATCTCAAGTTCTTAAAAAGTCTGGAAATGTTCATTTTTTAATTAAGCCGAACACACACGTTATGGTCTACCGGAGAGGTCTGCCTATGCTGGTGCGCCTGCACAGGTAGAGCGGAGCGTGTATTGGAATAGACCTGTGCAGTTTTTTGAACCTACGCAGGCGACCGACCGGCTTAAGCAGGAGGGGTAGGTGTTGATAGGCGCTCGAAGGGATTGGTCCATAAAGGAAATAAATAATTTTGTTAAGCTAGTATTGAAAAAAATACATTACTTTTCTCTTGCCTGTCTTCAAATGCCTACGCCTTCGACGATATATTTTATAGCGAAACCATACGATGATCCTGTGTTTGCATATATGTACACGCTACGACATGCGGTCGACCTGCGCAAGCATATCTGCATAGGTAATCTTCTCAGTTAGACCGTAGCGTGTATGTCGGGCCTAAGGAATTATATAGTACCATGATTCAAACAATTATTTGATTTCCATTAGTAAAGAGAACAATGTCTCTGCCAGGACTTAGTGTAGGCATAGATGGTATTAATGTAATTAGTATTGTTGATGACATTGGTGAAATTGACGCATGCGCAGAGGATCCGCCGCGTGCGCCTCCCCGCACACGCATCTCGCACGACGAGTACCACCAGTTCTGCGACGAAACCCTCGAATGTATGATAGCATGTATTTGAGGCGATTTAGCATGACGTCACGCTTTTTCTTTTGCAAAATATTATTCTATATGCTTTGCAAATCATCTATTGTGATTCTTAATATCATGTTAATATATAATATTTTACGTTGTTCTTTTTTATTATAATTCATGTAAGCAAGAATAGGTACTCTCTGTACAGTCGGTGTATGTTGTTGTTTTTTTAAAGTATTGTATTTATGTAATAATTTCGAGGAACAATATCACCCATTTGTCGTAGTTTCAAACATGTATATAATATAATATAAGATTATAAATATTTAAATTACAATTTTTAGTTTATTTTATAACTTTATCACTTTTTAACTGACTTCAAAAAAAGGAGGAAGTTCTCAATTCGAATGTATATTTATGTATGTGTATATTATTTATGGATGTTCAGTCATAATCGCATAACTTCTTTGTTTATGAACCGATTTCGATGATTCTTTTTTCGTTCTAAAGGGGGTCGCATTTTTATTTCATCGTAATTGGACCTTCAACTTCGACGACACGTCTGGGAACTCCTCATAATAATTGAAGTTGGCTTTCCTTTTTTTCTAAGTATTGACATGTTGAACTTATATTTGAGATACGTTCTGACAATTGTAATAACATTTGAATTAAGGTGTAATTTTTATAGACAATTCATTGCCTGGTTTGAAAATTTTTTTTATTGATTTGTCATCGTCTTTATAATTTATATATTTATATCTTATAATATCATCGTACATTTATAGTAATTTAAAGTATAACTACTAAAGATGTGTAAACTTATTTATTTGCAGTTATTCACATACGAAAATACTTACAAAACACATAATTATATATTATTTCATGCTCAAGTCTTTACGAGTCCCATAACTACGGGCGTTAAAAACGTACATCCGTCTAAAACAAGTACGGGGCATGTAATTTATTTTGTTATATAAATGACATGACAATATTTTCTTAACCTTTCTTAAAAACGCTCGTGTTTATGGAGCCTTACTCTGATGTTAAAAGACCAAAGTACATACATAGAAATATCTGCTAAAATAGTCTGTGAAGAAATCATATATTAAAAAAAATTGTCCAATGAGATCAATGAAAAGTATGATCGAAAAGACCGGCCGCCAGCCTGATCTTTGACCCTTAGCTATAGTTAGCTTACTTAAACTATCAGCCGTTTCGTTTTACTCTATTGTAGGCATGTAATATTTTTGTTTATTTGAAAATAGTAACTAATATCTTCCATGTCCACTGTGTTACCAATTTAGTTACTCCACGTTTCCGCTAGAGGCACTGCTAACACATGTGAGGAAGAAAATAAAACGTTATGTCGTAATTACATAAGAAAACACCTACTTATATTACGGCATAAAAAGTATAATCTTTTGTATGGATGGGTGATAAAGGTGGTAATGATATTCGTATGTTGACAGCGTATGACTTGGCGACCCAGTGCCCATCACGACGCGCCTCCATGCGGCGGCACACTGTCACGCACCCTGCCGTCTGCCAACCCACCGACGGCGCCCATTCGCTACCACACTCTAGGTTATTTTACTATTTTGCTAAGTTGCTAAGACAATTGAAAAATATGTGTTATCAAAAATCTATTGCTGTCGCGCTACTCCCGAGCGACCGAATAGAGCGCAAGAGAAACAACTGCAGCTCGGACTGATTATACATATTTGTAAAATATTTGAAATCATTATTTCGTATTACCCTGGTAAAAGCTGGACCGATTTTGATATTTTTTTCAAGAATTTACTGACCTAGCGTTAGACTACAGTTTCATCAGATATTAAGTGGCGATGTGGCCAAAGATGTTAACACGCTAAGGCTAGAAGACCTGGTTCTCAAGTACAGCTGCCGAAACATCCCTATATGGGCTTGTTGATATATTTTCAACTTAAAGGTTGCAATAGCCAGACGAGCATTAGCTATCACATTAAAAAAAAATTTATATCTTTCTGAGAATATCTTTAGATTAAAATGTTAATTTTAATAAAAATAGCATGTTTGACATTATTGTACGTTCCAGGCCAGGGTCAAGGGCATCTTGCGCCGGGGCCGCGTCGATCGGAAGCAGTGACGTCGATGCCCAACTCGGCGAGCTGTCTTGGTCGCGTTCCTCGCTGCAGGATGAACTTATCAAGTCGGTTAGTTGCAGCCCCGCTCGTGATTCGCATGTGAGTAGATATTAGAACGCTGGTGGCGGTGCGGGCAATTAATATTTTTATTACTGAAATCAACCTATCAGCGATGTCCTCTCTAGAGTTATTTTATTTATGCTCTTTGACTTTACGGTAAAACGGTAGCTTATGTACTTAATTTTTCCTTGTGTGTGTTACCTGCATACTAACCTTTAGGTATCTAACTTTGAAACGAATTCCTGATCATCAAACCTTGCTGGGTACGATAGTTTTGTCCAAATGAGTCGTGTTGGGTACGCGTCACTTCCCCTCTGCGTGAGGGAGGGGGGGGGGGGGGGGTGTGACGTTTCCCCGGTTTGGACGGGCGTTTTGTTGCGCCGGATGCCCGTCTCGTAGATACCGTACGGATGCCAGTGGGCGGCGTGATGTTAGTGGTGAGGGGGTCCGGGGGGTGCAATAATGCACGACCGCTTGAGGTGCCGGGTCTTCAATGAAAGTCGATATCTTGTTGATTGTTCGCAGGACGACCAAAGCTTTCTTCTTGTAGTTACTCGTTGCTTGTACTTGTAGACTCGTTGAATTGCACCGTGCCCAATACGGCCCTTCTTCGAGCTTAAGTGGTTCGAGCAATGACCGTAAAGAGAGCCCCGTTTTATTCCGTGTTTATTTCGTGTTTTAACTTTACTTTTCGCTTTGGTTGCCCTGTTAAACTCTTTATATTTCTTACATTATATATCTTATGTACACATGTTATAGATCAAAATGTTCCTCTTTGAATTACCTATTCATTACATATCCACTTATAATATACATTCCGTACATAAGCCAAAAACAATGTAATTTACGGGCGACATCACTTTTTTCCGCTCGTAAAATCTCTATAACATTCGATATACTTACTCTATTGGCTTACTCTATATGTTAATCTATTCTATATTAGTTATATTTTCACATATGTGACACACAATACATAATCGTTTATATACATCTTAACATACAACATGCAACTTGTAATGTAGCGTATTCGCTTACATTTTTCTATAATATTGTCAGTATTAACCTATTTTATTGTAACTCATAGTATGTAACACGTAAATATAATAATAACACATAATACCCTAACCTAAGACACGAAAAACAACTATTCTGTCGCCAACAAGTCGTGACACCATACATCAGGTTTAATTTATATATTTAATTGAACACATATTGAACATTAAAACAAGTATAGAAATATAGACAGGGGGCATTGCTTAGTGCTACTATAATTAAAAGCGTATACTACATAGGAAATAGAATGTAACGAGTAACAAGAAACTGAAGAGAAAGCAGATTCAAAGGTAACAACGAAATAAGCGATATAAATTCTAATAAATGGTAAATTACTGGATCAACATTACTCCTCTAACTGAGCAAAATATTTCTTGATTGTGGGGACGGTTGTCATGTAAAATGTATAGCTTGTTGGATTTGTGGAGTGTGTTAATAAATTTAGTTATTCGCGCTATGGGAGCATCATATCCCATGTTAGAAGAGCTCTCTTTTTGTAGCAAATAGCTTGAAACTAGCTGGTCTTGACAATTTTCTTGGGACAGTAAATGACAAAGTACTGTCGATAAATGACAGTAATACTCACAATGGAACGTTTATATATCTATATATGGTGTATATCTAGTAATTAAGCGAAGTCATAGGGATGTGTATCTGACTGGATCGCGGCCATCGCGCACATGGTCAATGCTTGTAAACTCGTTACAATGACTCTTTTGGTATGTCAATAACGACAGTAACCGTCAGTAGATGTCTGATCACTTGGTGGTCGCCGTTGTTTTTAGATTGTAATGTGCTTACCATCGGACACGCTTTTTTTTAGAACTGACTATACTGTTAGCCATATGGGCACTTGAGTCACAAACGGCTTCACACCTTCACCGCAATTTATTATTTCCTACTCCCTTAGTATGTATTTTAGATAAACTATGTATCATCTACTAGCATCTGCTTTAAACGCTGAATATCTCGTCAGTCAAGACTTGTTCCTTGAAATAATAAATATAGATAATTTATGGTGTTGTTTATTGTCATAAAATTTACTTCCAAGCAAACATTGGACGTACCTACTGTGTCAAGTATCAATGACGGCGTCTCCTACACTTTGTGTTGCCACATCTATTTTTAATAATAAACTTTAACGACTGTTCTTGCTCACGAAACCGTTTAACAGCAAGAATAATTTTTCTGACTTACATTGCGCATCATTTGAAGAGATTATTTCAAGTTAAAAGTAAAGATCACTAGCACTGACGCCTACGAAACAATGAATCACACAGACTGTCAAATTAGTTTGTTTTCTTGCCACGCGCCAACTTAAACTGGACGCGCTGTAGTACGGTAACGTAAAAAAAGAGATAAAAATTTATTTCCGCTAGACGGCTTTGTAGCGTTTGGGTGTTGTTTAGACATGGAAATAAAAATGTCGCTTTAACACAAAACAAGACAATTTCAAGCCTTTGCAGTTTCTGGGACCAGTAAACGTTTCTATTTACGCTTATAAATTCACTTTCTTTTCTACTCGGTAGGCGGTCGTATCAAATTACAATAAGAAATGTATTATAGTAAAAGTTACGTAGGGAAATTTAATTTTACTTTATATTTTGACGAATACCATAAATATTTCTGTGTATATTATTATGATAATCTTTGCATTAAGTGAGATGATAGGGTTGTATATTAGAGATTTTTGCTGTGCCTATCCACTGTAATTAGATTTAACGCATCCTTGTTACATGTGTTAAAAAATTAATTATAAGGTCACGTAGTTAGTTTTATTTTTCTTAGCTATTAATACTAGTGGTGGGAAATTAAGAGATAATTATACTTTTGCAATCATTCGATTATGAAGTATGAAGATGTCTCGAGTTATCTCGGTTATAACCTATTAGTAATTACTAATTTGATAGGATCAGTAATGAACTTCAAACTTGATGTTGGTAGTCAGGATTCACAACCTTCCGCTCCAGTGGAACTTTTTTAGCTCGTCGGTATACAAGTTCTAATATATCTATATATTTTATTTTATATTTATATTTTATTTATATATAATATATATCTATATATTTTAGTAAAAGAATTAGGGTTTCGCGGGAAAAAAACTGGTCATGGTGAATCAATTCGGGCGCTTAAATGGCTTACGCTGAGTAAACCATAAGAGATATATCAAATTAATATACTACATTATTTTATATATTACAGAGATCTACAAAAAAGTTACAATAAGCTTATAACCGGGAGCGGGAGTAGCACGATTCACGCGTATGCTCGTTCGACGGCATTCTGTAGTCGACGCGAACGAATTCGCGGGCACAGCTAGTCTTCTGTAAAAACGCTGGGAATCTTTCTTCTATGTTTGAACCGAAGCTTCACCATATTGAACTTAATAGACTATGAAATATGCAACCGGTAAAAATCCGAAAAATAAATCTATGAAAGGAAAAATATTTCTATACTTGCCTAATAAGTTTCAAAATTTCATACGAGGTATCTAATTATATTTCAGAAACAATGGCAAGACGCTATCATGTCTGACGAACGGCTGTCACTTACACTCGAGGAAATCGTTCACATTAGGTCCGTGTTGACCAAAGCTGAACTGGAAGTCCTACCAGTTGAAGGCAGAGTCAAAGAAGATGTTGAGAAGCGGAGGGTGAGTGGTCTTTTCGTTGAATATACTGACCCGTGCGAATTTTACAGCTGTCATATTAGTTAAACAAATTGATAAAAAATGGTGCCTCCTACATGTTTTTGTATATCTTTACAATAGACTTGCCATCTGCAACAGATGGAATTCCTAATTTTTTTTTTTATATAAAATATTCACGAAACCGTTTTATTTTTGTCAATAGCTGGTAACATTATATGCGATAAAATGATGTCGGAATAATTAATTCTAATGAAGAGTTCGCCAATAAAACAACTTTGAAAAAATAATTAATTACTATATTTTGTGCTATTAAAGCATTTTACAGATATGTAGAAGATAGAAAGGTGGGTTGTTACACGGAAGTTTTTAAAGCACACGCCAAAACAATAAAGATGGAAACTTCGCGTAAAAATGTTCTCCGTGTGAACAAGTTAAATAATTCTATTAGGCAAAGTTCATGTTGTCTTGAAAATGCACCCGTGTGTTGGAGATATAAACTTGAAACACTTACAAAGCTTCCGACTTCCTGTCTGTGACCTGTCGTAAGGAATTTTTGGCGGGATCTTGAAGTGACATGTTGTGGTTTTTATTTTTAATTCATTTTAACTTAGGTTTTTTGACCCTATATTATGTATGTAATATTGGTGGCATTTTGCGTGATATGGTTTGATTGTTGTGCAAAAGTGAAATAATTACATAAATAGATATAAAGTGGAAAACATGCATTTTGAGTTGTCACAAAAACTCCCTATATAGCCACAATCTTATCAGAAGAACCCACTTTGTATATTAGAAAATTTTACGAAGGCATAAAAACATTGACACTGGCAGATGCTTTTTGCGGCGCCAAAACAAGAAGAACAAGAAGACTTGTCGTAAGACCCAATATATACCTACTTTAACGTAACACGTTATAGGATTAACTGGTTTAATCTAGTTATCTAAATAGATTTCCAGTGGCATTTACATATGGACATGTCAATGAATTCACAGAATTTAAAACATAAGTAAATTAAAAAAATTGTTTGTTATCAGGTCTCTTAAATTTTTATTTTAATGGGCGATTGAATCTGAAGGTCAAGCTTTGATTATGACGTATATAGGTATAATCAAAGCCCTCAAGCGTGTGGTTACATATGTATATATCTAGTTATAAAAATAATAATTTATTTCTATGGAGTGTTATTGTAACATGTGTGCATAAGAAACTATTGTTACACTTTACACATTTTTATCTTTTGCCATTCTTTAGTTGACTGTAAAGCACATGTAACCTTTTAATTACCTAGTACCTACTCGGGTCTGCGAGGTCCCCTTGACATATATAAAACTTTGTTTCCGTCTATTTCAAGTAAGTATAAATAACAAAAAGAATACGAATAACATTTAAAAAATAAACTGAATTAATTAAAAAATATGTTGCGGATGTATTGTGATAAACTTTAATATTTATTTACCTACTTCCTGTAGTCTGTAGACAATATATTATACGTAAGGGATTATAATAGCGAATGATTTTGAAAAACTTATCTCCAGCCCGGTGTCTGCAATACACCGATTATAATAAGTAAGTTGGTAACAACTTCAAAGATGTCTTAAATCGCATCAGGGGACAAAGTGTAAAATTTCCATTAAATTGCTATTATATCTTATTGTTTTAGAAATTTAGACGACCAAAATATGTCGTCAGACCAAAAAAAGTTTTGGTGTTTTCCAAAAAATCATCTGAATAATAATTAAAACTTTGCGTCTTTCTGTGTCTGTCTCAATCTTATCTGATGATAAGTCCAGAGAGACTTGTTTTCAAGTGCAACAGCCGGAACATAACTAGGTACCAAAGTTTCCGGCGGCAGATTTTCTGCATGATAGCTAAGCTACGCGGGCTAAAATCAAATATCTAGATTTAAATACAAGATATGTCTTACACCAGAAAATAATAGGCCATTGTTAAAACTAAGAGATGATTTCGTTTTGTTACAGGTATGTTTCTTATGTTTGAAGACAAGATTCGGTATTTTTGGTCCGTGGGGTCAGAAATGTAAGCTATGCAAAAGGACTGTCTGTCAAAAGTGTTGTTCAAAGGTAAAGACTTTCTCCTCATTGGTTAAAGACTAGATATAAGTATATACTATAGTTTTAATAGTAATAATAAATTCACTTTAATTTATGTAGACTATATGTATGGAGTTTTTGTTTGAATCTTAAACTGTCATATAGGTACCTAGCGGTTTTTGTTTTGATGTGTAATATATATAGGCGAGGTTAAACCTGATTGTTGGCGTTGCGATACAGATGCGATGAGAATGTTTTACATCCATCGGGCGTCACGTGACGGCCAACTTTTTTTAAAATTCATAAATTTATTTTGGTTGACCATATATTGCGAAATAGACATGGCATTTAACATAATAAAGCCTATTGTAATTAACTTAATGTGCATAAGTGAAGTGGATTGGAAATAATAACATGGAGTATGAATTTTGCGATGCCACAAAAACTCCCTAGAAAGCCTAACATGGGAGCCACTATTTTGTTAGAATACTGAAAGCATCATAGGTCATATTGGCACTCGACAATGGCTAGTGTTTCTTCAATAAAGATGACTAGTTGCTAAGTTAGCAAAACGAGGAAGACAACATTGGCAAAAATTAATAACAGATGAAATTCTAAAATTTTGGATTATTATTTCATTGTATTTTCAAATATAAATAACATATTGAGTTAACACATATATAACTATTATGGGTATGTATGTATTTACTTTCTTCTAATTAATGTTTACAACATGCGAAAATGCAATTTATGTGCAATAAAACTAACTCAATTTCTATGATATTGTTTTATAAAATTTATCATAAACGTTAATTTGGGTAGCAAAGCGGCAAAACATTTAAAATTTGAATGTTCAATAATCGAAATTCGTAAAATAATTTAAAAGTAGAAAACTAGGTATACTGGTACACCCCGAAATATTATTATTATAAAACTAGCGCTGTGCCCTAGGCTCCGTTCGCGTGAGCTACAATATTAATGTCTATGAAGATATCGTGATATTTTTTTGTAAAACAAAATCTATACTTTACTTTTTGCGTAATGCGCTCACAACGGCGAACCTCAATCATTTTATAGATTATATATTTTATTTTAGATGCGTATTCCGACGGAACATTTTGCGCACGTACCGGTGGCGCTGCTGAGTCCGTCGCTACTGCCCTCTCCCGAGGAAGAGGCGCATTCTTCATTCCCGAGGAGTCTCATGTCGCGGCTGGTCGCGCCAGAGCACACTGTGAGTACACTTACAGATTATTGAACATGTGTCATTAATACATTATGTTAAATTAATATATGTTTTATCAATAATATTATCTAAGTTTGATTTAAATATAAAAAACTGAAAATAATGTAGTCGTCTAAAGCGGACGATTAACAATAAAAAATAATAGATGTTATTTTAAAGTTTTGTTTTAATGTGAAGCACCTAATGGCACGTATGGATGGGATCGCGCGAAAAAAAAAGTTCTAATGGGACGTCGCTACGTGCCATTCGGCAAGCGTCGAGTCTGGTCGGTTTTCCCAACTCGGCGTTCTTACTCAAGTGCTTTTGTCGCAGTCGGGTTTTTTGTTTCCCTTTTAATAATTTAGTTGGTTGACGTAGGTTCAAAATATGATTCAGTTTAGACATTTCACATCTGCTAGGCGTGTCCCCTGGCGCTTTACATAATTTTTCGATATTACATGTTTAGTTTTGTGTATCAACAGAGTATGATTGAGAACAGCGTGGGCAGCGCGCCGAGCAGCCCGGCAACAGCTCGCCGGGGCCCAGCTAGTTTGGCTCACAGCGCGCCCGGCTCGCGGGGACCCTCCGCGCTGGGATTCTCCGACGTGCTCTCCGTGCCACCAGCGTGCATGTCGCGCAGTGTGGACGGCGCTAACGCCATACTCGACAGCACGCCGCCATCTACACTCGAGCGCCGGTAATATTAACAATTATTTTTATTTAATGGCAACTCTGCTTATGACGACGTGAATTGAATATTTTTCTAATAATTATTCTTCTAATATGTATATGTAAAAACTGTGGGAATTATGATCTTGACTTACTCGTTAAATTATACAGATATCACGCCTATTTTCCAACGGGGTAGACAGAGACCACGTCCTTCCACCTGCTACGATCCAGGCATACATTTGTCGCTTCAACGTTCATTAACCTTTTCATGCATGCTCGTCGGTTTAAAGTACCTTGACTTGATCTTTCTTCAGGAAGTCCCCGATTTGATCGATGAACGTTCGTCTAGGCCTTCCTCTTCCAACGTTTCTTTTCATACTCGCATATATACAGATATATTATTCAAATTGTTTATTGCTTTAAATAATGACGATTAATATTGGCTAAGCGATAATTTGGCAGAGTAACGTCATAATACAACACTAAAAGGAGAATGTCCCGTACGACGGCACCACTCATCCCCCGAACTAGAAGCGTAGCCGTCGTAACGCGACCGATGGAATGATGTCACGTGCCATAGAGTAAATAGCAAATATAGCACTAAAAAGATAGCGGCTCCCTTGATTAAACTGTCAATGGGAATTTTTGTGACAACTTAAAATGCATGTTCCTAGTTATAATCAACTTATTTATAGTCCACTTCACTTGAGCACAGTAGGTAAGCAAACTAGTTATAAGTATCATGCCACCAATATTGCATATGTGACCAAATGACCACACATTTATGAATTAAAAAAAAAAACATAATGACAGATCAAGTTCCCGCTAAAAAAAAATCCCTTCTCATTCCCAAAGAAGTTCGCTTCAAAAATTATGTTTATATTTATGTAAACGTAGCAATGATTGCATATTTAATTAATTTGCTTATTACATTGTGTACAGGGGTCGATATATGCGCAGCACTACCGCGGCCGCGGCGGCGGAACGTCTCCGGGGCGTGCAAATGGCGGTCTGCCACGACTGCAAGGCGATGGTGCTGCAGATCATCAAGTCATCGCGTGCCTCTCGCTCAGCGTCCCGAGACCGCGCGCTACGGCACCTCACGCTCGACCTCGCACCGGTCTACACTGCCGACTGTTAGACATCGCGCAACAATCGCGGCTTCGAAACCGCACATGTGTAAAAAAAGCGCTTTATCACAACCCCGAACGCAGTTAATCAACTATAAAACTTGATTTACTGGTAATGGAAGGTATTTGGGCATGTATTTTCAGATATCAACCTAATTTCTCTTGGATTCATATTTGGCTTAAATATCTAATTAATATAATTAGATATTTATGTATCTGGATGATGAATTAAGTCGCATAAATACACTAATAAGATAACTGCTGTAATTATCGATATCGATATGTTGACCTTTTTTTGACATTTATATACCTAAACTTCGAGGAAAAGTGTAACGTGGAGTGGGTATCTAAAAATGTATCAAAACAAATAAACAGTTTTTTTCTCTATACGTATGTAAAACAAACATATTTATTGGAATTTATTATTACTAATCTTTATATATAATAATTATTATTACTACAAATTACTGTAAAACAAACAATTTAATTTAACAGTAATTTGTAGGTAATAATAATAATTATATATAATAAATTCCAGAATGAAAGGTCATTATTATCATTCCAGGATTTTAGAGAGACACTTTTATCTACTTTACTTTAACGATGTTTCGATATTAATTTTTTTTATTGCCGACTCTAAAATTTGATTTCTATAAAATATATTTATCGAAATTTTCTACTGGGCCTGTGTCGACATCTCGATGTCGATAAAAATTTGAAACTATAGACGTATTTACTAATCGTTTGTTCAGCATGTCTTTAAAATATTGCACTTTTTTCGACGTCTATTTAAATAGCTATAAAAATTTAATAATAAAAATAGTTAGCTCCTTCACTCTTGCAATAAAATAGTTTTTATTCCAGTGACATCGGTCTATATTTAGCAATAACGTATTTAATCGAACCTCTAAAGAGTAATTAAATGGACCATTACAAAATGCCCATGGGAAAATATTATGATCTGATATAAAAAATTTATAAAGAACTTCCTGTAAAAATGAGCTTCGGAGGCTGTGTAGAATCTTATGTCGATTTTTTTTCTGTAGATAGACCATAAATTATCTTTATAAACAAAATCGAACTCTTTGACAATACTCTAATGACCTTTGACAGACGTTGAAAACATTTTTATTTATCGCACAAACATTTAGGATCAATTAAATTATAAATGAACATATTAATTAGACGTATTTCTCATAAATATTTAATGAATATATTCAATTGAATTAATAGAATTATATTTTGTCACGTATATTATGTATAGAATTTGATATATTTCCGAATGTTAGAATGTTTATGTCTACAAATGTGTATGTGAAATTAAAATCTGTGTTCAAATTATATAAATATGTAGTATGGATGTTGTGTATAAAGAATTATAATGTATTAAAAAAATTATATCTTTAATGATGTACCTATACAAGAAACATACCTTATTAGCTTCCCTCATAATTAATTAATCACTGACGACTTAAGCTCCAAGTTACGTGATCGAATTTATTTAACATTTGTTGATTGTTTAATTCCTGACAAGAATGGGAATTTAGTAGCTAGTTAGTAGTAGCAATTTAGTAGATAAATTCTATCATGTAAGAAATGGCTAAAAATTGTGAATGTTTTTTTTTAAACGGACTTATGACAGAGTTATTATTGAGAGTTAAGTTTTCTGTGCCATAAATATTGAAAACTATTTACCATATGATAATATTTGTGACGTAAGTGTCGATTGGTCGCATATATTTCACACCCAAATAAATGAATGTGTCTTAAAAACCATAGACGTGCCTATATCATAAAGAACAAACTACAGAGTGTTATGTTATATAGATAAGTTACTTTTTTTTTCTTACGTGTATTTGGTATTGAAAAAGTAAAAAAAATAAAAATATATCCATGATCTGTTTAAAGAGGTTACATGCATAATAATACGAGAATTTTCAAATTTTTTGGTTATATTACACTTCCTTGTTAAAAATTTATTTTAAAAAAATCAGTTAAATGGGAAGAATATAGGTACAAAGTTTCAATTTAAAATGTTTACAGGCAGTCCTCGTACTTACGGCGTGTTAAGTTCTCGAAATAAACGACCTAAGTTGAGTCTCTTTTTTTCAGACGTTTCCATACAAAACCCAAGGGTTAGGTTATTTGAGGTTTTTAAGTCATTATTTTTATTACTTTATTTTTTATTTAATCACAATGGAAATAAATATAAAAAAGAAATAAATTTTAAAACTTAGTTTTCAAAAACGTGTAAATTCTACTTCGGTAGACCATAAATTAAATGACGTAAATCGAACAAACCTGTTTATGGAATGGTGTCAAAATTTTGTTTGACGTAACCTGAAATATCTCGTGGACTGCCTGTTCTTCATTTGGTTACCTACATTATTTTTCATAGCCGGTTTTATAAGTAAACTCGTGAATTGTTTGTATGAATGAATATGAGTTCTTAAATCATTCCAATCATGAATTTAGATATTAACTAAATTATTTGCCAAATATGTAACCACTTTAATATATTTTCCTTGTAAATAATTATAGGTTCATTTACTATCATCTGTTAAATCTATTTAGCGGTAGGTTCCAATGATCATAAAATTAATGATTATTAGTATGTATTTTGTATTCTAAAATGATTTTATATACCTACCTAGGAATATCGCTTCGAACTTACTGTCCCTCCGTTTAATTTAGTTGTGCATTTAAGCAATATGATTTTTTTCCTAGTGAATATAGATATTGTGTTATTAAAATCAGGCCTAATTTCATTTTAGAGAATTGATATTTTTTTGTTATGTCCAATATGATGAACAGAATAAGTTATCAAAATCATGCCTAATTTCATTTTAGAGAATTGATATTTTTTTGTTATGTCCAATATGATGAACAGAATAAGTTATCAAAATCATGCCTAATTTCATTTTAGAGAATTGATATTTTTTTGTTATGTCTAATATGATGAACAGAATAATTTATCAAAATCATGCCTAATTTCATTTTATAGAATTGTTATTTTATTTTTATGTCCAATATGATGAACAGAATAATTATTGAACTTAGTTAATGATTCGGCGGATACCCAGTTAAGAATTTAATTTGTAAATATTATTAGAGGTTATGTAGATTGTAACTGTCTAAACATAACTAAAGTAAAAAAAAAATTATAAAGATAAAATTAAAATAATTACAAATGGTTAAATTTGATTTTTATTCTTTATTATCCTTGGATACTGTATGATTTTACTGAACAGAAAAATAAAATATATGGGGGACAAGTTGAAAAAGTGTCCTGCTGCAAGCAGTAAGTACGATTCAAAAGCCCACCAAAATGGCGCTAGCGTAGCAAGAGGAAATGATACTTTTTCGTGATTGTATAGTTTTATCTTATTTTATATTAAGTGAGCAATTCTTGTATGTATATATTTAAGTAATTGGTTTCTCGGAAACGGCTTCAACGATTTCGATGGCACTTTGCATTTAGATAAAAAAATAGTTACATTCCAAGTTTACCTAGATAGGTGTTTTTCTGTTTATAAGGCACTGAGCACAGCTGGGTCGCCCAGATAGTTTTTCGTAAAACTTTAGAAAAATAATAGGGCTTTGGGCCCGATTAATGGTTATTACCATTAATTAATTTAGCCTATTGTTTAGCCCCCTATTACATGGAACCTAAATCATAACCGGCGAATAGCATAATGTGGACCATATTACCTAAAAATATTTTGCTCAGCTAGAAGAGTAATGTCGATACAGTGGTTCCAAATGGGCGAAATTGAAAAAAACCCTTCGGCGCAATCTTTAAAATTTACGCACTTGCTACCACGGCGTCCGCGCCTCCCTAATTTGACGTTTTTCGACGGACACTTTCATTCAAAGAGATGGTACTCTACAGTGCATGCACACTGACAATTGAATGCCATTCAAAACGGACCATTATGTTGTGTTTGACCTATTTCTTTTTAGGCGTTGGCGGGGTCGAGGTAGCACGCCAATACACTAAAGTAAAAAGTAAGTTATCTCAGCAGTGTTCTTGAAATAATTACTTGCAGCCGCTCGGTAGATAAACAAGCACTAAGGCTGCTCTCTGATTTTGTATAGTCACGATTCGGGATCGGCCATTGTATAATTCAGGCGTCAGGATGCTTGCATGACAACAACCACGAGGAATGGCTTGCCGTTTATTTTGAATTGTACTGTACGCACTATAGGTCACTTTGCCTGTTACGATAAGAAAAAATAAAACCAAATATAACAAAATCGAATCGAGTTTATTGATTGATCACTATCATTTTTTACAAATCAACTGTATTCTTAATAAATAAATAGTCTAAAGAAATTACATGCTTAACCTACGACCAGGAGGTTGTCGAGGAACGTGTGCGGAGGTACTTCGAGGTTAAGCGGAGCGGGACCTTTGCGTATACGTCCGGACGCGTCATAATGTGAACCGTGGCACGGACAGTAGTAACCGCCGAAGTCGCCCGCGTTCGCGATCGGCACGCAACCGAGATGTGTGCATACTCCGATCACGACCAGCCATTTAGGGTCTTGCGTGCGTTGTTCATCAGCTTCAGGGTCGCGGAGCTGGTCCACGGGCACGGCTTTTTCAATCGATATCTCTTCGGCTGTCCTGTCACCGCATGAAAAAAAAAATTAAAATCGTAAAAAAACAACTTTAAAAACATAATATTTGCTAATTCTCAACCGATTTTTAAGAAAATTTTGTACAGAGGAATTATAACATGTCATTTGATTCCATAATTTTTTTAATCATTATATGTTTAGCGTTGTGGCCACAATCTCACCTGATCGTAAGTTACGATGTGGCACAAGATAGTAAGCATGCTAAGCTTAGTGGAAGAATGACTCTCAAGTGCAGCTGCCAGAACACACCTATCGGTATTTGGCGACAAATTTAAAACTTGAGGGTGGTAGCTTGTCAGGAGGGTATTAGAAAAAGCTCTACCACCTTGCTATAATTTCATCACAAGCTCAGGCACATTGTAGGGCAACGCAGTATCCCTGCACACTACAATAACAATAATAAATGCTTGTGTATTATTATTAGCCCATGAAATAAGCAATCAGTCTTGATTTATTTAATTCTGGCTCAGAGTAATGAATCTCAATTCAACAAATGCCATATATTAGATCGACGATGTAGGATTGCCAATACTACTATATATTTAGTTGTATTTCAGTATGATAATGTAGTTTAGGTCTTCATACTATCTGTACACATACTGTTAAAGAATAGAGTACACAAAAATAATACATTCCTCTTGGATAGATCGTTCAGCATAAATAGAGTGTGCATGATGAAAATACTTTAGGGGCAATATGTGAGGACAGCAATATGGGTACATATGACCTATCTGAAATGTCATGTTGTTTCTATCTTGAAGAGAAGTTTGAAAGATGCGTGCAAATAAATAACAAATATAGTTTTACAAATACAGAGTTTTTTATTAAATGTACTAATTTTTTTTTTGGTGAATTTCTGAAAAATACAGCACTGATGAGCAATGATGGCTCAGTTGTAGCGTGTATGGACACCGTGGCAATTAACTGAGTTCAAATTCCTGCAATGAGCTTGCATTTTTGGTGAAGGAAAAAGTGATTAAACTGTAGCATTGTGGTAAGGGTCTTTACTAATGTCAATCTGTCTAGCTACCGCCCTCAAGTTGAAAATCTGCATTTGTGAGCTAGTTTTCCCACTAAGCTTAGCATATAATCACTATCTTGGACCACATCTTCACTTAACATCTGGTGAGATTGTGGTCATAAAGCTAAACCTATAATTTTAGCAACCATATTATTATCCACAGCCATCTTTTATTTTAACAATATGCATTAAATAAAAACGTCTGATAGTTAAATATGACTAACCTGTGACGAATGAACAAGGGCTTTCCACGCCATTTGAATGTAACCGACTTTCCCTCGGGAATCTCGCCCAGTTTAATCTCAATCTTAGCTAAAGCCAAGACATCAGCAGCTGCGGCCATCGATGACACAAACTGAGTAACAACTGACTTGGCGGCATAGGCACCAGCAACACTACCAGCTATAATTTAAAAAGTATATTTTTTCAAATTCTATCATAGTGGATGACAGACATTTTGTACATTGTAACTTTTGAACTTGAATTGAAACTTGGAATTTCATTAATGCAACATGCCCTGTCACAAAGTTCTCTGAATAGCAATATATTCCAGTTGACAAATATTTGACTCCAAAACATTCTTTTATAAAATTCTAATACATATTATTATTATGAATCCTATAAACTAATTAATTAATATTAAGTGATTAATTCTTGTATATTTATATGTAATTGGTTTCTCAGAAATGGCTCCAACAATTTGGATGGGATTTACCTATATAGGTGTACTTTATTAAGATACAGAGCAAAGCTCGGTCACCCAGACATTACAATTTAATGCAGTATAACCTAAAAATTTATAACAACACTTTGTTGATGTGACATAATATTAAAATACTGAACAACTATATAATTTTACAGACCATATATTATGCAAGCTTTTCTTGATTTAAATAGCTCCTACTTCAACAATTATTTGTATTTATTTCAAATTTGGCATTTTTGCAATGGAAAAGAATGCTGTTTTATAGTTAAAGGTTATTTAGTAGACAAATTCAAAGACTTGTATATTATCAACAATATTATACTATTTCCATTTCTTTATTTTCTCGATGACAGTTCTAATTTGATAGTTGTAGTGTTGCGACCACATAAGTAATGATATCGATCGCATATATTTAGTATATTTAGAACAAAGACAAATACAACAAATACATTCAAATATATTTTTTCATGGTAGGAACACTCAATGGCCCACCGCCATTTTGTGTTTGTTTTAATTAGTCACTCGCAACAAGATGGCCGTGCTAGTTCACTACATTTCTGGTTGCTGAGTTTTTCCACATTATCCATATGTTACATTGTGTATTTTGTGTTCCTCCGTGTTGATTGATGCCCAGCTGTCAAATATCAAAATGCCAAAAGGAACTGGTGATCAAGGTTCGTTATTACTTTGAAGCAGAGTATCAAAATGGTGGCCCGCTATTACCACTGTCGCAAGTGTGAGAGCGTGTTGCGACCGCATAAGGAATTAGTGGACCTACTGTTTCAAAAATTACTATCGAAGCTTACGGTACAAGCGGCATGCAGGAAAATAAGCTTCGTACGCCGAAGAAAAAACGCCAACCACGTCGTGTGACATCGGTTGACAGCTTCCGACGTTGATGTTATTCGCCGTCATATATATCACTATTACTTGCGCAAAGAAATTGCATCACTTAAAAAACTTGTTGTTTCTTTACGTGAATGTGGTTTGTTCCTTGGCCAAAAATCGTCATTAAGCTTGGTTATAAAAGACATTGGATTTTCTTATAAAAAAAAAACACGTGTGGCACTCGGGGACTGCCAATTATAATAATTATCAACTTATGCAGTTTTTTCCTTTGTTTTTTTTTTCTTTGATATTAATTCAAGTTACACTTTTTGAGCGTGGTGACCGATAAGAAAACAATTTTTTTTCTTTTATTAAATAAATGAGAAGTTAATATTGTTCAAAATATTTTTATTATCTTACAATACGTGTAGGTTATTCAGGAATATTTATCATTGAAACTATAGGTTTATGGTAACTGAAATAAGAAACATAAGTTTGAGACTTGATATCTTCTAAATATCTGGAAAATACCGCGTCAATGGTGGTCCCATATTTTGTTGTGGATTCTTGTGAATCATTATTTATTTTCAAATTCAATATTTTCGAAAGAAAAGTTCAACTCTATCAGCGAAGCTATGCAATAGCTTAATAAAATTATGTAGGTTTTACAACTCTATGTATGTCGTTCTTTTATCAAACATATTTTACAACGCCATCTAGCGGTGAGAGGAGTCCGTGTTCCCGTCGAGCCTGTCGCGACACCCAAGTCAAAGTATCACCGCTGTGCCGGTCGAAGTGGGGGTTGTTAGGTTATTATCGTTACGGAATTTCTGGATTCGGTCTCCACGCTCAAGGCCCGCGATAGAAGCTATGCAATAGCTTAAAATCGGACAAACGTAAAATATTGATGGAGCGTCACGACATTGCTATGGCTCGCTGCGAATTTTTAAGCGAAGCCAAAAAGATATCAGATTGGTCAAATGTTATTTACACTGACGAGACTTGGTTAAATGCTAACCAGACAGTATCTAAGAACTGGACTGACGACACCGCCGCTTCTACTAGTTCAGTACCAATGGGAAAAGGTGAACGCCTTATCATATGCCATGCAGGGTCTATGAAAGGATTCGTGTCAGATGCTTTAATGGCCTTTAAAACCAAGAAAACAGTGAACTACAACGAAGAAATGAACGCGGAGTTTTATGAAGGACGGTTTAAAGAAACGGCGCAATCTCTGGAAGAACCGTCTATAATTATTATGGACAACGCTACATATCACTCCAGACAAATTGATAAATGCTGACACAGGCCAATAAAAAACAAGATATAATTGACTGGCTCCAACATCATGGTGAAAATGTGGATAGTACTTTATTAAAAGTACAATTAGTGAATATTTTAAAATCGAAAAAAAGCCTCCCTAAAAGATATGTTATCGAGGAAATAGCTGCCGAATGTGGTCATTGGGTTCTTCGACTTCCGCCATATCATCGCCAGTACAATGCTATAGAACTGATATGGGCACAAATCAAAGGACACACCGCTCGAAACAATACCCTTCCCCCTTTTATGGCAAACAAGATGTTAGATTTATTAAATAATGCATGTGCAGAAGTAACTGCCGAAAACTGGGAAAAAATTGTGAGAAAAATCCCAAAACATTATAGTGTCGGATTGGGAGATTCATGTGGCATTCGATTATATACAATTACAGGAACTTATAATAAATGTTGGGGAGAGCTCATCGATTCATCATATTTTGATTTATAAAATAAATAAAGATTACCAGTCATTATAATTATTTCATTTCATTGTCGAGTAGGTACTCGTAGGTATAGATAGGTAGTAAAAGTAGGTAGTAGTTAGTAGTCATATAGGTAGGTACCTATACCTATTTATTTTACAACAGCTTCGAAAATTTTGAAGAAGTTGGCATTATCAATCAAGAATTAATATGTGTAACATCTTATAATGAAATATAATATTACTTAATAAATTTGTACAAAAGTATCCAGCAGTAGTTTAGTTTCTTACATTTTGTAAAAAAATATCAGGTCTGTTATCGTTTGTTTTCATATGTAGTTTTTTATTCCTGTTTGGTCTCATCATATTTATTATCACTAGTCTTGTCTGTGAGATTGGCAAGCATAGAAATGCTAGCTTATTGCAATATACCTTTTTTATTATAAAGGTATTATGTGCCAAAGCCCAGTGAAAGTTGTCAAAACCTTTAATGGCTCCAAGCCTTAAGGCTAACTTTATAGAAAGATACTGTATAAAAAGTATTATTTATTTTGGTAGTTTACCTCCAGCAATAAGGTAAGTGAATGTTTGGCGTTTGTCAACATTCTCATCAGATTTCGACGTCGGACTTTGCGTTTCAGGACGACGGTACGCTGAGAAGTCAGGATACGAGATATCAGTGTGCGCGAAACGCACTTGGCCTGCCACTGAAAATCGACATGTTATGTAACATTAATCTTCAATAAGCCTACAAATTTAATGAAATAATACGCAGTAATATATCGTTAATTACTCACCCCGTGAGCCAACCTTGACCTTCAATCCCTGAATCGGCAATGATCCATGTAAAGACTGCACAGTAGATGTTTTTGGCAATGGTTCGACCACTAACTTCTCATTAGGAGTTGCGACAACTACCAGCGGCTTGAGGCCGTTGGCGACGACTTGCGACGACGTCTTAAAATATGGGGCTAAGTGCCCAGCCCTTACAACGGAGTTCATTTTCAAATACTCAAGAAACCGCAATATAAAAATTGCTTTTTATTTTAGCACGATCTTGCAATTGCCGTCGATTCACTTGAAAACGTCAAATCGGCCAAGAATAGGAAATTTAATGTCAACTGTCAAGTCACTTGTCAGCTGGCTTCTTTTTCTTCTTCTTGTTTTGGCGCCGCAAAAGAACTTGCCAGTGTCAATGTTTTTAAGCCTTCATAATATTTTCAAATAAACAAAGTGGAGTTTTCAATGTCCATGTTTTTAAGTCTTCGTAAAATTTTCCAGCGTCAGTATTTTCAAGCCTTTGTATTAATATACATTTTAAACAAAGTGGCGTCCAACAAGATGGTAGCCGCCTTGTTAGAACGATCTAGGGAATTTTTGTGGGACCCCAGAATGCATGCTCTTGGTTTATACTTATAATCCACTTCATTTATGCACAAAAACCAAACTATATCACGCAAAACGACACCAATATTACATAATATACGATCAAAACCTAAGTAAATGAATTAAAAATAAAAACCACAACATGTCACTTCAAGATCCTGTCAAAAACACTTTTTGTCAGCTGTCAAATAAAAAATGTGCATTAGCCATGGGTAACTCAGCAAAATTCCTTGCGCCAACTCAATAATTCAAGCGCAGTTTACTGCGCCGGCGCATTGAGTTAACTTAAATTTGCACCATGGCATAGCAAACTAGTACGTGAGGCAAGAGAGTTAGAGAAATGAATGTGTCGGCTGAACGACGCGAGCGGCGGGGGGCGACGCGTTCCTTTAGCCAGATCGCTGCGCTGAAGTGCGCTATGCGCCATCACATTTAGATTAAATGTATTCACACCCGGCGCAGTAAACTGAGTTGGCGCAATTGCGCAGCGTAGTGCAGTGTTACCCATGGCTAATGTGCACATCCTTTATTTTATTCCAGTTAGAGACGACACGTTTTCTTCATCTTCTTCTCTTTCCTAACTTGGCAACCGGTTCTCTTTAATGAAGAATATTACTGCCATTATCGAGTGAATTATAGTGTCATGTGTTATGACGATTTAGTATCCTAAAAAGATGGTGGCTCCCATGTTAGAACTTTCTAGGAAGATTTTGTGGGATCTAGAATGAATGCTTTTAGCTTATATTTATAATCCACTTCACATACGCACAAAAACCAAACTATATCATGCAAAACGCCACCATAATATAGGGTCAAAAACCTAAGTTATTGAATTAAAAATAAAAACCACAATATGTCACTTCAAGATCCCGCCAAAAACTCCGACAACACGTTTTAATGCATTGGTGCTCCGGCTCCACGCGTTTGCCCCAATGGTCCGTCGCGACCATACATATAGTAATAAACTAAACCTTTCAGTCTCACAGTTAATTTTCTTTTGGTCTTTCGCGTTTCAGGATCACCTGGTGTATATCCAGTAATTAATATCGAGATAATACAATAGCGGATCATATATTTTTTGTTAATACATAATTCCATTTTAAAATTGTATTATCTGGCTATCTTACCATCTCTAATATCGATATTGTAGAAAATAGGCACCAAACTGTACATATTAGACCACAAATTGTTGTGAAACTGCTGTCGCAAATGGATTAAAGTTTTGAGCATTGAGCAACAGTAGCGTAGACACAGAAGGAACAAGTCAGATTGTTTATCAGGGTGTATGGTAGCAACAGTGTTACCATTTTACAGTTTTCTTAAAATTTACTATTACACAACACATTACATTACATTACACTGTTCAATGTCAGTTAAACAATTAAGTAATTATTTATTTTATTGTTCGTTGAAGAAAAAAAACTCACAATAAAATACTCTTAAATATGATTACATTGATAGAGACAGAAAAGTCATAGCCCTTTTCTTTTACTCTTCATATTTTTTGAATGTCGCTCTTTCAGGTCGTAGTGAAAAAGTAAGAAAAATCGTAATCTCTTTTAGTTGTTTCCTCTAAAAACAGTAACAACCAAATTTGGTTTTAGTGGCCAAATTGGAAGCAGTGATTTCTTTTTGGTCTCATCGGAAACATGTATTTTAGTTGCTACAAAAACTACCTGAACAGTTCTATCAAGGCGTCCACTATCTCGTTTATAGCGATGTTTTGGAGATTAGAAAATTAGTACAAAGTTAAGCTTATACGATGTGTATCCAGTAAGATTAACAGAGAAAAAAAGTACTTTACAATACGTATGTCGTGTATTGAAATGAAAAAAATGGATTTAATTTTGTTCGGTTGTTTGATATCCAAAGTATATAAATAGAGCTGGCCCGAAGTCTGTTATACGCAGTATCTACTTTTAATTCGTCTCTGCTCACTACCCGTACACAATACACAATGAAATAATAATTACATTAAAATTTACATTCATATTATTAGGCAATTACTACATCCGCGAAAGCCGTTATTAATACTAATTACAAAGGTAGCCTTGGATGTTAAATAATAATATTATTATTATTCGAGGCTCTTGGATTTTGCATTTTGATTGGTATTCAGTACGCGTAAACGACCGGTTTAGTTAGTAAATAAAATGTCTTAATATTGAACCTCTTATCAACAGAAACGTAAAACACAAGCTTGTTATTTTAATTATTTAGTTAGTTATTTAGTAAGTAAGTTATTTTATTTTAACAAAGATAAAAAAGTAAAACATTTTGATTATTATTTTCAAATTGAATTACAAATAGGTACATTATGGATGTCGTCAAGAACAGGATTCTATATCAAATTTTCAATCTGGACAATCACTCTAGTCTCTTGAACTGAGGTTTCGGACCCACGCCTGAATTAATTCTACTAAACTAATATAATAAATGTGAAAGTGTATGTTTGGATGTTTGTTACTTAATCACGCTAAAATGGCTGAACAGATCTCAATGAAATTTGGCAAACAGATAGTCTATGACCTGGAATAACACACAGGGTACTTTTTATCCGGGTAAAAGTCACAGTTTAAACAGTGTTATCCTACAAATATAATAAATGGAAAGTTTCTATGTTTGTTACTCAATCAGCGATTTTTTTGGTTTGTCGTGTTCTGAGATCAGTTTGTGTATAACCAATAATACGCAGACGAAATTGAAGAAGTTACGGGTACCAGCTAGTGTTAAATAATATACAACTCAGTTGGACTTATTGCTCACGTTGTTATTACAGGCGCTGGCTTAACCAGCTTTGAGCTTGGTCTCTAAAAATCAATTGCTGATGAAGCTGAAGCCTATTATGAGCGCAAAAAAATAGTTTAACTCTCCAGGTATCCCAGGCGCTGAGATAGCTGAAGTCGGCGTTGCTTATCGCGCTCACACTGAATGCAAAAAAAAATCGTCTATTATTATCAGTAGGTACTGGGCCTATAAACCGTTAGAATTTTCTTTGAGATAGGAGGTCTCGTAGGGTCAAACTGTCTATACTATATTAAAATGTAAGAAAAAATAAATATATCCGACATTTAAAAAAAAACGGAGGTTTCTCAATTCGAATGTTTAATAATTTTTTTCATGGATGTTCAACCATAGCTTCTTTGCTTATAGACCGATTT
This sequence comes from Saturnia japonica, assembly GCA_033032175.1. Classification (NCBI taxonomy): domain Eukaryota; kingdom Metazoa; phylum Arthropoda; class Insecta; order Lepidoptera; family Saturniidae; genus Saturnia; species Saturnia japonica. Next base: position 21,017,180 of record CM065305.1, on the reverse strand, counting down.
AGATGATTCTTTTTTTGTTTTTTATGGAATATTTCAATGGTGGCCCTATTTTAATTTAATTGGGACTGGACCTTCTTTTTCGAAGATACACCACGAATCCAAAATCATTGAAGTGGGTTTTCTTTTTTGTTAAAAATTGTCTTGTTGCAATTTGTAGCCCATTTATTAATAAATGTTATTGGGTATAAAACTTCACGCTACGACCCCTGAGAAGTGAAGCAGTAACCAATAACATCGAGCAATTTAGTAGGCTGTAATCAAGTACAAGAAGTTAGAACTACGATACGGGTTCGTAGGTGGCGGTGCGATTGAACAAATTCTTCTTATTGTTTTGGTTGCACTAAAAGCACTTGCCAGTGTCATTGTTTTTAACCTATCCTAAAATTTTCCAACAAAGTGGGGTCTTCTGACAAGATGGTGGCTCCCTTGTTAGAATTATCTACGCGCTTTTTGCGACATCTCAAAATACATGTGTCCACTTTATATTTATAATTAATTTCTCTTATGCATAACAACCAAACTATATCGCGCAAAATGCCACCAAGATGAAAAAATCTAAGAAAATCAATTAAAAATTAAAAACATAACATGTCACTTCAAGATCCCGCCAAAACCTCCATCGAATAAATTTGAAACCGTGGGACACAATAATTAATTAGTCCTAATAAAATTCTAAAAAAAAATCGTAACTTGTTCTATTACAGGGAGGGCGACCAACAGTCCCTAGGTGGTCCAAAGGTCCCTGAGAGCTTTCAAGTCGAATTGAAAAACCAATTCGATTGCCTAGATAGTTGCGTCTCCGTAGATGATATTAGTAATAGGCTGGTAGAAACTGTCTATGCGGTTGGGTCCAAGTTCTTTAAAACTCACCGTAGCAATAGGACTCAAAAGATATCAGATCAAACCCGAAAACTCATGGCTGATCGGCGTGGTATGGTGCTGCAGTCTTCCAATGACGCTAAGTCCTATAGGCGGCTCAATAGATCTATTCATAAATCCTTGCGACACGATGTCCGGTCTCACAATACCAAAAGTATTAAAGAGACGATAGAGCGGAATAAAGGCTCCAAAGTGTTCGCAAGGAATGCATCTATTGGGCAGAGCCAGTTGACGAAGCAGGAAATGGATGATGGCAGCGTAGCGTCCACCAAGCCAGAGGTATTAAGGGAGATCGAAAGGTTCTATGGGCAGTTATATACCTCGTCAACTAAGCCTGTTACCTACCCGGCTACAGATCCGAGAGCCGGGCTGACCCGACACTATACCGAAGATATCCCCGACATCACCCTGTACGAGATTAGGATGGCCCTTAAGCAGCTTAAGAACAACAAGGCGCCGGGTGATGACGGAATTACATCAGAGCTTCTTAAAGCGGGTGGAACACCTGTACTTAAGGTCCTGCAGAAGCTCTTTAATTCCGTTATACTCGAGGGTAAAACGCCGTAAAACGTGGGGCGGCAGCGTGGTGGTCCTGTTCTTCAAGAAAGGTGATAAAACCTTATTGAAGAACTATCGGCCCATCTCGTTGCTGAGCCATGTTTATAAGCTGTTTTCGAGGGTCATCACGAATCGTCTCGAGCACAAGTTTGATGACTTCCAGCCTCCCGAACAAGCCGGTTTCCGAAAAGGCTTTAGCACCGTAGACCACATCTATACGCTGCGGCAGATTATACAGAAGACTGAGACTGAGGAGTATAATCTGCCTTTATGCTTAGCGCTCGTGGACTACGAAAAAGCCTTTGATTCGGTCGAAACCTGGGCAGTGTTGCAGTCTCTTCAGCGGTGCCGTATTGACTATCGATATATCGAAGTGTTGAAGTGCTTGTACAACAACGCCACCATGTCGGTCCGAGTACAGGAGCAGTGCACGAAGGCAATTCCTTTGAGAAGAGACGTTAGACAGGAAGACGTAATATCTCCGAAACTGTTTACCGCCGCTCTAGAGGACGCCTTCAAGCTCCTGGAATGGCAAGGACTCGGCATCAATGTCAATGGCGAGTACATCACTCACCTTCGATTTGCTGACGACATCGTAGTCATGGCAGAATCGCTGGAAGATCTTGGCACAATGCTTGATGGCCTCGACAAAGTTTCTCAACAGGTGGGCCTTAAAATGAACATGGACAAGACGAAAATCATGTCGAATATCCATGTGGTGCCCACCCCAGTATCAGTAAGGAACTCTTGTCTAGAAGTTGTTGAAGAATATGTCTACCTGGGACAAACAGTCCAGTTAGGTAGGTCCAACTTTGAAAAAGAGGTCAGTCGACGAATCCAACTCGGCTGGGCAGCGTTCGGGAAACTGCGCGACGTCTTCTCGTCCAAAATACCTCAGTGCCTCAAGTCGAAAGTCTTTGACTACTGTGTGTTGCCAGTGATGACATACGGCACAGAGACGTGGTCGCTCACTGTAGGCCTCATAAAAAAGCTCAAGGTCGCTCAGCGAGCTATGGAGAGGGCTATGCTTGGTGTTTCTCTACGAGATCGAATCAGAAATGAGGAGATCCGTAGACAAACTAAGGTAACCGACATAGCCAAAAGGATTAGCAAGTTGAAGTGGCAGTGGGCGGGGCACATAGTACGGAGAACTGACGGCCGTTGGGGCAGAAAGGTTCTCGAGTGGAGACCACGCACCGGAAAGCGCAGCGTAGGACGGCCCCCCACTAGATGGAAAGACGACATAATAAAGGTCGCTGGGAGCCGTTGGGTGCAGGCCGCACAAGATCGGTCGCTCTGGAGATCTATGGGGGAGGCCTATGTTCAGCAGTGGACGTCCTGCGGCTGAAATGATGATGATGATGATGAAAATTCTAAACAAGGTCAACATAATAAATGTTCAAACATATGAAGCAGTATGTGAAGGTTGAGGACCGAAAGTATGCAAAATATAAAAACAGAACTTTTTAAAAACCTCACAGCGCTAAAGATAGCAAAAAAAGCCTTATTACTTGGGGGTTCTACAGATATTTTACTTAGTCAGAAACTTCGTACACAAACTTTAATATTAAATGAAGAAAGGGGTTATACCTACTTGTATACTAATTATCAAATCTAATTAAAATTTACTTAAGGTAAATAATTAAGTTAAAATAGTGCCAAATTACTAGACGATGTGACCAAAATGCCGCAAAATGCATTGCCGTTTTGTATGGTGGGAAGTTTGCCTTTTAATTGGTCTTGCGTAGCCTCGAATAAACCCCTTGCAATATCTTTGTACAAGGCGTGAGCACTTAATTTCCATGAACCCGGTGTTTCAGTCCAAACTGCTTAAACATGTATATAAAATTAGCTGTGCCCCCAGTTTCACCCGTGTTAATTTTATCCGAAAAATACTGAGCCGCCAAAGCACCCATGTAGTCTATCATAATTGTTCTTCTCGTAAGAACAAATTGTTTTATTTTTTTCATAAGAGTAAAATTTAACTTCATAAAAGTGTCTATGATGAAGTAACATTTTTTCGTAAGGATTAATATGCCATATCTAAAAGTAATGCTTATAAATTATTTTTAATCTTCAAAAAATCTTTGTCACAAAATACCTTATTATGGCGTATGTATAAGAGATAGGCGTATGCTATCGTTTATTTTTTTTAGATATACTAATGACAATTATTATTGTAGAACATTGTATTTCAGTGTCATTAACGATTACGCCAGCGCACGCGGATAAAGCAGTTTGGGAGGGCTACGACTTGCGACTTACGTAACAAAAATCGTAAACGCTACCTGAGAGTTGTAACCTAATCTTAAATAGCCTATACTAATTCTCGAGAGTCCGGTTGTCATATACAAAAATAGTTTTTTGAATTCGACTGTAGTTCCAGAGATTAGCGTGTTTAAACAAACAAAAAAAAACTTTTCCGCTTTATTAGTACAGATATTATGTTTTATGTACTTGAGCCGCTTGGAGGCTTCCACCAAAGCAGCTGTGTTGGTAGTCTTTACAGCAGTAACCGAAAGACAGGATGGAGCCAAATGATCAAATTTTACTTACCTGCTATATTTTATTAAGCTTCTTTTTAGAAATCTGCAAATGCCAGTTATTAATGATTACATGTGACCAAACCAAGTAGATAACTGTCAAATGTGCCGCCACTCTTACAAATATAGTAAAAAAATCTTTATATTTTATTTATCAAGTTAATAATATGCTCATCTAATCTAATTTTTAACAACTATCACTAATAAAAGATTCAGTAAAATTCTACTCGTTCGTCTTACGCTTGGATACGTTATAGTTTTAATAATACTAGCGATTGCTCTAAGCTCGAAATTCGACCTACGACTTTTTGATCATAGACTATTTTCTGTTTGACATTTGCAGTATTCATAAACGATGAGTATTATCTACATCACTTGCTGTCACTTTTCGTTGAGTGACAGTGTCAATATTTTGGGGGGGTTTAAGTTCAATGGGACTGGTTGGATTAAGATTCGCAGTAATAATTCATTGAATTTATTATATGAGTAACAGATATTATAGATAAATTTTACTTTATGCACTCCTTCTCCGTATACACTTTAACCGTGCCATATCTCGCAGTATTCACGTATTAATATATAGATGTGAATTATACTATAGATACGCTTAAAAAGCGTGAATGTGTAAAAAATATAGTTGAAAATATGTTTTAAAATTACGGTCCCAATCCCGGATGCCTTCGATACGTGATTTAGCCGGAGCTCACCTCATTTTGAGCGATTTCTATTCTGTTTGCGAGCAACACCCGATTTGTTATCTGCACTAATACGATGTACATTATTTCCGCTATGTGAGTCGACATGGCGCCAGGCTGTAACGCTGATTTAGAAGTTAATTAAAAGTGTACTATTAAAAAAAAACTTGTATTACATACTAGAAATATTTTTCTTTAATGTTATCTCTTTTTGTTAGATACCAGACGGTTAGGTATACATTTTATAAAGAGACCTTTAGTTTCCCTAAAAATACTACGTATTAGATACTTTTTAATGATAGCATAGAATAATTATGGCAGTGGAATGCAATGGGAGATCTCTATGGAAATTTAGTTCATATTTAGTTGGCTTGAAACAGCCACGAGACGATTTATGGTGCCAAATAATAACATCGAGCCCTCATTTTTTTTTTTACTTTAGTCTTAGTTTTATCGTAAAAGTAATTATGTATATAGTACCCATAATTTTGCAAAATAAAAATTATATGATAATAACTACAGCGTAAAATGTAAAAATCTAAAGGATTTTAATAATATAAATCAAAGGAAAAACGTAATTTTAAAAAGTATGTACAATTCTTTGTTTTGATCAAAAATTGTAGATGATTGCTTTAAACATAGATTTAACATACAGCTGTGTATTGTATACAAGGCCAAGGTTATGTTATCGTGTTCTTAAAAATTTAATAATAGTTCTCTAAATAATCAAGAGATGTTGCTGTCTACAACAAAGCAACACAACGCTTCGTGAAATGTAAAATGATAAAGTTCAGTAGTTATGCTAATAAATTAATTTGATTAATAAATGAATTTTCAAATAGCCATTTATTCATCGTGACCTCGATATAGTATACATAGAGCACACACACACACACTCACACAGTATTAAAAAATGTTTGTAGAATTTAGTAAGACTGGAATTTTAATTCAATACAATTTTATCTTTTATCAAATAAAAATATAGTGTTTGCCTGTTAAGACAAAATAAAGTGGGTTCTAATTTTTTCAGTGGAGTTTGAAGTACGAATACGACCCTGAAAGCCCTAAACAAAGCAATATCATGGTGGGAGTTGCGTTTTGATCGTGTTTGTGGGTAGCGTAGTGATGCACACATGCTTATGTAGACCTTACCCACGATCACGCACACTTTGATGAAAAAAACCTTGACAACGGAACTCACACTTCTGTCAATAAATAACGCATTTTCGTTGCGTGCGCCACGTAGACATCGGTTTATTTTGCATTAAATTATCCTATCTATCATTCGAACCTTCGTTATGTAGGTATGGATTACAAAAAAATACTTGGTAGGTACATCACGTCTCTGGAATGTGGATTTAGTATTTAGTAAAAATTTAAGGTTTCAAATTAGACGAGAAAAGAATTTAGGATGTTCGTTTAAAAGTGCTAAGAGTATGCAGCCATAATGCGCTATTAAGTTTGTAGCATCTTTAAAAGTAGTTTAAAACCCTTTTTCTGGTTAAGAAAAAAATTTCTTGTTAATAATAATTAATCCCTTTTATTTCTAACGTTAATTATCTTCTAAAGTTATCTAATTGAAACTTAATTATTTATACTTTAAGCAACTGCCAGCTGACATGTTTAGTTGGGATCAAATGTCGACTACGAACAAGTACCTAATAATTTATATAAATAATTTAAATATAAATAAACACTTAACAGCTGACTGCTCAATCGCCATTAGGTTAGTTGACCTTAAACAAAATAATTATATTATGACATACAAAACAGCTATCATTGTAAATTTTAATAGCTAAAACGTCCTTATCGTGCAACTAATATTTCCGTGGCGCCAAGCTTGTTGAGTTTTCAGGCAAAGATAAAGTTGTATAATCGCATTTAGTTATAAGCATGAATAAGAGATGGCGCTGACTGCTGTAGTAAACAATCCAAGATGCATATTTTAGGACTTCGTCTATGGTGTCTACACTTGATAATGATAACACTGATTGCTGGCATTGATGCGTGCGGGGCGCTTTAGGGAGCTACGGCCCATTTTGTAGTGGTCTGGCTATTACTGTGCTATTCTGTGCTATTACACAATGAATTTATAGCGGCATACAACTAACTGACACATATTGCGTGCATGTCATTCGCTATTGGAATGTTAGAGCAATTAGTTGTCGCTTTTTTTATGTTTATGTTTTTTTAGAGCAAGTCGTCGTCTGCTTTGTTACGAGGTTAGAATTAACGTTTCGATAGTAACGTTGTTTGGTGACACATTTTCCATTTTATGTTTGTTATTTTACTACTAACTGTATATAAATGCAACGTCAACGACACAGTTAAAAAAGCATGACGTCTTCAAGGATGACGTCATTATTATTAATAGCCGTTTCTTCGGTCAAGATCAACGGAGTCTTAATAAATAAAAGCAAATAGGGTATCCGAATAAAATGAAACACAAAATCATTTGACGGTAGTTGTTTTATTTTAAGACTGTAAATGTAGCTTTTGAGCCAACATGTACTTTATTCAATTTATTAATTCTAGTTAGTAATTCTATAACTTTTTATCGACTTGAACGATTGAGCTCCACATAATATTTTTTTTTATAGAGCTGATGGTTACGATCTCGCAGGTGATTCTGTGGACCGGCTATTAAGTACCGGAAAGGCCAAAACCTTTGCCGGCTCAGCTAGTATACAACCTATCTTGTATAATATTTAAATTTAAATTATACTAGCTGTGCCCGCGGCTCTGCTCGCGTGGATTACAATTTTTTTAACCGACTTCAAAAACACGCGAGGGTACTTAATTCGAATGTAGGTATATTTTTTTATGGACATATACAACCATAACTTGTTTGTTTATGAATCGATTTGAATGGTTTTTTTTTGTTGAAAAGGGGATACCTTAAGGGTGGTCCTATTTTAATTACATCGGTATTTGACCTTCATCCTCGAAGATACGCCAGGGAACTTTTCAAAATCATTGACTTTGGTTTTCTTTTATGTTAAAAATTGTGTTGTTGTGGGTCTTTTTAATATCTATAATTATGTAGTAGATACATAAATTTGATATATGTAATTCTTAAAGTTAACTAAGCGTAAGCCATTTAATTGCCAGAATTTGTTCACCATTACCGTCACTGCGTATTTTGTATGCTATATTATGTAACAAAATAAATCCTATAACCTGGCCAGATAGCATAGTTATGAATTAAAAATAAAACCATGTAAAACGGACAAGTGGTTCTCGCGTGAAAAGAAGATAAACGGTCAGACAGAGTGACGTTGAGCTTTATAATATATATAGAAGATGTTTGGTATACCAGGGGAGATTAATAATTATAATAATTAGATTGTACGGAATATAAATAGATACATGGCGGTTTAAAGCTCCGTAAAATTTCTATGAGGTTGTGGATAAAACAAAGATTAAGGGCACAATGAGCTGAGTTAGAATTCGAACATTTTTTTTTGTTAGCGTTGGCGATAATCCAAATTGATCGTTAATTTCGTGTGATCTGGCAACATATTTGCGACGTCCATCTTCTACGTGGCACACCTGTTTTGAGGGCCACCACATCGCTATAACAACCACTAGCTGACCCGCGCAACTTCGTCTGTGTCTTAAAAGAGAGAGATAAAGGGTTAGAGAGAGTGAGTCGTAGGCACTGTTTTTTTAGGTGCCGCCCGCCTTCCACATTATTCTGCATAATAAAAATGCGCTCGCGATACTTGATCTTTATTTTGCTGCCGAGTTATTTTAAAACTGTGATTTCTCCTAAGATATTAATTTAAAGCAATAACTGTAAAGGGTGATTTTGTTCAAAATTAAATACTTGTGATGAATAACGTATTTATTTCGATAAGGATTGACACCATGTATATAAAACCACCTTCACAAATAATTTATTATTTTAGAACAAATTTTATTACCATAAGAAAGGTTATATTGAGTAAACCTTAGAAGATAGACATATGCTATGGCGGACTTTTAAAATAACTTTTTCAGAGAAACAATTCCGACACACACGATTGTACGTAAGTTGAATCATTCATGCAGCGCACGCAGTGGAAGTTCTCAAAATGAATAAATTTCCCCCGTTTTAGCAACATTTTTCATTGATGCTTCGCTCCTATTGGTCGTACAACACTAAACCATTTTTTCCATTCGAACTAGTAGTTCCTTAGATTACCGTGTTCAACCAAACAAACAAACTCTTCAGCTTTATAATATTAGTATATATTAGCTGTGCCCCTAAACAACTGTCCATCTTCGCCTTTGCCAACGCACCCGTGTATCCTATCATTGTTATCATTTCCCGAACGTAGCGTTTTTTTACCGTTAATGGGTTTAGGATTGCGGCCACAGATTCACCAGATCTTAAGTGATGATTATCCCAAAATGATAGCATGCTAAGCCTTGTGATGGCTCTTAAGTGCAGCTGCCGGAACACACCTATTGGTGTATGGTAACAGATTTTCAGCTTGATGGTGGTATTTAGGTAGGCGAGCATTAGAACAAACCCTACCACTATGGTATGGTGTCATCACGAGTGTGAAGTTAAATGGCCCATAGAACAATTATTTTAGTGATTAAAAATATTTATGCATTTTGTTGCTTCACTGAGGAATATTATAGACTAAACTAAGACTAAGACTCCAAAGAACGGAGGAGTGACCAGGAATGTCAAGCAATTTGGCAAACTGTAGGCATGTAAGGTAAGTGGAAACAGCAATAGAGCTGGGCTGGGGTACACGGGTACGTCAGCGTCGGGGTGGACATTTTTTAATATGTAGTACAGGTATGCGCTTCGCCTCGACCACACCTGATGGTGTGTAAAGATGAGGCCGACGATGAATCGCGCTTAACTATTAAATGCATATTCACTCTTCGCTTGAAGACTCCCATGCTTCGGTCGGACGAGAAAACAGACACCGGGAGTGAATTAAACTCCTTTGCCGTTCACATAATGTACGACGAAGCGAACCGCTTCGTGCGTATCGGGGAATTTTCACCACGTAATGGTGGAAGTTCTCACGACGTCTAGTTATTCTATGGTAGAACCGGTTGGGCGGAATACTGAGTAGAACACTGAGAGGCAAGCTACCTTACGTCGATGCTCGAGAATAAGCATTTTTGTCGTTATCAGTGCTTCATCGTCAACGAGTCGAACAAGACGAGCTCGGCGCTGAAATGAATTTTGAATTGTCGAATAATTTAACACGAGTGAAATTATGGGGCACACCTAGTACTGTATAAAAATAATAAATGACATTATCCTAATAATGTCCTTAGTATGACATACAACATAATATCAGATTAGCCTTATAACTTATCATAAAACTAAAAAATAAACAAAACCCTTGAGAATCATACGTCTGGGGACAATGGGCCTCAGCAATCGTACCATACGTAAGATGGGACAAAGCGACCTCAGAGGGGCTTCGGGCTTAACCCCTTTATGTGTACCCTCTTGCTTTTGTTAAAGAGACGCTCGAGAACCAGTTTTGTTCAGAATAAAAAAGGGAAAGAATTTTACTTTACTACATTAATTTAACTAATTCATTTATTTAATATTAGTTGTGCCCGTGGCTTCGCTCACGTGGGCTACAGAATGCCCTCGCAAATCTTGCTCCCCCACACCCGGCTATTTTAAAGACAAAAATTCTTATTGTTGGTGTTCCTTAGAAGACAGATATATACTCACCTGGACTTTTTTGTAGGTCCTTTTAATACCTATGATTATTTTATACATTAGTTTGCAATATCTGTTATGGGTTACTCAGCATAAGCCATTTAAGTGCCCGAATTTTTTTCACCATGACCAGTTTTTCTTTATTTGTACAGAACTCTAATTATTTTTCTAAAATAAAAGTAGCCTAATTTACTCCCTATATCATCAGCTATCTATCAGTGAAAGTCCCGTTAAAATCGGTCTAACCGCTTCGGAGATTACCCGGAACAAACAGACAGACAGACAGGCAAATTTTTTTAAAATAGGCTTTTTGTTATAGATATAGTATATACTTTCATATGCACTTAGTAAAAAAACTATTATTTTGACATTACAAACAGACACTTCAATTTTATTAATTGTATAGATAATTTATTGATTACTTTGTGTTGGTGATATTAAGTGGATATGTGGGTAAAAAAAGGGGCGGACTGGATGACGCTTTGCGCCAAGTAAATAAAACAGAACAGTGTTTCTCAAAATAGGGTTCATCTTCGGATCATAGAGGGTTCACAAGTTACTTACTGGTGTAAGCATAGAACAACAGTAATTATTGATGTAATCGTACGCTGATCAGAATATACTGATTCTAAATATTTGTCTTTAATAGATTATTGGGTAATAAGACAATAAGAATATTCGGAGTTTTCAAGCAAATTGCTGAACTTCTTTTTGCACTTACAGACCGGGTCATGATATAAACGAAATACAGAAGTCAACTTTATGCTAAATTCGAATTAAGTTTAAAATTTAGCAAAATTGTTCCTAAAATCGACTAAATTTAAGACAAGAAAGAAACTGATCTAAAAGAATATTTAATCAACAGTTTATTGCTTTTTGTAATTGTGCTTTAATTAAAAACCTTATTTGTTTCTATTTCAAATCTTTTTTTAAAAGGGCTCCAAATAGGATTCTATAATAATGAGTAACCCTGAACTAGTTTTTTGTCCCTGCCGTGTAATTAAGGTTAAAATTTAAGCAATATCTTGTGTTGGCTGTGAACTTTATTTCTATTAATGCTAAAGCAAATAAATACTGCTAAATTGCCTTTACTGGCCAACCGAAATATTGTATGTATTGTAAATTGCAATTTAAAATCAGTGATTAATTGATTGGGCAAAAATCTCTTCTACAGGAAATGAAAGTATTGGTTTTATTAAAACACAAGTCACGTTTGCGCGATTACAAACGCCGAGAAGTCCATCACTAGTGTTAGTAATTAAGTTTCAATTAAGAAAAAACCGAATTACATTCGTTCATCATGACTTTACGAAGTAAAACTGTTCTAAGTGGTACCGAGTAAAATAATGAACACTAAGTATACACGAATACTTTGTTTTCTTTTCTCTATACATAATAATCCCTAACCCAATAAATATTTAAAAACACTATTTAATTTTCTCGGGGATATGCACAAAAGACAGCTAAAATCTTCTGACTCTTTAATTCTCAGTATACCAAGTCATCATACTAATTTCCGCGACCGATCTTTCCTCGTAACAGCAGCACGACTGTGGAATTGGCTTCTTATCAACATTTAACTAGCCAACTCTCGGGATTCCTTCAAGTATTCCTTACGTCAGTTTTTTGGAGCAGTTGAATGTCGGCTAGATTTTTTAAAGTAAATATTATGCTCACCTCGCTTATACATTTCTTTTGCTCCCTGGAAGACAGGCAAAAAATCTTTTTTAGGATTAAGTTTTTTAATTGTATTTATATGTGCAATGCCGAAGGGTTAGGCAGAGATGTACTAAAGTACACCCACTCTTGTTCGAGTATGTTTTTAGGTCCCATTTAATATGGGGCGAGCCTATTGCCAATAATCGGACAAAATACCAATCTTCGAGCTGCTACTGACAATTTCATAGAAAAACCCAATAATACTCTGCTCGACCTGGGAATCGAACCCAGGACCTCGAGCATAGCAGTCGCGCTTACGATCACTAGGCTAATGAGGCAATTAACCTCATACAATGAGTTAATTGAACGCGTACCCAGGTTTAATTAGAACGTTAAAATTCACAAAAAAGAAAGAAAATAATAATAATAGGCGAATACAAAATTCATTCATCGTAACATCAACCAAAGTAAGTGTGGGGGCCACATACGGAAACCTTCCGCGAAATCAAGGCTAAAAAACCAGTTCTCTGAGACCGGTATTAAAGCGTGGACGATGTATACGTTTAACTTGTAGGGGTTATTCATAAAAATATTAGGTTTTTTATCGTAGTTAATAATAGAAATAGCGTGAATTCGATTTGTAACACTTTTTGCATTTTTCAATAAGATTAAAAAAAAAATTACTGGAAACTGGGACAATTGAATTCTTTACATGAATTGTAGTAAACTGACGTCAGCTAAAGAAATCTGAACGTATATTCATTTACATGTATATGTATTATATATACTATTAAAATAAAACATTTTTTTATTCAAAAGCCATTCTAGCATGTTAGACTGTCTTGCGCATTATATACTACATACATATTATTAATATTACGTATTCGTATGTTCTAGTAATTACATGATTATTGACCTCATTGCTTAATTTGGATATTTTGGTTAACTGCTTCATTAGCCAAGTTGGTCGTAAGCGCGACTGTTATGATCGAGGTCCTGGGTTCGATTCCCAGGTCGAGCAAAGTAAAGTGGTTACTAGGTTTTTCTATGAAATTTTCCGTAGCAGCTCGGAGTTTGGCTCTAGTGCCCGATTAATGGCAATAGGTTCGTCCACTTTAAAGTATATGGGGGACCTAAAAACACGTACATGGCGAACTGTGGGTGTACGTACATATTAGTGAGGTTAGGCCCTTCGGGGATACAGGCGTGATGGTATATTATGTTATGTTATAAGTAGAAATCTAAGAGCACAATCTATACCTAAATTATAAAGAGGAATGATTTGATTATTTGTTTGTAATGTATAAACTCAAAAACTGCTTGACCGATTTTTTAAATTATTTTACCAATGTAAAGCTACGGTATCAGCAAGTAACATAGGCTATACTATAATTTGAACAAATTAATTTACGCCTCATAAAAATGTCGATAGTTTTACACAAAGTATAAAATATTGCCTAGACGAGTGCTTTGGCGATGTTTTTCGTATAAAATTAACATGGATGAAACTGTGTGGCACAGCTAGTATAGTATATTGCAAACTTTTATTTCACTTGCTTTGTTAGTATAGGTAAAATTTTGCAACTGAATTTTAAAACAGTTACCCCCAACTGATTGAGCTGAATTTTTGCATAGACGCTGAGTTTGAATTAAAATCCATGATTAGATAAGTGACGTCCATCTAAATTCGTTGTGGCAGTCTACCTAAGATGGTCGGACCAGTTATTTTTTATGCATCCCCATTATATGAGTATCAAATAAAAATTTTTTTTTTATAAATGGGAGAAAAGGATTTTGTCTCCACCGTGGCCCTTCAATATAAATAAATTTAAATTTTATACATTTAAAATTACTAAGATAATTTCCACTATGTAAAGTAATATAGTTTCCCTATAACATTTTCAACACCATGCCTTAGGACGTTTCATGTCAATAAGCATTAAGCTTCACACTGTTTTGATCATTAACGTAACTTCAGCAACAACGTATCGTGTAACGTAACGTAACGCGTAAAATAACTTGACGTGTAACGTCAATCAATTTTCACTCTATAGTGGCTAAAGAAATTTCACTTAAATATAAGTTTTCTGATAATGTACAGTAATTAATTTACCAGCCTATATTAGACAGTAATTGAGCAAAATGTGTAAGGAATTTGTAAGTTTGGAAGGAACTATTGAGCCTTGTAAACTCCACGGATTTATTTTATCATAGGATTTAGTACACGAGGATAATGATGTTGGAGGTAGGCCTCGTAAGATCTTAGCTTTAAATTAGTTGCTAAAGTTTTGCGGGTAACTCATTCCGGTATGATTTCAGAGTGTAGTAAGCACAGTAGTAGAATATTCTAGTTGTTGAAATACATATTATGGTTATATTATATTGTTCATTATATTATTATACAAGTAAATAAAATTAAACCTGTTTGTAATATTAAAATAACAATAACCGAACAAATTTCTAAAGAAAATTTCAGTATTATCTGGCCTTTCTTGTATAATAACAAAAATGAAAACTAATTGTTACACAATGACTTTTGTCATTGAAATATGTTCAGACAGAGGATTTATATATTGTGATATATAAATGTTATGTATTGTTATGCAATTGTACGATTTCCACACTACATTTCTACACTTTTCTACTTAGTAGCATTTAGGAAGTCGGTAGCGCATTTAGTACAGACTAGGCCTAGTACAGGTACTAAAGTATAATTTTAATAACATATTATATTATAATTTCAATACAAACACTATTTACGCACGTGCTTCACAGTTACAATTGCGTTTACATTATTTTGATGTTACTGTATTAATGTAAAAATCTAAAATGTATTGTTCTCTTTGTTTGACCTTAATATAATTATTATTGTTATACAACACTCTCGCTTCTCACTTCTAGTTTAAAAAACAGAGTTTCCTCCAATATTGACTAACGCCATAAATAATGTAATTATTTATTTAATGTTAAAAATAAGTTATTGTATTAAAATGAAAAAAATATTTCAACCTAAACACATTTAAAGAGTTAATTTTGTATTTCACTATACAATAAACATAGTTATGGGTGAAATTATTAGTTAAGTTATACATAACATATGAAAGTATATACGATATATATTTTATACATATTTTGTTGTTTGTTCCGGCCAATCTTCGATACGGTTGGATCGATTTTGACGGGACTTTCATTAACAGATAGTTGATGTTATAAGGAGTAATTTAGCTTACTTTTATTTTAGAAAAAACAATTATGTTTTAGCGCAAATAAAATAAATTAAAATAGTGGTGTTCAAAGTAGTAGGCACAGCTAATTATAGTATATAATATTATTTAGTATTTTGAGTGTCAGGCTCTTTTCTACCATTTTCTTTTTTACCATTTTCAACCATTTTTATTAAGTGAGATTACAACTTAGTGAAAGCATATAAATTGGGGGAAATATATCTAACTTTTATTTTAATTCGAGCTTTCCTTGTATCGAAAAGTTTCTTAAACTCAACAAAATCGACCTTTACAAAATGTTGAAATGCTTATATAAATAAAAAGTAAGTAAGTACCTTATGGGGTCTATTAAACAAAGTTTCTTGGTAAATTGTTCTTGAGTTTCTTACTCATTTTATTATTACTTTCACACTGCAGACTTATAAATACGTGTAATTTTCTTTTCAAGTTTGACGTCTTATTTAGTTGTGTGTTTGAGTTCCCTTTCCTCTATAAAATGTTTGAATTGGCCTTTACGTTTCAATTTAAAATGTTACGAACAATTAACTTTTTTTGTTCTACTTAATTACAAACATTTGTACGATTTTTTTTCAAAATTAAGGTAGCTTTAATTAATAAATTTTTTGGATAACCTTGGGCCACCGTGAACTGAGAGGTCTATGTCTAGCAGTAGTAAAAGCTGATTGATGATCATGAATTTATATTGTAATAATCCGAAAAGTACAAACTTCAATTTTTATGGACGCGAAGTAGTTAGTAATAAAAAAATGATTTTTATAAAAATTTTATACATAAGTTATAATCGAAATTTTTATTAAATTTTTGACCTTCTCTAATAATTAATTTGCCTAAAATATTATTCTCTAATTTAAAAAAAAACCGGTAAAATAGTTTACTTTGGTATATTTTAATTAATTTATTATGTAGTAATTCACGTAAAATCTTTTCCTTTAAAATTTGTTATTGTAAAAATAATTATGTGATTGTAACCTTTAAAAGTTTTTTCCTTTTAATTTGGATGTTATTATTGCATATTTTTATATTTCTATTCGGAATTAAATAATCGATAGATAATACAGTGTGCTTTTTATTCCCACTGAACTAAATGAAATTTCATGTGTTGCTAGTTTATTGTGTATTTATAATAGCGATGCCACCAATCGGTGCGAATTATGGCCTATTATTATTATTATTATAATTATGGCCCTATGACCGCAAGTTTAAAAAAATACATTGAACCCTTCAAATGTAAAGACCGAATAAGGGAGACAAATTCGCATCTTCCGTGCGCTAACCAAAGCGTTCTTTTTTATTTTTTTACTTGGTTGCAGTTGTTCGACATACATACTTATTATAATTACGTTACGTTAGTAATAACAATAGTAAATTATCGGGAATATTGAATAACAAAATATATCAATTAATAAATAAAACCCCACAATTCTGTATGTATTTAAAATCGTATGATTTAACTAATTGTAACTTAAAATATACGGTAGCACGAAACTAAATATTTTTTTATTAAATTTATTATGAAGTTTCACCATTAGTGATTGTCAATTTACTCCGTGGAAATAAAAACACAGTATAGATGAATATATGAATGTTGATTCTTTAACAGTTTTTATCGTTTAGTGTCGGTAGTAACAGTGAAGTAGATAGTTCATTAATTATGTATAGGGTTACTAGATCAAAAAAAGGAATATCCCGAAAAAATACTCACATTCTTAGAAAATTACTGAAATTTTCTCTAAAAAATTAAATTAAGCGGATTATTGATTTCTTACTTACACTTAGTGTACTTACACTTAAGAATAATAATTGTTGATACTTGATCAATTTAATTATAAATATTAATTTTTATTTGGTTTTTTATTATTCTTCCTTCATTTGTATGAAAATTCCGGACGTATAGTAACCCTAACCTGTAGGACTATGTGATAAACGAAGCTTAGGAATATGTGAAAGGGATAAAGGATATGAAAGTGATATATGTGAAAACCATGAACGATATGCGACGATGCGTAAAAGCAGTTTCGTTAAAAAAGTTTCTTCTAAAAAAATAAACAAGCAACAATTGAAGCAATGATGGCTTTGTGCTAGCGTTTACGAACTCAACGTCGATCGACGTGAGTTCAAATCCTTACAATGCGCAAGCTTTTGGTGAAGGAAAACATCGTGATGAAACCATAGCATGATGTTAGGGATTTTCTAATGCCCGTCTGGCTAGCTACGGATACGTCCAGTTGAAAACCTATCGCCAAGCACCATAGATGTGTTCCGGTAGCTGTACTTGAGAGCCAGTTTCCCTACTAGGTTTAGCGTGTCACCATCTTGAGCCACATCGTCACTTAAAATTACGTGAGATCGTAGTCATAAACCTATAAATGATTTAAAAAAACGACGTATATATTGACCACATATTTAAACACAATGAACTGACTCTCTGAACTACGCGGACTAGTCTACGAAGTCACACAACTACATGTTATGTAATTTTAGCATGAAGAAAGACATTTGAAAATATTTATGTTTACTGTACTGTAATATGAATGTGTTCACTTAACCAGAATAAAAAAGGAATATATCGGTCAAGGTTGAGTTCGAAAGTTTGCTACTTGCGATAATTTCAATTTGAAATTCGAAATAATAGATTAATTGAAAAATCAAAGAATAAACACTATGCGTATAATTTGATTAAGGAAACATTTTGTGCATCAATGCAGTTTCGTAGCATCGCTACAAGTGTAGCTCGTAGCTGCATGCTACGTTGCATCGGTGCATAGCGTAGTACGTAGCAGTGTTCGACTACGAATGCATTTCGTAGCGATCAATTCTTATTATCTTGACGTGGGTGGGTCGTTACGTCATTTTCAAGAAACGTAACGAATCCAGTGACTTGTTCGGTGTCACTTGTTTCAAATCTAGTGATTTTTGTAATGAGCTATTTTTATTCAGCTACTGTGATTGTTTGCATAAATA
The DNA here is from genome assembly GCA_033032175.1 of Saturnia japonica. Classification (NCBI taxonomy): domain Eukaryota; kingdom Metazoa; phylum Arthropoda; class Insecta; order Lepidoptera; family Saturniidae; genus Saturnia; species Saturnia japonica. The sequence goes on along the minus strand of CM065305.1, from coordinate 20,998,951 downwards.
CCTCCACCAACTATAATACAGTTACGCACGAAACGAAAATAAATTAAATCACTAGCTACCTAATCACTACCTAGTAAGTGTTTGTAGATATGTAGTTAAATCAATAAATTAACTTCTCTTCATACTTTATTCAGACTTAGGACTAACTGCATTAAATATATTTATGATTAGTGTTTAATATGAAACTATGATTTTAATAAAATTATTAATTCAGGCGTATTTAAAAATTAATTTGATTGTATACAGTGTGTATTAAAAACCCCATCGGAGTCGTGGAGGTGTTAATAGGTATCGAGATTATAATCTTTTTAGGTTTTCTATCTCATATTATAAGTAAAAAAAATACCCCTAATAAAATTTTAAAAAATTAGTTAAATGAGGAAACTTACATGGCAATACAGGCGGCGCGGGGCAGGGTACCGCCATATGACTATACGATTAAACGTACTGCTGCGCCGCGCCAAGGCAGGCGACGGTGTTATCACGTTTTAAAAATTTACTAAATTTTAGGGAAACTAAAGCAAAATATGTAAATTTTAAATTGCAATAACATTTTTATTTTCATAATGAATAAAATTTTGATATTTTTTTGGTAATATCATTGAGTTACCTATATACCCTTTTCGGATTCGTCCGGGTCTTTAATACATATTGTATATAATGATGATTGATATTTACATCTTTGATATATTTGCACTTTTTCAACTTCTTACTCTCATTTGTTTTTACACTTTTATTTACACTTAATAATGATTTTGTTTGTTTGGCTATTTAAATTTTACGCACATTTCACACTATTCACACCTAATAATCACAGTAACAGTAATAACGCATTTACAAAAATCACTACTTGTAATTTGACTCGAAACTAATGATTCGGTTACATGGCCGCGTAGCTAGTTATTGCATCTAGTGATGTGAAATAATGCCCACGTCTATTACTTTCACGATCGACCGTTCTAAGGGCGCTTGTGCACTAATTAGTTATCGTTTCATATTTGTTTTAGAACTTTATGGCATTATGTATGTCAGGAAATAATTAATTTCACGTCTTTTTTACTTTGATCTTGGATATTTTACGGGAAACAAAAATTACGTCCTTATTATTTAGAATCCTTATTATTCACTTACTAAAAAATGAATGCGAATGATTGTACTAAAGTCCTTAGATTATGGAATCGTGCCATTATTATAGTAGGAAAGGTTTGTAGGTTGTTTGTAGTTGTTGTTGTTGTAGTATTTATAAGCATGTGTTAAAAATAATCAACCATTTTACGTAGTGTCCAAGTATTCATACTGTATGTTAGATACATCAAACTTTTTGTTGTTTACTGGAGCTCTTGGAACTGTACTACTGGGATGAAAGCTCATAATAATAATAATAATAATAACAAAAACATAGTGCACAATATATACTCAGTGTATACAGAAGTCTATTTTGACAGGAGTGACATCAGTTTAAAATTTAAACGACTTACATTATCTGGATTACAATTTACATTACTTAAATCTGGAACTTATTTGGTGCACTTATTCCATTATTATAGGGTGGATCATTATGTGAATAATAGTAATGTCTGGAAGTGATTCTCTCTAAGTACATTCGCTAAATTATTATTATTATTGTACCTAATATACTAACACTTGTACAGTTGAAAAAAAAGAAGATAAACCAGATCGAGTTTCTTACTGGTTCTTTTCGATGACTGGGATGTTTTTCGAACCGGTAGTAGTGTTTTGGCGTTCATAAGTGCCTTTTTAGGGCCTAAATTGAATAATTATTATTTTGATTTTGACATAGTGAGGACACCCTGAGAGCTAGGAAACTTACAGTATAAGTTTACTTGTTCTAGCTACAATATTATTAAATACTAGCTGTGCCCTACAGTTTCACCCGTGTTAATTTTATACGACGCTGACGTACCCGTGTGGGCAATTTTTTATACTTTGTGTAAAACTATCTACATTTTCATAAGGAGTAAATTATTTTTCAAATTATAATATAGCCTATGTTACTCGCTGATACTGTAGCTTTAAATTGGTGAAAGAATTTCTAAAATCGGTCCAGTGGTTTTTGAGTTTATCCATTACATAAAAAAAAAACAAACAAAAAATCAAAACTTGTCTCTAAATTGGTATAAATCAATAATAATTAAAAATTACCCTCTTAAATAATTTATAGTAGGGCAACCTAAAGGAACTTTATCTCATGGTAAGCAAAGTATATTTAACAACAATGGCTATCACTGAGAGATAGAGAATCTATTGCTGGTTGCCGCTGTTATGCCGTTCTGTAAATCTCTGGCCTATGTGATTGATCCCGAAATGCGACAACCCATAAGAGAGTCTTGAAGCAATGATGTCTGAAGCGTAGTGGTAGTTGTAGCGTGTACAATGAGCCTGTGTTTCGGTGAAGGAAAACATCGTGATGGTACATAGCATGGTGGTAGCTACGGCTTTTTCTAATGCACGCCTGGCTACTACCACTTTCAAGTTGAAAATTTATCGCCAAGTACCAAGAGGTGTGTTCCGGCAGCTGCACTTGAGAGCCACTCTTCCACTTGGCTTAGCGTGCTACCATCTTGGGCCATATCGACACTTAAGATCATGTGAAATGTTGGCCATAACGCTATACCTATTACGTTAAAAAAAACACCAAGCTTGATTGCAGAGCTTTTATGGCGAAACACCTTGTGTATGGTGGTCGCGACACCCAATCATACACAATTGTCGTGTCCAATAAAAAAATAAACTGCCTCATTAGTCTAGTGGTCGTAAGAATGGGTTGGGGTTGGAATCCCAGGTCGAGCAAAGTATTATTGGGTTTTTCCTACGAAATTCTCAGTAACAGCTCGGAGTTTGGTTTCTGGCCCGATTAATGGCAATAGGCTCGCCCCCTATTACATGGGACCTAAAAACATACTCGGCGTACTGTGGGTGTATATTAAATACATCTCTGCCCAACCCTTCGGAGAATACAGGCGTGATGGTATGTAAAAAAAAATTAATTAAAAACTAGTAAAAAAATGAATGACAAAATAATTTAAAAAAAATCTATCATATTCTATGGGTTTACATCACAACATAACAAGAGACAATTTGTACAGTGAATACAGTAATTTTCTTTCTTCAGCGGTATATTGACCTCGTAATTTAAATGTTTAAACAAAAGCCGCTGAAATACATCGGCAGACGTATGACAGACATCTTGAAATGTTTCTTTCAAGAGCGAGACCTTGTGTTTGACCTTTAAATATTCACAGAAATAATACCGTAAGAATTTATCTTACATTTCGTAATTTTATTTATTTTAGTATAGTTAGTATAGTTATAGATAGTTTAGCTCTTCGTTTGTAGGAAAATATTTTATTTTATTAATCACAATAAATTCATTTTCATTTCGTTAGATTATGTATATCGTGAACAAATGAATTGTTTACTAATCATTAACTATTGTGTTAATAAGTGTCTTGGAGATGTTTTTTTTTTAAATAGCACGGTAAAGAAGACGGAACTATTCCTGACGGTAAGCACAGTACAATCCAAGAACAGTGGTGACCACTGAGAGATCAATAATCCATCGACAGTCACCGCTGTTATGCCAGACAAAGTAAATAAAAAACGAGCGAGCCTTACAGTAGTCGTATAATATGATGTGTAACATCTGACTTAACATAAGTATACACATATAAATTAGTTTTTATACACTCACGCACACACTGTTGGCTGACAGTACCAACCTCTTGGAAATTGAGTAGGTACCATCTGACGGCAATGTCTATCAGCGCGCGCTCATTGGTCTAATTAAATAGCGCACGCTCAATGGTCAAATCAAATAGCGCGCGCTCAGTGGTCAAATCAAAAAAATAACACTCGTATTCTCCGACTGTCTGTTACACACTTCCGTACCTTTTCACGAAATCGCTCGTACAGATTACAGGAAAACGAGAAGAAAGTTGTTAACCATAAAAACTGGAAATTCACCGGCTGATGTCGAAATCCGACGCGCATAAGCCAAATCGAATAACTATGACTGTCTTTTCACCATATACATGCATGGTGGTCGCAACCCTGTTGAACTGAACAGCACTATCACCACTATAGCTATTTCCTCGTTCGTTACACTGCAGACTACACCACATGAGGGTAAGGGTGGCTTGGGTGCCCCAATACTTAAGAACTAAGAAGTTATTTATATATTAATGTGGATTAGTGTTCTAACTTTTTTCCTGATACTACCAAGAATGACTTTTGTCCTCAAACCCTTTAGTGTGATATTAGTTCGTTGTAATTATTACATTATTATTATAATTTTAAGCTCTCCAGATCTAATAAATACGTCCCGTTTTACACCCCTCAATCATTTAGCGATTTTAGTTTTTTTTCTGTCTAGTGAATAGAATTTCTAAAAAGCATGAAATCTATTACACAAAACTTCCGAATACATATATATTTTAATAAAATTACTAACATTTAAAAAAAATTTGAAAATCAGTAATCTAACTCTGAAAAACAATATTAATTATTGTTGAATTGCCGGAATTAATCAACAGGAATGATGTGGTCTTTTATCACGATAACGCTAGACCACACACATCATTAGTCACTAAGCAAAAATTAAGAGAGTTTAGCTAGGAGGTGTTATTGCATCCGCCATATAGCCCTGACCTTGCGCCTTCAGATTTTCACCTGTTTCGATATCTTCAAAATTCTTTAAGGTTAACATCAAGAGAGGACTGCCAAAACTATTTGTCGCGTTTTTTGATCAGAAGTCCCAAAGTTCAATGGAGTTATTTCTCTACCTACAAAATGGCAGAAAGTCATCGAACAAAACGGCACATATGTACTGTAAATAAATGTACATAAATAAACTTTGAAAAAAAATGTCTTGAGTTTTCATATAAAAATGCGAAGAAACTTTTTCTCCGACCTATTATGTAGCTCTTTTATTTAGTTTCAATTAGTTGTACTTTCTCCAATTATTATTATCTTGCAATGCACAACGGGAAACTTCATTACGTTATCAAAAATCTGTTTTTTCTATGAAATTTATGGTAACTCAGTATACGAAATAGCCATTCCATACAAAAAAATCCTGCCCGCTGAACACATTAACTTGTGAACTTTCATTATAAATGAACTGTTACTTGTCATCTGTAGTTAATTTATATTATTAGAAATTAGCAATGAGAAAAATACTGTTACAAAAAAAATCTTATTCCTGTCCCTTACAAAATGCGTAGGTATACTGAATTACCTTCAGGAATTTCATTTGCCTCCACTCGCACGGGCGTGAAGGTGCCTTTTGATAGGGCATTTGATTAGAATAAATAAAAAAAAAAATCGAAAAAAAACGTTGTCTAACCTCTCCAAAGATTGGGTATATTAATTAATTGCTAATTATTAATTATATTTTACCGGTCGATGTAATTGTTAATATCTCAAGAAATCTAGCTTCCCATAAATATTTTCATCTTTGATTTGATCTCACAATCATTTCATTTAACTATGATTGATTAAGGGTTAATTTTTCAATCGTAGATAATATTATTTAAGGTATAATTTTAACGTTTTGACGGATAATATTATATATGGGATACCTATCAAATATAAATATTATTCTACAAATAAAGTTATATGGTAATTAAAAAATCGGCCCTTAAACCAGTAAAATAGGGTCCATAAACATTTTACAATAATTATTTATAAAAATATCTAATACGTCATATAAACAATTGAAAAGCTATAATTATCTATTGTGCTACCGTGTTGGCTATGCGCAGACGCAGCGTGCGTGACATAAGATGCGCGTGAGAACGGGCCCGGGTAACGAACCCACTTACCGCGCTGGTTTATTTTCATTCCTATGTTTTGGCGAGTGAGTTGAGCGCACTTGACTACGAGCTTGTAAATTTAGAATATGGCATAATATTCAATATTTGAAACATCTAATGCGGCGGGTCAGACCGATTATTGGATCCAATGTTGGCGTGGAGACGCTTTGACCCCAACATTGACGGTGTGGAGTCAAGCTAATTTTTTTTAATAGACACACTGGATAATTTCAAAGTTTCATGTTAAAACATGGATAAATTAAAAGCGGTGAGTTGGGATCGCGACCACCATACACTTAGTTGTAAAATAGACATCATCACAATGACTTTGTTTTAGGTACATTATGTAATTTTTGTTTTTTCATACAAATAATGTTGCAACAAGTGTACAGCTCGCCTCATGGTAAGCGATTACCGGATGCTACGGACGCTTGTAAAACCAGAGGCATGACTAGTGGGTTTTCGAACTTGGAATGCCGTTGCCCGAAGAGCTCTTGGAAACCCTACCCACCGCAGAAACACAGCACAAGGTTATATGGCTGCAACCGTCTGTAGAAGGGGGATCTTTTTCTGGGGGGTTTCACACCGGAAGTGCTGCCACAAATAGAGAGAAAACTCCAGAAATATTTCGCTGTGACCTAACTCTCTTTTTCTTTCTGTAAAATGCAACAGTGTAACAGTACGACAATATTCTATAATATTTATAAAGTGGGATAGGTATTTTGTATTACATACCGTTAAGGGGAAGGGGATGGGCAAAAGGGATGAAACCTTTGCTGTATGAAACATTAGAGTATAGGCTCTTGATTATAAATACTTGAAAAAAATGCGTTAGATATATTTATCGCTATAGTTTTAGCTCTGTGGCCACAACCTCACCTGTTTTAAGTGATAATGTGGCCCGAGATGGTAACCAGCTAAGCCTAGTGGAAGACTGGCTCTCAAGTCCACCTGCCGGAATACACCTGTAACTTGAGGTTGGTAGCTAGGCAGGCAATAAAAAAAGCCCTACCACTATGCTATGGTATCATGACGATGTTTTCCTTCACCGAAAGTTCAGGCTCATTGCAGGGATTTGAACTCACGTATCGACAAGGAGTTCGTACATGCTACGAAATGAGCCATCATTGCATAAAGCATTTTTAGAAAATAAATACTTACAGAGATGTTACTAGTTTTGAAATATAGTTGCTTATTATTATTTCCGCAGGCAAATAAATTACTGTGAGAAATACGTTCAGGGAAACTTAAAAGTAATCCATACTAATATTGTAAAGCTGAAGAGTTTGTTTTTGTTTGGTTGTTTGTTTGGTTGAACGCGCTAATCGCAGGAAGTAGTGGTTAGAATGGAATAATTATTTTAGTGTTGGATAGACCATTTATCGAGGAAGGCTATATATAGGCTGTATAACATCACGCTACGACTAATAGGAGCGGAACATCAATGAAAAATGTTGCAAAAACGAAGAAAATTTATTCTTTTTGAAAGTTTCCATTGCGTGCGCTGCGTAAATGTTTAAAGTTATGCATAAATGATGTGTTACGGATTTTTTTCTTTTAAAAATTGCCCTTTACATCATTTGATTTCAATGAATATCTTAGGAGATATCACAGTTTTAAAATAACTCCGCAGCAAAATAATAATCAAGTACCTATAAATTGTATACGACAATTGTTATTTGACCCTGCTTACGTCCCACTCTCTCTAATGTGACGCAGACGAAGTTGCGCGGGTCAGCTAGCGTATCTGTCAATAATAAATTACCGCGTCCAAACTTTCGAAAATTAACAAATTTATCGCGAAAAATAGTAACACCGTATCCACCTATACACTCATTGTGTATCACTCGTCTATTGAACCAGAGTGTAAAGTTTTTCTTAACAGATTTTTTAAAGTGTGCGTGGATGTCTTAAATAGGGCTTCCACTCGGCGTAACTTATTTATGCTTTGTCTTATTGAATTTGAAGATCTTATGTCTTAAACTAGCTGACCCGCGTAACTTCGTCTGCGTCACATAATGGAAGCTCTAAAAAAAGAATAAATTTTCCCCGTTTTTGCAACATTTTTCATTGATGTTCCGCTCCTATTGGTCGTAGCGTGATGTTGTATAGCCTTATAGCCTTCCTCGAAAAATGGGCTATCCAACCTATTTGAAGCAATAGTTCCTGAGATTAGCGCTTTCAAACCAACTAACAAACAAACTCTTCAGCTTTACAATATTAGTATTAGTGTAGATGTGACACAAATGATATTTGGGTTAAATTCTTGAAACGCGAAATACACTAAAGGTTTGATTTTATCTTGTACAAATTTAAGATATAAATGTTCATTGTTTTGTACTTTTTCGATGGGCGTCAGTTCGTTTAAAACTCGCAATAAATGAATATTTTAAAAAACTTTGATGCAATTATTTATTATCATTACATGAAATATTAATATTTTATCATATGTCTGTGGTCACCTAGTACCTTTCAAATGCTTTAGAAAGCACTCATCGTCCCCTTTTAGCTTATATTAAAACAAAATTAAGTAATAAATAACGATACTAGAAATTGTAAGATAAAAACTTGGTTAAAAAATACGCGAATAAAGCAATACTGGGTATTTAAGTTTATTTGTTTGTATTAGTCTCGGTTGTAGATTTTCTGATATGACAGCCCTAACTAGAAAGCTAATTTACCATGTGGTCTGTTCCAGCTTCGAAATGATTTTCATTGCCAACAGACCAGACATGTTACAGTTGCAAATTTGACAGTTGACTGAACCCGTTATTTTCTACATTTACGCCTATAGGCCGGTATCTTAATTACTTTTTTTTTTGCAACCATTGTAACCTTGTTTCTAAGCACAGTATCATACTTATTTGGTACGTTGTAAAATAGACTAGTTCTTTTCAATTTTAATGGTCACCATTAACTAGAACTAGACAATTTTTGGTAAAAAAGAAAACCAACTTCAATGGGTTTTTAAAAGTTCTCTGGGTGTATCTTTGAAGTGTAGAAGATCCAAGGCCAATGAAATTAAAATGAGACTAACCTTGAGGCAACCCCTGCCCAGCAAAAAAAAAAAATATTGAAATCGGTTCATAAACATAAAATTAAAACAAGTATACATTCGAATTAGGAACCTCCTCCTTTTTTTGAAATCGGTAAAAAACTAAAACCAGACTACAGACATCGTTATGAAACCATAGCATGGTGGTATGGTATTTTTTAATCTCCCCAGCTAGTTGGCTTGATTCTGCGGATGTACCCCCCCGCACCAAAAATGAGATACGTTCAACCTGCCGTATAATAACCGCTTTATAGATGTGTTCCGGCAGCAGCACTTGAGAGGCAGTTTTGCCACTAAGCTCATCATCATCTTGAGTGACATCGTCACTTAAAATCAGGCGAGATTGTGACACTAATCGTATAAAAGATAAAAAGAAAACGTCACACTTCAACCCTCACGAGCAAAGCAGAGACCATATTTATTTATTTAATCTGGCAATCTGGAATCAGACATCTACAATCAAAATTTTTAATGCGGATGAATCCGGGTGGCATAGATAGTAACAGAAGTAAGGCACAGAATTTTCTTTAGAGATTTCTCTCTATTTGGGACGGTCCGACTGAAAATACCTCCACCCTATAGTGAGTATGATTTCCAGGTTTCCAGAACTCTTTGGGCTAGGGGATTCAACGTCGGTAGCCTATGGTATTACAGAAATGTTGGGGATATTTTCTGTAAATTTTGAACAACAATAATCTTCTGTAATAGTAATAAGCAATAGTTTATAACAATTTATATGTAATTTAGTGATAAGTTTCGTTATTACTTATACTAAAATAAGGCTAAGTTAGTTATAGTACATAGAGCTGCATTTGCATGTGCATCTTTTTTCATGGCAATTTTTAATGTATAATATTAAAAGCACCCACTTAAAAAAAGGTGTGGGCCAAGCGTACGCAGGTTTGTGTTTTAGAAAAAAAAAAACCTGTGATATTACAAGCGTCCGTAGGCTATGGCAGCCGCTTATAATCAGGTGGCCATATTCTTGTTTGATTTCGATTTTGCCACCTTTGTAGTATACACAAATAAAGAGTGTTATTTATATATTATTTATTTACATTTCTCGGTATGAATCGCAATGTGGCTCACAAACGGCACACTGCGTTGGTGAATCAGTCACTTTCTATAAACATACCCTTGGAAACAATGTTTTATGTATGTATTTCTCAGTACTCCAAAGCATATAGAGTGGTAACGTAAATAGGTTCGCTTTAAAAACAATTGCATAGTGGATTTAAAACAGACCTGTTTGTTGGCTGACTCATAATCATCTGTTCCGATATGTTTTTTTCTGCAAAATAGACTGCGGTCATGCGGCCTTGTGTGACTGTGTGACTTTACTAAATTTTGTATTATTTTCCGCGTTTAACATTGTTAGATTACTAGCTGTGCCCGTGGCTTTACTCTTGTGGAATACATAATGCTGTGGATCGGGCTTAAGGTGATATTTTTATGTATATATATTTAACCGCTGCATAACAAGCAAAATTTAATAACAAATGTATATTTTGTGTTAAATGTGCTGTGAAGTAATATATACCAAATAAATAAATAAAAATGTGCAAATTGTGCTACCCCGGCTTCCGGCTATTTTAAAGACAAAAATGAATATTATAGGTCTTTCGCTAAACATTTTTGTAGGTCTTTATTAAATCTACAATTATGTTGTACATTGGTTTGATATATATCTTGTGGTTTACTCAGCACAAGCCATGTAAGAGGTATAAAATTCTCGATTTTCTGAATCGATTTCTATTTGTGCGGAACCCTAATCAGTCAGGAATACTGACAAAATTGTCTTACGTAGAGCACCAAAAACGGCATTGTACAAGGTGTCCAGAAAGAGGTTCGGTTATGTGTGGACGTTATGATAATGCCAAAAATTACGATATTAGGAAACTGCCAAAAAAAGTTATTGTTTATTCTAGCATATGAATTGGAGAATTATTGTGGCTAATAGAATGTTATCCAAATGATACCGTTACGTTACTGGCACTCTTCTAAACGGAAACGAAGATTGGCGATAACACGTTGACACATAGCTATCGATATTGCTGCCATTTCTGACCTGATGTAAATTTGCTTTAACTGGGTTAGATATCGTCGGATTGTTTTGATTAAACCTTACTTTTAAGGTATCCCCATGCAAAATAGTCAAGCGGGCTAAGGTCGGGGCTTCTGGGAGGCCAGTTGATGTTACCCCTTCGCGAAATGACTTTATTAGGGAATAATTCGTTAACAACTTCCATTGAGTCATTTGAGGTATAGCAAGTGGCCCATCTTGCTGGAACCACGTTCTTGAGTTGAAACCTGCAAACTCCTGCAACTCTGGGACTAAAAAATTTCGCAACATATCGCAATAACGGTCACTATTCACATTAATTGCTCGGCCTCGTTGATCTTCATGAAAATAAGGACCAATTATGCCTTTAGCAGACATAGCGGCCCAAACAACGACCTTTGGGCTATGCAGGGGTCGTTCATGCTTTCGTCTCGGATTCTCCACTACCCAGTACCGACAATTCTGCTTATTAACATGACCATTCAGGTGAAAATTTGCTTCGTCACTGAACAGTATGTTGTTAAAGTTGTTAAATCGCTGCAGCATTTCGTTCGCAAAATTCAGTCGATTAGCATAGTCCGTATCCTTCAATTCTTGAACCAATTGAATTTTATAGGCTTTTAGATGTAAGTCTTTCTTTAAAATCGAATGTAAAGACGATTTTTGATGTTCAACGCTTGGCTTCGCTTTCGGATGGATAAAGCGGATTTTGACAAATCCGACGCCTCAACTTCTTCAATTGTTTCTTCATCGCGAATGAACGTGGACGACCAGAGTTTTGAATTTTAACTGTCGCACCTGTATTCTCGAACATCCTGATCCATTTCAATGCTATCGTCACTTGGCGCGTGGCGTGTATGTTATTGCAAAGAATAAAGGTTGAGCAGTCACTATTGAATCACGCTTTACGATAATACATAGCTCGTACGCAAAATGCGCGATCGTCCCCGAGTTGTTCCATCGTGACTAAAACTCCAAAAATGGCGGACGTTACGAACTCCCCTTCACCCTTTTAGACGCCCACGTTTCGAATATGGCGAAAACAAATACCCGATACCCTTTCTGGACACCTTGTACAATAAGAGTTGTTATGTGTGGACGTATATATAATGCCGTCCCTTAAGATATTAGGGAACTGCCAGAAAAAAGGTTTGCCAGAAAATTAAAATTGTGGCTAATAGAAAAATCATATTATTCTATCAGACTTCAATAATAATAAGGTAGAATATTGTACATATAGATAGCTTTTCTAAGTAGGTAAAATATGTTAAATTTTAATAATTAAATATTTTTAATTTTAAGTATATTTTATGAGAATAAATTTAATTAATGTAATATTTGTATGTCGCAATGTGACTATATGTACCCGGACTCGTATAATTATAGACTAAACACCGACATGTAACCTGTTTATAAATTATTATTATAATGATAAATTATTTTTCTAAAATAAAAGTACCCTAAGCTGCTCTCTATAACATCAACTATCTGCCAGTGAAAATCCCGTCACAATCGGTCCAACTGTTTCGGATCAAAACCGGAACAAACGAACATATAGACAGATTTCAAGATTTTTTTTTGCAGTTTTTTTATACAACTGAGTTGGTAAATAAGCATACGGCCCGCTTGATGGTAAGCGGCTACCGTAGCCTACGGACCCTTGTAATGCCATAGGTATAAATTCAATTATAATGATCTTTCTTACGTTACATAACGTAATCTCCTGTGGAGATCCGCAGGAGAACCAAAGTTATTGATATAGTCCTAATAAAAGCTGGACTTAAGTGGCAATGGGCGGGCCACGTAGCTCGTAGAACGGCTGGTCGATGGGGCCCAAGAGTTCTCGAGTAGCGGCCACGCACGGGAAGCCCCAGCGTGGACAGACTCACCAGAAAGTTGTCCGATGACCCTCTGAGACTTGTGGGAACCCGCTGAATGCAGGCAGCATAGGACCGGTCGTGGCTTTTTTTGGGGACATTTGGGGATGTATTTCGGCTGAAATGATTAATGTTGATGATAATTAACATACTATAAGTTAGACGTAAAATTAATTAAACGTTCATGTAATTATTATAGAATTTTAATTCTCAATTTGCAGGAAAACTTGTCATATTAGAAACTAGCTGTGCCCAACAGTTTCACCCGAGTTAACTTTAACCGACAAACAGCGCGCCGCCAACACTCCCGTGTATGCTACATAATAATTGTTCTCACTTCTCGCAAGTACTAATTATTTTAATTTTTCATTATCTCCTAGAATATATGCAATATAATACAATATACGTTATAGCACACGAAACAAAACATACATATTACGTAGCTATTTACAATATTTGTGTACAGGTAGGCGGTCTTATCGCTTAGAGCGGTTTCTTCCAGGAAACCATAAAAATAAATAATTATATGTGTCCAATTAACACGCTATATAGTCAAATACGTTTTATAAATAGACACGTTATACTTTCACTAAAAGCAATTTGAATATATTACAAATTTTGTTGTCAGCATGTTGAAACAAAAGAGATAGAAAATCACAGCGTAAGACGGAAACTCTGTTGTCCAAAAAGGACAAAAGTTTCTTCCCTCTCACGCCGGTATTAAGTCGAAAGTAAACTGAAGGTAATTGTCCACCATTCGCAATTGAATGTAAAGAGCGTCAATGCCGTATCTACTTATAAAATATCATTGTATATAGGGCAACATCTAACTTTATAAAAATGCCTTTATGATGAAGTAACTTTTATTCGTAGAGATTAATATGCCATGCCTATAAATAATGCACATAAATTTGTTGTAAAAAACTGCGCTCCAACAGACTACAACCTGCGTACCATCTGTATCTTATATCGGGGTCAACGCACTTTTAATTATCAATATAATTGGTGTACTCCTCAAAATGTTTGCAATTTAAACATATTGTTTAATCAGTAATGACGATTTTAGTTGTATATCCGAGCGAATTATAATTCACCAATATATTTAGACCTTCTCAGTTACATTAAATATGGAAGGATTCCATAAACGTTTTTTATGTTGGGAGTTCCCTTTAAATTCTTCGTTCGGTTGTTTCGACGCACTATGTTGCTAGGGGCACTTCACGCTTAATCGGTCCCAGGCAGTATTATTACGTCATCGGAGCTTGGAATGTCGCAGCTTGTTTCGTAGAAGGACGCAATGTACTTCTTTGTCCATAGATCGTAGTGCGAGTTTTGTGTTCAAAATAGATTTTAGTTCATTAGTTCAAGGTTAGTATTGTTTTGTGATAGGGTTTCCTTAAGCAATATTATTTAATTGGGCCCTTATCGGATTCAATTAGCCTGTTAATAGTTATAATACACATTTATGTTTTTTCTTTAAACATTCATGATGTAACCGAATAATCTTTTACTTTAATAGGAGTTAATTAGATTTAGAACGGAGGTGAGATAAATGAGGTTTGGTCATAAGATTTAATTACATATATAGTTTTGTTATTTAAAATAAATATAGTCCAATGACATATAATAATAATGACATACGCAGAGTGGATTTTAAAAAGTAACCAAAAATTAAAAAATTAATAAATCACTGACTTTAATGTCATAAATTAAATTGTTTTTAATCTTTTTGATTCTACTAGCTGGTAATGATATGAATTTTTTATACTTCTGTGGTAGCAAACAAGCATACTATCCGCCTGATGGTAAGCGATTACCGCATCCTATGGACGCTTGCACTAGTTGTAACACCAAAAGCATCACATGCGCGTTGCCGACCTTTAAAAATCTATTCCCTCCCCTATTGTAGTCCCCTGGGAAAACCACAGCAGGGATCTAATTCCGTATCCGGAGCGTTCGTGGAAGAAAACCCCTCTTCCTCTGTAACTGGATTGTCCGCGACAATGTAGGTTCGAAGAAGAGGATGAACTCCCTGCCGATAGCGAACGCTGCGATGGTAAAAATTAGCCGTTGGCATCATGTCGAACAATTTCTTGGAACGCAACCCATTATACAAACGGAAGAACGCGTACAAGGAGACAAAGTCTCTCCTTAAAGGTATGAAACTGAAGATATTCATGACCGTACGAACACTATGATATTTAATGCAAATTATACATGGATTTTTTTAATAGTTATATGTAAAATACACACGAAATTTTTAATCAAGCTTATCATTTTATTATGATTGTTAAGGTTCAGGTCAATTTTATGAGGTCACAGAAAACATGGAGAAATCGGACGAAGCTCATGCACTGTAGGCAAACGGTACTGATACAATATTCACGATTACTATTGGTTGTGCAAAAATCAGGACTACGTTTAAGGGATTGGTACCAGTTGGACCGGGCGCTCGCTGTGGACCATATGCCATAGACACCGTTCGTCCGGCCCTCGGACGGTGCTGCATGAGGAAGCACAGCATGAGGTTTTACCTGTTGTTGGTACTTTCACTGGTATCTGCATCTGATCACTCGAAGGGAGCCCACGACCACGTGTCATGAATGTGTTGCTGTGGAAGATAGGGCGCAACACACCCTTTGGAGTGAACGTCTCACTGCCGTGTGTGGTTAGGCCATGCTCGACAATGAGAGGTTGTGGACGGCTTTGGTCACCTTCAGCAAGGACGTGATGGCGCAGAGCTTGAGGGTGTTTTGTTCACTACCTTCTTCCGTCGTAGCCAAAGCAGGGAACATTCCGACCACACACATCCGACATATCCATCACATTGACTTCCCTTTCCCTCGCCTTCCTTCCCTCCCTTTCCTTTCCTTTTAGAGACTCTCCTTTGATTGTTCGCAGTCCGGTATAATGTACCAATAATGGGTTCCCCCTCCCCCTTTAAAACCACAGAGCAAGATGTACGCAGATCGTATCGGCGACGACATACATCCATGGATCTGCCGCAAAATATTGATAAACATTGATTTAAAGTTATTTTTTTATCGTTATAGGTTTAACGTTGTGGCCACAATCTCACCTGATCTTAAATTACGATGTGGCCCAAGATGGTAGCACGCTAAACCTAGTGGAAGACTGGTTCTAAAATGCAGCTGCTGGGACACACCTATGGTGCTTGGCGACAGTTTTTCAACTTGAGAGTGGTAGTTAGCCAGGCGGGCATTAGAAAAAGCCCTACCACCATGCTATGGTTTTATCACGAAGTTTTCCTTCACCGAAACTTCAGGCTTATCGAAGGGATTCGAACTCACGTCGTACGATGCGGAGTCCGTACACGGTACCAACTGAGACATCATTGCATACAGAATTTGTTTCGCTACAACGTACACTTACATTACAACCTATAAGCATACGAAACTAGTTGTGTAATAAGTAATATTCTATCCATGGTAAAAATAATAAAATTGGATATTGAAATTTAAAAAAAATGCAAACTTAATTTTGAACCATATTTGCATAGTTTCATTGTTGATTGTACATTCAGACCTTGAGGGCAACAGTGTGCTGTACGTCGAATGGTAGCAGGAAGTGGTATGGAATAACCTTTGGATTTCCAACGTTTGGTTTACCTTGTTACTAGTTTTAATTACATTATTTAGTTTTATTGTTAATTCGCTAATAAGTTAATAAACGATGCGGTCAAAATGTCTTCATAATTAATAAATTTTTGAAATTGTTTATTTATTATAATAGGAACGCCAACAGCCAACGCTGTCGTAACAACAAGAAAAATGCGTAATACAGAGTTTATTTTATATGCTAGCCAATCAAAGGTGAACACAATATTTACATATATGGTGACATAAATCTGAAATGGTTGTATAATTTTCAATAACTATTTTAGTGCTCGCGGTTACTATTTTTACTTTACTAAGTACCTGACATCAACAAAAAATTGGTAGTATATTTATGGCCCATTACAGTTCCATTTTGCTGTAATAATAAATTATTAAAGGCAAAACGAAACAAAAAACCCGACTGCAAACAACAGAAACAATTGAGTAAAAATATTTTTTCTGTTTTTGCTTTTTATTTGTTTCCCTAACGTCGTACTTAAATATTATATAGCCTATGTCACTCTCATAGTTAAGACGAATCTAACGACACCTCGTATGTTAAAATACATTAAGCCGTTTAGGCTACAGAACGTCCCAAAGAAAAAGACATAACATATATACGCTCAAAAAACATAACCCTAATTTTTCGCAGTCGGGTAAAAATATAGAAATTACACTGACATACAGTTTTATTCGAAATTAAAAAAAACTATTAATAAATTAGTTTTATTGATATTTATTATGGCCTTCTCTAGTTTTTAGGAGCATAAAATGTACCATAGAGAGTTAGGAAAAAAAAAAAATTCTAAAATTATTTAGAAATTTGTCGTGACAAACTGTTTTTATAACATTTATCACTAACATTATTTTTTTAAATTATTATAATTGGCATTCGAAATAGGAAACGAAATCATATATCGAAAACATTAGGATATGTCCTTTGGTTGTAATATATATGCACATACATAGATACATACGTCTATATAATCAAAGGTTATGTTTAAACTTGCACGACATAACAATTTACGCTCTAAATAATAATTGTAAATAAATAAGTAATTATAATAAATCAATAATTGTACTATAAAACTCATTACTGAACTCTATTTGAGAATCTAACCTTTGACATCCCATATCGCTTAATCTCTAACCAAACTAAAATAATATTATTAAATAAATATAACATGTATGTAAATTAATTAGGGTTGTCTAATTTAATATTTACATTATTTATTGTTATTAAAGATTATAAAAGAAAACAAGATATTAAATAGGTAAAAGGTAAAATGTTTGAATTAAGATTAAGTTAGACAAAGAGGCAATGCGCATGAGCCGCAGCTGTAGGAAACACCTGAAAGACGGCCCGTGTACAAATCAAAAAGACACAGAACAAAGCCCCCCCTAATGAACTTGTTAAAAGTTCCCAACTCGGGCTGTGATTTGAAGAAGTCTCGATGTTTCTCGGGTCGTTGCCTCTTTTGTTCTAAATCCACTATCTATATACAGCTGAAAATTTTAGTTCAAAACTATCACATACTACGGGAGTGAAAATGTATGCGAATGTTTTTTTCTTTGCGCTTTAGTTTTCTAAAGCCTACTTTAGACTACACAATAGTCGTATGGTGTTAAGGATGCTAGGGTTCTATATATTCCATTTATTTTTTAAATTTATAGGTTTAGCGTTGGCTACAATCAAACCTGGTGCTAAGTGTCGATGTGACCCTGGATGGTAACACGTTAAGCCTAGTATTGGTCATTAAGTTCTGCACGGAACACTCCTATAGGTGACAGGGCTTGGTGACAGATTTTCAACTTGTACGTGGTAGAAGCCAGGCGAACATTATAAAAAGCCCTACCACCATACTATGGATTTATTACGATGTTTTCCTTCACTTGTATATAGCTCAACGTAGTCTCCGTACTGAGTTGCTTATTGTCGCTTTTTCTATGCAATAATGAAATGAAATATCTTTCCATCTCTCTGTGACGTATTCTATAGGAACCGTATGATACAGATTTCTTTTGAAAATATATTTTTTTATACTAGCTCGGCAAAATAACTATACTGCACTTAATGGTAAGTACTGTTCAGTCACAAATAACGATGACCGTCAGTGATACTTTCAGCGGCAGTCGTCGATGGCATGTCGGCCTTCTGAAATGCCTCTTCAACGCCGCGTTTGAAAGACCGAATATCATAGGAAGGAAGGAACATGTTGATTGGGAGACAATCCTCATCTGCACGGTAATGCAATAGTAAGAATTTGTGAACTTCTTTGTTAGTGCTGCCTACCGTGATGTATCGTGTAGCTGAATTTTATTATTGGCAGTGTTCCTGAGAGGGCTACATTCGGCAACATCTTAGGAATCATAATATTTTTAACTCCTTATTTAATCCTCTATTATGGGATAATTTTTTTACCGACTTCAAAAAAAGAGGAAGTTCTCAGTTCGAATGTATATTTTTTTATGGATGTTCAGCCATAACTCCATTGTCTAAGGCGCGATTTCGATGATTCTTTTTTGCTGGAAAGGGGATACCTTAAGGGTATGGCCCCATTTTAATTTCATAAGCATTAGTCCTGCAACTTCGGAGATACACGAGGGAACTCTTCAAAATCATTAAAATCGCTGATCTTTTATTACCCGACTGTGAAAAAGGAGGGTTATGTTTTTCGAAGAACGTATGTATGTATGTCTATTTCTTTGGCCTGTACTTATAGCCTACACGGCTTGATGGATTTTAGCATATTAGGTGTCGTTAGATTCATCTTAATTGTGTCACTGAAAAAGGCTATATAATATTTATACAACATTTATTTATTTATAAAACGTCTGGGTTTTTTGTTTCCTATTTCATAATTTGTTTGTTGAAAATTGTCTTGCCATGAATCTTATCTTAGCGCCCACTTTATAAGAACGCGTGTGCAACATTTCATGCTTCTAGACAATCTAGATCCGCCGGTTTGAGGTGTGGGCTGCACGTCAGTCAGTCTTAAGTGTTTTATTAAGTCGATTATATAACAAACAGGTAAACATTATTAATATTGAAATGTGTTGTACCTTAATTGCGTTTTTTATTCTCACGGAGTGAATTGACAATCACTAATGTGAAGCAAACATAATATACTCCCATTTGTTTTTGTAGTGTTGTGTAATTGTATATTTTACGGTACATTATTACAATCGCAAGATTTGAAATATTGAATTGAAGGTTTTTATTTATTTATTTAAATATTTTGTGTTATTCAACAAACTCAATCATTTACTATTATCATTACATAATTCAAGTAACTATAAAAATAATATAATATAATAGCGAACTACTGCAAAAAAAAGAAAACTAAAAAAATAACGCTTCAATTGACCCACGAGAGGTGCGAATTTGCCTCCCTTATTCGGGCTTCACATAATATTATGAAGGGTCAAATGTTTTTTTTATACTTATCAATAGGTATAATATCTCATACGCGTTTACAATTAATACCGATGTGTGACATCACTATTTTAAAAACATAATATGCTTGTAATACAGGAAATGTCATTTAACTCCGTGAGAATAAAAAAGGCAATATAGTTAAAATATATTACTAACATTATCAAGATCAATTTTTTTTTTGTTAATTTTAGTGAACGCAGTTTTGTTTAGAGTTACGACTCAGATTTCAAATATTGTTTTTCACTTTATAGCTTATTTATTGAGGAAGGTTATAGGTTATATTACTTCACTCTCCAATCGTCGATATTAAGGAGTTATAGATTTGTTCCTTTTATCAATTGTTGTTTCCACTTGGTTGTCCAAAACAGAACTGTCCTTAGAACAGGGCTCGCTCATAGGTATACCAAAATAAAACAATAGTCGCAATTGTTAAAGTCTATGGATTAAAAAGAAAACTTGTATTGTCTCTTTCTGTCAGAGTGTAACAATGTAAAAGTGGGTGTACCGTGTGTCGTTTTAAAATAGAAGAACAAAATATTAAGATGTCTTTATTTTATTAAAATAACCATGACAAAAATAATAAATCAACAGCAATTACTAGAATGGCCTTGAACTTTACGACATCGTTTTTAAGGGGAAGTGTGCTATTGTTTGTTTAATTATGTAATCGGACCGATAAGCTTTGAATGTGTGTGTGAACTGCGATTTAATTGATGCTTGAGGTTTCGAGTATATTCTAGGCGTTTTCAGATAAATCGGGAATAGATTTATAAAATTCAGATCGTAACAATATGCAATTGGTTTCTCGGAAAAGGCTCTAATGATTTGGATGAAGTTTTGTATTTAAAAAACGCTTTACTTTACTTTTGTTTATCTAGATAGTTATTTCTTGGAATATTTAGGCGCAACTTGAGTATAACTTAGATCTTTTTTCAGACAGAAAAGATTTACTACAGACGTACGTAAAGGTTATTACACCCACATTTTTTTTTATTGTAAGCGCCGTCTACTCAGTCTTAACCTGATATTTAATATATAAATGTTTTCTCATAACATGTATGTATATTAGAAATACGACAACCAATCAAACAGGAAAATTCTATGTACAATGGAACATTATGAATTCATATACGTAACATTTTGCTAAGATTTATCTAACATCATTTATAAAGCTAACATAATTTATGAAAATTTTTGTTCACAATGTTTCTACAAAATTTTACCAAGTTTACGTTATATGTAACTCCTTCATTACACTCGTCAGTAATGAGTCTGTTAATTTAAAACCTTAATAAAGCTCAGTGCGTACACTCGAAATTGTCGGAGGGCTTTCAATTTACTCTATAATTGGCACCGTTCGGTTGGGCAGATGATCTTTAAGTGCTTTTAATGTTTGGCGTAATATTATGTCGGGGATATCTGGCTGGTCCCGGTGGAGCGACGGATTACACAGCCGGTGGGCTGCAGGCTCCCGACTCACCTTGGAGAGTAATTATAATGATCGGCGCCGGAACCCTAGTCTGGAACGGGACTCCTTCCTGGAGAGGCGTGCCGGGCGACGGGGTGGCGCAGCGGAGGTACGCCTACGCTTCCTATCTCCCTTTCTAACTCTAACATAGCCTAGCGTCAAATATCCATCCTCTCGCTCGAACGTCCCGTCTCTACCCCCACGCCCCCACGCACCGTAATAACCCAATTTGTAAGAACCCCCCATTTTCAAGGACGGCCGTCGGTCTTTATGGCGGCGGCGACGGCGGCGTTGATTCCCGACCTTGTTTATTTCAGTTTCTTTTTGTTTAGGATGCTGTGCTTATTTTCGTTACTGGCCGGGGTCTCGCTTGTTGTTTTCCTGGCGTCGTAGGTTTGTTACGACGAGCACAAAGGTCCTTGTGATCCTTTGTAAACGTCCGATACCAATTACATAGTGTTCAAAGGCGTCAGGCCTTGTACCTCGAGTGTGACGTGATAAGTAATTGGATATATTCTCAATGACGTTCGGTAGTCCGTGAATTTATTCATTACGATAGTTTCAAAGGTTTTAATCCGGCAATCGTATGAGCTGAATAACGTCATATAGTTAAATTTGTATCTATACGTTATACTTGCGTGATATATGTAGGCTTCAATCGCAAGGCCGATGTAAAAATGGGCGTTGTTATATGCAGAAGCCTGGGAGTGAGGGTTGCGTCATTTGTTTAAACGATTCTAAAGTTCAAGGTCGCCCAAGGCACCCTTATCAAAACCCGTCCTTTGGTCCGTCTAGACGATTTCACACCTCCATCTCGTGAAGGGTCCAGTTAGATTACGAATTGTCTCTCTTTTCCCTTTTATTCTTAAACG
This sequence comes from Saturnia japonica, assembly GCA_033032175.1. NCBI lineage: Eukaryota > Metazoa > Arthropoda > Insecta > Lepidoptera > Saturniidae > Saturnia > Saturnia japonica. The sequence goes on along the minus strand of CM065305.1, from coordinate 20,976,727 downwards.
AAGTAAAAAAAAACTGTTTTATGGTTTTTAAGTTTGCTTGATATCACTTACACTCAGTGAAAAAGCGAAAGCAGTGAAGTGCTATAGCTTTGAGCGTTCAGTTTTTTGTTAATTACTGCTAAGGATTTTTTGTCTCGTGTTAATTTGAATTAAATTTATCATAAAGTTTTAATTTTTCAAAGTTTTTAATTTTCACAGCATAATAGGCTCATACCCAATATGAATAAAATTACAATAAAATAAAACTACACGCTTAACAAACTCAAAAAAAAAAAATTCTCTATAATATAGTTTTACAACCTTATGTCTACGACTAATATGTCAACTTTTACTTGACTTACAATTGTTATCATTGATCGAAAATATCATCAAAAGGAAATAAAAAATGGGTATCATCCAATTAACATTTAAATCATGATGCCAAAAAACCTCAATAATATAATTTACCAAGATTTTTTAAACAGTTTCGTGTGCAACGGCAATCTACGTGTAAAATATAGCATAATAAAAAAAAATGACTACCGCAAAGACATGCGCATATTGATAAATGCTGTCAACACACTGCGTTGATAGGTTAAATGTGATAGTAAAAATTAGTTGTACAATAGTTAATTTCTACACCTGACAAGCCGCAGAAAGCTCGTAGCGGTCGTTACGTATAGAGACCGCGGGAGTTGAATGCAGAGCTAATATAAGGAATTCGATAGTGCTGTAAGCTATGACATAAATATAATTATTGCTGTCGATAGTGAGGATGTCGATAAACCTCAACGTTGTTTTAAATTTAACATTTATATTTTGGTTGACAAAATGAATAACCAAGGCAATAATTTATCAGACATTGTGTATCAATTATTTCACATATAGAAATCAAACTGAAATAATAATTTATCTAATACTATTAAGTGAGCAATTCTTGTATATATATATAAATGTATAATTTCTCGGAAATGGCTCCAACAATTTGGGGGAAACTTTGTATTTGGATAATGTTGATCATTTCAAGTTTACTTAGATAGGTGATTGTATTTTTTTTTCATTAAGACACTGAGTGAATCTCGGTCGCCTAGATATTAGAAATTTAATCACCATCAGTTTTATTTTTCGCTATTTCTAGTGCTTGGCGAAGAATAAAAACATTTTTTTTTTGTAACAAAACATGACGGACTAGGATCACACATAATTAAAAACAAAAAAAAAATTAAACGGGGCCGCAAGTCAAGTACTAATGCGATCAGTAACAGTACGATAGTGGTCAAATACGGTACTCACATCACTATAGTAATGGCGCGTGAGACGAGGCGTGCGGGCGGCGGGGGGAGATGCCCCTGCTCTTCACCTTAAACCCCGACTGCATTCAACTCGTGCGCTTAAAATCAAACAAATAATGGCTTAAAATTATACAACTTTTTTAAATTAACAACAAGCCGCCGTGAACGCACTCCTTTAGCTTTTGTTGTTGTCACTTCTCACTTCTCGTACTTCCCCATATTTTGCCTGATTGCTTGACGATCATGGTTACTCATCTGCTCCTTAGAATTGTAGCGTAAAGTTATATAGCTTATAACCCTACTAAATAAATAGGTAATAAAATAAAAAAAAATATTTTCAAATCTGAGTGTTAGTTTCAGAGATTAGCGAGTTCAAACATACAATCCTCTTGAGCTTTATAATATCAATAGCTGTACCACGCCACCAACGCCCGGTACGTTTTCCATCATAATTTTTCCCACTTCCCGCGAGTACAAATTATTTTATGTTCCAAATAACATGCTATAAAGGGCAAAGTTTAACTTCATAAAATTGTCTTTATGATTCGTTCGTAAGGATTAATATGGCATGCCTAAAAATAATGCTCATAAATCACTTTTTAAAATACAACAAATTTTTGTCACAAAATTATTATATCTTATTATTATTATTATTATATCTTATTGTGGCAGATTTTTTTAGATATGCTAAGTATTAGTATTTTTGTAAAACGTTGCATTTCCGTATCGTTAACTATTACGCCATCACACACGAATAAAGCAGTTTGGGAACACTTCCACTTTCGACTTACTTATAATAAATCAATATTTAAAGCTAGCTGAGAATTGTAGCCTAATAAAAGATGCCTGTAATACTATTCCTCGTAAATTTGGCTATCATAAACAAAGATAATTTTTCAAATTCGACTGGTAGTTCCAGAGATTAATTAGCATGTTGAAACAAACAAACAATAAAAAAATGTGTTGTGCGATTCACACATGATAGAAGTGAAACTTCAATAAATCGACAAAAACTTCACCCAGTTCCAAACGGTCGTAAGCGCCAGTAAAAAATGTAGCCCTTACCTTACACAGTATACCATTCATATTAGCTTTTTTGTCTCTTACCTGTCGTTTTTTCCGTTGCATCCGGTTTGAAATCACAACGATTCTAAAGAAGTTTCACTTCAAAAACTATTGCGCTTTATTATAATATGGTATAGTATAAACGACTACATATATTCAATGTCCGTTAAAAGCCTGACCGTATTGAAAAAGTTATTAATCACATTTTATTTATAGTTTTCATTAGGAAAGTGAAAATAAAAAACAACAAAAAGCGTGATCAATTGATTGTGTGATTCGACGAGCGTTCGTCCACTGTAGTCATTTAGAAGCGATGAATCAATGAGCACTAACATAGAACCTGAAAGAAAAAGTGATAATATTGCGTGGTTAATTTTATAGTAATTTTGTGCGTGGAATTATTCGTCTGATGATTTTATTTGAATCACCGGTTGTAAAACGAGACCGTTGATATTGTAATAGCTTCTCGTAAACTGTAAATAAATATGAATATTTTAAATTTATTAAAAGCCTCACGCTCGTGTCCATGTTGTGCGATATTTATTATTTAGAATTTTGTTTGCAAATACTTTGTAATATTTTTTGCAAACTATCATGTACTATCGAAGCAATGATAACTCAGTTTGTAGCCTGTACGGACTCCGCGTCGATTGACATCAGTTCGAATCTCTGCAATGAGCTTGAACTTTCGGTGAAGGAAAACATCGTGATGAAACCATATCATGGTGGTAGAGCTTTTTCTAACGCCGCCTGGCTAGCTACCGCCCTTAAGTTGAAAATCTGCCGCTAAATACCAATAAGTGTGTTCTGGCAGCTGCACTTGAGGGAAATACTTCCGCTAGGTTTAGCATGTTACCATCTTGGGCCACATTGCCACTTAAGATCGGGTGAGATTGTGGTCACAAAGCTAAACATAAAACGATTAAAAAAAAAATACTGTTCTATGCTTTTAGTTCATTAGAGTTCATACATAAAAATGATGTCACTTAAAGCCTTATACATTATATGTGGTTGGAAAGTATCTGAATATTGATTTTTGCGACAACCCTGAAATGAAATTTCTTATTTAATTCGGTACAGTGAAACGGTTCTCGCCTTTCAAAGAGTCTGAAATCAACATTTATTGTCAGAACGCATTAGTGATAACGTTAGGTATTTCGCCCACAGACTCCGGATTCCAGTTTGATAAATCGTGCCTTTAACTTATCATTTGAATTTCGAACAGCTTGGATAGGCAAAAAATTAACGCCCGCCGGCTTAAATAACGGGATTTGGCGTACTGAAAGGTCAAAGGTTTTCTGTCATTTAGGTAACTTTGCTCCGATTGTAACTAGAGCATTTTGTCAAATACAGCACCATCGGGCTTGGGGCTATTGGGATTTGGGTGGTATTTTAGGAGTGGGTATGGAGGCGGTGGGTTTGTCGCGCTGAGTTGGTCAAGCGTAAATGAGTGTACAGTAAGTAAACATCGAAAAGTTTTGACATACATTTTTTCTTTCTACATGAAAATATTAACTACAAAGTACACACATTCAACGTATATGTAATTCCCACTTTAACATGAACTTATATACAGATATAAATATACAATGTAAAAAAAATATTATATCGTATCCTACTGGTTATCCAATTTTATTTTAATATAAATGTATCATAATTTATGTAGACGGAAGATGATTTCTTATTATATTATATAGTTAATGAGTTACATATGAATATATTATTTTGTTTAACGCTTCAAGGATATAGAAAATAATTAACGATATTTTTTCATGCACACTTCTTCATTTACCAAAAACAATCAAATATTAGTGTTATTAACAGAATAAACATGAGAAATTATTAACTGAGTAAAAAAAGGGAAGGTTGTCTATTTTCCTTGTATATTTGTAAGGACGCGATTTTCGACCAATTCTTATGATTTTTTTACTATATAATTATGAGTAGATTTTCGTATACATTATTTTATTGACACATTATTACAGTAAAGACTAATAGGACCAATATTGTAGGACTAGTAATCACATAATAATAGATTTTTATTACTTTTTGTTTAAGTTATTGTTGATTTCAATATTTGTCTATATGCGTAAAGGTATTTTTTGTTCTTATTATAAAATGTCTTACATTTAACATATACTACTGTTCATAACTGTACTGCGGTTAAGCTTTCGTTCGTCGGAACGGGCGCATAGAGAGTGAAATGTGCCACCGATAAAGCAAGACGCCAAAAACATGAACTTATTTTTTTTAACAGCCATTCAGTAGCTTTAGTGCTTTTACGGAAACGCCGTTGGGGCGAAAAAAAAAATTCTTAGCAATTCTTTGCACACTCTGAAAATATAAGAAAAATCACAAATAACCTATATTTATAACCTAGATAATATCGTATTAGAAATAATATGTAGCTGTAAATTTTTAATTTAAACAACATGTTATAGTCATGCCGTTTCTTGTCGGTTTAAAAGTCTTACGTAGTACTTGTATGCTTAAATTAATAAAAAAATAGTATCATTTGCTCTTGTACCGTTAATGCCTCCTCAATCTGATAATGTAATTATTTATATACTTTTATTTCACATTTCATTTCTTTAATATACTCATTTTTTAATATGTATTATATAAATTTAAGAGTTATGTTTTGCACTATATATATTAAGATAAAGTCAAATCAGTAGATAATATATGTGAATAGGTAGATCTATACCAATGATGACCTTATTTTAAGAGTATATATGTAATACTTGACAAAACATAACATACCATCACGCCTGTAATCCCCGAAGGGTAAGGCAGAGGTGTAATAATGTACACCCACAGTTCGCCGAGTATGCTTGAAGTCCCATGTAATAGAAGGCAAGCCTATTACCATTAATCGGGCTCAAAGCCCAACTCCGAGTAGCTATTGCGAATTTCATAGAAAAACCCAACAACACTTTGGTCGACCTCAAGCATACTTAAACATAAACTGAGATCTTCATTATTTCTGTGTTTTAACTTACAAACGATCCAACTTCTCTTGTATTATTGTTTTCGCCAATTTGTAAAAAAAAAATTAGTAGCCAAAATATATTAAACGGGTTATATTTTATTTTTATTTTTGTTTGTTGAAAATAATTAATTTGAAAACGCTAATGTCTGGAACTACTTGACAAATTTGCAAAATATTTTTTTCTTTTAATAGGTATACTATTCATTGAAAAAAGGCTATGTAAGTTCACGTTGCAACTCTAATATACTCTATTATATAATATAATGTACGGAGCGAATCAATATTGAAAGCTACATGCAAGTACTGGAAGTTAGAACAGCGATGTTAACACGGTACAGTTAGATGTAAAATAAAATAAATACAGTAATATTTAGCATTCATATATACTTTTTTCACTAGGTATTCATAAGAAATCTTATTTACGATAGTCGAGAAACGATCAAACGATATCGGTCTGTCAATAACTCAGTGAGAAATAGAACATTATCGACGTCTAGAAAAGGCATCTTCAATAAAAATTCAAGTCTGCTCGCAGTATGCAGGGCGGAATAACTTATGGGGGCGGCATAAGCGCTGAAAATTGAGGTTAAAGTCTGGTATTGGATGTAACTGGCTGGAAGCACGCATAGAAAAACTCACGCCAGTCCGGTTCTAAGTAGGTATTGCTTTTACGGTCGCATTTGTAATAACTAAATCATTTTAAGTCGCCTGCATTAAGCCTATTACTTACTATTTATGTCACGTATATGATATTTACGTCACACGTAATTAAGTAAAAATAATACCATAACAGAAATTCAGCACAACTCTGTCGCGGGATCAGTGGGACGCATCCTCTGAGGGTTTACAAGCGGGACGTCCCGCCTCTCGCGTGACGGTTGGCAACCCTAATTACTACACACCTTTCATAAGGTTTCCCAGAATCTTTGTGAAGGTTTCTTTCATTGACATCTAGGTATAGGATACAAAGTTTGTATATAAGGGATCCTTGTTCTTTAAAAATATCTTTGAAATCAAATGTAATACCGTACAGTGCATAACCATTGTATTCACCATTATGTATTGTGTGATTCATTTGTTTACTATTTAAAAATATGACGCGGCGAATAGTGCACTTGATTATATTTTAAAACAATACAAAGTGACTGTATATTTTAAACTTATGACATAATTGCACGTTACGCTTTAATATAAAGTGCGTAGTTATATTAATGAAACAATTTAAACCCTCAAGTTGTCGTCAATCTGTCGTCAAAAAACCAATAGTTGTATTCCGGCCATTGGGGTATTATGTAGGTACTACGTACTAGAGACGACACTTCAACCAAATTATTTGTTACACATGTTCGAATGCAAGCTAGGGAATCACTACCCTGTGCATTAGCATGGTATTAACCAAGATCTCAAAAGCCTTCTTACACTCAAACAGACCTCAAGGACGAATGATTACCGGGACCCTAATATGACACGGGTATTATAACAAACACCTTTTAAATCTAGGTGTTGCCGAATGCCCCCTGTGCCAAGCGTGCATGGGAGCAGAAGAAACAGCCAAACACGAGCTCTTGGAGTGCAGAGAGTTGGCCCAATACCGGGTTAAACACCTTGGTAAGCAAAGGACCCTTTCAGAGGTTTTTAACAACATCGGGAGATTGGTGGACTTTCTGGAGGAATTGGGCTGGCATGATTGAGGTCGGCCAGCATCACGCAAAATAGGCGCGTCGAGAATTTCTACTGCCGACCAACTGCAGTCGCTGAAATAACTAAACAGCTCCTCTGCATCCACAGGAACCTAATGGATGTAGCCTACGCTTTCAGTGAGGTCTACGACTGTATATACGCATCGAAACCGACAGTGAGATCTCTCAAATACCCCCAAACCCCCCCGATACCCCCTACCTGGTGCACACTCAGGTGGAAAAGAAAGCCCTAATCAGCAAGGGCTTCGGGACATGGGAGGGGTCGCGTGTCCTGACGATTCATGAGTCCCAGGGATTGACCTTTAAATCGGTGGTGATCCTCCAGATCAAGGGGAGGAAAGTACAGATCCACGATAGTGTATCCCACGTGTGCAGTGTGTTTCGAGGCACACCGAGACCTGTGTCTATTATACCGACGTAGCCGAGGACGTGATTGGCAGATTCATCCGCCGAGCAGTGAGTGCCTCGGCGAAAGACATTGTGGACTACAACGTAAAGATGGCGACGTGAATGTCATTAAGACTATAATAATCTCTGATACCTCACCCTCTGTGTAACAATGTAATAGCTATTAGTTTTATAATTGTAATATTTAAAATAATAATAATATATATATATATATATATATACACATATTTAGTTATAAAATGCTCATTTATTTTTTAGTATGCAGCTGCATCTGTGAATATTGTTCACATAACTGTTTATTGTTCTCTAGTAATAGCACTCACGTTTTAAAAAAAGTTGTGGAACACGAACGAGTCTACGGTATTGTGATTTTATTAATAATAAAACAACTCAGGTTACTCATCTTAGATTATGACCAAACGCTAAAACTAAAAGAAAAAAAAATTTATATCCTATTTTGAACATAACACCAAAATAATTCTGTAATAATTTCAAAATGTCATTTTCTTACTAATTTATTTGTACTAGCGGTCGCCCAATGATCGAAATTCGACCAGCGACTTTTTAATCATAGACTATTTTCTGTTTGACATTTGCAGTATAAACCAAAACAATGAATATTATAGTACTTGTTGTCACTTTTCATTGCGATACAATGTCAATATTTTGGGGGGTCTAAGTTCAATGGCACTGGTTGGGTTAGGATTCGCAGCATTAATTTATTAAACTTAATATGTTAGTAACATATATTAGAGATAAATTTTAGCTTTCTGCACTCTTTCTCCATATAAACTTTAACCATGCCAAATCTCACAGTCTTCCGTGCACGCAATACGCTTAAAAAGGGGTACAAAGTTTTTGCCTCACGTATTAATATAATGATATAATTTTAATAGACTTCAAAAAAAGGAGGTTATCAATTCAAACGTATACTTAGATATTATAATTACATTTTTATGGATGTTGAGTCATAACTTCTTTGTTTAGGAACCGATTTAGATAATTCTTTTTTGTTTGAAAGGGGATGCCTCGACGGTGGTCTCATTTTAATTTTATTGGCATTGGAACTTGAACTTCGAAGCTAGAGGAGAAAACTCCTTAAAATCATTGAAGTTAGTTCTCTTTTTTTTGGTAAAAATTTCTTGTACATTGTATTTTGTATAATATTATTATTGATATCAATAAAATACTTCCACGTGGGTTTACAAAATACAGTTGCTACTTTAATTACTAGTTAAAAGGGTAACTAGGTACGAACTATATTAAAAAAAAAAACATCGAACTCTGACAAACATTTTAAATATATTATTATGATCAAGCAATCAAACTCACAACAATAGTCAATAATAAATGTGCGAGTCATCAACAAAAAACTTGAATACAACAAGGCTACGTAATTGGACGCTTGAACAAAATTAAATGCAACGCAAGAAAAATCGACGAGCGACCTTGAAAATTCACTCTTATAAACGCTGTGTATACAGAGTTACAGACACGTTAACGCGGAAAAACGCGCTGCCTAGCGTCGCCAAAACGTTGGCAAGCGCGAAATAATAGACTTGCAAGACGGGGCTATTGCCCTCCCCATTCCATTGCAAGGCCACCCAGGGCCGGATTTGACGCCGCACCGCGTATCCATGGCGATGGCGCGGGCGAGACCGAGCTCGTTGCGATAGTGACGCCCCCTCGCGGCTCCCAACCCCCGACCTGCTTATAACAAGCTCTTTTCAATTTGCTTCAATGTCGGCTAAATCTTTACCTGAAGGCCGAATATTATGTCAGACTCAGAGTCCTGGGAGTCGAGCTCTGGTACCGAACTTTTTTAGGTTTCAACTTCTTTCTTTATAATAATTGCTAGAATCATTTCATATTTGGGTCACTGATGGTATAGGTGTTTATTTTATTGTAGGTCTTATACGAAGGTCGCTACAGTAATAAGTAACCAATATTTTAATACAATTATATTATTTGTCGTTGACGTTATTTTTTAGTTTTTTTATTCTTTATAATTTTTAAAGTTGTGACCAGAGTCTCACCTGACGTTATATGATGATATGACCCAAGATGATAATAAGCTTAGCCAAATGGGAGAACTGGCTCTCAAGTGCAGCTGTCGCAAACACATCTATAGGGACTTGGCTCTATAGCCAACTTGCAACTTGAGAGTGGTAACTAACCAGGCAGACATTAGAAAATGGCCTACCACTAATACTATGGTTTCATCATCATGGTTTGTTTAATTGTAATCTCAAGCTCATGAAGGGATTTGAACTCACGTCGATTGACGCGGTGTCCCTCCCTATATACTACTACTGAGTCATCATTGCTTCACTGTAATTTAAATTATTTTCATGTAAATTATTTATCCGAAATTTCTTCGCTAATTGCGCCTGCAACAGATTAACAGCAGTTTTCGTCTTACGTTTAAATAGTAAGATAATCATAATGTAGACGAAATTTCGGATAAATAAATTTACGATGGATTTCCGCCAAGTAACGCCTTCGTCAGTCAATCATTTTCATGTAAGTATTTAGTTAATTTTGGTCATTACTGTTAAAATTTCTGTGAGGCGTTGTGATTTTTTTTATCAAGATGCCTAGCTATCAAATTGAACCCAAATTGAAGCTTTTTAAAATAATTATAAATGAAAAAAAGATTCATAATTAAAGAATGTTTCCAGAAGTAAGTTCACAATGTTTAGATTAATTAATGTCCATATAATGTTTCCAATCGGATAAATATGAAACATGTCTACAAAGGGGTGAGTACCATTAACATATTGTAGCCAAACTTTGATACCAAAACATTATTCCGAAGTATTATTCTGACATAATTAGACATTTTCGTTGAGTTTATTTAACGTTATATGTTTTAGAAAGTTCACATTCGTATCTTTCAATTTGAGTAAATAACCATTTCCAAGTCTGTAAGTTGTTATTACAGTTTCTGGCGGGGTCTTGATCTGTGATGTGGTGGTTTTTATTTTAATTCATAAACTTATGTTATTTTATCTTATATTATGCAAATTTGGCGGCATTTCGCGTTTTGTAGCTTGGTTAAGCTGTAGCGAAGTAGATTATAACCGCGAACCTGATTTTAAGTTTGCTCAAAAACTCGCTGGAGAGTTTTAATAAGGGAGCCACCATCTCGTTAGAACTATGTATGAAGATTACAAGAATAATTACAAAATAATCTACTCACTTGACGTTAGCAGAATTGTGGATGAACACACAGTTGTCTGTAAATTAAAAGGAGAAGAAGAAAAAGTTGTTATTAATTATGTGTGTTTATTTTTTTATTATTATAGTTAAGGTGTATACGAGAACGTTTAAGTGTCATTTTGGGTAAAATATATTAATTACATTGGATGACTAATTTATTTCTAAATAAATACCAGGTATATTTTTATTACTTTGTATGGTGATGATGATACTTCTTGATTTTTAAATAAATTTGTCAATTTTGATAGAGCTGTAATTGAGTTACGTAATTGAAAAAATATTTCTGACTAAATTAGTAGTTAAAAAAAATTTAAACTTAAAACCTCATCTGGTGATGTGAGTATAATTACTGTATTTCGTATTCACGTTTACTTGAGGCACAAACTCTTGCTTTAACAGAAAAATTAAAGAAATTATAAACTAAAAACGTACTTTATGCTATTAATTGTAATAATGTGCACTGTTTTCTTTAATCTACTTAATAAAATGCCTTAATGCGGTGAGTCTAAAAGAATGTTTTGTTTCTAACAAAAATAATTAAAAATTCATCCTTTATGAGAACATTTAGGGTTTTATAAATAGGGTAATCTCATCGAGCATATAGGTAGTTATCATAAAATCTAATAATGAAAATAACCGATGCGCTATATAGATTAAAAAAAAAAAAAAAAAAATAATTAAATGTGAGTTCACACGCGGTAGTTAAACTTCTACCGTACATTAAAAATAGACGAAGGATAGGGAAAGTATATAGAAACGCATTCTATCTCATTCTCTCACAACCAAAAACCTATATATACATTTATAGCGATCTCTTTTTGTTACACATTTTCATTTCATAAAATCCAATTGACACCGTCCCAAAACAAAATTTTCGTTGCACATTTTCGTTTCATAAAATCTAATTCACACCGTCCCAAAAAAAGTTTCACTTCAATAGTACTATTATTGAACTATTATACTAAATACGGTCCTGGGCGGGAAGCACAGAGCATGCCAAGTCGCAGTTTGCTATTTGCGAGCGGGCCTCTGAGCATCGTACCTCCGCCCCGCGCTCCGCTCGCCCTCCCAAAACAGATAATGCATATATTCAACAACTGCTTCCAGCTTTGTTAGAATATTCGGGATTGTTTTTTATAGGCTCGTTGATTTTTTATATTACTCTTTGTTTTTCTACCATTGTCGTATTTGGTATAAAAATGAGTATACAACGTTTTCAGTAAATGCAAATTAGATTTTAAACATCGTAAGGACTAAATTGATGGGTTGAATTCAGGTATCTAATATAGTGTTTATCAGAAACAAAGCAAATGTCAATGGAAGATAATGCACAAAGCGTGAAGATGACTTAATGGTCTGTATACCAAATACTTAAAGCACAAATAAATTTTCCTATTAATATAATAATTATCCTATTATTATAATTCCTATAAATATTTTTGAATAGTAGCTCGGCAATCGATTGGTACTGTGACTGTTAGTATTTACAAGTATATCACGCATGACAAAAACCACTTCATGACAGTAATGTTTCTGCCAGAAAGTATGTACGGTATACTGAATTTATTACAATCATTTGACAGTCGAACAAAAGACGCGGTCATATTTTTAGTAGTGTCAATAAAAGAAAAGGTTTTATGCATCTTAATATTAAAGTACCCAGAACTCATCAAAAGCACTACTTTTGCTATTTCACAAGGTCGCAAGGAGTGACTCATAAAAAAACGGGTCGCTTGAAATTTTATAATATATGAACACAAACCTGTTCTGCTTGTAAGCGATTCCCTAGTATTATTAGACGTCTTTCATGGTATTTGTTAATGAAAAATCATTTTGTTTTGAATGAAGTATTTTATTCTTTGTTATACAACCTATTTCGATTCGATAGCTTGATACTATTTACTTTGCTACTTCTCATTAAAAACGGAGATAGTTAGCGGCTATTTTCGATAGCATGCCTAAGGTAAATGTTATTAGTGTGTAACTGAAAAGTGTTTTAATTTCAGTGGGTGTAGGTAGGTTGTTTAGTATATTGAATTGTGTCCGCTCTGGGATTTGGACTGCCATGTTTTGTGATTTTCTTCTCTTATAGTCTTTTTTACGAAAGAGATAGATAAGTAGGTGTCATCAGGAGTTCTTTGCAATTCCAAAGATCTTTATTCTGCAAAGTCAGCGGCGTCTCTTTCAAAGATGGCTCCTGATCATTGAAATGATGGTGTAAACTTTTGCAGGCCTAAATGACGGCATAAAACTAAGGTTGGCTTGGGTGTCTCAAGTCTTTAGAGGTTTTTTTCTAAGGTGGAAGGCACAAGAAGGCGCGGAAAGGCACCCATGCGGAAGTCTGCTCTGGACGATCCATTGCATAAATATTCTAGATTAACGGCCGATCGAAACGAATGGAAATATATAATGAAGCAATTGACAACGGTCCCTGATTACAGTTCACGACCATGAAGTCTCTGTCAAGACTGAAACTACTGAGAAGAAGAAGAAGAACAGATCTCTCACACATATATTAGGTCTTTACCTATGAAATTGCCGTTTTGTATGAAAAAATTTAAACCAATTTTTTCATGTATTTTTTATTTGTATTAATCGAAGTAATCACCCGTGCAATCAATGCATCTTTGCCAGCCCAGTGGCAGTTTATTGATGCCCTTTTTAAAGAAAACAGCTGGCCGGGAGGCAACAAATTCTTCAAAGGCATTTTGTACTGCCTCTCGGGTATTGAGTTTTTTTCCCGCCAAGGAGTTATCCAAATTCTGGAAAAAGTACTAGTCTGTAGGCGCAAGGTCTGGTGAGTAGGGCGGATGACGAAGAACTTCTAACCACAGTTCTTGCAACTTGGAGACCGTCTGCTGTGCAGTATGAGGTCGCGCGATGTCGCGCAGGAGCAGCGGAGACGAGCGATTGACCAATGCTGGTTGGAGATGTGCCAGCTTCTTCATCATTGTGTTCAGTTCTTCACAGTACACATCTGCAGTATTGCTCACCCCGTTTGGTAAGAAGCTGTGATGAATCACACCGGCGCTAGGCCACCAAACAGTGACCATCACTTTTCTAGTGGTAAGTTTTCGTTTAGGGCATTGTTTAGGTGCTGAACCAGGATCCAACCAACTTGCTGAGCGCTTGCGATTATCAAACAGAATCCATTTTTCATCGCAGGTAATAATGCGGTTCAAAATTCCTTCATTTGTGTGTCTGTTGAGCAGTGCAAGGCACGTATCGACGCGTACTTCGTGCTGGCGATCATTGAGTTCGTGGGGCACCCATTTGTCAAGCTTTTTTACCTTGCCAATTTGACGCAAATGGGCCAATATTGTTTTGACGCTAACGTCGATAGCTGCTGCTAATTCAGCCGTAGATTGTGTATCATCAGCTTCCACAATCGCCTTTAATTCGTCATTGTCGACCAAAGTCTTCGGACGACCGCGAGGTTCATTTTTCAGGTCGAAATTCCCAGAACGGAAGCGAGCAAAGCAATAACAGGTGGTGCGTTGGTTTGTAGTGTTAGCTCCGTAAACGTCGTTGATGTTGCGTGCCGCTTGTGCCGCGTTGCTGCCACGACGGTACTCATATTCCATAATTACACGAATTTTTAACGTATCCATGATGACAAAAAAGATTGAAATGCGATGAAAATATAACACTAATCAATAAACAAATGACTACTTTTAGAAAAAGAATTCCATGTTTTTAAAATAAAATTAATTTGAAATTAGAATTTTCAGCCAAACAAAAATTATTTTGATTTGAAATGGCCAGTACTGCAGAACGGCAATTTCATAGGTAAAGACCTATTATTATGCCTTTCATAATTATCTCCTCTGATAACCCATAATACGCTAAGCTATATCTTTTTAAATTATCTGTCACTGATACTATTATTATTATATATTCTTTATTGAGCATAAAGTACAAATGCAGGACTTAATGCTAAAAAACATGCTCTAGCAGTGTTCCAGGCGAGCAGGAGAAAGGTATATGCAAGGTGTGCACAATATTTAGTAAAAAAAAGAAATAAAATCTAACCAATATTCAATTGTTCCAAATAAATCCTACGTTGAAGGAATCCCGAGAGTTAGTTAGTTGGATGATGATATTGGTCGCGAAAATTAGTATGATGACTTGGTATACAGAGAATTAAAGAATCAGAAGATTTTAACTCTCCATTATGCGTATCCGCGAGAGATTGAAATAGTGTTTTTAAATATTTAGGAGATTTGGGATTATTAAGTACGGAGAAAAGAAGGCAAAGTATTCTTACATTCCTACGTTGCCGAATAAGTAGCCATTTCAACCTAGCTCGGTATTCAGATACATTATCAAACTTCCGAAGACGGAAGATGAAACGGATGCAGTTATTGAGTAGACGATAAATTTTATTTAAGAGATCTTCTGAGAGGTCCAAGTAAGCAACGTCTGCATAATCCAGAAGAGGGAGAAGAAGAGTATTTACTAGGGAAATCTTTATATCAACAAGAAGAAAGTTTTCAAACGCATGAGAGAATGTAGAGAAGCATAAAATTTTCTACTAACTTCCTTGAATTTGTCTGCCCAGCATAAATTATTATCGAAGATGATACCAAGATTTTTCACAGTAGTTGAGTAAGGAATGGTACACTTATTATATTGAAGAAGAATCAATTAATTAAAGTCAATTTTAGCAAGTTGTTTTGAGCTACCACTTATAATAGATTGACACTCCGTTGATTCGTTCATCGATTTCCATATTTCTTCTGATAAAATTATTGATCTAGTCTATTTAAAACACGTGTACATTTAGATTTATTGTTAAGTCTTTTTTATACAATACAAAAGATATTTATATTGAAAATGTAACTTTACATAATTAATGTATCGCTTGAAATTCAAAACTTAAGTTATTCAGGGAACTTCGATAACATATTATTGTATATTGCTTTAGAATTTCTAATTGGGCAATTCCTTAGCGAATTATTTAAACATTAGTATAGGTACTAATGTTAAGTAGACATAGGTGTCTACTTTAGTATTTTGTTAAATTTTTCATTTGTTTGCATTATAATTATTATATTACTAGCTGTGCCCCATGGTTTCATCCGTTTTAAATTTATTCTAACAAATCTTCGTCGCACCGCCCTCAACGTACACGTGTAGCCTATCGTTATTCTCACACCCCTAATTCATGCTATTTATATTATTAGTATAGATATTGACTTTATGTTGTTAAGAAGTATCAGCCACGCGGCAATTCAAGCCTAGGTCCGTTCCCTCGGTGGGGAACTCTTGAGCCTAGCAGCCGCTCGCGCGATACATGTAATACTGTACTTGCACTCTCTAATAACCAACAAACACCACTACACTGCACCCCACACTCGTGCACACCACACAGGTACATCGGTTCTTTAAGAGACTTCTTTTCGTTTATTTTCTTGTACTAGTTAGACTTAGACAAAAATTGACTGATCACTAAATACATATACACATGTTTCTTCCTTCCAACCAGGAGACAGGAACATGTATAATGTATAAGTTAGTTTAGCTCGATTTTTTACGGGTAGGGAGTTAGCCAGTTCGCACCTTCATTGCAACTACGGCAACAGCACAATCCGTTGCCACGCTTTGGCGGCTGAGTGCCTTAAGCGCTCGCCCCAAGTAAAGGTGAAGCAGTAAAAGCCGTCTGAGGCTCATGGACCCTTATACTAAAAGTATAGTCAGTTCTAAAAATCAGAACTTGTGATTGCGGAATGGTTTAGACTACTGGAATATCATTTACTTGACTGGCTTGTTAATTTGAATTTAATTGTTACTCATTATCAATAAATTACGGATAAGGACGAAACTTACCCTCTAATTACGTATTTCACAAGAGGAAAGCGTTATCAGAAATCGCTAAATATCTGCTTCAAAATGGCAAATTCGTATTGTGTACCAAGAATAATAGTATATCAAACATAATCTGAATTTGTCATTTTGAAGCTCAGATTTACCCATTACTGCTAAAATTGCTTTACTCTTACGAAATACATAATAAGGCCACTCGAGAAATGTTCTCATGGTACTATAATGTAGTAGGAAATCAGTGCGGCGGTGCATCGTGAACGAGCGTGGTAATTAAGATGGTACCTTAACTTGGGAAGAGACTTTCCTTAGTAGTATGATATGTACCAGCTCGTGTTCCTCTTTTTCTTGTTTTGATGCCGCAGACCACATGCCAGTGTCAATGTTTTTAAATCTTTGTAGTGTTTTCTAAACTTCAAACTGGGGTTTAACAAGCTGATGACTCCCTTGTTAGAACTATCTAGGGAGTTTTTTTGGCAACATAAAGTGCTTTTTTCCATATTTAATATCCACTTCACGTATGCACACTAACCAAACTTTATTACGCAAAATGCCACCAATAGTACATAATATAGGGTCAAAAAACCTAAGTTAATGAATTAAAAATAAAAAGCACAACATGGCAGCTCAAGATTCTACCAAAAACTCCACCGGCTCTTATTATTATTACCTATAAATCGACACCCAATAAGAATAACATCGTAACTTTAATTACAATAAAATACAACAATACGCTAAGCAAATACTGAAAATATCTTTATTAGAGTTTTACCACCTTATCTCTACGACTATAATAGATCTATTTTATTTGAATGAAATTATCATTGTAAATTTATTTACAACAAATATATTTCATGTGTAAAATATTATCGTTCATTAATTTGTTACAATTTACAAATATTGAGTTGAAAGAGCTGTAAAAATAGGTATCATCCAATTTACATCATTGTATTAATACTTGCGTGCACGGAAATCTATCAGATTTAGCATGGTTGAAGTTTATATGAAGAAAGAGTGCAGAAAGTTAAAATGTATCAATAATATCTGTTACTAATATATTAAATTCAATAAATTAATACTGCGATTCCTAAGCAGACCAGTGCCATTGAACTTTGCCCCCCAAAATATTGACATTGTCACTCAATGACAAGTGACAGCAAGTGATATAATATTCATTGTTTAGGATCATACTGCAAATGTCAAACAGAAAATAGTCTATGATTAAAAAGTCGCTAGTCGAATTTCGATCATTAAGCGACCGCTAGTTGGAGTAATGATGCAAAAAAACAAGTTGATATTTTTTTTCAATGGTTCTATTGAAAACAATGACTAAATGTGTTAAAATATTATTCATACTGGGTATCAATATTATTAATGAATAATCAAAGGCAGTGAAAGAGTGCTTATGTAAAAATTAGTAATCAAATTCTAATCGAAGATTCTTTACAAGAACTTTTGATAACTTATTAAATACAATGACATATTTTGCATATACAGACATATATTATATTGCAAATGCTACTTCCATTACCTTGGGTTTACCCTATTACGTAGATAACTGAAATATTTATATTGGTCAGGTTTCCCCCACACAAGCTGAAATGAACGACTCAATAGCTTGATTAGGTTATTAAAATAGGTACTTTATTTGTTTGTTGCAATATTGTTTCAATTATATTTTATAATACACTAGCAACTGCCTAGCAACTTAAAGTTCTGGAACTTTAAGTGTTTTAATCAACTAATTTAAGCTACAAATGTGAAATTTTAGACGGTAGATTCATTTTTTGACACCAGTGTGTATTTAATAAGGATTTATTGAAAAACATATTTTAAATATATTATGACAAGGTTTTTTATTAACGTTGCTATGAGAGTTGAATTTGTATTAAATTTAGTTATTTGAAAAAAAATATTATAATGATGTGTGCCCACGGTTCTACACGCGTTTGTTAATACGCCGTAGTTATATACATCTCCTAATTTAATTTTTACTCACATTATTTACAATTAATTATATAGTCAGTCTATCAATTATTATTGAGGAACGGCATGTATTTCTAGTGTAAAATCTTCATAAAAACCGCTAGAGAATCATTATTTTTTTACGATTTCGAAAATTATTATTGACAATACCTATAGCCTATAAATTATGACATATCTTTCCGTGTAGAAAATTTCATAAGAATTTGACAAGTTGTTTTTGAGTTAATCCCGGATATACAAACAGACAAACAGAAAGCCAAATTTTAATATTGATGATCAGTGTAATTTATGTAGTATGCCTATCGGGAAATTTGAAAAACTATTACATGTAGTCTTTGACTACAGGTTTACTAATATAGATAAAAAACAAAAGTGATGATGATGGACAATATAATAAAAATGATGTATGGACCCTAAGTTATGCTAAAACTTTTCCCAAAGGGAAGGCATTAGATAGTACACCACGCCGCGCAAACTTCATTCGAATGTTTTTTTTTTATGATTGTTATACCGTAACTTCTTTGTTTATGATCCGATTTTGATGATTCTTTTTTTTTGGATAGGGGATACCTCAAGGGCGGAGACCACCTTTTCATTTCATTGACATTGAACTTTGAACTTCGAAGATACACAAGGAAACTCTACAGAAACATTAAAGGTGGTTATCTTTTTGTTAAAAAATGTCTGGCATATTAATGTGTTTATTATAACCATGATTATGCCAATATGTAGAATATATTAATAATGTTCAGCGTTCAAACAAGGCATTAACAAAATGGTGGTTCTCTTGTTAAAGCTGTCCAGCGAGTTTTTGTGGCAACTTGAAGTTCATGTTACTAGTTATTATTTTTAATTTACTTCGGTTGACCAAACGTGTATATATTACGCAAAATGTCACCAATATTACATGATATAGGGCCATATTATAACGCAAGTTTAAGAATAAAATTAAAAAGCACAAGATGCCAATAAAAACTCCCCATGAAGCACAAATGATTTAAAACACCGAGTAAACGCAGTTTTTTTTAGATCTGACCACACTGTTAGCATGAGTGGCCCTATAAAAAAGAGATTCGCTGATGGCTGCTACAGACCCCCCACGCCCGCGTAACCACCGTTCTCTCCGCAGAGGACGGGCGGTTAACTTCGCTCCCGCACACCCGTCACGTCCACCCTCTCTAGCGGCAACCCAAGCCTAGGTCCGTTCCTCGGTGTGAAGCCCTTGGGTCAGGCAGCCACCCGCGCGATACAAGTGACACTATACGTGCAACACTTAGCTACCCACATACAACATTACACACGTATGAACACACACACGTGCACACCACACAGGTACATAGGTTCTGTAAGGGACCTTTTTTTTTCTTTTTTGCGCTAGTTAGACTAATGTGCTAGTTAGTGTAGAAAAACCATTCCGATTACTAAATACACATACGCATGGTCCCCTCCTTCCTCCTAGGAGGAGGGGGACATGCATATGAGTATATGTTAGTTAGTTCGAATTCTCTTAGGATTAGGGAATTAGATAGATCGCGACCTTTTCGCATTCGCGACGACCGCCCGAGCCGAGGTTCGGCCACTCTGGCACCCTCGTGCGGGTCGTCACAAACTTTCGCGGCTGAGTGCCCTAAGCGCTCGCCCCCAAGTCCGGTGAAGCTGTAAAAGCCGCAGCGGCTCTGTTTTTGGATAGGGCCCCTAAGGCTAACAGTGTAGTCAGTTCTAAAAAAAAAAAAAATGGCTGTTATAGCTTTACCGGGCTTGGGGGCGAGTGCTTAAGGCACTCAGACGTGAAAGCGTGGGCAACATGCACGCAAGGGTGCCAAAGTGGCCGGAATGGGCTTGAGCTGTTGCCGCGATTGCAAGGAAGTCGCGATCAGACTAATTCTCTATCTATAAGAATTCGAGGGCTTCAGAGTCACCAGAGATTTGCGAGGTAGCTATGCGGAGCACGAGGAAAGAATCCACCAATAGGATTACTTAATTTTTCTAGCCTTGACTCTGGTAGAAAGGAATGCATCTGAGAGTAAAAAGATTTCGCTACACATCCTCGCATCACACGGCTCTACAGTCTACATGCAGTTTCATAGCTTCGTTACATATTATCACGCCACGTCACCTAGCAACCTCGCAAATATCTCATAGATACGCAAACTAAGAGCACGTTTCTTAAGCGTTACGGTTTCCTTAATTTTTTTTTCTTCACTGTCAATCTATAAATGTAGGTGAATGACTAAAAATTTAGTGATAAATGTCTGGTCTAAATGGAATGATCCTTATCGTTAATTCATAACTACTCATAACATTATCTGTATTTTGAAAATGTGACGGGGTATTTATGAAAGTAAAAACCCAATATATACTTTTGAAAAAAATTACCGTCGATACTTTGATTCATTTAAAAGTAATATTGGGACTACATTAATATAAAGTCATCTGATTTTGACAATGATTACCTACATAAATAGTAATTTATCAAGACAATTTATCACCTAAATAATGTTCTTAGCTCTTTTTACATAAAGTTCCGTATTTATTATACTGAATCTTTCTTCTCGGTTGACTGGCGTACTTGATTGATTGTTTGAATATCTTAGGTCACGGTCGTTGAGTGGTCAGTCAGTGGTCACCTTTCTATTTAATCTAACAAGATAATGATATTATTTTATTTGGTGTTTTATTTCTTATGTTATACTTTGTACGCGTTAATTTTTCATTAACGTAAGTCGTTTTCTATCAGATATTTAGTTTAAATTAATCTGATATTAGTCTAATATTTAGAATGGGATCACTAGTTCCAAAGATTATCATCTCAATCCAAAAGTAAAAACTTGACCTCATATACCACTTAACATCAAGTGGGTTTTATGATTGGCATGCCTTTTTGTAACTACGTATAATAAAAATAGACAGCACAAAAACCAGTCACTATGCCTGGTTTTTCGTTATCTTCACTATTTATATATTTCAATGTAGACTTTCTAAGTTAGATTTCTAGAAACTCCCTAGCGAGTTTGTATTTAATATGCATTAACTGCGGAAAAATGTTATATACTAAGACATCTATATATAAAGACCCGTTATCAAGAGTATCATTTATTAATCTTCGGATCATTGAGTATTGGTTAAGTTGTATTTCCAAGCACGGTTTATCTCCACAAAAACATACGATATATATATATCTAAATATTAAAATATATTTTAAAAACAAATGAAACGATTGATATATCCCGCGGTTGCATTCACAATTGATTTCGATAAAACCGGTTGGGTAAACAGGACAATAGTACATTGTTATAGTTATTTGTAACAAAGAATTTTTTTTTTTTTAAGATTTCAGTAAACATATTCGTAAAGCTTGAACCGATGTAGCGATTATTGTAAACCAATGAATGAAAAAAAAAACTAAAATTAAGGAAGGTTTCAATTCTCATAAAATAAAATTATATTAATTTATTTTAGGCCCTGCCAAGATATTTCTGAACATCAAAAACATAACAACCGGATCGGAAAATAAACAAGTCATCGAGAAGAGTTGAGAAGAAACTCGAATAGTTTTTTCTTGTGTTATACAATATAGTTTTTACTACAGTAATTATGAATGATGATGAATTAATATACGTAGAGAGGATCACTTCAAGGCATCACTATCAGTCATATAATACTCCACTGTAAAACATATGACAGTTGTAGCCATTTTAAATGATCCTTTAATAAAACACCCGGTAAATCGGTATTATGCTTTGTATACTATTTATAAAACCAATGTAATGTTTCTAACTCGGCACGACAAGCTTACTGTTTAGTAGTGTATCTATCTAACTTTATAGTGTTTAAATTACATCGATTGTTTCTAAAGTGTAGAATCTTAGCTTTCGGTGAAGGTAAACATCGTGATGAAACAATAGCATGGTGGTAGGGCTTTTTCTATTGATCGTCTGGCTAGCTCCTCACCCTCAAGTAGAAAATCTGTAGCCAAATACCATTAGGTGTATTCCGGCAGCTGCACATGAAAACCAGTCTTCCACTAGGCTTAGCGTGAGATTGTGGTAATAACACTAAACCTATAGCGATAAAAAAAGAGTTTTTGCAAGTTTGAAACCGTACATTTAATCTTCTAAGTTGTATTTTAAAGGTAAAATAGCAGAATAATTGATGTGGTCAGATATAGGAGTAGAGGAAGACAGAAGAAGTAATGGATGGATTGTTGGAGGAATAAAATATGTATAATAGGCGTGTAGAAAATAAGTTGTTCCGACCCTATTTAGACGGGAAAAGTCAAGAAAAAGAAGAACTTTGGGTACAAATTTGTACATTTTCAATTGTTAAAAACAAATAACCCAATATTTTGGTTCAGTAGGAGTCCGCTTTAGTGTATTATACGATGGATTTACTAGGTTTAGAATCAATCAAAGACTGGTTCTCGAATTCAAATATTGGAATACACTGGTAAGTGTGTGTCAACATACTTTCAACTTGAGATCTGCTATTAGCTTCGTGAAAATGCCCCAACATCTTGCTATCCATGCATAACAATATTTAAATTTCACATTATAGGACATCCCTTAAACCGAAGTCCAAGCGAGCTACCATAGATCTGTATGTAACCTCACTTTGTTTCCCAATTTTCAATTTTTGTCTTCTTTAGATGTGTACCCACAGACTATTAGATGTACAAGTGTATACCCTGTTCCCAGATTACGGATTCTGGTCTTGCTTTTAAAAATAATACAATGAATAACTTAAAAATGAACTTTTTTTTAAATTTAAATATAAACATGAAATCACGTTAAACTAAACATACGGAGTGGAAAATTATCTCGATTCTCCTGGAAATTAGTGAGCGGTCGCGAATAGCGCGGCCCTGGGAACTCGGCAAAGGGATGGTTGCTATAGGAACGGGCCGCGCTCTGGTCTCGATTTAGCGCAGATTTATTGATTCCATGGATCAAAATGTTTCAGTTCGTGCTTCAAACATTACTTTATGAGTTCAGGTGTATATTGAAACGTTGTTTAGTGTTTATTTATTATTCGTCTGACAAACCAAACCCCAGGTAATTGGATCAACAGGTATGAAGAACAAAGATTTTGGTTTAGTCGATTTATTTTTCATCTCCTACTTGAGAAATTATGGTAGAAAAACTATATACCTGATCATTTTTTTTTTTAGATCTGACTACACTTTTAGGCTAAGGGGCCCTAAAGCCGCTGCGGCTTTTACAGCTTCACCGGACTTGGACCATATACCTGGCCAAATTGCAGACTCTATAAGTATCACTCGGTGGTGACCATTCGGTTAAAATTATCTAAAAAAGGGGGTCGATACATAATATACCCGCTTTAGAAAGCTTCTGAAATAAGCATATATCGCCTAAAAGATGTAAAGTTGAAAGTCTTTAAGGCAATACAGTAAAATTCACTTCTTAGATTATCACCTTCAAGTAAAATGTAAGGAAGTAAGTTAGAGCAAAACAGATCTCTCTTTCTTTGATTTCCCTAGTCCCATAAATCCACTGAAAAGAACTATAAATTTTTTTTTAAGCATCCAAGTTTCCTCACGATATTTTCCTTCATAGTCCTTCCTTTATTTCATAAGTTACATTCAGTTTTCAATTCCCGATCTATCTTTTGACAACGAAATGCGGTGTAAAAATGGGCCTTTATAAATGGCCCTCAAAGAATGACGAGTGTGTGATGTAGAAACAAAAAAAATATTCGGTGGCACGACCTTCGAATCACTTGATCAAGTATTAAAGTTAGCAAACGTACTGCACGACTTAGAAGTCGGCCTTAGCATGCCATGACCGTGAATGTTGATTCAAGTACATTACGTAATCAGTGCGTTCATCTTTCCTTCATTGTTATATCTAATAAATTAAGAATCTTAAAACTCAGTAAATATGGTTGCAAATTGCATGAACAAATTTAGATATGCTCACGACTTGTTGCATCGTCATTTAGGGTTAATGTTAGTTCCTTATTGATCATATTTGTTTTATGTCCGTGACGTGTGATAGGTAGTCCATTTTTCATTTCTCAGCGTATGTCACTCTGTGTGAATTCAGTTCTATTCTCTGATTCATTGGCGGTCGTGGACTGATCGAATCATGGTCAAGGATTTTGTAATCTTTAGCGGCCATTACGTCAATTTAGGTAGTGAGTTTTCGATAGTTAAGTACCTACGTTCTCTATCAATAATAATTAAGAAAAATGTTTTACAACAAAAATACTTGAAATAATTATGTAAATTGTAATAATAATAATTTTTGTTTTTAAAATACCAAAGTAAAAGAATCAAGATTTATGTTAAATATTAAATTAGATAATATTTTTGTTTTGATATTCGCGTTGTTTTATGTTGGTTTTGCAATAAACTAAAGTTAAATTAAATTACATTAGCCTTCAATTTACACTGAATCATCTGAACGTAAACTAGAAAAGACATAGAAAGTAATACATTTTTGGTGATAATTATTCACGACTAGATATTCTTCTGAGCTTGCCTACTATATTTACCGTTTTTATGTTTATAACCTTATTATAATAAGTGAGCAATTCTTGTATGTATATATATATAGAAACGGCTCCAACGATTTCAATGAAACTTTGCATTTAGATAATGTTTTACATACCAAGTTTACTTAGATAGGTGTTTTCTTGTTTTGCTTATAAGACACCGAGCACGGCTCGGTCGACTAGATGTTTTATATAAACGAAGATATTAAAAAGGTGAATTTATTGGGACATCACGTATTGCAAAATCAGACTAGAAGTGGGCGATTATGAATGATGACTGGTACCTATTAAAAACGAAGAGTGGAAAGCTAAAAATAATATATGAATGACCACTCATCTTTGTACTACTAATATTAGTAATTACTAATGATACTTCGATTATGAATGATCACTCATCATTGAACTACTAATATTAGTGATTACTAATGGCTATAATCGAGATATTTCGAGATATTTTCATAATCGAATGATTACATTAGTATATCTCATTGTCGCCCACTGCTAATGTTGACTAAACGCTACCAGTGGGTCATAATTGCGTGCAAGTTAGAAGGCATAACACATTATATGGACTACAGAATGCTCCCCCATTCCCGGCTATTTTAAAGACCAAAATGCTTATTGTGGGTGTTCCTTAGAAGATAGATGTATACTCTCCCAGACTTTTTGTAGGTCTTTATAATGCCTATGATTATGTAGTACATTAGCATGCTATATCTCTTATGATTTACTCAGCATAAGCCATTTAAGCGTCCGAATTGATTCAACATGACCAGTTTTTTTATTTGTGCGGAACAATAATTCTTTTTCTAAAATAAAAGTAGCCTAAGTTATTCCCTATATCATCAGCTATCTATCAGTGAAAGTCTCTTCAAAATCGGTCACACCGTTTCGGAGATTATCCGGAACAAACAAATATACAGACAGGTGGCCAAAAATTAAAAAAATGGGCATTTTGTTATAGATATCGTATATAATTTCATATGCATTTAGTAAAAAGCTGTTATTTAGTAAAACAGACACTTCAATTTAATTAATTGTATAGATGTCTACGCTTTTTCAGCAATGTTGGAATACTCACAAGGCCAACCGCTAATTAGTGATAATATATTTATTCATTGACATACCAACAAAATGTACCAAACAGAACAAGACCCACTTTGTGAATATGACAGTTTGGAGATTACTTGGAAACAGGCAATAAACATTTTTCGAAATACCAAATTTTTACTGTAGTTTTCGCCGATCGACTTGATGGCGATGACGTAATTTTGTTGAAACAGTACATAAATACATAATCCGTCATTATAATGATGAAATCAGTAGGTCATTTTCCGAATGGAGAGTACCAAATTTGATCTGCAAATGTGGGCACCGGTAAACTTGACTAATGCAACAGCTTTTAGGAAACAGTTATATGACGACTGCTTAGAGACTTAATTAAACTGAACGATCAATAAACAAAGGCAATAAGTCAGGAAGTGTTTATGTTTAATGTTATGCAATTACTGTGGGTTGTTTTGTTTTTGCGCGGTGACGTCACTGGGCAACGTGCTCGGCTTGCGAGTTCACGGCCGCGGACAAGTTCAAATATACTCAGACTATGATGTAGTGTATGCATTTCATTGTTACCTATTCTCAAGTTTCATTTGCGTTAATATTTTGTATTTATTATAGTCATTGTAATTATTTCGCTGGTAAGTATATTAAAAATTAAAATAAACTATAACGGTGGGACATAAAATAAGCATTGTAATTTATCACCATCACGTCCTGCAAACGCCATCGTGAAAGCCCTAACGTAAATCGTAACACAATGGGCTAATCTCAAATGGCAATGGGCTGAAGCGAACGATAGGCTTATTATCATGTGTGATCGTATTTTTTAACATTTATGATCGCGATTTTTTCCATAACCATCTCTTCATTTATTCTTCTGCAGAAAGTGTCGCATACGCGTGACGCTGACATGGACGTTGGAAATTTCATTCACTATTACTTACTTTCACAGTTACCACTCCAATTACTACGGACCACTATAAAGATCACTTCATAAAATTTTTCCATATCATATCGTAGATAAGGACACCCGGGAATAAAAAATATTTCTGAATTTTTCAGTCTTTGATTTGAATTAATATAAAGCACAAAATTTAGGCGGAAAATGATCGACTGCAAACCTAAAAATATGAAAGAAAAACACATTTCTTATGAAATGGCTTCAACTACAATTTAAAAATAAATGTATACAAACTTTAGGCACGAATTCACGAATATTTATTTTGACATAAGAACATGAATGAAATAGACCTATGGATTTATATTATTATTCTACTAAAATTATAAAGGCGAAAGTTTGTGTGTTTATATGTTTGTTATTTCTTGACGCTCAAATGGCTGAAATTTGGTATAAAGGTAGCTGACACCTTGGATTAACACACATGCTATTTTTAAGGTTTTTTTGAAGGTGTCTTTTAAATTATACGCTGGTGAAATCGCGGAGCATAGCTAGTATACTATAAAATGTCAATTGACCATACCAGTATATATTAAAACTATGATCTCATATTTTTTACAAAAAAAAAATACCATTCGTGCGAAGCCCGAGGCCTTTTTACGTGTATGCGGCCCAAGGTGCTATCTAACATTGGTAATATTGGCTCGTGCTCAAAAAGCTTTGACGATCAGTCATTTAAAGAGTCCACATTATAATTTATAATATTCTGGTTTCATTTAGTTGTAACTGCTATTGCTTATAATTAGCTTAGATACCAGTTTCATATGTTTTAAAAGTTCCTTGTGGGTGAGTAATAGCTTAAAGTGTATTTTAAGGCTTAAAGCCATTAAGTTTTATACAATATTGACCCACCTTCTATCTTAAGAATTTGAACATCTTTCTGAGATCCGGCCACGGTTATCTGCCACCAGAGTTAATATATAATTTGCCACTCTTAAAGCCTAGTCTAGCCTATAGGCATAAATAAATTGTAAAACTCTTCATTTATATACTTTTCCACTTTAAAGTAATTAAATACTTTTTACTTTTGTAATAGGATTTTCTGCTGTTTATTCACATAGGCAAATGGGCAAACCGCTGTATAACCAATTTTTCTCTATTTTAGAAACCATTTTATTAAAATAATTACTAAAGGAAAACACGGTAGTCATTACTCGCGTTATAAAGATGTATTCAATTGGTATCTGAGCTCTGGCAGTATCGAATATTGGTGATGGGAGGAGTTCGCTTAAAAACGGACATCTTGGTGCTCTATCATTTTGAATGGTCTTCAAACAAGAAAAACGATTCCATAGATTAAACGCAAAACGCCAAATTTTCCAATATAGACCAGACGCTTCTTACACTTGTACATATAATTTTAACGGCCAGCTTTACTGTTTTATATGTGATCGGGTCTTCAAAATTAAGTTCAGTTTCTCCAGTCACATTAGGGCTCGCGCTTGAATTAAATGAAATGTTTTTGAAGTCGCCGTCATCGAAATAAACGAGGAGGACTATTATAAGTGATTAAAATTCTCTAAAATAAGAATTTTAAATAATAATTTAATTTAATTCTTTAAGTGCATTAAGAATGTAAATTTAAAAACTTATTATCTAAATATCATTATCTTTTTTATGATGTCATTTCATAGAATATATTTAAAAGCAGTTTGTCGGTGGCAGAAATTAGCAAATAGTTATATGATTGCGGAAGCTTCAGCTATCGTCGATGCGAAGGTCGACCATTGATAAACTCTGCATTTGAAATTTTATTGTCGTTTGTAAATGTCAGTAGATGTCTTTCTGGCATTATTTAATCTTTGTAAATAATTAATGTTATATGTATTTGTATATTTATGTATAAAGTGAGGGTATTTTGTTATTTTTTGGTGATTTTAATAGTTTCCTGCTGCAGTGCTAATTGTCATATTATTGAAACGTGTACAAGGCACAAGTTCGATTGTTGTGTGAAATACGAATCGAAACTTTGGAACGGATCCGCAAAATATTTCCGGGCTAATGCAAACGTTCCTAATTTCATGGTGCCGCTTCATCTGAGAAGACGCTACTTCGATGAGCGTTTTATACCGTCTGTGCTATGACGAATGCTCTGAAGATCTGTTCAATCTAATTCCTTCTTTTCCCTTTAATAACAAAATCACACGCGATGGGTCCCGGAGCCACAGCTTTACAGTAATCTCCATTTCGGCACGAACAAAGAAGTTCGCTACGTCATATTTTTTCTGTATTGTGAAGCCGTGGAACTGTCTCCCAGCTAGTGTGTTACTTCCTTCCTACGACATGGAGCCCTTCAAATATACCGTACATCCATTTGAGCAGGTTTGCATGACAGCGACGACTGGCAATCGATTGTAGACCCTACGGTGATCCCCGATGATATTTTCCGATTGCACTGTGCTTACCAGCAGGTAGATTGGTGTCACTTGTGCGTGCTACGATAAAAAAGTAATGTAATAAAAAGTGAGCATGAAGCGTATATAGTCGTTGAGAAAATTGTAGATGCGGTGTTTGTTATTGTTAGTTATATTCTAAGAAATGCCTTATATGTTTTATGTATCCATATCGATTGATGACCGATGGTGATATAATTAAAATAGTTGGGACAAACTGGATGAGTATTAACCAGTCTAAAGATAAATGGCACGGGTTAGAGGAGACTTTTAACCTAAAATCACTATACCCATATCACTAACACACTAACAATAAATACGATGAGAATAAAAGTTTTATATAACTAATAATACTAACACTAATTTTTATTTGTAAATTGTCTAATAAATATGGATTAAAGAAGCTTTATTATTATAATGTATCGATACCAAATTATATCAATGCTCTTTATCAAAATTGACCACAATTAAGCGAGCGCAGTACTAAAAGGCAACAGTTTGTTTTTAAAATTATAATTACCTTGATCTCGAAACAGTGTAAGTACTGGCCATCTTATTCCATATCACGGGTGACGTTATGCGATAAGAAACGCAATAAAAATCAGACTCTGTCAGAAACAAATTACCTAATATTATTTACACGCGTCCGGATTCGGTGATATTATATTCAAATTTCGCATATAATAAATCAATACGCGTCGAATTCTAAATAATCGGATACAAAATAATAACGATTTCATTCATTGTAAAATAAAAACAACAACGGATTTGTCGTATGAATTTAAAATTGGTCTTTCTTCTTATTCTTTCGTGTCGAGGATTGTTTTGAATTGAGTCTGACCTTCTGAGTGTTTAAAGCTACCGATATATGCAAGGATAAGGGCATAGAAGGAATGATTCATGTGCCATAATTTAGGTATTACCGCAGTCACATAAGGATTCGTTTTGTTAATTAAAACCAAATTGGGTTAAAACCATATTGTACTTGCAGCGGTCCACTTGGGTTCGAAGTCGGTTTAATGATTTTCAAATGGGTCATGGCAGCTTATTCCTGAATAGTAAATCTTCTGCGGGTTCTACATAGACTGGTGGTGGGGAATTTACCTTTATTTTATTTATTACAATTATAATAGCATAGGTATCGTTAGCATGCTGCCGACTATGAATTTCCCTACTTCGAGGAGCTCTGGAAAGCATATTCGCCAAAGTTACTGTATCCATTTGAGATATATTTGAAATATTCATTTCTTTTTTGGTTGGCGGCGATGTTCTATTATAAATTTCCCTGATGCTTAAATGACATAAAATAAAAATGCATATTGATTATTACACGTTAAAATAGTAAAGCAATGATGGTTCACTGGTAGAGTGTTCGGACACCACATCGATCGATTCCTACAATAAGCCTAGGTATTCGGTGAAGGAATACGTTGTAAATTCGGTACGAAACGATAGCATGGTTGTAGGGTACATTCTAATGTTCGTCTGGCAAGTTAAAAACCTTAAGGTGAAAATCAGTCGCCAAACGGAAATACCCTGAAATGATATAATGTTACGATGTATATTATTATCAATACCAAAATAAAAATGTTACCTATTATTTTTTAAGCGTTAGCCGTCATAATGTCCAGTATCAATATTTAATTATGGTTAAAATAAAAATAGGTACTTTTAGCTTTATTTGTGTGCTCCTCTTAGGACTGCAGCATAGTATATGCTGAGTAAGAAGGGTCCTTTTCCATGTTGAATGGGGTATTTATTTCTCAAACGTGCAACATTATAATAATACTACAATCTATTGTAATTTCGTGACTTTTCTCTTTCAAATTATTTTCTTGTGTTTTAAATACCTACTTTATACTTTTTTTCGTTTAAGTATTACTATAACCCACTTAATGCTATAACAAAGATGCATTAAATATTGATTAATTTTTTTATTTGATCTAATTAATAAATCGCTCAATGAAAAAAAAAATTGCAAAAAAAGAAACAATGACGAACGTAATAAATTTTTCATTTTCCTATGACCAATCTCTCAACAAATAATTAGACAATAAATATTGAGTTTCAAATATTACATAAAAGTAATAAATTTAAATCAAATTCTTAAAATTTACTGGCAGATAACAAAAAGATAAAACTAGTGCTTAGTCTAAAAAAATTGCACAGGAATCCCTTCAGATGATCACTAAGAAAGGATTTTTTGAAAATTTATACCCTAAGCAGGTTATACAGGCTTATAAATCCCATGTAGTATAGGGCATACAGCTACAAAATAAATAAATATGATTAAAAAACGTTTTTCTAGAGTGCCGTTTATGCCTATAACGAGCGAGATGTTTTTTGGGCTATTCGCTTATTACTTTTTATCATGGAAGTGAACATACAATTAATGAAGGATACTTTTGTTGTTAATACATTGGTTATTCGCTTTTTTGTAAGTATTATTTGTCGTTTTAATAAAAGTCATGAGCTTATTTCTTTGTGTAATATAGATTGTTAATCATTTGTATAATATGTATTGGCGTTATTTTAACGTGAATATAAAAATTATAAATAGGATTTTTATATATAATAGTTGAACTGGTATTTTTCGGCTTTATAGCTGCTCGAATTACTACGTTAGTTTTAGTAACGTATTATATTATAAAAAAATACAGATATAAATTTTATCGAATTACATAGATTTTAAAGAAGGCCTGTAAAACTTGTTTCTAGTCAAAATGCAACAAAGAACAGTCAAGTTTGCACACGAATAGCACAAAATACACGGAAGTCGAGAAATTTCCCACATATAAGATAGTGTACGTTGTGTGTAAATATGTATAAATGTGTGCGAACGCGTGCAACTAGCGACCGAGGTCGCCCACATTCGATCTGTGCAAATTTTCGTTGGTCGGGATCACTGGCCTCTTTCAGGGTCGCGAGGCCGTATCTCTCGATTTTTGTCTGTTAATTATAAAAATAATGCGTTATATAACTAGGTGTTTTCATCTTTGTCATTCTCGAATGTCAACAGATAAGTCCGTCTCGGCTGCACCACCGCAGCGTTGCACACATCGAAACAAACTAGAAAAATACATCCACGAAATTTCGGCTATGCGCTTCAGTGTGTGTATGTGGATGACGTTATTTATAATGCGATTACAGAGTCGAATTGGAAACACTTTGTGAATGTGATAAATATTTTTATAGTAACTCTACAGTTTTGGAGACAAATTTTCGAGAAGGTTTGCATTATTAATAATTTAAATATGTAACGGTTAAAATGGAACGAACGAATGGCACGAGGACAATACTAAATTGACAAAAATGAATATAAAGCAACTTTGATCGATGAAGCATAGCCATATTTAGTTTAGTGAGTAAAATAATAAATAATACAGCCATCTGAAGATTTTTATTTTATTTGAAAACGTTTATCAACGTTTTATACACTAATACCAGTAGGTATTTTTTATAGTAAGCAGTAACTACACTAGTTTAAAAAAAAAAAAACCTGTTTTTTTTAAGAATCGGTGTTATTTGAACGTAGTGTAGTTTTTCGCAGAAACGGAAACCTTCATGGGGATTTGAACTTGACCTTACATAACTATAAATCTGAATATAAGTTTAAAAAATACCAATAAAATTATTTATAATGAATTTATGCTAATTTTATCTTTTGTTATTTTTCTACAGCTACTCATAGCTAAGAATGAAAACCGAAACAAATATTTAACTCAGACTTACATAATTTGTGACGAGTACGACAGTACCACTGACAAAAAATACCTATAAAATATAAATTAATATACTTTATTTATAAAAGAAGAAAGAAAGGCTCAAAGAAGGCATTTATGAATTAAAAAAAAAAACACTACAAGTTCGGAAAACGTTTTTAACAATGTAAGTAATATTTATAATTTATTGTTACTTTTTGTGGAAATATAAGAGGGAGTCACTTCTAGCCATCCCTGTCATTCACGTAATGATCAACCAGTAAATAGCGTTTTGACAATAAAATTTGCTTTTTTTAAATCTCTTTAATTAATTAAAGGATTTGGTCACAAAGCGACCATGCCATCCCTATTGGTAGGCATAAAAATAATAAACATAATAATTATTACAATAAACTCATCTTTATCTTCTATCTAAACCTATTTGTACTAATCTGTACAGCATCCTGGCTTCTTCCGACAAAGGTGAAGTCAGAATACTGTTACAGACCCCAACAGAACGTAAGTTTTTATTTATTACTAAGCAGTAGTTTTTTTCTTTCCAGCTCATTCTGGACACATTCCACCATAATATGATAAGCATCCACTATATAATCGCATTCAGTGCACCAAGGTGACTGTATTTTTATCATTAAGTAGGCAAATTTATTAAGTGGAATGTGTCCAGAATAAAAAGAAAATAAAACCAAAATTGGATAATACTAAGACACCTATATATTATATGGATACAAATGCGAATGTAAATCAAGATAAAGATATTTATATCTATAGTACCGACTGGCTGATTAGGTATTTTAATGGTAACCATGTCTTGATTATGCTTTCTTCTTTCTTATCAACGAATTTACTCTTGAGTCAAAATTAATTATGAAACTGTTAGTCTTGAATGGTATTGACTTAAAAAGATAAACCGATTTTGTTTATTCTTAAGTAAGCTAGTCACAATTACCCTGATTAAGAAAGTTCTTCTAGGATATTATAGTTATTTGCCAATATTGTACAAAGTCAGTATTACATATCCCGTAGCTTTTTTTTTGATGTGGGAGTCCATTCAGTCAAATACGCACGCCAAATATTGAATAACAATATTACACGTGTTAAAGTTAAAATTAAATAATGTTCTTATTTTGTCAATGAGCTTTATTAACGGTTCAAAATATTGAAGATTTTTAAATGTCAAATGAAGTTCGAAATGACCGGTTCGAGAAGTGGCCGACGTTATTTTAATAATTCTAAATTCTTAGAAAAGATTGGCAGAATCGATGTTACGGACGGTATGTTTTTAAATTTTTGGCATAAACGAGAACTGGTCTATTTTTGTAAAAGGTAATCGGTTGAATTCCGCATAGGGCATTTATATTCGAATATTATGCATATAAATACACATTTATGACAATGATTGAAGATGAAGTTTATTATAATTATTGATTTGTTTTATTTTTCAATAACAGTTAAGTGTAAAATAAGACGTAAATGTTGTGACCTTTTTAATACATTTGAGTGGTAATCATATAATTTAAAATCGAAATTTTATATTGAAATTAAATACACAATATATTAGTTATTATGCTGTAAATAACTATTACATAAATAATACAAAATCTATATTTTATTACTACTTTTTTATTATTTAAATTTTCACGCACACTTTCATAATATATTTTTGCATACTAATCATTAATATAATCATTAATCATATCATCATTATCATTATGGTTGAAAGAATAGCAATTAATAAATGACTGAATATCTCTGTATCGATATCTTTTATATTTCATGCAATAATTTTAACTGTGAATTTTATCGCACAAATAAATGAAACTGACGCAAATGTTTACTGCAGAATTACAAAATGTTTACTAAAGTAATTATTAATATCCTAACCGCAAAAATCCGGTCGATCAAACAAACAAAACGTGCCTAAATACGATAAATAATGTAAACGGAACGTACGTTGAAAAGTGCATAAATAAAACATTATTTCCAATTCGGCACTGGGCTTACACGTGCCGCGCTTGTCCGGGATGCGATCTTTGGCAGTCATTGTATGCAGTGTTAAGTATTTGCGCACTGGAGCTTCCCTGCCGCCCGTACCCCGCGTTACACGCTTACCTTCCCCTTCCCCGTGTAACCTCGAGTGCCTACGAATAATATTTTGAACATGCACGCAAGAGCATAGATAACGTTCTAAAGGTTGGTTTACATGACGTTATCAGTAAAATTAAAGTTCAAAATATTTTTTTTGTTTTATAATAATTATTATGTCCATATTCCCTTTTATACATAACAATGAGGTTATATATATACAAAACGAAGTCGGTTCAAGACTAATTATTGAAAACCTTTCGTTTGTTTTGAAAATTTACGTAGATACATTCATTTATTTTTGGAGTGATACTTTTTTAGGCACGTTATGAGAAAATGACGAAAGTGAATTTTTTATACATTGTAATAAAAAAGTCTACAACAGGGTGTTGCTTGCTAAATCTCTTGTTTTATTGTGGTGAAGATAGTTTACCTACGATGTTATTTAAAAAGTACAGTATCAGTATCATCTAGAAAGAAATATGAAATTTTGATAATAAAAATACTTATTTTCCCAGTCTTTTTATTATTTTATATTTCAATAATTTATCTATACAATTAATAATATTGAAGTGTCTGTTTGTAATGTCAAAATAACAGCTTTTTACTAAATGCATATGAAATTATATACGATATCTATAATAATCTCCGAAAGGGTTGGACCGATTTTGACGGGACTTTCACTGGTAGTTAGCTGAACTCAAATGAAGTAACTTGGGCTACTTTTATTTCAGAAAAAGAATTAGGGTTCCGCACAAATAAAAAAAAAACGCTTAAATGGCTTATGCTGAGTAAACCATAAGAGATATAGCAAATTATAGTACTACATAATTATAGGCATTAAAAAGACCTACAAACAGTCTGGGAGAATATACATCTATCTCCTAAGGAACATCCACAATAAGAATTTTTGTCTTTAAAATAGCCAGGAGCGAGGGAGGGAGCAAGATTCGCGCGGGCATTCTGAGTCCACGTGATCGGTTATACCATATGTTTTACAGCCAGAATCGGTATTGATTAGTGTAAAGGTAACGATAAATCAGCAACGGGATTAAGTAAAAATCTTATACGTATAGATATAGCGTTAAAAAATAGTTTAAAATATAAAAGAAATAATATAGAGAATTAATGTGAACGAACCTTTATAGTTATTCCTCGAACTGTGTTTGTGTGTGTGAGTGTTCATGCAAAAACATCGAATTAATGTTCAGCGCATACTAATACAATACGTACTCGTGTCCGTTTCAGTTTCAAACAATAAATCAATATAGTTCTTAAAAAAAAGTAGGATTTTTTCCAGTGTTATTTGTACACCGAAAATTTTTTTTGTTTTCTTATCTAATTTTAACTACTTTATTACTTAACTTTGTAGCTACTTAATTATATCGTCGAAATTATATATTTTACTTTAAATTAAAAGCAACATGCTTAGGTAAATTTTACATTTCATAGCTACGAATTTTCGCGTATGCAAACTAATATTTAGAGAAAGTAGCTGTCTCGGTCTGCTACGTTTTCACGCCTAAACAGCAGAACCAAGATCGATGAACTTTTGTATGGAGATAGATTACACTTTTGAAAAGGTTATAATAATAGGCTAGATATTGTTGCTGATAAAACTTGAAGGGGAGAAATAGATTATGAAAATTTGTATGGAGGACCCATACAAGTTGTTCATTTCTCAAGTTAGGGATATGCTTTTGCTAAGAAATAAAGAGTGTTTCTCGTTCGATATCATTTTTTAAAAACTTTTAATACTTTTACTATACTAAACTATTGAAAGATTTTAGATTTTTTAGGTAAGATATCCTAACAATATTATAATACTAGCGGTGTGCCCGCGGCTCCGCACGCGTTTTTTAATACGCAATAATTATTTAAACCCTTTTATTTTTACTCACATTGTTGACAATTCATATGCCGTATCAATTGAGGAGTGGCATGTATTTCCCGTGTACAATTTTAAAAAACTATTATTCTAATGTACAATTTCTAATGCATTATTAACAATTTTTATAGCCTCTCAATTATAGTATGATGTATGTTTCCCGCCTACAAAATTTGATCAGAATCGGTTGAGAATTGATGAAAACTAAACTTTTTGAATCACTTTATTTTAAATTCTAGAAGTAATATTGATAATTCTTATAGTCCCTTAATTATGTAAATATTTAGACTTTCCGTGTATAAAATTTCATCAAAATCAGTCAAGAATTAATGAAATTTAAAAATTTTAAAAATTCATTTTTTTACTTTTCCCAAAAGTGTAATTGAAAATTCTCATTACTTATCATTCATGGAATGACTTATTATACCTTCCCCTATACATAATTGAATTAATGAAAATATATTTTACATTACCTAAAAGTTATATTGAAATTTCTTATACCCTATCATCTGACCGATGATATAAGCATCCCGTGTACAAAATTTCATAAGAATCGGTCAAGCCGTTTTTTGAGTTAAATCCGGACATACAAACAGACAAACTGACGGACGTTCATATAATATGCGTATCAGGAAATTTTGGAAAAATATTAAAAGTACAGAAAGGACTACAGATTTATTAATATAGATACCTAGCTATATTTCTATAATACCAAAAAGAAAACCAAAAGAAAATCATAGATGGGTCCCTACCACCCCGCTATATTACTCATTTGCACCGGCTAATTTCGGAACATGACAAACCAAAAGAAAATCATCGATGGGATTATTACTGTTTGTATGGTGAATATATGCCTACACGAATCCAACACATTAACCGTCCCAATAAAACTTCAATAATATTTAAAATATACCGCCCTACGGGAAGGATTTCTGGAAAACGTGAAAACCCTTTTATTCCTTTCTTTCCAAAAGCATAAATATGAATGGGTTCATCATACAAACTTTCACACAAGTTTTATTTTCACCACATGTGGAATAACACAATGAAATAATTCACTTGTAGCGAAACGTAGAATCCAGATAATTTACAATGGGTATATCGCTTAGAATGTATAAGCTCCCGCGAGCCGCGGTTTGACAGCACCATAAAATAAAACAGTCATTATGCCGTACTGCGTACATAGTTAAACAGTTTAAAAAACTTCAGCCAATTTTAAAAAGAATACTGAACTATCATTTAATAGGTCATTATTAGAAATACAATACATTTCTTATTAAGTATAACACTGTAAATAAATTAAGATTGACAACGCTGTCATTTCAAATCAATAAACTGATTGTCATGGAAGCTATCCCTCTTACATATTTTCATCTCCTATTTTTTACCCTTAAAGTTTTATTTTCGCTACAAAAAGTACCCTATGTCCTTTCCCAAGGTCCAATCTATCTCTGTACCAAATTTAATGAAAATTGGTTCAGCGGTTTAGGAGTGAAAACGTAACAGATAGGCAGAGTTACTGTCGCATTTATAATATTATTAGTAAGGATTATTTATATGAAGACTTGTATGTTTGGACGTTTATTAAACAATCATGCAAAAATGGCTTCACGGATTAGGATGAAATATGGTACATAGTTAGTTTACAACCTGGATTAATACATGACCAACTTTTATAAAAGACTAGCTGTTGCCCGCGGCTTCGCTGGCCTATATATATAAATACAAATTTTGGAGAATAACCGGATCTCTAACGAGCCGAAAATATTTTTTTTTGTTCATATAAAAATAATAAAATTACGATTAAAAAATGCGAAGGTGGAGGAGATAGCAGAGTCAAAATTTTGGGGTTTACGACCTATTCTCATACCTACCAAATATACATAAAAAAAATCATAAAAATCGGTCCAGCCGTTTCGGAGAAGTGCAACCACAAACACCGTGACACAAGACTTTTTTAAATAAGATAATGCAAAAAGAAATATACTATGTATACTTTGACATATGAATTAGCAGTAGAACGGTAATATATTATCTAAAGGCAGGTTATAATATAATAACGACCTCGTTGAGCGTGTTCTACGATGTTAATAGAATCTGTGATTGATCGCCACCGTTGTGTTTTTGAACTGTAACTTACATACTATTCTTCTTTTTCATCTTGTTCAAAAAGCACTTGCCAGTGTCAATGTTTTTAAGCCTTTGTAAAATTTTCTAATAATTATACAAAGTGGGGTCTTCTTACAGAATGGTGGCTCCCTTGTCATAACTATGTAGGGAGTTTTTTTGACATCTCAAAATGCATGCTCTTACATTATATTCATATTCACTTCACTTATGAATAACAACCAAACTATATCACGCAAAATACCACAACATTAAATAATATAGGGTCAAACAACTTAAGTTAAAGAATAAAAAATAAAAACAGAACATGTCAATTCAAGATCCCGTCAAAAACTCTCTAGATACATACCATTAAACTGAGATTCTTATTCCCACGGAGTGAATTGACACAATCATTAATGTCAAACTTGAAAATAATGTTGTCACATTTATTTTTATAGTATTGTGCTGGCGTATATTTTACGGAACAATTATTTGAACCGCAAGATTTTAATTATCGAATTGTGGGTTTTTAACTATTAATTTAATTATTTTGTGTTATTCAACATTCTCAGATCATTTACTATCATCATAACATAATTCAAGAAAATATAAAATGAACACATTATTGCGATCAACTGCAAAAAAAAGAACGAAGAATGCTATATTAGACCCATGAGATATACGAATTTTTCTCACTTATTCGGGCTTCACATATGAAGGCTCAATGGTTTTTGAAAAAAAAAAATGAGTAGGGATAATATCTCACACGGGTTTACAATTACTATCGATTGGTGATATCACTATTTTAAAAACACAAGAAACTAGCAACACATGCAATGTCATTTCACTCTGTGGCAATAAAAAATGCACTATAGGTGCTGTAGAGGCATACTGGCAAGTGCCTGTCTCCCCCTGGCCAAATACTATATGTTTTTCTAGAGATATGTTACATTGTATGCGGTATGCAAATTCACCATCATTAAATTAATACGTGACGCAAAAGCTTTATACCCCTTTTAAGCGTATTGCGTGCACGGAAGACTGAGATTTGGCATGGTTAAAGTTTATATGGAGATAGAGTGCAGAAAGCTAAAATTTATCTATAATATCTGTTACTAATATATTAAATTTAATAAATTAATACTGCTAATCCTAACCCGACCAATGACATCGAACTTAGACCCCCCAAAATATTGACATAAGTGACAGCAAGTGATTCATTGTTTAGGTTCGTACTGCAAATGTCAATCAGAAAATAGTCTATGATTAAAAAGTCGCTGGTCGAATTTCGATCATTGGGCGACCGCTGGTTAAAATAACTAATCAGTTATAGTACGATATTGCAGCCTCACTGTTAATTACCTCACTGAATTTGATGTGACGTATTTGGTTTTTTTTATTCTGCATTTTTGAACGTACCAGAAAAGTATGTAGGGCACAGTACATTACTGAAAAAATGTGTCTATCCGACCCACTTTCGAACTGTGAACTATTTATGACGCGGATGTTTCGCAGATGCATTCTTCGACTATTTTGAAGTGTTTGCGTTTTCTGAACACACCACGTTGGGTCGATTAAGTAATTTGATGTACTCATGGTTTCAATCTATTCAGATATTAATATCTTCCTGTATCTTTGTTACCAAAGTTATGTGAAATCTGATAATGACTTTTTAATTTTAATTCTAAATATTTTGTTTACAAAAGTCCTCTTTATAATAAGAGAAAGCTATTATAAAGTACTATAGATTGGGTTTTGTTTGTTTGAATATGCAAATCTCTGGAAATATCTGTCACATAAAAAAAACAATCTTATTTTATAGGCTATCTAACATCGTACTACGACTCTTACTAATGATGTAATCATATTTTAACATTTCTCTGTGTTGTATTAATTGATAAAAAATGATACATTATTTATTAAATTGTGTTTTCATTATGTTAACCAAGATGTAAAATTTAAATTTAAAACAACGTTAAAATTTATGGACATCCTCATTATCAACAGCAATAATTCGAATTAGGTCACTATCGAAGTCCATAGCTCTGCATTCAACCTTCGAGCTTACCATTAGTCATAAAGTACGCTAAGCAAGAACTAAGTAATAGTGCGGGGTTTGTGCGATGCGGTGCGGAGTATCGGGTGGGCCGGATGCCCGACGAGAACCGAAAATGTTAAACTCGAGTGTAACCGCGGGGCACAACTAGTTACTTTTAT
Organism: Saturnia japonica; assembly: GCA_033032175.1. Taxonomy (NCBI): domain Eukaryota; kingdom Metazoa; phylum Arthropoda; class Insecta; order Lepidoptera; family Saturniidae; genus Saturnia; species Saturnia japonica. Next base: position 20,935,319 of record CM065305.1, on the reverse strand, counting down.
ATTTATAAAGTTGTGGAAAAGTAGTTGATGAGCCGAGCCTGGCACTCTTTATTAATCTTAGAGCAATGCTAATTATGAAAAAATATATAGTAATTATTATTCGAAGTCACATGCATAATATATATACGGTGCCTAATAAATAAACAAATGCAATAAAAAAATTAAAACAGATTCATGTAAAAGATGATGTAGATAAGATTTTTTTAAATAATAATTTTACTTTTCATTTATTCTGATCAAAAGCCCTATTATAAAGTTCACCGCCACGTCGCGCCCGTACATGTAAAGACAAAAAGTTACCTACGGCGAAAAAAACCGGCTGAATTTTCTGTCAAAATTCTTGAAGGCAACTCAGCATACGCATTTTGTAAGAGACACAAATAAGAGATTTAAAAAATGTGTTTTGCCTTATTGCTATTTTGTATTACACATGATAAACTTTAACATGCACTTTTCTTCTATAATAGAACTTAACCGCGAGTGGCAAAGTAAAAGTTAATTTCAGTATAATGAAATTTTACAAGTTAACATTGTCTTCGGAAAGGTGTATTTTGCACGAAACATATTTTGTATCCAGAAAAACTACAAAAATCCATAGAAACAACAGATTTTTAAAAGTAAATATTTTTTTTAGTAAAGTACATAATTAGAATAGCAAAGTGTGGGTAATGAAGTTGATTGACACAAAAAGATCGTCTTTGCATAATCATTAACATTTTGTTAGCTGATAAATTAATAAATCTCTAAATAAATAAAAAAGTTTTGGATTTCGACCTTGTTTTATGAATTTTTATTCTCTGGTATAGATCGCTAATCGTAGGATTTTTTATAGTTATAGGTTTACCGTTGTAGCCACAATCTCACGTTAATCCTAGTCGACCTTGTTTTATGAATTTTTATTTTCTTTGGTATAGATCGCTAATCGTAGGATTTTTTATAGTTATAGGTTTACCGTTGTAGCCACAATCTCACGTTAATCCTAGTCGACCTTGTTTTATGAATTTTTATTTTCTTTGGTATAGATCGCTAATCGTAGGATTTTTTATAGTTATAGGTTTACCGTTGTAGCCACAATCTCACGTTAATCCTAGTCGACCTTGTTTTATGAATTTTTATTTTCTTTGGTATAGATCGCTAATCGTAGGATTTATAATAGTTATAGGTTTACCGTTGTAGCCACAATCTCACGTTAAACCTAGTCGACCTTGTTTTATGAATTTTTATTCTCTTTGGTATAGATCGCTAATCGTAGGATTTTTTATAGTTATAGGTTTACCGTTGTAGCCACAATCCCACGTTAATCCTAGTCGACTTTGTTTTATGAATTTTAATTCTCTTTGGTACAGATCGCTAATCGTAGGATTTTTTATAGTTGTAGGGTTACCGTTGTAGCCACAATCTCACCTTAAACCTAGTCGACCTTGTTTTATGAATTTTTATTCTCTTTGGTATAGATCCCTAATCGTAGGATTTTTTATAGTTATAGGGTTATCGTTGTAGCCACAAGCTCACGTTAAGCCTAGTAGAACACTCACTCACAAGTGCAGCTGCCGTAATACACCTGTTGATGTTTGCCGTCAGATTTTCAACTTAAGGGTGGTAGCTAGCCAGACTAGCATTAAGTAAGAGCCCTACCACCATGCTATGGTTTCATCACGAAATTTTTCTTCACCGAAAACTCTTTCATTGCAAGGATTCGCACTCTCGTCGATCGATGCGACATCATTGTAAATTTGAACAAGACTTACCATTAAAGTCAGCGAGATCATCATCGAATCAATCGACGCCATTCTGTAGTCCACGCAAGATCAGTCGCGGGCATAGCTAGTTTTTATATATTTCTGATTATAAAATCATCTGCATAACAAAAACATTCACAAACTGAGTTTAGGATTATTTCGTTTTTAATTTCGTTATTGCAAATAAATTAAAAAAATTTTTTAATGAAATCGTTAATAAACATGTAATTATTAGAATTTCCGATCAAAGAATTTTTTATGTAGTTAGGTATAGAAAACCATCGATTAAATGAATTCATGTAAACGTCCGTAAAATCACTCTTAGACCGAAGTTTAAACCAGTTATCTGCGGTTTTTTAGAACACGAACTTTTACGTAGGGCAAATTGGCTACGTAAGTATTTAAGCAACCGCCCGATGAACAAATAGACTTATTGTAATCACATTGGGTAACTGTCACATCGAATGTGAAAATATAAATTATCCATTTAGAATCGTAGACGCATCGGCCGACCTACTTATCAGAGCCGGTTCTATTTCAGAAAAGAGCACATCTGTTGCATTATTTTTTAGCCAGCCGTACTGACCCGGATTCGAAGACGGGAAGCTCGTCCTTTGTCCGTATATATTTGCCCTATTTGAGGGATTTGATCGGACTTTCAGTTCACTTAGGGATAATAATACATACATTTATTTAGATAATTTAATTAGGTAGGATTGCCTTGGGTAGAGCTATTAAAATTGTTAGTTAATTATGCTTGTCACAGAAATGTCAGTCATAAGTGGGATTGAACTCGAGACCTCTCGGCTCGATAGTACTACCAATGCGCCACGAGGCCTGTCCCATGTTAAAACCTGTGTAATACGTAGTGAGATGGGCAACGATACGGTACGGTATTTTAGTAATTTTATTAACTGAGGTCTTCACTATCCAACAGCTCGAACGTCTTAAAGTCGATCTTTGTCTGCTTATAAGGTGCGTGCGATCACAGATCACACATATTGCTATCGTGCTCAGCCAATAGTAAAGTCAATAGTACGAACACTCAGTCAATAGTGCCGATTCCATAATCGCATCGACACGATTCTCCGACTTATAATAAATAGTTTATTATATTTAATACGACGTGTTGGTGGGAGACGCCGGTCCTTGTAAGTTGTAATAACTTAGGTTGCAAAGTTAGTTACTAGAATAGTATTTATAGTTTTACAAAATAAATATCTCCAATAAAATCGAAAATATATACAGATACATTATGATTTTCTAAGCAATAAATATATGAACACATTTATAAGGTAAGAGATAGAAAATATCGTTTAGTTTTTTTTTTTTTTTGTGTATTTAGGTAGTCAGCGTGTGTTGCCAATTACATTCTTGGTACCAGAATACAACAGCATGAGTATTACCACTTTTAAAGCAGAAAATAATGTCATAATTCAGCTGCAGTAACATTTAACAGTGCTTGTGATTTAATTTACATTTTATTTTGACACATGTTTGAACACTCAATCCGATTTTATTCAAAAAAGGTTGACCTCACTTAATTTTTAATATAATAGAACAGATAAATTAATGAAAATAATTGTACTACAATAATATTCTCACATTTTTTTCATAATTTTGTGTTACATAATTATCTATTATAATATCTGATCAGTCAGTTTGTCTGTATATACGGAAGTAACTCATAAACGGCTTGACCGATTTTTATAAAACACGTAACTCTATAATGTATTGAGAATATTTACAGAAATAAAGTGAATGGATACCAAATTAATCTAAATTATTTTATCTTTACATAAGTTTCAATAAAATCAATAAATGGAAATATAGGTTTTTTTGAAGTGAAAACTTCTACATGAAAGAAATAACTTAATGTAAGTCGTCATCGATATGGTCACGTGACATGTTAACGATAAACGGAGTCTTTGTAGCAATATAACCTAAAAATTAAGAACATTATTATTTTTTGAAAACCTAAAATTACTATGCAATGCGTATTTTATAGTAATTTAGGAGTTATTTTACTAGCGAGATAAAATAAATTTGTTTTGTGAAACAGTTTTGATTTACAAGTTTTAATTTAAGATCAAACAAATTAATTCGGATATCCAATTAACAACTGTTTGTTTATAGTTTTAAGTTTTCACTTCTGTCGGTAGTCCTCATGACTACTTTTTTTCCCAACAGTATTCATAGATTGCACTGTACGGCTTGGTTTAAATTATCACAAAATTGGTTGAACATTTATTGTCACACTTAAGTATATTTTCTGAAAGCAGGTATATTAATAATTTAAGGCTTGGCTTTTATTATTATTTTTTATATAAATATTAAGGACATTTTTAAATATTTCAATTAGTAACAAAATCTATTTTATCTACATTTCTACGATAAATGTCGATGTTTGGTATTTTTGGCAACCAATATTTATATTAAATTACACTAACCAGACATACTATAAACTCTATAGTAAAAATCGTAGGTACACTGGAAAATAATGGTTTATAAAAATAAATTTATTCAAAAAACTTAGCGTTTCTTAAAGGACTCCAAAACTCAACATTAAATAAATAAATTAATTGTACAATAAACGTATTTAAGTACATACAAATTTTGATTAGTATATTTGTACTTGGCTACATGATTAGAACTTGGTGACAAAAGAAAAATAGAAAAATAATTAATAGACATTATGTTTGGATTTGCCTCGTGGTATAAGATCAGGTCCTATGACCACAAATTGAAAGAAAAATGAGATTTATTTGGTTCAACAATCATGGAACTCACGAAAACCTTACGAAAGGACTAAAGTATGTAAGTTTGCGGGAGTATTTCTTGGGATGATTATAACGCTACATTATCACTGACTGATGTTACTTTTTAAGGCGAGTTAACAGCATGTTTAAAATGTCGATATATCAGTTAGAAGTGGGTTAAAATTGGATTCTAAAATTTTATTATATTGTTTGTTAGTTAGTTCCAAGTGAACCTTATAAAAACGTATCAATATAAAGTTATGTATTTTATAATATCGGTCTATTGACAAAAAGTGGTTGGGCATAAATACCTAAAGTATATAACTTAACGGTTTTCAAATTAACGTGCATTGGATGTTAGTGTTCCCGCGATCCTAGAATGTAGCTCTTGGATTCGCTGAAACTGTCGCTGGCGTGATATAAGCGCATCTGATTGGCCCATATATATTGGCGAACTACCTCCAACCGTAATCAACTAGCGACGTGCAGTTTGCATTTGCTCTGTGCCTAAAACTCTCGTCGGATAATTTTTACCGATGAAATTTTTGTATGTGACAGTATCTTTGTGTCTTTTTGTGATTGCCGGCCGGGTAAAGAACATTGAGTTCTGAAGAAGTTGTGGTTTTGTGCTGGAAGGAACGTTTGTCGAAGACTAGCAGAGCAGAAGTGTTCTGGGTTGCTGGATTCAAAGGTTAGTGGGCATACTTAGCATTCAATGCACCTAAATCTTATTTTTGAAACCATATTCTAGATTGGGCCAAGGGATATCAATACAAATAGAATTGAAATTAATCATACTTGCATAAGTACGATCACCGCGGTGAAAAGATTATTTACACATCGCTTCATCAAAAAGCCTAAAACAATACACAGAATATCTCTAAAATAATTATTTTTATATAATTTTAAAGATGTAATAGTTAATGTATATTAAATATAAGGTACTATTTTCAACATATAAAGTGTTTAAAATAATTTTCCTAAGTTGTCAACTCGCCGAATTCCAACTCGCTCAAGGTTGGAGGTAATTTAGGAAGTGACTAGTTTGGTAAACAGGGAAAAATATGCTTTGTTAATAAATACATAATGTTACATTTATGTAATTTCTTTTATTGGAGAGAGTAGTGTAATTATGCATATATGTCAATAATGAAAAAGTAACAAAGCAGGGTAGAATAAACATTCAAGGGAAATTTATAAAACCGTTACGCAATGCATTTTTTAGGGTAGGCCGGGGTAGTCAGCGCTTTTCAGAAATTACAGCGGGATGGGTGGTGGCGGTGGTGTGACGTTCGATTTAAAGGGTAGGCGGGTGAGCCTCCCCGGAGCGGTTGCAGGGCTGTTGACGGGCGCGCGGCGCATGCGTGTTGCGTTCGCCGGCGCCGCCGCCCGATTTCCGTGCCGTTGACAGTTCGCAGGGACTTACTTCCTCGATATAGCGCGTCCGCGGCGCCGCTGCAACCAGCTCGAGGTAGCAGGCCGAAGCCCCACGCGAGGCGCCCCGCAGAGCGCCTCCGAAACGCGCCCTGATCCATGGCACATTGGCGACGTCATCAACGTAAGTATTTATCGTATATTAGTGCGTACGTATCTCGAAAATAGGTCATAGTTTTAACGACAAAGGTGATTTTCGGAAATATACGTAGACGTTTTAGGTATATGTGATTTTTTATTTATTATCAAAACTGTTTTTTTCGGAGCGGGATGTTTGGTAAAAACAATAATTTACTTGTATATAGAAACTGGATTATTTTTGTATATACATAAGGATTCACTATGTAAGCCTAGTGTTTTTTTAAATTTTCACTTGTAATCCGGGTCGTGTTTTTTTAATATTTTTTTTTTGTGAAATAAAGAACCAAGAGTTCTCTTTTGTTAACAACTCGAAAATTCGACGATACAATTTATAAATAATTAATAATCGTTCAGCTACGTGTTTTAGAAACAAACAATATTTATTATTTATATAAGTCGGGATACAAATTATCTTTGTTTTGATTCCGCGTAGGTGTACCTATTGATAACTTGTCATGATGCTATGAATAAAATATTATATTTGTGTGTTACGTATGTATATTTAATAACACAGAGATTTTAATAATCAAAATCCTAAACAGGTTCAATGTAGAAGGAGGTTTCAGAGTTAAAAAAAAAATCTAAGTCTGATCGAGTTTATTTCCTATGATCTTCTGGGGTGATTTCTCCTTCGATGGTTGGGATGTTTTCCGTAGTGTTGTAACTGATTTTTTACTTTGAATTGCTTAGTGATACCATGTTTGAATATCGTATCGATTGATATCGGGAATACAATGTGAAATATAAAGTAATAAATCATTTTAAAAATATAGACAAAAAAATAAAAATATCGTGTTTGTAATAAATTCAAACTGTAACCGAACAATTTTGATTGGATTTGTTTATCTTGAAACCAGCTCGGCCTAATAACTGTACAGCACCTAATAGAAGGTACGATACACATACAACGGCGACCGTCGGTAACAGTTTAATAGCCGGACGATCTAATAGCAGCCAGCTGAAAAGCCTCTTCATGCCTTTATTTGGATTTGAAAGAAAAACTTGTGACGTCGCTGTTGGTAGTCAGAGATAGCTTGTATTTATCTTCATTCAATTGTTTTATAGAGTTAGCATTTGTCCGAAATCTTACCTGACATTAAGTGACGATGTGGTCGAAGATGGTAATATGCTATACTTAGAAGGACTGGCTTTCAAATGCAGCTGCTGGAACATACGATAGGTAACAGATATTTGACTTGAGAATGGTAATTAATTGATTGATTGATAAATGATTTGGTAGCTATGTGGTAATTGATTTATCTGCAAATAGCTGACCCGGGAGACGTTGATTATGCCCCTACTGATAGTTTAGCTCGATTACAGCACTACTTATCGGATTGTAACATATCTATGAACTAACGTTTCGATAAAACATATATGTTATGTGAATTGAGGTCAATCGGTCAAGTTGTTTAGGAGTTACACGACCACTATAAGACGCATATAGGATTTTTATAAGTATACTGGCTGTGTCTGCGACTTCGCCCGCGTTGAATATTTCGTGTATAAAAAACGGCAACTCACTTCAACCTCACCTTAAGGTATATAACCTTTGAGAGTACCCAACTAAAATCATTTTGAAATGTTAACCGTCCTTTAAGAAAAGCCAATTTTATTGAATAACTTTATTTTTATAGACCGTTAATATCCAGTTATTGTAATTTGATAAATATCTTGATAGCACAAAAACCAAACAACGATATCTATCCTAGAAAATCTAGATCAAATAGTTATTTTTATTTATTTTATACATTTAAAAATGACGTTAAAATCTATCTAAAAATATTTAAACATAATAATAAAAATCTAGCCTTAAACTATTAAGTGCTCACAGAAAATATACGTAAGTGTGACAATAAATATCAATTCATGATAATTTAAACCAAGCTGTAAAGAGCCGTCTATGAATAGTCCTACAAAAAAAAAAAACATACGTTTCCACTTATTGGTTTGAAAAAATTATGTAAAGATAAATAATTTGTACTAATTTGGTATCTATTAACTTTGTTTCACTAAATATTTTAAATATATTACATACATTATTATAAAATGTACATAATCTAAACGTAATTTATAGACCACTAGCTGTGCCCGTGGCTTCGCTCACGTGGACTACAGAATGCCCGCGCGAATCTTGCCCCCGCTCCCGCCTATTTTAAACACAAAAATGCTTATTGTGAGTGTTCCTTAGAAGATAGATGTATACTCCACCAGGACTTTTTTGTATGTCTTATTAATACCTATAATTATGTAGTACATTAATTTGCTATATCTCTTATGTTTTACTCAGCATAAGCCATTTAAGCGCCCGAATTGATTCACCATGTCAAGTTTTTTTTTATTTGTGTGGAACCATAATTCTTTATCTAAAATAAAAGTAGCCTAAGTTACTCCTTATATTATCAGCTATCTATCAGTGAAAGTCCCAATAAAATCGGTCCAACCGTTTCGGAGATTTCCCGAAAAAAACAGACAGACAGATAGACAGAGAATTAAAAAAAAAATGGGCTTTTTGTTATAGATATTGTATATACTTTTATATGCATTTAGTAATAAACTGTTATTTTGACATTACAAACAGACACTTCAGTTATATTAATTGTATAGATACGTGTAAAAATGCTTCCTAAATGTGCCTTCACACTATAAACTACAACCATACCAAATTTCATTAAATTCGGTACATCAGTTTTTGCGTGATTGGCGTTAAAATATACCGACAGACAGACAGACAAACAATTTAAAAACTATCGAAAAGTATTCTGTCCTTGATTCTAAACCACCACATATATTATTTTTTCTCAAATATCTTCAATGTACAGACTTCGACTCTTTACCCTTAGGACCTTAGATTAAGAATGCATCATAAATTTTCACCTTTTCAGAAATACACTCATCAAAAAAGTCTAAGCAACATGTACTAATTTAAATTTTAGGATGGTTCTTCACATTATAACGTTGTATTTAATTTTGAAAATAATATCTTTAGGGTTCTATGATGTAAAAATAACAGCTGTTGTCTTTATAAGTTCTTTTAATAACAGAAATGAACAATATTAGAATATACTGTAGAAACTAAGATACATAAGAAACTAAACTTTTTTCTTACAAAATGAAATTTCTAAAGAAAATGTATTTATTGTGAAAGAATAGAACAATTTAATACAACGTATGGGCTCCTCTGCTATTCAGAACTTGTCGGCAACGATTATTCATTGAATTAATGAGACTGTTTATGTCATCTTGCGGTATTCGCTCCTAATGGAATTGTAGCAAATCCTTCAGCTGTTGGGTTGTTGTCGCTCCGTCCAAGTCCTTCAAAACACGTCTCTGGAGCATGTCCCATGCGTGCTCGATGGGGTTGAGATCTGGCGATTGTGCAGGCCAGGGCAATACCCGGATGTTCTCCGTTGCAAAGTATTCACTGGTTCGCCGAGCTGTATGTGAACGCGCATTGTCATGCATTAACCTAAAATCGGAGCCAAAGGTTTGTGCAAATGGGTAGACATAAGGTCTGAGAATATCCTCAATGTAATTTTCAGCATTCATGTTTCCATTTACAAAAACGAGCTCAGTTCGCCTGTTCTTCATAATACCCGCCCATATAACATAACTGTTGAGCCGCTGTATGGATGAACTTCCTGAACGCACCTGAGCCTTTCAGTATTTCCGGGCCGACGATACACTCGCACCCTTCTTGTATCAGGCTTAAACCCGAATCGCGACTCATCGGAAAACATAATTTTATCCCATTGTTCCTGGGTCCATGTTATGCGTTCTCTACACCATTCATATCGACGAGCGCGATTCCCGTGACGTATCGGCGGGCACCTGATTGGGCGTCGAGCTCGTAGGCCGTACTCATGCATTCGATTTCGCACAGTTTGAGGACTTACATCAACACCACTTGAAATTTGTAGCCTCAAACTTATCTCTCGAGCGGTTAACATCGGCTGGCGTCTTGCAGTCAGTAGTATGTACCGGTCTTGCCGAGTGGTTGTACTCCTTTTACGGCCTGGATGCTGTTCAGCTGGTTCTCCTGTATTATTGTAGCGCTGCCAAAGACGACAAATAACACTTCTATGAATGCCAAAATGTCGAGATACCTGAGATTACTTCCCGCTTGCAACATCCCTACAGCTCTTTGCATTTCATCTGCCATCAAATGACGTCGCTTCATGACGTAAAGAATATCTAACAATTCAATTTTGTCGCTAACTTTATTTAAATGGTTGGTAAAATTATAAAATCAAGACTAAACGTAGCAATTAAAACGCACTTAAATTCAAACAAATTCGCAGTCATTTGAATTTTATGAAAAAACAAAACATAATCAAATTATTTTTTTTACAACCAGCCAGTATGTCATCAATAACAAAAAAGTTTACTTGCCAACGCACTGTTTGAGTAAATATTTAGAAATTAATTAATATAAATGGAAAAATTTGTAATATCACGCATGTTGCTTAGACTTTTTTGATGTGTGTAGTTAAAAGGCTTAATTAATGAAAATGCATTTTATATAAAATTATAATTAATCAAGTGATCTTCATTTCTTAAATATTATTTTATACAAATTTTTAAACATATTTTTGTAAACGACAACAAAGAAATAAAATACAACAAATAAATGAAAAGAGTTGTTCACTTCTACTTTTTTTTTTGTTTTTAGATTACAATACAAACTAAATAAAAAAATCTACACAACTACTTATTTTTAAATAATTTATTAGTTTAGTAACATTTCCGATGCTATTTTTCAATTCGACTATTCGTGGAATAAAAAAAAAATATTGAAAAATAATTGTGAGATCAAATAAATCATCAACTTAAAATAAATAATTAATGATTTTTTTTTATTATTTCAGTATTTCATGTGAAAATGAACAAATCAATATAAAAGTTAATTTATTAGTTTATAAATACATAAGATAAATTGCAATTGCTTGTATTTGTTGTATACGAACATCAAACATTTGTTTATCTCATAACTAACAACATTAATACATAATCTGTATCTTGAATACGTCACGCGCAATGACGGTTGTCCGCTTCAAGCGGTCTTTTATTGCGCGCTATTGATATGTCGATCATTACTGCAACCCAGTTTTTCTTTTCATTTCTTTCCCTTTTCATAAGTCTTCTCAATTTATACAGATCCTAAATTGAACTTAATAATTAAAAACATTATTCAATTTATACCCTAAAAAGGCATACGACATATGAATGTTCGAAAACATTCTAGTCATCGAGAAAAGCAAAAAGAAACTCGATTAGGGTTATTTTTTTTACGCTGCATGATCAACACTTCATTCAAAATAAGAGACCTGCTGAAATTTTTTCGAAAGGCATCCGTTTCAAACTATTTGTAAAGCTGTAGCCAATTTAACACAAAGTGGGTCGACGGCCTGTCCCCTATGTTCTAATATAAAAATGTGTAACAAAAACATGATACATATATGTAAATCTCTTAACCACTGTGTTTTGTTTTAGAAATTTATTAATATATTTGAATGTAATTCATACACGAGAAGATTTTGACCTCTTGATAAGTTCAAATATACCTTATATAATAGTGCGTTCTACGCAGTTTTGAAACTGGGGAAGTGGAAGGATATAATCAAAAATATCGTATTGTAACATGATATAATAAGGAGGTAAATTAGTTCTTTAGAGTACTCCAGCATTGTAGTCGTTGATCCATCCTTCGTCAACAAAAAACTGGTTTTGTATTTTAACATACAATGACATACAACTGGGTTATACTGAGTAAACTTTATTACCCAGAAGGCCGACTGCATTGCCTCGTTGTATAACGATGGTAATTGGTTGACCAAGGTATTGGTCAGCCCTCTGGACTTGAGGACTGTCGATCAGTCTTCTACCAGTCGTGGGTTCTTTAAAGAGGTTTCATGTACTTGGACCTTACGAACCTTGGGTTTCGACTTCAAACAGCTTAAATATATAGCCCCTACCAAGGAACGCGTTCGTCCGCCCCTTCAGATCCTCTGCTGAGTCAGCTGTTAGTTCTTTGGAGTATAAAAAATAATAGTTAATAGAATAATAGAAAAACTTTCGGAGTATGGTGAACGGGTAATAATGAAAATTATTTTTCTTGTGCACTATTTGTGTTCACATAATATTTAAATGTGGGATAATAAACACATCTTCAATTTTATCCGTATACTAAACTTAAGTTTTAAAGGAGGTTTGCTTCGTTTAATGATACTTTGCCAAGAAAAATAATTTAATACAAGTTTTTCGGTGCTGAATTACTAAATTTTATTCATTTCTATAATTTCATGAAATACTTACCTGTTTCTTTTATTTATGTTTTTTTTTTTAAATTTATTTTTCACTTTCCGTACTATGAAAATACATACTTATCCTTTTCCTATTTTATATATGGATGGAATTAGGAATGAAAACATTATTATAACTAATTATTATAACATAGCGGTCACCCAATTATCGAAATTCGACCAGCGACTTTTTAATCATAGACTATTTTCTGTTTGACATTTGCAGTATTCATGAACCTAAACAATGAGTATTATCTACATCACTTGCTGTCACATTTCGTTAAGTGACAATGTCAATATTTTGGGGGGTCTAAGTTCACTGGCACTGGTCAGGTTAGGCTTCTCAGTATTAATTAATTTAATTTAATATATTTGTAACACATATTATAGATTAATTTTAGCTTTCTGCACTCCTTCTCCATATAAACTATAACCATGCCAAATCTCACAGTCTTCCATGCACGCAATACGCTTAAAAAGGGGTAGAAGAAAGCTTTTGCTTCACGTATTAATATAATTATATTTAATGACGGATTTCGCAAGTGAAATTATTATAATAGTTGCTTTAACAAAATCTCAATTAAAACTGTCGAAACTTGTTCACAAATCGCTATTTTCTCCACGCCACAGATTTATTAAAACATTTATTACAAACCAAACAAATGGTCGTCATTGTTAAAGTCTGCCTATTTATCAGGTCAGATGCACGAGGTGACATTGAGCAGTGTGTGTCTACGCATGCGTAAATACTTACTCAGTTGTAGGCACAACCTGAAAACAGCATCTACAACTCGTATGTAGTTAATTTCGTGAACGCGCTACAGTTTTAAAATTGTTATTCGATTGCCGTCTCTATCCTTCTTCTTCTTGTTTTTAGTCAATGGCAACTGTATTCAACCACAGTTCAACCAAAGTTAAGTAAAAAATATTTTTATAATTATTTTTCTAGTCTTCAAACATAGCTCTAACAAAATAGCGGCTCCCTTTATAAAACTGACCAGGGAGTTTTTGGGGCAACTTATAATGCATGTTCCTAATTGTTATTTATAATCCACTTCATTTATCCATAATAACCAAACTATAATCAGATAAATTTTCGTGAAAATTACATGGTATAGGACTAAATAACATAAGTTTATGAATTACAAGGTAGTGTTTAACAATGCCAATGGAAACTACCCTTGAAATATCGCATTTTCAACGAAAAAAGAATCATCCAAATCGGTTGATAAACAAAGACGTTAAGTCTGAACATCCATAAAAAATATAAATTCGAATCGATAACATCGGTATTTTTTGAAGTCAGTAAAAAATAAAAACCACCCGACAGACGACAGAACAAGATTCCGTCATAAACTACGTCTTCCTCTGTTTGCAAATTGAGCGGTGCCTGCTGTAACCATAGTGCAATTCAAAAACAGAGTAACTGTTGTTATGTCGATTTGCGTAAATAGAAACTGGATAAACTGGTTGATCCGACGATAAACGAATCACTTTAATGGACCTTTCCCCATACGTATTGTGCTCGCAACTCAGTCAGGCTTTACTGCCCCATCTCCCACTATAATCGCCCTTTTCTCATTCGTTACTCAGCAGAGTTCACCACATGCAGGTGAGTTAAGCTAGAGTTATAAAGCCATTTTACATACATATGGTCATTAACTTACATCATTTGACCCCATAATTTGTAATATCCGTGGAATTTTACATAATATAGTTTATTCATTTGGTCAATGAATCTAGTAAAATAGCCACCATTATGCTAGAGGGTCGTTTGAACTTTGAAGAACAGAAAAATCACGTTGACAGTAAGACAAAGTTATTATAAAAAGGAAATGTCTATTACTGGGCCTGATTGAACTATTATAAGATGAAGTATGTTTTATAGAAATGTTAAGGTTTTTATATTTAAAATGTTAAATATCAATACAGTTCATAATCTAGAAAACGATAAAACTAAAAAGTTACTTATGGGGTAAATGAAGATTATCAATAATCGTTTCATTTAAATGAGTTCAAACAATAAAAAAATTACCTGTTATTAATTCAATCGACAGAAATTATCCATTAGATTTGTCAGATTGAAGATCTAAAAAAAAAAAAAGATATCTTAATACGTAGTAAAACTAAATCTTTAAATCGTTTCATGTTTACAAATCTCATATATTTTCTAAAGAAAATTTTGAAATTTGATACTACACTATTGTGTAAAGTTTTTTATTAGTTCCAAATTCTAGTTACGTTACTTGTTAGTTTCACTTGTAATAATATCTGCCATTAGAATTTGAATATATTGGAAGAGATAACAACTAACAATGTAAATTTTATTGTTATTCTACATGTATAATAATCTAGAGACTCTTGTTTTTTAATATACAGTGTAAACTCTTTATAACGAAACTCAAGGGACTGAGCATTTTTTGTCTTTATAGAGAGTTATCGTTATATGGAGTGAACAAAAAAGCAACCAAATTAACAAGAATTTTTAATATGTATGTTTTAGATAATAAATGCTTATAAATTATTGTTTACACATATAGTCTGATAACTTTGTCTGACGTTTTTTGCTATGCCAGTACTTGTTTTGTATTATTTTATGTATTCTATTCATATCTAGATATGTGGTGGAATCGTCTTGATTAAACAACAAAAAAAATTCTATCAACTTAGCGGCATCTAGGGCTAGTTGAATTGTTGGTGGTGATTCAGCTTTGTCCACTTGATCATCTTCTTCATCTTATTTATCGGGTGTTTCTTGACTTTTTGACACTAAATCAACAATTTGTTCATCTGTAAGTGTACCAGTTGTGGCTACATCCTCATCTATATTTTCGTACGATTGTAGATCTTCGTTAAAATTGTTTGGTATGTTGAACTGGCTTATCCATTCACTCAGTGTTAGATTGTCTTCACTGTCAAATTGGTTCGATTCTTGGCTACTACATAATCCAGCATGTCGAAAATAATGTTGGATAGTGGCTGCTGTTACCTCTTGCCAGGCTTTTGATAAGAAGTTCACTGCTTTTAGCATGTTGATCGAGACCTTGCCGTCAGTTTCGATCATATCCATCAACATTTTCCGTCTATAGTGGCCCTTTAGGCTTTTAATTACACTCTGATCCATTGGTTGTAAAATACTGGTTGTATTAGCTGGGAAAAATGCTAACTCTATGTTTCGAAGATTAGATATGATTGGGTGAGCAGGACAATTGTCTACTAGAAGCAAGATTTTCCGTGATTTTAATTCAGCATCCCATTTTCTCACTTCCTCTTCAAAAATCTGCGATGTCATCCAAGCTGACTTGTTTGCTTTGTACGTAACTGGCAACTGTTTTATGTTCTTGAAACACCGAGGGTTTTTCGATTTGCCTATAACTAAGAGCTTTCTTTTTTCTATGCCACTCATATTGGCAGCCACTAGAACTGTAATACGCTCTTTAGACAGTTTTCCTCCAACACATTTTTCCCCTTTGAATTTTAAAATTTTGTCGGGAGTCAACTTGAAAAAAAGGCCAGTTTCATCTGCATTAAAAATGTCTTCTGGTGAGTACTTCATCTTTAATTTAGGCCACACTGTACTAATCCAATTGTTAGTCACATTCATATCGATATCCCGCGCCTCTCCGTTCATTTTACCGTACGTAATTTGGTGACGGTGCTTAAATTTTCCGAGCCAACCTTCAGATGCTTTAAAGTCAATTATGCCAAGTTGGTTGGCAAACTTTCAGCCTTAGCTTTTACAATTGGCCCCGAGATGGGTACATTATTCTGGCGCTGATTGTTAAACCACGACAACATTGCGTCGAATTTTGGATTTCTTAATTTTTTTAGAAGAGTTTCCTTCCAGCGCCGCCTGTAGAATTGTTTTTTGGTTTTTCCAAATGGTAGCAACAGTGGATTGACTTAGTTCAAAACGCCTTCCAACGTTATTTTTATTTTCTCCCTTTTCAATCGCACGTATCACACAAACTTTTTCGTCAACACTAATCGCTTTCCGTTTACAGGCCATGTTAACAGTTTCAAAGTAGGTTTACGACTGATAATACGATAGGTACCCAGAGTATGTTTGGTCGAAGACCGTCACTTCCGAGAAAACAATGCGTCACACTGCACGTGTTCAAGGCAATTAAGGATAACAAAAGCTAGACCGACCTCGGATGTTTCGGAGCTTCAAAGTATTTTGTTACCTGATAATAAACAATAATACCGATAATAAATATTTACTGTCTAAAAATATGAACACATTTCTTCGTAATAGAGAATGGCGTATCGCTATACAACAACCAAGTTGGGCTCACTTCAACGTTATAGGGAGTTTATCGTTATAAAGAATAACGTTATAAAGAGTTTACACTGTATTTATATATTTTTGTTCTTTATATCTAAAACCAGCTTTTCTATTGCTGTTTTTGTTTAGGTTAAGCTTAATGCTCGTATTACATTTCATGATAAATATTCTAAAATTAGATAGCTACGATCATTGCCTACTTATTGATACAGATGCTCCCTTTTTTTTCTTGTAATAAATAACTCTTTAAACTTGCTGAAATATGAATTAAGAAGTACAGAAATGAGTTAAGGAATAAAATTGTTACAATAGAGCACGTAAAAAACGTTGAAGTGAGAACACAAAGAAACCTTTTTGGAAATTTTTCTCCAATCCCATTTCTCACTGGTGAAATAGTTACACTATACAGAAGATCGCAGAAAAATAATCTTGTGTTGTATTCCTGTGGGGAATAAGATCTCCAGAACGCCTTGGAGTAGGGGGTTGGAGTTTGGCAACGCACTAGTGATAACTCTAACGCTACAAGCTTCTTGTCTGTCTTACTATAACAAAAATGTAAAAAGATGTGGTATCGTGGGACACCAGGTAGGAACGAAGTTCCTTCGGCTAATGTAGAATCGACACAATTTGCAAAAAAAAATTCGTGCTCAATTTTATGTAGGTTTTCTTGATTTTTCTCTTAAATTTTGCTGATTAGTTTTTATTTAAGTACAGGAAAGTATTTAGAAAATTCAGTATTTTAGGAAATAATAAATTATGTAAAATAAAAAACAATCGTAATTCAAATTATCAATTAAAATAACAAAAAATATGTCTCTTTATTCTTGTTTGACAACATAAAATTACATAGAAATAGAAATAATTACAAAAAAAGGTATTATACACTACTCGCTCGTGTATACGACTGTCGCGCCTGCGCACGTCTCATTTAACGGTTTTATTCCACGGACTTTTTCTTACGGTTTTACTATCACATTTTTTTTCAGTTCGGTCGCGCAGCAAAATCCCTATCTCCTCCAAGCCTGCCGTAAGGAACTTCGTTCCAAAAAATACAGGTCGTCACAATCGATTTCTTCGTAAATTTTAAATCTTACGTATTAGTCATATCTGATGATAGAAAGCTGTTATTTGGACTCTGCCTCTTTTCTCCATGATAGTAATAAGTTGTTAATGACAGCATTGGAGCAGCAAAACTTTCTTACTTGATTTATATTGCGCGACATCAAAAAATTATCACAGACAAGATTTCGGTCTCTTAGAGGCGGCCTTATATTAGACGCTAGTGAGAGTTTTTTGGCAGGATCTTAAAGTGACATGTTATGTTATTTTTAATTCATTACTTTAGGTTTTTAGACCCTATATTATGTAACATTGGTGGTGTATTGCGTGATATAGTTTGGTTGTTGTTAAGCACAAGCTTAAGTGACGTGGATTGTAAATATAAACTGAAAGCATGCATTATGAAATCCCACAAAAACTCCGTAGATCGTTCTAAGAAGAAAGCCACCATCTTGCTAGATGCCACTTTGGATAAAATACCTACTACTACGAAGGCTTCAGAACATTGACGCTGGCAAGTGCTTTTTGCTGGCCAGAACAAAAAAAGAAGAAGAAGAAGACGCTACTGACTGCTACTTACTTGGGATATGAAGAGAGTGGGATTTCGAGATACCCAAGTTGAATTCAGCTAATTATTATACCCAGGTATCATATTATTCGCAGGCAACTTTCAGTTGATTTCTTTTTGGAAGTCGCCACTCCTCTTGCAGAAACACAGAGTTTACTAACCCTCAGGAAGGTCAACATTTTTATGTAAATCAAAAAAAAAAAATCGTGTGTTGATAACTTAGTTCGCTACGACTGCTTTACCGGTGGCATGGCCAGTTTGTCCACCCTGAAGAGTATACACGATTTCTCATTATGTTTTAAGTAGTTATAAATAGAATTCATAATTGGAAACTAATTTATTGATTTGCGATGATAGGATAAAATACACTAGTATAGAAATGAATATAGTTTTTCCTAAAAATAAAAAAAATACGACAATGCCGCAATGCCTATTCAGTGGTTAACGGGCCAATAACCCGGTGGTCTTAACCTATAATATGTATGTTTATAATTTTACTTGAAAATGGTTACGAAAATTTTGTAGACGCGCGAAAAGCAAAGCTGGAAATTGTGCGAAATTTATTTACAGTTAAGGAATGTTACCATGAATAAATACTAGATTAAATACAATTGAATATGTAATATTTGTTAATATATTTACGTTTGTTATATTTTGTGAGGGTTGTATAATCCATAAGTTGCTTTTATTTCGCTCACGTTACTACTAAAAAGTTGCGTTCAATCGTTAGTCCATATGGACAATAAATATTTATCAAATGTCTTGCCGGCTTCACTCGATGACTGGAATGTTTTCAGAACTGGCTGTAATATTATATATAACCTGTTGTAATATTGTAACGTTACATATTGTCATAAATGCTTTCTTATGGTCTAAATTGAGTTAAAAATTTCTCTCCACTTGCGGAAGTCTGAGTAAAATACTTCCACCCTACAGAAGATTGCAGCCAAGGTATTGCGTTCCTGTGGTGACAAGGTTTCCAGAGCTCTTTTGGAAAGGGGAGTTAAAGGTGGGTAACACACTAATAATACATCTGGTGTTACAATCCTGCATAGGCTACGATAGACGATTACCATCATAAAAAAATGATTTGATTTGAAAGATTCTCAATTATAATTCAAGCATCATAATGCAACAGAAACTATCACTTCATCTGCACTATGATAGTTGAATAACGGAATATCCCCAACATGCTAAAACGACAAGATACTAATGTTAGTTAAATACAAGAATGATTTGTTTTCAAACATTTTCAATGCACTACTATCCACGTTTTGAATGTTTTATCCGTCATGATAACAAGCGAAACGTTGCAGCCATCTAATCAGTGTATTAGCCTAATGCTGATTAGATAAACCTGCAAGAATTTTGTAAACCCTAATCTTGTACAGGCTGTTAGAGGAATATCTAGATTTAGAGTTTTCTTTGAGCTCTATTATTTGCGCTGCCTAAACATGTTTCATATTGGACTGTTACAATAGTGGTGTTCGAAATATTATGGCTGTTGGTACATTGTCGGGCTTTCGTATGAACCAGGTTTTTTTAAGAATGGAACTATAATAACACTATGCACTGATTGTGAAAGAAAACATCATGAATAAACATCAATGCTTGTAAAATATTCCAGTACTATTACAACGTGAGAAAGGATAATAAAAACTATAGATTTCTTGGCATTTCAAATCGTCAATACTTCGTGAACTGGCGTGGGCATCAACTGTGGAGTTGTTACTAGCAATGACTTTTCTGTTACATTATTAAGTACTAGCTGGTACCCGCGACTTCGTCTGAGTATTATTGGATATACACAGACTGATCTCGGAACACGACAAACCAAAAAAATCGCCGTTTTTGCGTGATTGAGTAACAAACATAGAAACTTTCCATTTATTATATTTGTAGGATAAAAAGTACCCTATGTGTTATTCCAGGTCATAGACTATCTGTATGTCAAACTTCATTGAGATCTGTTCAGCCGTTTTAGCGCGATTGAGTAACAAACATCCACACATCTAATCATCCAAACAAGCACACTTTCACATTTATTATGTTAGTAGGATTAAGGGTACAGTAAGATTTTTTTTTGCATAAAAAAATATAAATATTGAAAATAAAATCAAAACCATTTCATCATTATCATATAAACGGACAAAATTACTATTGAATTAACATTAAAAGGAAGAAGGGTGTCAAAGTTTGGGGCTCCACTGACCATTCTTTCTGCCTGACGCTGTTATAGAGATATGAGAGAAAATAAATAACATAATTATAATATATTTATAGTTAGAGTAACAATAATGATATTAGTAATATGATAGGATAAAAAAATAAGTCATAATACAATTTAAATTATTAAAAAAAGGAAACAAAAAACCCGACTGCAATCATTTTCCTTTTTGCAGTCGGGTTAAAAAAATAGAATATACCCAACCACATCGAGTTTCTAAGTAATGTAAAATAATTAAAACAAATATCCGTTTGTGACATGATTCTCTCTAACTCGAGGTCCAGGCAGGTGCAATAATTATCCTGGTGAGCGATTCAGCCAGGGACGATTGTAGCACCGTGTAGGTATGTGTAATGCTAACTTTGGTATCTTGGGATAATAATAAATATTACTTACATATCTGTTATAACCTATTTTTCAAATATCTTTTCGGCCGTGTTTCCTTCTAATAATTCTCTTAAAAATTATACAGGCCGTACTATGCCCCCAGTTAAAATTATTGACGACTCCATTTCAGTTTATTACAATATTTTGCGACAGCGTGTTATTTCTTGAAATTTTCTACTTGAATTTAATGACATGATCATAGCCGACTGCGAAAAAGGAGTGTTATGTTTTCCGAGCATATGTGTGTGTGTCTATTTCTTTGGTACGCTCTGTAGCCTAAAAGCCTTGATAGATTTTACCATACGAGTTGTCGTTATATTTGTCTTAATTGTGGAAGTGACATAGGCTATATAATATTTAATAAGTACGACGTCTGGGAATCAAATAAAAAGCAAAAAATAATAATAAATTAGTCGTGTTTTTTTGTTGTAGTCCGGTTTATATTGCCTTTATAATAATTTAGCTTGTTTGTTTCCTTGTTAATAAATTAACTTTCAATTATTTTTTTTCTATTTGGGTACCAATCTTATTTATTGAAATTGCTATAATTTTATTATCCGTTTAGGCTATAGAGTTTAGTTAGGATTTTAAGATTGTCTGTGAGCGGGTTTACTAAAAATAATAAAACATAACATAAAACCTCCTATATCCTAATTTTGTGACGGTATCATAATTCACGTGGCCTTGCCAGCGATGATAAGGAAACGCTGTGTGCCTATTGAAATGTTGTTATTGTTCTTTCGGTACTGCATATTTCATATGCCCATACAGTGTATCGTTGCGGAAGTCACTGCGTATTCGAGGTCATGTTAGTTTTATAACTTTTAGCTATTAAAATTAATATTATTTGTAGATTTGTCATTATTGTGGACGACTAAGTTTCTTAGCCCTTTTATTTAGTTAATAGTTTAGTATAATTTTGTTTCTTCTGTGGAATTTATGTATCCTCGATGGGACTTGCATAGAATACACAAGCTGTAAAAGCCCCCTTAAATAAAGAGAAAAATGTTTCTTACATGTTATTTTCAGTTTCAACGTGATAATCGATTTGATATCTTTGCGAGTTTTTTAAGTACTCAATGTCTGGATTATTAGAGACTAACAATATAAATTGTTATTTATTAGCTTATTTTCTCAAATGTTTATTCTATTTCTAGTGAGCTTACATTACACCTGTCAGGTTATAAAAGATTGAGACACATGGTGATTTTTATCTCTCTTCTTTTATTGTTCCTCATTTGCTATATATTTTGAAGTCGGCTCTCTTAGTCTTAACGTACCATTCTTCGTGTAACTGTGTTATTTCTCGATGTTAAACCTGGTGGTTGATGGCCTACCTCGACTTCTATTATATCCATAACGGATCTTGTTACATCACGACGTATAACATGACCATACCTAAGATTTTCGGGAATATTGTCATTAATTTTTGCAACTTTAAATGTTCTCTGAATATGCTAATCCTGACTTTCTTCTTAAGATTAAACATATACATAATTAAAATTAAAATAAATTTAAAAGGGTTAAAGAGAGCGTCCTCTCTTTACAACGACTCGCCACATTATGCGTTCATTTATCATATTCACCCATTACTGATACATTTAAATCTACCCTCTTTAATTACGTTATTTTTTAAATTAAATATTTATAGTAGGACAATGGAAATTCTGAAAAATTCATTTGAAGTTAAAAAAACTCGTCGAGTATAAATTGTATGCTACGTTGATAAATTTACTTGTTAACAACTTAACTTTCAAGAAGTTCGATGTAGTTATAATAATGTATTGATCAATTATTTCGTATCTCAGTTAAAAACATATTTATTTAATTTCCCAAGATCAGCATGGTAATGCAAGATTTAAAAAAATGCCATTTTCGTTATAGTTTCATTTTTTGATTCAATCACCAAAATTTATTATGTAATTCTAAAAACCATTTTCTATTTTGTTCAATATTTAATATAAGAAGACTAAATAAAAAAAGATTTGATTAGGTAATGTTTGTTTATTTAACTTTTTTTTAAAAGTCGATCAAGATAAATTATAAATATAAAGAAATTAATAATGTGACTAGGAAAGGTTTGTGTTACCCGTATGTCGAAGGGTTACAGTGTATTATCATTATTACTTCAGTAACACGACACTCGCAATCGTACTAGGAAGTTATATTTATCACAGTTCACACGCCGCTCAAATCAATAAAAAATAAACATATTATCAAATCTACTTTAGGCATATAACTGTATACGTATCAGTTCTACTATTTGAATTCATTAAATTCTTGGTTTAATAATCAATATTACCGCTAGTAGCTTTTTTCATACAGTGACGTATTTTCGACTAACAAGATCTATGTAGATGATCACTGGTAAATCGTTAAATACTTCAGTAGGGACGCAACGTGATGTTTTCCTTCATTCCTCACTCTCTCACTCTCATAATGTGGATCAAACCTACTTTATAAAGAGAAAATGTGAACGACGCTTAATTTATAAAAAGGCAGTCCTATTTTCCTGGATAAAAATAGAATAGCAAATATTTATAAACTTTAAGAGAGCGGTTCCTAACCTTTTCAATATTATTACCCCTGTAACATATTAGGAAAATTCAATTTATCCCTCCCCTCAGTATCATTTGAAACACACACATGCAAACACAAGCAAACACATGAAAATACAAACAGTCCCAATTAATCATAATAAATTGCACACAATCATTAGGTCTTTACCTATGAAATTGGTATATGATAATTATTTTGCTGCCGAGTTATTTTAAAACTGTGATATCTCCTAACACATTTAAATCAATTACAATAAAGATCCATTTTGTTTAATACTTGTGATGAATAATGTAATTATTTCGATCGATTAGTATCATGTATATAAAACACCTCCGCAAATAATTTATTATTTTACAACAAATTTTATTACCATAAAAACTGTTATATTGAGTAAACCTTAAAAGATATATAAATGCTATCGCGAAATATTTTTTTTTACTTTTTAAAAGATACAATTCCGTTATACACGATTGTTGCGTAACTTTAACTATTGACGCAGAGCACGCAGTAGAAGCTCTCAAAAGGAATAAATTTCCCACATTTTCGCAACATTTTTCATTGATGTTCCACTCCTATTAGTTGTAGCGTGATGTTATATATCCTATAGCCTTCCTCGATAAATGGCCTATCCAACACTGAAACATTTTTTCCATTCGAATCAGTAGTTCCTTAGATTAGCATGTTCAACCAAACAAACAAACAAACTCTTCAGCTTTATAATATTAGTATAGATTATTTCATTTATTATATATTATTTCGATTATTTAGCTATTTTTATTATCTGTTTAGATATATTTTTTATTATACTAAAATGGAAGAGACTTGGAGAAAGTACCGGAAGGAAGGAAGTATTGTACAGGGGCAATAACTATTTGTTAATGGACCGACTAGATTTTATATATTTTATAAAATGTCATTTTTAAAACGGTCCTTTGGTTCTAACTATAAAATTCGTAACCGGTCCGTCGGCTTCTTTTATCATCACTGTACGTCGGTTATGTGTTCATTAAAATCAACCATGACTATCTCAGTTGCAATGACTTTGTACTCGCCATAGAAGAACCAGTCAAACCCGTCATCCTATTGATTACAAGATACGACGCGGCTAAAAGCAAAAACTAGATGTAAGAAAAATTGCACGGAATATTTTTTATCGCTGATGTCTCCGATTGAGTTACTTTTTTGTCTGTAGTGCAAACTAAATTGTGCTACCTTCCTTGTTGGTTAACCTTTAAAAAAAGTTTAGAGTAATTGCATTTTTTTAATACAACTAATGTGTTAAATAATCGTACGGCCCGCCTGATTGTAAGCGGTTATCGTAGTTTAAGGACTCTTAAAACAACTACTCATCGCAGGAACATAAAACAGGTGAGATCCGAAGATCAGACCTACATAAGTAGGGTGGAGATGTTCCACCAGTCGGACTGCCCCAGAGTGAAATCTCCAAAGAGATGTGTGTAAAAGATCTCGTTAAAATTATTAAAAAGGAAGAAAAATCTTGTCCTGTTTGATTTTTTATTTGTTTTGTGTTAGTAGGTATGTTATTTTGTATCATGAATAAGTTAGTATATTGTCTTTTATATGATTCAATTTTATTAGCTTAGGTAAAAATAAATATTATGTTGCAGTAAATGATGTAATCTCGTTTGATTGGCGATGAAGTGTGAATGAATATCGCTCTCAAATATTTTCTTTGTAGATAGCATAAATATGGTTTTATTTTTAATAGACCATAAACAATATGAGAATGAGGAATGAATTATGTAATAGAAATATGTATTAGATGTTTTATTTATATTTTAAACAGGTTGTAATTTATTAAAAGTATATGTATATTGTATATAATACATTCAAAATTATATTTATTTGCAAGATACTCAATAAGCTTTATATAGTATAGTATATTATTTGTTTCTTTTTTTATTTCTACTTCTTTAGGCAGAAAGAGTCAATTTTTAAGATTACGCACATTTTGCCAAAATATTCACACTAACTATGAAGTAGTTTCCTAAGCCTTTTGTTTTATTATGGTGCCTTACAAAACATCGACTGTGGTTATTCCAAGAAGTATAAATGCAAACGCGAGTACATAACTAAGTTAACGCATCCACTTTTTTTCTTTGATATGGTGGCATATAATACTACTGCAAAAGCAGTATCACTAATTATCTCTTTCACTCGTAAAACTGTAGTGCCGGCACTATTTAGTAGCGTTGTGTTTCGGACCGAATGACATATTTGACAAATATTGTAGCCTAGCTTTGTTTGACCTATAATATAACTGCAGTCCCTTGCAGACTGCGGTGATAGTTGTCAGACCGTTTGCAATTAAATTAAAAAGTAAAATAAAGCAAATTGGAAGTCCATTGGCATTAAATGTTACACATGCCAACTTTATAGGTAATAAAATTTAGCGAGTGATTAACCGCCATGAACAATACTATATATACAAACAAGCTGATATTTACGCATTAACGAAGTAGTTCTGTAATATTAATGGGTACACGTAAGTTGATTGTTGAATAGTAGTTGTTGGTGCGGCCGGCGGCGACGAACGACGCGACGGCAGGCGACGGCGGGCGGAGGTACCGCGTCGCGGTGTGCAGAATCGGCTGCATCACGAGGGCCCTCGAGGGGCGCCGCTCTAGCCGTCTTTTTTCATTTTGCGTGCGTCTTTTTTTGGCAGCGCGCGTTAACCTTGGACTTTTTCATAGCGTAGCGTTGCACGTAGGTACGTGCGCGCAACTCGCAAGTTTCGGATAGTCGCAGAGCGTCCCCCACTCGGCGCGTCCGAATTTTCTGCATTCGGGCGGCGTGAAGAGTTTTCGGCGGTCGCATTCGCGAGCGAGGCTCCCCGCGGTTAGGAGCGAGACCCGCGCACGGCGCACTTGCACGGCGCACGGCGCACTGCACGATAACGAGTACGACACACGGCCGCGGCCGGCGACTATTGCAATATGCGGAAGTGATCACACCGACCCGCGGTACTAACCGGCCTAAACTACACGAGTGTAACTCAAGTGCTGTGAACGATCAGTGTTACAAACTATGATAGTTGTGCATAGCTCTCTATAGAGCTCTGAGGGTTTTTTATTCATACGAGGACTGTGGAATTTGCGACATGGAATCGAGGAAAGTATTGTTTATAATGCCCTTTTTCTGAACTAAAAGTTATATTATACTATATTCAGGTGTGACCTAACCCATCAACACCAGGAAGTTACACGTATAAAATTCGTCGCCAGTATCTTCATTTAAAAGTCAATATGAGCAACTTCTAAATAGGTATCATGGTAATGAATTCTCAACCATTGATAAATAAGAGTTGTCACTCCACGGCATACGATACATTCATTTTAAACGGTCTAAAATTTATAGCAATATACTCTTTATAATATCGACGCAATAAGACGTTTTTGCGCGTTTCCGTACCTACCGTCCCCGCAGTTTTGCATACACGTGCTGACGATCCGGGGCTATTGAACTTGATAATGAGAGGACCGTATATCTTAGTTTTTTGTTCGAAAATATTGCATCAGTATCTAAATCGACCGGTTTCTATCCTAATTCGCTTGTCGACTTGTTATAGATGTGTGATTCACGTGGAACTTACCAATAGAGCATTATCCGATCATTAGATATAATAGGTAAATCTATTTGAAATATCCAGTTTACTAACGTATAGATGAGAATTAATTTATGGACGGTGCGGTGCGCAAACGGGGCCCGGAACCACTTTGCGAGGCGAAAACTGGTCTCACAACGCATTAACATTTGCATAGAAACTGCTGGTGTGGCCCCGTGCCATGTCGAGGCCTGCTACGAGCACTCATGTACAGACGATTAGCACCTAAGCAGAGCCGCGGTTATACAGCCGCGCCGGGCCAAGCCGCCTTGCTTCGTAATTCTGCACATATAAAGTTCAAAAGGTTTCCTCAAACGCGCCCCAATGCCCTTTACATATACAAATAGTATATTATTAACAAATTATTGTCATCTTTGTTTTGTATTCTAGCATTCTATAAATAAATTTATATTTTATATATTTATTTTTTGTTCAATCAATCTATAAACGAAGTGGTTTTCTTGAGGATGTTTACTTAAATTGGACGAAATATAAAATATGTATAACGTATATTAATATTATAAAAAGGTAAGTACAGTTTGTTTGCAAGAAGTAATCTTTAAAACTACCTACTGATAAATTACGAAATTTCTATCACTAATAGGAATCTAAATTATCCTTGAATCTTTTAGATTATTTTTAGTATTATTAAATTTTAATATTTAGGTGAAATTTAAAGAAAAAGCGTCTAACATCTAAGTAAATTCGAATGTAAAAAACATTATCTAATACAAAATTTCATCCAAATCGTTGGAGCCGTTTCCGAGTAACCAATTACCTTCACTTGCTAGTTTTAGTTTAGATATATAGGTATTGTAATTACAGCTTACGAAGTCGCGGGCGATTGCTAGTATACAATAACATAATCTTAGCTGTTATAAAGCAACCGAATATCATATATTATCAATTTACCAAAATTTATTTAGCTTTGTATTATTGACCGGAAAACTGGTGGTAGTATCGTTGATCTATCGTAACGTAACCATTTGTAACGCGGTGTAAATAGACACCCATAGGTACGAATCTCTGCCAAGATTAGTATTTGTTATAATTGGGAGTGAATGAAGTGAATAGAACTGAATACGACTATATAGAGCGTATTTACCAAGATTACTTTGTAATACGAGCAGTTTGTACACGCATTTCCGTGTTGCTAGCAATTTCTATATCATAGTCCGACGAGTCAAATTTTAGCTGGAGGTCAATTAAATAAAATCTTTTTGTAACTTTATGCAGATGACGATTATTGATTATTAATACTTGCCAAGTTAGAAATCTCATAGCAAATAGAGTAACGAATTGTTTCGTAAATGAATTGAACAACGTACATTCCTACAGTCATATTTAAAGGAACAGCTATGGAATTTGGCACCCGTTACACCTCAGCTCTTTTAATTTGTCGGTGACAATACCCCGAACGTCCTTTCTACCGTACTTAGCCCCTTTTTCATAATTATGTTTTTGTTGGTTTAGTATTAAATCTCGAATATCAATACACGTTTGTGTATTTAGGGAGCTTTTTGCTTGATGCTGGTATAAGATTTGGTAGTAGATTTCTGTCTATGAATGTAACTAAAAAAAAATTCACATCATAAGTATTTGAGTGCTAGACAACGAAAGAGATGGATGTTTCAGAGATTCGAATGTTAAGATGGACGTGCGGTGTAACTAGAATGAATAAGATTATGAATGATTATATAAGAGCAAGCTTGAAAGTGAAACCAGTGACAGAGAAGTTGAAGAGTAATAGGTTAGCATATTATGGGCATGTCATGAAGAGGGATGTCATATAACTAGAAGACAAAGGCAAAGGAGTAGAGGAAGATATGGATAAGGAGGTATGGATGAATTCTATATAAAAGGTGTAAATACTGAGATATCAGTTGATAAAGGATAGAGTGGAAGAAGAAACATATTATAATATAAATTTAACTGATTTAACATGTTTTTTAAAATCTTAATATCTGTGTGTAAGTAAGACTTTGTTCACGAAATCATAAATTATGTAATTGTTATTCAGATAAAAATAAATACATCAACAAAGTACATTACATTACTTAAAAACGTCTACAAAATTAGCAAAGCTAGAATCAAACTAAAGAAGGAAACTAAGAAAATAAAAATAGAAAGAGGTGTACGTCAGGGAGAACCCATATCACCAAAACTTTTTTCAGCTGTCCTTGAGGAAGATTCCCATCACATATTTTAGGAGGAATCCGTAGTGTCAATTAACGGAGAAATACTTTCGCATTTGAGATTCGCTGATGACTTGATAATCTTCTCGCCATCAAGAGTAGGACTGTAGGTGATGCCAAAAGATCTGGATAGAGAAAGTGATAAAGTAGGATTAATCATAAATGATCAAAAAACTAAAGTTATGACAAATGGGGAAAAAAGAACCTATCTGCGTAAACAAAAACATAATTTAATAGACAAATGAATACATTTATCAGGGTCAAGTAATCACGCCAACAGACCCAACTTCAAATTAAATCGACAGACGAATAGGAATCGCATGGATCAGTACTGGAGTTTGAAAGAAATTATGAAAAACAGAGAAATGAGTATAAGTATTTGGTCAGACTGCCATGGAAAGGAGTTTAGTGTGGAAAAGATTATCAGATAGAGCTAGAACTAATATTACAACTATAAAGAAACACACAAATTAAATGGAAATGATCAGGACACACAATCAGGAGCAAGGAAGAAAAATGGACAAAAAAAATGTATTGGTGTACAAGTTCTAATAAAAGGAATACAGACAGACCATCTACAAGATGGGTGGATGAATTGCGGCCGTTGGGCAGGTGGGATATGTACAAGAGTGGCTGGTGACTGATTGAAATGGTCATCGTTGGCTGAGGTTTTTGCCAAAAGAGGCACACAGACTAGATTGTCGAGGCAAATTAATTAGTTTCAAATGTAAATAAAAATGTTACATGTACTGTCCGCTTAAAGATTTTTTTTTTATAATATAATACATTATACATGACCACTATGTCAATAGCTTTTATTAAGGAAAAAGTCATGCATTATCTAATATAATATATTTATAATTGCATAATTGTTCAGTGTGATGTGTGAACATGAAATGTCATGATGAAAATACGATAAAAATATTTAAAACTTTTTATATAAAGAAACATTTGGAACCATTGTTAAGCAGTTGACTACTATTGGAGCAACAGTTCCGTAAAGTTTTACACACAATGCCTACATTGGAATTCTTATTTTCTTTTTATGATATCCAGTCTAGACTCTATTAGTTCAGTGACCTGTTGTTATACAACATAACTGGGCACGAATTACCTACGCTTTTTTCGTGTTACATATGTTTTGAAGTAGGTACTTACGATTTTAGATATAGTGTCATGTGGTCACGAAAAGGCTGTCGCACGGTAACATTATCGTGATATGTACCGGTGTTACTGCAAATACCCAAATTATAACGTCTCGACAAATAGATATTATGCCACGGCATATGAAACTTACAGCATCAACAGTCAACATTTATCCGTTGATGTTATTTGAGATATGAATTTTATTGGATTTAATTTTTAGGATAAAATTAATGGGGAATTTCAATCTAAAATTCAAAGCGTTTTTCGATTGATTTTTTGCTTTCAAGGTCGTTAACGCGCTAGTGATATCTATGGTGTTACAAGCGTCCATAAACTACGCTAGCCGCTTACCATCAGGCAGACCGTACGCTTGTTCGCCACCTTAGTTGCAAAAGAAATAGCAATTAAAAAATCTAAAATATAGTTAATTAGTAATATTCATTATAATCTAGGATTAGTGATTAAAAGTCGCCATTTGTTTTATAAAGAAATAGATGTATTAAAACCACGGATTGAATAGGAGGGTACTTTTGTTTGTCAATATTAGAAGTCGCGGCAGCGCGCGGGTGGTTGAAACGCCGCGACACGTCAGACTAACCAAGATTAACTTGAATCATCATTTTAAATTTTTACTATTTACGCAGCCTGACTACGATTTCTACAATAAACATGAAATGTGTTTCAATTATAAATTTATTTTGGTACTATCTGTGCCCACGACTTCGTCTGCGTGGTATATTTCGTGTATTAAAAACAATCCTCACCTCAATCTCACCCTGCGGTAGTTGACCAGTATAAGTTTTAAAAACACCCAAATAAAATCATTTTAAATGTTAAGCGATAATCTAAAAGACATAAAGGTATACAAAAATGTTAAATTTTATAATCCTTTACGAAAAGCTAATTTTAGTAAATGACTATATTTTGTAATTAATATACAGTGAATAATAATGCTTTATAGTATGTCTGTTTACTGTAATTTAACAACAACCTTGGTAGCGCAAAAACACCAAATAAAGACATCTAATAGTTATTATTCATTATTTTAATCTTTTAAAAACAACGTTAAAATAAATCTAAGAGTATTAATATTATTAATATAAGTGCTTGCAGAAAATTTACCTTTTTTTTCTGTAGATGTTTTTATTTTCTTTTACATAAAATATCAAACCAATTTCATATAAATTAAACCACGCCGTCTATGAATACTCGTGGAAAATAAAAATACATACGTACGTTTCCATTTATTGCTTTAATTGAAAATTATGTAAAGATAAAATTACTATGTTTAAAATGTGTATTACAAAATTAAATATACATATTTTTGTTTGTTAAATTTATATAACTTAAACGAAATTTATATCATACAAATGTCCAAACGTGTTAAAATGCATCCTAATAAATGTACTTTCAGACTATAAACAAATCATACCCAATTTCATTAAATTCCGTCCAGTAGGTTTGCGTGATTGGCGTTCAAACAGACAGAGAGACAAAAACTTGAAAAACAGCCTGAAATTGTGTTCTGTTCATGTTTCTAAACGATCTCGTAGTATTTTTTCGCAAATATTTTCAATGTACAAATTTCGAATTTTTCCTATTTTATTAAAAGTATATATTTAAAAAATATACAAAAAACGAATCAACTTTAATTAATTAAAGATAATGGCAGCCTGAAAATAATACATCACGGAATTCTTGCTCATAGAAGCTAACGAAATCGAACATACGTCAGATCGCACAATGCATTGTTCTGGTTTATAATTACAGCATTATGATTTTTAATATTGAAATATCAGGCATTATCTGAACACAAAAAAAATCTTCTATCTAAGTATACTTGGAATGTAAAACATTATCCAAATACAAAGTTTCATACAAATCGTTGGAGCCGTTTCCGAGAAACGAATTACATATTATAAATATTTACAAGAATTGCTCACCTAATAGTATTACATGTTTTTACTGATTTTTTGGCGGGATCTCAAACTATCATGAAGTGGTTTTTTTGGCATCAATTTGTGTTGATTGACGCTATATTGTGTAATGCAGGTGACATTTTGCATAATAAAACTTGGTTATTAGGCACAAGTGAACTGGATTGTAATTAATAAAATGGACCATGAATTAATTCTGAGATGCCACTAAAACTCCCTAGGTAGTTCTAACAAGGAAGCAACTATTTTGTTAGAATACTGTAATAATAGAACCACTAAGGAAACTCAATGTTATACTCAGCTGATAATGCCAGTAATGATCATCCGAGTAATTAAAAAGAAGGCTGTACCTACACTTATACTTGAAGCGTAAATAGCTAAACACCGCATATTTAGAAGAAAGGTAAAGACAATAATAAAAAATAAAGAAAAATTAATATATTTTTCTAAAAAAACAACAACTTTTCAAAATGACAGAATTATTAAATTGTCCACACTATTATAATATGCATTTATAATTAAATTAAAAATATAATACATTATAGTTTACTCAACGTATCCGATTAATATTCCTAAATGTTAAAAGTTTTTTTAATTCGTTTTTGTTTCCATCGTGAATTTAACTCGAATTATTTAAAAACTTTATTAATGTTGTTATTTGTGAAGGCCGAGAATATGATTGGACCTACGTTTCCGTTAACGTCATGGTCGCATAGCGACAGCGAATGAGAACAAAGCGCGTTGACAGAACGCAGTTTTTAAATTCAGAACTCGATTATCTAATCACAGATTATGTTAACGCAGAGATGGGGTTAGGTCAAATCTTAAAGAAATCTCGAGAATATCACTTCATTTGCATTAACTTTATCGCAGTTTATAAATGTCGTAACTGATAGTGATTAAATTTGTAGTGTAATTGATGAATTATGTTGTAAACGGATTTTTATTTCTATAGCCGTGTCGTTGGAATAATTTAGATCGGAATATGAAGCGAAGTCCACCTAGTTCAAGCCTTGTCATATAATACAAAATTTCACAATTAGCAACATTTACTAATTCGAATTTAATTATCAATACTAATAACGCAATGGTAGTGGAAAACATCGTGAAGAAGCCTGAAAACTTGAGTAATATTTTCATTAAACATCCAATATGACGTTTACATAGAGATTAAGCTCGTATCTTCCCATAGAAAGAGGTCTTTGCCAAATAATGGAACATTTAAGTACACTGATATTATTTATTTATTTTTTGGATATTATTGTAATTTTCAATTAGGTACCACAAGTTTTTAATATTTATAGAACATTTTCATATTCTGTTGTATTCTACTGATATAATAATTTGTACCAACGAAATGTTTTAATGTAGGTACATAATAGAAGCGTATCAGTGCACCATAGATAACCTTTTAGTTTTAGGCCTACCGCACTTCAAACGCGTATAGATAAAATAATGATTAGCACGAATTATAAATGTTTAAGTGTGTACCAGTTGCAAGGAGACACGTGACTCGTAGGTATTTCATAAGCTTTTATAACATCAATAACATCCATTTATACAATATTTTATTATTCTAAAATTCTTATTAATGAAATAAATACCCACGATTTTTTTGGCGAAATCTTAATCTGTTATGATGTATTTTTTATTTGAAACGTTATTTGGCCCTATTTTACGAAATATTGGGTAGCATTTTGCATGATATAAGTTCGTTATTATACTTAAACTAGCTGTGCCCGTGGCATCGCTCACCTGGACTACAGAATGCCCGCGCGAATCTTGCTCTCCGCTCCTGGTTTTTTTAAAGATAAATATGCTTATTGTGGGTGTTCCTTAGAAGATAGATATATACTCTCCCTGGCTTTTTTGTAGGTATTTTTAATGCCTATAATTATTTAGTACACAATTTGATATATCTCTTATGGTTTACTTAGCATAAGCCATTTAAGCGCCCGAATTGATTCACCATGACCAGTTTTTTTATTTGTGCGGAACCCTAATTATTTTTCTAAAATAAAAGTAGCCTTAAGTTACTCCCTATATCATCAGTTATTTAACAGTGAAAGTCCCATCAAAATCGGTCCAACCGTTTCGGTGATTACCCGAAACAAACAGACAGACAGACAAAAATTTTAAAAATTGGTTTTTTGTTGTAGATATCGTATATACTTTCATATGCATTTAGGAAAAAT
Organism: Saturnia japonica; assembly: GCA_033032175.1. Lineage (NCBI taxonomy): Eukaryota > Metazoa > Arthropoda > Insecta > Lepidoptera > Saturniidae > Saturnia > Saturnia japonica. The sequence continues at coordinate 20,900,758 of CM065305.1, read as the reverse complement.
TTGTTATTTTGCCATTACAAACAGACATTTCAATTTTATTAATTGTATAGATGAATTATAAATAATAACTAGAAGTACTTATTCATAATTGTAAGTTGTCACAAAAATACCCTGAAAAGTTTTAACACAGGTCGTGTAACAAGAGATCCACCATCTTGTTAGAGCGTTATTTGAACGTTGAACATTAGAAGACTGTTCTTTATTCACGTGACATTGGCAAAACTTGTTACTTAGTTATATTCTACTAGCTGTGCCCCACGGTTTCACCCGTGTTCATTTTATACGACAAACACAAACTTCGCCAACGCACCCGTGTAGGCAATTTTTAATACTTTGTGTAAAACTATTGACATTTTTTTAAAGAATAAATCAATTTTTCAAATATAATATAACCTATGTTACTCGCTGATATTGTAGCTTTCCACTTTATAATATTGGTAAAGATTTTATCATCTTTTTGGTATACAAACTAACATTTTAAAATTCGATGTATAAAGTGGTCATTCTGTTTAAACAATTACTGTTCGATAAACAAAAATATATTTAACGACTGTTTGCTTTTAAATTCAATTGCGTTTTTCAGTTCAGTTTCCTGTATGAATGACAGAATTTAGGTCATTATCCAATATTATGTAATCGAGCTTGTACGTGGCCTGTACCTATTCATTCATATGAAAGCTTATAATAAAAAGGATATGTCATAAAAGAAAAAAAAAACAAATTATGAGTTTATTAATCTATATTCTATACATAGTATAAAATAAAGTTGCTATCTGTCTATTTCTCCGCTTACTTATTCTACTCAACCACGCAACGGATTTTTATATAGTTTTCAGTATCATTTAGATTTTTTTGACGGAAGGTAAATACAAAGGTAAAGGTACAATCCAATTAAGTTTTTATATAGTACAGAAAATTCAATGTTTTGTAATCAAGTAAAAAATTGAATGACTTACGCTGTAACATCAAATTAATGTACTAAAGAATTGTAGTTCTTTGAAAAACCTAGAGAAAAGTCTACGATGGCATATGTTTATCGTCAAGGTTCACAGTAACCATTAATATATCTAAATTATTGATTAAAATTTTTAGGTTATTTGCGAAACTATTTTTCAATTCAGTGTTAATCCTTATCCACATAAAAATATTATTTAGTATCTTGGGTATTTAATGTAGATTAAGATTGCCCGGTACATAATATCATTTATACGAACACCGTAGAAGATATCACAGATTCAAAATTAAGCGCAACTAAATAATCACTTGCAGCGAAAAGGTTGTCCGGCAATCCGCGGGTTTTCATAAAGGTGAACTATCAACACCAAAGCGATAAATAAACTTTACGTCAATCGAACATAATTTTTTAAACAAAAATGCGTGCAAAGCCGGCGCGGGTTGCTAGTGTAATATAAAGCCAATTAATGTATAAAAAATTAAGGTTACCATCTGTAATTTAGGATAAAGTATTTTACGGTTTTTCGGGCAATTCTTTTTTAAATTTTATTTGAAAAAACATACATGGAACAATTAAACAATCAATAAAATTAATCGTATGTAAAACAAAGCGTACTCACTCACCTGGTTCAACAAACAAATTTTATTTTCATATGACGTACTTTGTTCCGACCTTTAACAACCAATATGCTTTATTTGCTTAAATAAAAAGGTCGTAACCCTACGCCGAGTTTCTTGCTTAGTTCTTATAATTAGAGCATTATTTCGAATTGGTGGTAACATTTAATGGTTATTTCCTTGTTAGGATTAATTTTTTATAAACATTTTTTTTTTACTAACAAGGCTTTCATTCTGTTATGCTATTAACCTAGTCTTAAATTTCCCCTCCGCGTTTTATTGATCCTAATCTTTAGAAATTTCCGATCGATTATTTTCGTGACGGTTAAACTTTTTCACTTATATTATATATTATAATTTTTTTCGATAAGAAAAAGCCCTAATGTGATATCCGTGTTTATATAGGGTGAAAAGCCGACACGGTGATTCTCTTTCAATCGAAATCATGCATTTGTCATTTTACGTAATTTTATCTTCAATCGAATAGGCGCCACTGACAAATACGAACAAAGCAACCACATTCAGCGCATCTGGTCTCACGGGAAGCATGTTTGTCTAAAATTGCGGAGGTCTCGAATTCGAGTCGTGCTGTGTTATGGTTTGACTAAATAATGTAATATAAAACAAATTATCCAGTAATAACCAACGATAAGACCTACAATCCCATCTAACTTTCCTATATACTTTGTTAAGGGCTTAGTCTGGGGGTTTTGTACCAGGCAAAGGAAAAATAAGTTTTCTTTTAATGCTACTTTGGCAGTTCAGCAGTTTGATGGCAGATTTCATCAACATTCCTGGTCGTCATGCTAGCCTGAAGAAATGCCTTTTTTTACAGTTTATCCCCCCCCCCCCCCAATCCTCCCGCTCGTACCTGATTATGTATGTCCATGAAATTTGCTCCTAGTCGTCCATTGAACACGGCTTTCAACTTAAAATGCGATGAATGCAAAGAAAAACTCGGTCCTTTTTGCTCAATGGGAGGTTGGGGCACAGAGAAACTTCTCCAGAGATTTCTGTACAGGTACTTAGGGCAGACCGACCAGTGAAACACCGCCACCTTACAAGTTACAAGATAACGTTGTATTGCAGCGGTTAGTAGGGCTTCTAGATCGCCTTGGGGCAAGGGGTTTAAGATCGTTAACGCGTCAATGATACCTTGAATAAAAAACTGTCAAGGAAAATTTCAACGTTCCTCGATACTTAATTATTGTAAATGAGAAAAAAAGTCGCGATCATAATTGTTCAACTTCAAGGCTCAATGTCGCGTTGGCATCAGACACGGCGATGAAGTTAGGTTAACTTTGCAGAAGTTCTATGAAAAGGTAAGTTTCTTGATAGATTAGTTCACCTATAATTTGTTTCAATTCACTCGAATATGTTGGTAAAAGAATATATCGCTGTCGACAAGTGAAGACGAAAGTTTAGTGCATTTAGTGCATATTATGACACGTAGAACGACTCGAGAGGTTTTTACTTTCAATTTCTATTTGTTACAAAGAAGCTGGTTGATTTTGGACTTAAATTTTTACTAAACTAGAATTAAATACATATACTTTTTTGTGGCAAAAAAAAATGTATTCAGAAAATGTATTCAAGTTATTTTTTACCAGGGATGGAAAGTGTGACAGTGATATAGGAAGGAGAGTAAATGCCGGTAATATGGTGAATGGGGCGTTGCACTCCTATATGAGTAGTCAGAGGATTTCTATGAAAGCTCGTTTGGCTGTGCATAAAAGAGTGTTGGAGGCATGTACGGAAGTGAAAGCTGGGTGTGGCAGAAAAATCATGAAAGTAAAATAAATGCAGTAGAAATGAGAGCGCTAAGAGGTATGTTAGGAGTGAAATTAATTGACAGGATAAGAAATAGTGTGATAAGAGAGCTTTGTGGTGTAAAAGAAGATATAGTCACACGGATTGAGAAAGGGATGCTTAGATGGTTTGGGCATGTTGAGAGGATGAATGAAAGAAGAATGACTAAACAAAATTATGATGCGAGTATGAAAGGAATCGTTGGAAGAGGAAGGCCTAGACGAACATTTATCGATCAAATTGGAGACGTTCTGAAGAAAGGTAAGGTCAAGAGTACTCTAAACCGACGAGCATGCATGAAAAGATTAATGAATGTTGAAGAAGCGAAAGAGGTATGCCAGGATCGTAGCAGGTGGAAGGACGTGATCTCTGCCTGCCCCGTTGGAAAATGGGCGTGATTTATGTATGTAAAAATGTATTTTTTATGACTGATTTAAAAAAAAAAACGCAGGTTAGGTATGTACTCAATTCGAATGTATATTTTTTATGGATGTTCAGCCATAACTTCTTTGTTTATGAACCGATTTGGATATCTCTTTTTTTGTTGGATAGGGGATACTTCAAGGGTTTTATTTTAATTTACATTTTAATTTCATTGGCATTAGACCTTCAACTTCGAAGGTACACCTGTGAACTCATGAAAATCATTACAGTTTGTTTTCTTTTTTGATTGTCTTGTATATATACTGCTTAAGGTAAACTTTTTACTACGGTATCAATTAACGTTGGGTGATCATAATTATGAATATAGATTTATGAAAGTAATAGGAAAAATTCCTATCACCTTTAGAACCGTACTGTCACTTTTTTATAGTAGCTTGGAAAATTGACGGTAATGTCCATGATGGACCTATCGCCACTGGATCACGTACACTTGGGTTGTGGACTGGGTTACCCAGCACGGTTTTCCTTCAGGACTATGACATTGCTGTAGCAGCAATGGAGCTGTCCATAGGCGACGGTAGCTATTTACCATTAGGCTGACCGTCCACTTGTTTGCACCCTTAAAAAAAGTATATCTATATTAAAAATAATATAAATAAAAAATTATCGAAATAACATATTTTTTTACTTGTTTAACAAAATGTAATAACGTACTTATTAGTTTGTTAAAGGTCCACTAACTAATTTTCTAATATTGTATTAAATATTGTTTTTATTCCCAAACGGCCTTGCGTCTAGGTTGAGTCCCGGAGTGTAGGGATGCGGGAGCTGTGGGGGAGCAAGGACACCTCCCCGAGACCTTCGAAGCGCGACGTTTACATAACACGACCGAGGCCACGCGTTTAACACGAGTCAGGAACGCGTGCACTGCTCTACACATACTGTGTTTTTCTTTAATGTGGTTATGATGCATTTGATGTATTTCGTAGAGGGTAAAATTGAGATCGCACGCGCATTGTGTGACGGAAGTTAAGCCATGAACGATAAAAATGTATATACGTTTTACAGATTTATTGTTGTGTAAGAATAGTTATTTAACGTAGTACAAATAAATAAACATTATTTTGATTAAGTAAGTGAAATGAATTTACACAGTTATCAATCATGTTGTTGTTACGCGGTAGGGATGGGCAAGTGAAATATTTAGATCGATATTTTTAAATAGTAACGATAATTATCGAGGGAAAAATATGAGTGTATTGTTACATCAGATATATTTTCACTGATCTTCTATTTGTTGATAGGAAACATTTTCTTTCTACGACCATAAAAGAGTGATGATTTAGTACTCGTAAGTTTGGAAATCGATTTACGTTCTATTTAAAATAAACATTATTTAATAAATCCTATTTTTTTATAATAGTTAACCTATTCCTACGACCTATACGTCTGCCACATATTTTATTAGGACAATAATACACAATTATTCTTACTTACGAAGTTGGTGCCAGCCAAGTTTTTGGAAACTTGATTGCAACTAAGCATTTAGGCATGTATGTATGTATGCATATATGTATGTATTGCAACTAAGCAACACTAGGGAGCTTTGTCCACAAACAGAGCGTTCGTGTAAAAATATTCTCTGAAACCGGACTGTCCCTGACCATTTAGGTTCCAAAGTATGAGAATGAACTCTCTACCGATGGTGAGCAATGCGTTGGTGGAAAGTAGCCGCTGGTACCATACAGAACAGTTCCTCGGAACACAACACATTACACAAACGGCAGAACATGCAAAAGGAGGCAAGGTAGGAACATTCCACATTCTCGCTGTTTGTTGTTAAAGAGTTTCGTTGTGTCTTCGCAGTTCAAGTTAGTACAGAACGTCCTTAATTAGGTACACCTAGTATTGGATTATGATAAACCTACCAATACATCAAATACTATACATTTCCCATTCGATTTTGAAGAGTTTTCAGGTGTATCTACGAAACCCAAGGTCCAATGCCAATGAAATTAAAATGGGACCCACCTGAAAATATCCCCTTTCCAACAAAAATAATAATATTTTAAATCGGTTTGTGGTGACAAACATGAAATAAAATAAAATACAACCGAATTGATAACCCTCTCCTTTTTTGGAAGTCAGTTATAAAGAGAAATGTTAGTAACTGGAACGATTAAAGAGATGCGGTCAAGTCCGTAGTCCGATCGTTATTAATAATAATATAGAAGGAATAAATGTTAAAAATGTAACAAATAAAAATAAAAACTTTGTTGCAGATGAGACATGATTCGTGTTGACTTTATTACAATATTTCTTATTATGACATATTAACTTACTTCTTAAATGGAACAGAAATAAATCTATTGTTTAAACACAAATTCAAGGTTGCATATAAATTAAATTAATGATGTTTAATTAACTAATTTATTGTAGGTACGTGTAGATTGTGGAATGAATTTTTTTTGTAAATGTTATTTACATATATATGGCCGTGATGATTTTAATTGCCATGATACATGACAATTTTTCACAAAAAAGAAAACCAATTTCAATGATTTTGAAGGGTTGCCTGGTGTATTTTGGAACACTCTTGAGGTATCACCTATCCAACAAACAAGATTCATCCAAATCGGTTCATAAACAAAGAAGTTATTGTTGAACATTTTTAAAAAATATACACATTCGAATTGAGAACATAACCTACCGTCTTTTTTGGGTTAAAAAAATAAAACAAACAACATAGTAGGTCCGATATTCAATTCGGGTACTTTTATTTTAAAACTTTTACGCATGTTTTAGCCCTAACCACTTTAATATAAATATGATTTTCTACAAAGATCGAAACATACACACTTTCACATTTATTATATTAGTAGAATTAGTAGGAAGTAGGATAGTAGGATTTTATATATTTGACATTTCTTTTCGAATATATTTATGAAATAGTAGCTAAGCCCGCGGTCCTGCATACGTTTAATACGCAGTTATTATTTTTATCTCGTATTTTCAAGAGAGGTACGGCACAGAGATATTTTTGTTGTTGATTTCTCTCTACTTGGGACAGTCCGATTGGTGGACTACCTTCACCATACAGAAGTTCGCAACCGAATAACTTTGTTACGACGAGTAGAGTTTTCAGAGCTCCATGGGGTAGGGGGGTTTAAAGTCGGCAACGCTCTGGTTATATAGTTATGATACGTATAGCGTATTACAAGCGCCCATAGCCTACGGTAGCCGCTTAACATCAGGTGGGTCGTATGCTTGTTTGCAAAAGTTTTAATCATCTTGACTTCAGTTCCGTATGTTCTGGAATATAAACGAGCAGTAGAAGAACTAAAAAAAAAAATGTTCATAGATCACAGAGCGACAAGAAACTACCGCACTTCGACAAGCCTTACTTAAAAACTTGTATTAGTCTCAAACAATACGTAATTTAATCTGTATGGGACGGTGAGCGATTTAAAATTGAAACCCTCAAATCGAATCGGGGTCAAGGATCAGCTTTACACAAATAACCGAGTCCGGTTCTGATGGGTTCTCTTGTTAGTTTCGCCCTATGAGGAAACCTAACGTTGTTATTACTTTGTATATTTGACGAAAACACGAAACGATTTGTTGCTATATCTACACGTGTGTATACACGGTTATTTTTTGTTATGCCAATTCTCAGAGTCCTCCGAATTTTTTTCCGTACGTGTTAATAATATATCTATACGAAAATTATAAAGAGAAAAGATTTGACTTTTTGTTTGTTTTTTTTTTTTTTTTTGGTTGTAATGGACAAACTCAAAAACAACTGGACCGATTTTAAAAATTCTTTCACCAATATAAAGCTACAGTATCAGCAAGTTATATAGGCTATATTACAATTTGAAAAATGAATTCTTTACTCATAAAAATGTCGACAATTTTATACAAAGTATAAAAAATTGCCTACACGGATGCGTTGGCGATGTTTGTCGTATAAAAATAACACGGGTGAAACCGTGTGGAACAGCTAGTAGATAATATGCAGCACTCAGTAAGGAAACCGCGTTGAATGATGAGCATTCAATGAAGGAGAATGAAATTAGATCATGGAAAATAATCTCAAGCTAACATTCAGGTCCATGTCACCAAGAACCTATCGGTGTATGTCTGGCAACTGTTCCTTAGAGCATCCTTTTTTTAGTGTAAAGCGAGGTAAAATAACATCTAGACTTAAAAATAACCCATTAAAACCTCACCCGAGTTATCCCACTTATCCTGCCGATTAAGCGAAAATGTTCAGCCCGACCGGGTTGCTACCACCATGCTTCTTCTTTTTCTTTTTACCCCTTATCCCACTTAAGTAGAGTCGGCACAACATGCTTTCTTCTACTTTTCTTCTTTCTCACAACCATGCGTATAGAGAATCGCATATTTGTGTCGCGTTTGAGGATATGCCGGTGCGTAAACATTTTCTATTTACGCAAGCCGGTGTGACAGTGGCGGCTAGCGAAGGATTTTTGATCTTTCGCTGGTCACCACTGTTGTTTATCAGACACATTTCTCCTCACCTATGCCGTGCGTTATATAAAAGAACAAAATACCCATACTATTTTCTAGACATTAATACCTGAACAGTGACGTCACAAATTGTTCTGATTACGCAACACCGAAAGTTGTCATCCATGAGTTGGAAACGCTATGATTGACCAAGTTTGTACGCAACGCAATTTTTATAGCTTTCGTGTACATTTTAATGGTGTTTATTTCAATTAAATGTTTCCTGCCGCTTGATTTGAATTTCATAATTACATTGAAAATGTATGACCGCTTAAGGGCCTTTGGTTGGGCAATTATTAAGGTCTGGTCGCCGGACTTATAGGTAAAGGTAACCCACTAATATAAGTTACGTCGATTATATTCGTCTATTCACAAAGATACGATTCGTAAACAAAAAAGTAAAACCTTAAAACAGAATATTGTGTGAGTGACAGCTGATAAACCAATTGGTAGATGCCGGTAATCAGCCAATAGTAACATAGATTTCACCCGCGTAAACTTACCGTTTCGTGATTGGTTAAAAAGTTTTCGTGCCATAAAAGTGCACAGAACAACGGTGGGACATAAAAAAATGTGTTTAAACAACTAGAAATATTTTATTTAATAACAGAACTATTAACATATATTTTTAATTTTAAATAGTAAAATATTATTATACAAAATTATTGTTCATGAAATATTAGGTACCATAAATCTGTCGATTTACGTTATAGAGATGCTGTAATATATTTTTTCCAGAAGCTTAAATTTAATCAGCAAAATACATAAAATACATTCGTTTCTTTTTCGTTCAAATCAAAAACTATTCGTATATTATCAAGCGCTTAAAGAATTGCATTTTGTGCGTACGCGCATACATAATAATGCCGCGTTTACGCGAACTAGTGCGTGCGTTATACCTAACCACCTTTCACTTCAATGCCACTATCTCGAAATCTACTTCTAAGCTATATTATTATGTACCCTAAGAATCATTTTAGAGTGCAATGGTAAGTTATTAATTTTGATAAAATAATGTTTATTTACATGTACATAATATTATGTATTGTCAGCCGTTTATTTATTTCACTACTATACAATGGCAGTAAAAGAACAATTTTATTTACGGGAGGCGACGAACAGGTACAAGTATATAATATAATGTCGTCAGGAAATGGAGGGGCATGTTGTACTACTATACCCCACGGCTCGTATCCTAGTACTAATAACCTAGTACCTTTACTATGGAGGTAACAGACAGAGTTTTCGAGCTTTGCAGTAAACGAGAGAACTCAATAGGAAACGCGGTCTGTAAGAAATTTGAAAAATACGTTGCAACAGAAATCTATTGCTGTCGCGTTATCTATATGATATAAATATAGTACAATCTGTGCCGCACGGTTTTACCTGTTGCTTTACAAGCTTTTATTTAACTTGCAATATTTGTACGTATGTAAGTATGTATGTACGGATCATTTCTTGCAACTGGTAGTTCCAGAGATTAGCGCGGTCAAACAATCTCTGGAGCTTTATAATATTACTATAGCTGACAATAGCTTTCTGTTAAAACGTATTCTTCAAATGTCTTGTCGAACGCATTTCCTCAACACATATGTACAACCGTTTTGCAGTTTTTCAGTATAATATTCTCTAATTTAACAAAAATTGAAGAAAGTTAATTTATAGTTTGCCCGCAATTGTTTTCGAACGCACCTTAAGTACTTTGTACGGATTGCAGCGTGCCTCTTGCAACTTTCTATTTCTGTTTAAATACATTCATAAATCTTTGAATGTGATATAACTATGCATACGTAATTAACATACTTTATTATACGCATTTTTCATCACACACTATGGGACACGCAAACTTATGCATATTTTTAATACAGTAATTTTTATTGTTTCAATAATTCTTCACTTGTTTTTTTTTTTAATTTTATTTCCTTTTTACCGTTTCTATATTATTAAATTTACTTCTATGTAGATATATTTATTTAGATTATGTTATAAAATGAACGTCTAAAATACATTGAAAACATTGCGTTTTATCATATGTTTGAGTGTTTTATTATTAAAAACTACATTTATTACTATATATTTAAGTAAATAAAATATTATTGGTAAATAATAATTTTTAAAAACTTTTTCGTTTGTATATATACCTACCATAATAATATTATAAGAAATTCCACTGCTAAAAATAGAAATCATCTTCTGATGATTAGGATGAATTTCCGATTTTAAATGCCGAGAATATCAATACAGATCCTATTTTTCCATTGCTTATCAATAGTACGATAACATTTTTTAAGCGTTCAGTTGTCCTTAAAATATTTTTCTTCGACGTCAGCCAAAAGTTTTACCAATTCAATTCCAACTAGTAAATGTAAGCAAACTTTGAAAAAATATCAGTATATTGCTACATCAGATAGATTTTCACTGGTCTTCTATTTGCTGATAGGAAACATTTTCCTTCTACGGCCATAAAAGAGTGATGATTTAGTACTTGTAAATTTGGAAATCGATTTATGTTCTATTTAAAATAAACATTATTTAATTAATCATATTTTTTTATAATAGTTAGTTTGAAAATTTCCATAATTTGATTGAAATTTGTGTATTGTAAATGTATTTTATGTTATATAACGTAATTATCTTAAAAGATGAAGTGGCCCAAAACGATATCACGCTAAGCCTAGTGAAAGACTGGCTCTCAAGTGCAGCTGCCGAAACACACCAATTGGTGCATGGATACAAATTTTCAACTTGAAGGTGGTAGCTAACCAGGCGGGCATTAGAAAAAGCCCCACCAACATGCTATGGTTTTAACACGATATTTTCCTTCATCGAAAGCTCTGGCTCATTGCAGGAATTCGAACTTATGTCGATCAGAACGGTGTCCATACACACTACCAACTAACCCATCATTATTTCAAGTTGCACCTTCTACCAGGGCTAAGATAAACATAGGTAACAGTAATCGCAAAAGAGTTTTTAGATATTTTTGAAGATTACAATTTATCATACAATATCTATATCAGTTTAAACTAAAGTTTTATGTTGTAAGTTACAGTTAAAACAGTTATTTGATGAGTGTTGTCTATGATACGCGACCGCGTTACGGAACGCACCTTGTTGCGCGTGCGTTGCAACGCGGCCTGTCGCTTGCAACTTTCTATTTTGACGGGCTCCGGGTCCCGTCCCGTCAAGTTACCGCGACAGCCACCGGCCCAACGCAACAACGCTTTTTGTGCCGGAAAAGAGGTGCATAGAAAGTTTTTTGTTTGCAATTCAAAGTACAATTGTTCTTATTTAAATGTGTACCTTATTTGTTAACTACTTTTTCTTGTACTATAATGCCAAAGGAATAATGATTTTACTTTCTTTTATTTTTAATTTTTCATTTTGTTGGTAATTTTGTAATAATTTTCATTATTTTACCATATAGTGTTGTGAATTTAAATTTAAATTTTCTTTTTATCGTAGCACGGAAAAGTGATAGTAGGTACTGCACTTGATGGTGAGCTCCGTACGATCCAAAACAATGGTGACCACCGAAAAATCTACAAGTCACCAATAGTAGTCGCTGTTGTTTATATTTACTAACGGATACTGAAATGTGAAAAACCCGAATAAAAGTCACCGTGACAGATTTGTCACCATGTGCGTGGTGGTCATGACCATAACGGGTACTAATCCGTATCACCTCGCTTTATTACTGGCTATTCACTAGCAGATATCGCAACACGACACCCATTAGCCTGCCACTGTGAAGGTGTTCAAGTATTACGTAGGTAACGCAATTTTTGAAGATTTTTAACCCTCCCTTCCCCGCCATATAACGCGCCGTAACATTTTCATGAGAGCTTTTATAGGCCAAGAACAACTGATGATGCAAATCTCCCTGTTTTGAGGACATTACACATTATGAACTCACTTTAACAACACTGACTACAGCGATGTGCTTCTGCGTACACAGTATCGAACACTGACAACGAAAACAAAATAAAAATATCTTACAATACAGTCGCGGGATTCTCCGTAAAACATAAACGAAAAGGATTGCGATCTTGGGAAATTGTAATTGCCTAGTTTTTTTATTTCAAATTTTATACTGACACAACTATTTACAAGACCCCCCACCCCCCAAATTGCATTACGTAATACTTGAACGCCCCCTATGGCGGGTTTTACATATTATAGTGTATGATGGTCGCGATCCGAGCGGGCACAATTGTTTTGTACTACCATGCAGCAAACACTTTCTTCTTCTACCGTGCCTCATTTCCCCTCTTTGGCGTAATCATTCATGTCCCTCATAACTGTTCCCATCCAGGTGGTTGGTGGACAACCTTGACTTCTTTTAGGACCTATTATGTCAATATCCGATCTTGTCTTATATACTATATCGCGGCGTATAACATGGCCATACCCGCGCATACGATTTTCAGCAATTTTTAGAAATTTAAATGTTCTCCTAATATGCTAATTCCTGACTTTATCCTTAAGAGTAAGTACTCGGCCATATCTGAGCATCCTAATTTCTGTTTATATGATTAGAATATTACTCAACAGATTTCCGCATGGGCCAGCAGTACCAGCACTTGAATCCGTAAAGAAGCGCTGGCCTTATTGCTCTCTTGTATTTCCTTTGATCTGTATTGATATTTTTGGGCCACAGGTAACCCCCGTCAAGGATCAACATTTTAGTCAAACAATATTAATACGGTTTTCGGTGCCTTCGAGAATCTGGTGTAATGACTGAACCTAAGGATTTAAAGTGATTGGCTGAGCAAACACAAACCAAACGAATTACAAAAAAAAAAATTGTATATATAACTTCTGTAAATCCAAAACTTCATTGGCATGGCATGACTTCCGTTGAAAGCTTCTCATAAAATACCTATTGGTAGAAACGAAATGGTTTTTTTTAATGTTTGTAAAAAACTTTAAAATATTTTTTTTACTAGCTGGCTCGCAGACGTTGTTCTACCCTCCATAATAGTCAATAACTCGAGGATAGTGCCACTTATCACGTTTTTTTTTAATTACTTTTCTGTGACTATAAACAAAAAAAATACGCACCAAATTAGAACACTTGAAAAATTTTGTTCATACAAAAACCCGTTAGAAAAACGAATGTTCGTTTTTTTTTTTAATTTTCTGCATTTTTCCATAAAAACCTAATTAGTACTATTTAAAATATTTTAAAACAAATATGTAATAGGCAAGTCGTTCTCAAGTGATGCGCTTATCGACGGATATCATTAATTTCAATTTTATTTATATTAATAGATTTATTTAATTTTTTATTTATTAATTTACTGAATTTGTTGCTAAACATATTTATTTATTTATTTATAAACAAAATATTTACTGTTGTATATACGTATAAGTTGCATAAACAAGAAAACGTGCACCGCCGCGCCGTAAAAATAAATAATGCATCTAGATAAACCGTGTGGGAATTTAGAAAACCCGTTTCCACGAGAGCAGTGGCTCGGTTTCGACACTACTTGCGCAATCGGCGAGCGTACACACTAACACAAGCAGGAACCTACTTCTTGCAACTCGTACGCATAATGCATCGCGCACCTCTAGAGCGTCATAATAACCATGCCTTTGACGGTGCCTCCATAAAAAGGGTTACTGTTCTACTTAAAACGCTATTCGGTTGTTAATTAACAAAAAGGTGAATAGATGTTTGTACACATAAACATCTATAGAAGGATGCACTATTATTTATGAGAATTGCAATTAATTGTTATTCAAAGTAAAACATGTTATCGTTATGAATTTTTGATTAAATGTAACATCATTTAAATCCATTTACAAATGTATATTTAACCATTTGTAAACCCTACATAAATCATCTTTAGCTGTTCGAGCAGCTGAAACTTGAGATGTTGTTAGGCTTAGTTTTTTTTTTGTTTACAACTGACTATATTGTTAGCCACAAGGACCCTGGACCCTCGGATAGCTTTTACAGCTTCACCAGGTTTATGGGCCAGCGCTTAAGGCACTTAGCCGCGAAAGCGTGGCAACATGCTCAACGATACCAAAGTTGCTAAACTTCGACTTGGGCTGTTGCCGATCAAAGTCGCGATCTGGCTAATTACCTAACTAGAATTCCTCCTAGAACTCCTATATGTATTTAGTGATATGTCAAAGGGTTAGTCTGTTACCATTTTTATAGAACTACATCCTTACCTAACGATAAAGATGGAATTAAAAACAAAAAGGAAATAAAAAGTTTTATAGTTGGAGAGTTAAGGGACGTCACTGTATTTGATAATAAGCATAATAGAATCCTTTTTTTTTAAGTATCCGATGGTATAAAAGGAAGAAAGTACGGTAAAGACATGCCGTTACAAACATTTTTGTTCGTACCGAGAAGAACGATGCTGTAAATCTGTTGCCGAAAAAAAGAAATCTCGCTAAACCAAGTTCAGTACATTCAGTACAGTACATCTTTCCAGGGCATTCAAGAGGTTATTTGCGGATCCGTCTCATATATTCGAAAAGTATTTCATACACGGTCTTACTTGTTTCGTACACGTCTATAAGATAATGCTAATATGTTTTAATAAAATTGAAATGCATGTTACGTTGCCTTACATTCGTGGATAAGTACATAAAAGTCTGAAGAAGCAAATTTTTCTAAAAAAGAACTAGGTATTTTTATTGTCGGCGATTTTACCATAACTGTTAGGTATATTTTTCATTTGTCGTAAGTTGTGTGACACTTCCTTGATGTCATCATCGAACTTTTATTGATTTAAATATAAGGTATTACTCAACAAAGAATTAATTTGTCGAGTTTGGCTGCCACTTCCGGTAAGTCCATCTCCAAAATTGTTTGCCATTTAGTATGGTATGCCATAAACTATTTAAATATATCGATTGTTATTAATTTATCCCTTTTAAAACAAAACCCTAAGCGCTAAGCTCCGTAACTACAGCTTTCGGTATCCACAATCTCGGCACGAACCAAAAAGTTTTTTTACAATAGCTCGGTAGCTGATGGTAAGAAATCGAAATCGATCAACGGTCGCCACTGTCATGCTGGCCTGCATAAATATCTCTTCATGTTACGTTTTAAGGACTCGATGCTACTCGACTCGATATTAAATAAAATAAATTAATACTGCGAATCCTAAACTGACCAGTGCCATTGAACTTAGACCCCCCAAAATATTGACATTGTCACTCAACGAAAAGTGACAGCAAGTGATGTAGATAATACTCATTGTTTAGGTTCATGAATACTACAAATGTCAAACAGAAAATAGTCTATGATCAAAAAGTCGCTGGTCGAATTTTGACGTTAGGGCGATCGCTAGTTTTAAATAATGCCGCCACCTTATCGACGTACAATAAAAAAAGAAATTGTGGATTAGTGGTGTTAATATGAGAAAACTACAGATTAAATTTTCATGAATAGTAGCGTTTAGTTTTCTAATGTTTGTTTAGAAAAAGAAAAGCCAAGTTTCCTTAAAACCGTAGTTTGAGACTTCTTATTATTGTTTTAAAAAATATATCTTGTACTTCAAGACCAATTAAGGTCATTGTTCATTTGTAATCTACGGAGTTGATAAATAAAATTGTCAATATATATTATATAAAAACAAAATTAGTTTTGAAAATAGAAACATATACCGCCTCTTTTCAGTCTTTTTTTCGGTTTAGTGTTTTCTAGATTTTACTTAAAATTCTTCACTTCTCCAGTTGGACTTTTAAGTAGTTATGATCATTGTTATTCAAGGAATTCCGTTTTAGCGTTTGGTCCCAACCAAAAATCTCAACTCAAACTCCTAATATATTAAAATAAATTCAAACTAAAATTATAACATACATCAAAAGTGTTGAATGAAAAAAAACATACCTAAATGATCAATGAAAATTATCAAAACGATCTATCTACGTCATAACGATTGATCGATATCTCTGCCCAATAAGTGATTTAATAGGTACAGTCAACAATAAATCTATGCTATAATATTGATATTAGATGTAAAGGCCAAGAGTTTTTAATATTTGTTTGTTTCAAATCTCTAAATCTGTGGAGTTATCAGTCAGATCTGAAAAATTATTTATGCGTTTCATAGCTTGTTTACTGAGGAAGGTTGGTTATATATGCTAGGACTCTTAAGAAGTGGAGCAGAAACCACGAACGTCAACCAATTTTATAATGTTGTTAACTGTAATAGAGTGCTGGCCTTACCAATGTCCGACGATGCTATTAAACATATAAATTTACTGGTTATATTATGAAGCAACATTAAAACCATATACCACAATAGACATGCCCAGCGACATGACCGTTTCGACGGCCAAGCTCTTAAAACAAAGATTTAAAAAAAGGGGGAACTTAAAAGTGCGTTAATGATACGGAAATACAATGTTTTACAATTATATTGGTCCTTAGTATATCTAAAAAAAGTAAGCGATAGCATATGCCTATCTCTTATACATAAGCGACAGAAGGTATATCTGTGACAAAGATTTGTTGGAAAATTAAAAAATGATTTTATAAGCATTATTATTTTTAGACATGGAATATTAATCTTTACAAACAAAAGATACATCATAAAGACAATTTAATGAAGTTAAATTTTGCTCTTTAGAGTATGTTATTTGAACACAGTTTGGGAGATGATGAAAAATTAAAATAATTTGTACTTGCGAGAAGAACAATTATGATAGACTATATGGGTGCGTTGGCGGTGCGGTGTTTGTCGGATAAAATTAACACGGGTGGAACCGTAGGGCACAGCTAGTTTAAATATAAAATTTAAACATCAAGTTACTTTATTTTATAGTATCAATGAGATATTCCAATAAATTGAATATTATAGTTATCATCACTATAAATACCATTATTTATTAAATATGTTAATCCGAAAAATGGATTTTAACATCTGCAGATAGTTAATTGTCAAAAAAAATTATACAGAACAGGTGTATGTGTTATTAATTAATAAAATACATCATAAAATTGAATGGTATCCAAGAGTCACATGTATTAAGTGTTAACATTATTTAGGACACGATTGTACATGAATTGAAGAAGATTATTGCAGTGTGTGTGCCCAAGACGTATCTACTTGTGTATTATTCATATATATTACAATTATTATGCCTTCTTTACAAGACACAAGTACGGCCGTGCGTGGAATACTGTTAAAATCTTTGGAGCGGATCTGAAAATTAGCTTCTCGATACCCTGGATAGGTTGCAGAGATGGGCTATCCGCAATTGTGCATAATACAGATGTCACTGAGAACATCGATCCACTTCAGCAACGTAAGGACATTGCATGCTAAATATAAAAGAACGTCCTTTGTTTTTCACACCGAAGTTTCATTTTCTTCTTTAAGTTTACCACAATAATTTTTGTCATCAAAAATTTTTTATAAAGTTTGAACTTAGGAACTTTAGTAAATGTGCCCTAAGTAGACTAAAATTGACTTGCTCGAAGCCCTTGGTTCGATTCCCAGGTCGAGGAAAATGTTGCGTGTTGTTGTGCTTTCTATGTAATTCGTAGTAGCACCTCGGAGTTTGGCTTTGTGTCCGATTAATGCCAATAGGCTCACCCCCCATTACAAGGGTCCTAAAAATACGTACTTTGCGAACTGTGGTTCTACATTAGTACACCTCTGCCTAACCTTTACTTAACTACCGTGATCTAATTGGTAAACCGTGGTCTCATTCAAAGTAGGCCATCGAGAATAATATGGCCTACTGGGGCTTCTGTAACCATGTTAATCTTTGTCTGAATGCGGTGACATCAAAATTATGTTTTACTAGGTCATCCATCGCAATAGAAATATCATGATTTATCCAAAATACTGTGGTATTTTTAAATCCACATTTGGGTAACCTTAAAATTAAAAAAAAAACTGATGCAGGGTTATACAACTGGCCGCGTACGATGATCGTCTGCTTCAATCTCGATACTCGCACGCACGAACACACTTGTCTATAATAGAAAAAGAAAGAAGGAGAGAAAATCGCATGGAGAGGCATAACGCTTTTTCCTTACGTGACGATTTCTACAAGTCAACTCCTTTAACCGCTTTAAGAAACTTCATTGGAAAAACATCAATTCTGATCCGTGTCAAACTAACCACTTATGGTACCTACACTAAAAAGTCTTAAACCTTAATCCAATACTAAGCCTAAATACTGCAATATTTAAATAATTGTTACTGGCAGTGTTTCAAACCGTTGTTTACTATTAGACGATAACGGCAATCGACAAAAAAAAAGATAACAATAAGTTCATACAGGTTCATACGATCTTTCCCACAATACCCACTTAAATTGCTCCGGCACGGTTGCAGAGTGACCGGTGCTTTGCGCAACTCGATGCAGCGGCTCTGCCCTCCTCCCGCGCCCTCCCCCCTTAAACGGCTCCAGTACGCCTGCGCGTGTACTGCATGCCGGAACCGGGTCGTAGCCGAAATTCTAAAACTACCAGCCTACTTTGAACCACTCCACCCCCCGGTCGAACGTAGTGAATACCTGTCTCCGAGGGGTATTATAATAGAGTCATCGTAGCTCGTAGTTAACTGGTTGGTTATACGTGCACGCATGCAAATATACAGTTAGGCCGTACGTAACCGAGGATGGGAAGGTAATCGATATCGTATTGGATCTCGGTGCATTGAACGGATGTTAGATGTTAAAAGTACCGCCTTTATCAATGTTTTCGTATTTTAAATCTATGATGGTAAATTGATAACGGTCATTAGTTAAGAAGCTTTAAATCAATCTTTGATTTAAAGCAGGGTTTTTCAATGGGAACCAGGTATATTTAAAACTAGCAGTATGTCGGTATTGTGGTGAACCCGCATCCATCCACGGAGGTCGCTCTCCGATTATTTGTTTTATTTTCTTGCACGGAACCCGAATACTTTTTCTGAAATAAAAGTAGAATAAGTTACTCCTTATAACATCAGCTATCCGCCAGTCCCGTCAAAATCAGTGCAATCGTTTCGGAGATTACCCCGAACGAACAGACAGACAAATGAATTAAAATACCGTATAATACTTTCATATGCATTTAGTAAAAAAACTGTTACTTTGACATCACAAACACCGGCTTCCAAATTTATCAGTTGTTTAGATATAGATAAAATAAAAACATGTTGATTGTTCCATAATGGAAACCCCTTTATAGAATATGGATATAATACATGTAAGATACGCTGCAATGATAATACAAGTAAAATTTGTAAAATTAATAAACACTAAGAAGGTAAACTCACATTACACACAAGGCCGTTTGATTTCAATCTCATAAAGAATCTAAACATAGATTTTACTATGGTACGCAAACTTTTAAACCTATTTACGAATACATAACTACAAATCGCAATGTTAGTAATAAAAAATAGCCCATAACACTCAGGGATAATATAGATTACTAACAGTGAAATAATTTTTAGAATCGGTCCAGTAGTTCCAGAGGTTACCCAGGCGAGCATTAGAAAAAACCCTACCCTACCACTATGCTATGATTTCATCACAATGTTTTCCTTCGCCGAAAACTCAGGCTCATTGCAGGGATTCGAACTCACGTCGATTATTAAGCAAACCCTAATATTTTTTTAAGATTATTGTAAATTAGATTACACACAAAAACATTTTTAAATATGCGTTCCATTTTACGCAAAATATTTTTAAATAAAAGCATTATTTGAAAAAAAAAATTGTTAAAAATATACATTGTATGTGTTTAAATGAGTCATAAATTAAATGTTATTTCATATAATTGACTAGCTGTGCCCGCGGCTTCGCTCACGTGGACTATAGAATGCCGTCAATCGGTCACACGCGCGAATCTTGCTAACCCCGCACCAGGTATTGTGGGTGATCCTTAAAAGATGGGCTAAGAGATATGCTTTTGCTGACCATTTTGTGGGTATTTTAAATGTCTATAGTTATTTAGTACATTAATTTGATGTATCTCTTATGGTTCACTCAGCGTAAGCCATATAAGCTCCGGAATTGAAAACTGGTCATGGTGAAATTCTTTTTCTAAAATAAAAGTAACTTAAGTTACTTCTTATAACATCAGCTATCTACCAGTGAAAGACCCATCAAAATTAGTCCAACTGTTTAGGAGATTACCCGGAACAAAGAGACAGCCAGACAAAATGTTTAAAAATGTGTTTTTGATATAGGTTTCGTAATAAAAAAAAAACTGTTATTTTCACATTACAAACAGACACTTTAATTTTATTAATTGTTGTAGATAAAATAATTAGGGAATATAATTAATCTAAATGGGCACTCACTTTTGAATATGCGTTCCATTTTACGCAAAATATTTTTAAATAAAGCATGAATTAAAAAAATGATAAAAATTACATATGAAATTCTTTATGACTCATGAATTAAATGTAATTTGATATAATTGATACGATACAATAATAATCTACTAGCTAAACTATAATTATTGCTATATCGTGGAAAACAGTGAGGGACAATTAACAAATTAAATGTTAAAGTGGATCGTATTGTCCGGAATAGGGTCAGTAGGTCAATCGATATCAGTTCAATCTATTTCGTGCACGGTTTGGGAAATGCACCTGATGAATTGACTAAATTCTGAACCTTTACGAGCAGGTGTGGCTATTTATTTGGTCAAATGTTGGTACATATATTTGTTAAATATAAAAGTTTTGTTGTCTAACAATGCCATGAAAGATTTATGAAATCTCTTGTGCCTTGTTGTTTAACAGATAAAGCAAACGCGGTAAAATTAAAGGCATATAGAAAATTCTACTACTGAAATGTATTAATAAAATATTTCTGTAATATTATTTCTTATAATATGTAATATAATATAAAGTTTTTTTGTATTTTTAATAGAGTTTTGTAGGTATAGATTTTATTCACGTATACTTGTGCCGTTTTGGAGGCCACAGAGAGCATATACATACAACCATCGATTTTTATATAGGTATATAAAAAGAAGATCAAAATTCAAAACTAAAAATCAAAATTTTTTTAAATATAAACTAATAAATTTACCTAATATAATATCGGAAAAATTATTAGATTTTTTTTTTGCGTCTTCGCTTAGCGTAATACTTTAATGCTTTTTCATTTTAGTGCATAAATTGAAATAAAATGCCACAAAAATTCATAAACCGTCTGTTTTCATGGCAATTACATATTTAGTTAAATTACAACATGAAAGCTGGTACACCGTGGGAATATCCAGCGGTCAGCATTAGATATTCAGCGGTGGCAGCGGCTGTAGCGGCCACGGTCCGGCCCGTATCGATCACGCACCGTCTATTTCCTCGACCTTGCTCGCTCAACCGACCTTCTTTTTAAACATTCAGCGGAATCCAAAATTCGGATTTTGGGTTCAGTTGTAAATAATATAAGCATAATTCAATAAGAAATTGTTATGTACACGACGCATTGGTTACTTTTTTACACTTACCTGTTATTTTAACTTATCAACATATTTCGTTTTCGTACTCGTAATTGTGTTAGGTTCTTCAATTAACTTCCTAAGTATATTACAGATTTACCGGATATTAAATTTAAAATCATGCCCAGGTCATTACGTGAATGACGCGGGCTATATATTGAAGTGATTCCCACTATACAAACCAAAGGAATGTTAGGATTAATAATTATTATATCAACAGATTCATCTCCACAGTATTTATTTTTTATAGGACCAGTCGCTGATAACCGCCTTTCACTTTTTTAATTAAAATGTCATCGAAAAAAAATTTCTTTTTAGTCTTCTTGCATAACATTGACAGTTGGATTGATAACTCAACAATATATAAACTGCATGCTCATTTGTTATTTACGTTACATAGAAAGAAAGGATGTTGATTTTGATATTTTGCCTACAGGGCAGGAATAAGAGGCGGCCCGGGCATGGACTCGCAGCAGCAGCAGTACTGCCTAAAATGGAACAGCTTCGGCTCCAACCTGGCCACTTCGTTCGCGAACCTCTGGAACTCGGAGAGTCTCGCCGACGTTACACTATATTGCGAAGGTAAGTGTGCCTTTTATATACAAATTTAGTTTGACCACAATTTCATCTGCTAAGTGATGCTGTGGGCTAAGGATGGTAACACGTTAAACTTAGAGGAAGACTGGCTCTCAAACCCTAATACAATGCAATATAAGATTTATCTTCAGGTTTACTACCCGTACTACCGAAGAGATCAGTTGCGGTCGCTCCACATTTAATAAAGCTCATTGCTTTCGTCTATGATCTTAAGCAATAGCAATAAAATATATTTAAAAACTAGCTGTGCCTGGGGCTTCGCTCACGAGCACTATAGAATGCCATCGATTCCGATTGCCGATGTGCTCGCACACGCGTGAATCTTGCTCCCGGCTAAAAAATGCTTATTGTGGATGTTTCTTAGAAGATATACATATACTCTCGCAAACTTTTTTGTAAATCTTTTTAATGTCTACAATTATATCCTACACTAATTTGCTATATCTCTTATGCTTTACTCAGCGTAAGCTAATATAGTTTAATAAAGCGTCCGAATTGATTCACCATGACCAGTTTTTTTTTTCTTTTTGAGCGGAACCCTAATTCTTTTTCTATAATAAAAGTATCTAAGTTACTTCTTATAATATCAGCTAATTACCAGTGAAAATCCCATCAAAATCGGTCCAACGGTTTTGGAAATTACCCGGAACAAACAGAAAGACAGACAAACAATAATTAAAAAAATGTTTTTTTTTTTTTTAGGTATCCTATAATATACTTTGATATGCATTTAGTAAAAAGCTTTTATTTTGACATTACAAACAGACACTTCAATTTTATTAATTCTATAGATATAGATGACAAATCTCGCTAAGTTTATTGTCGATAGTAAGGTAAATGACATTCTTAGACGTTTGTAAGAGCCATCTCATGTTCTAAATTGAATACAGTTATGGTTAGGTATTAAACAGTGAGTATGGGACGTCTCTCCTTTATATCTTTATTCCACCTAGGTAGAGTCGGCATAACATGTTTTCGTCTTCCACTCTGTCAACTGCCATGACAGTGTTTACAACTTTTATAAGTACCTACATACAATATTATTCCTCATACCTCCTCAAAGAGAAGTAGGTAACAGAGAAATATCTTTGGAGATGTCTCTTTACTTGGGGCAGTCCAGCTGGTGGAACACCCCCCCCCAACCCTACAGAAGATCGCAGTAAAATAATCTTGTGTTGTCTTCTTGCGGTGAATAGGGTGGTGAATTCGGTGGACCGTATGCTTGTTTGTTAGCTAAGTTGTACAAAAAATCCATCCTTACATTCCACGGTCTTCTTCTACCTCTATATCCGTCCACCTCAATCCTTAATATTCTTTTAGTCATATTACTTCCATCTCTCCTCATGACATGCCCATAACCACGCTAACTTATTATTCCTCAACTTCTCTATCATTGTTTTTTTTTTTACTATAGATAGACTGGCGTTTGACCACTATCTCGCCTGATCGTAAGTGATGATGTGGTCTATGATGGAGCTATTCACTCGAGACTTGAAGATACCGAGGTTATAATTATCGGGAAATACGAGATCCGGCAAAGATTTCCACTCCTTAGCGGTGCGCATTATAAATGTACTATCAAAACGCTTCGTGCGCACTGGTGGAATGTCTACCATAAATCGATGACGCTTGACGATGGTGATGATGATTGATGCAACTTTCAAGCTTCCTTTGATATACTCTTTCTTAATCTTGTCTTTTCTAGTTAAACCACACACCCATCTTATCATTCGTATATTTGTATTTTTTTTCTCAGACTCTATAGGTATAGTTATTTCTAGGCAGATTTTTAGGGTTATTTTGTGTTTCCTAATACAATACAAATACTTAAGAAATGTGATATTTTCAGTTGCAGATATTGAGATTTGGTTTTGAACAATGAATTTTTTCTAGATAATTGTGGATTTTTTTTAAAGGTTTATTCACAGCAAAAGATAAGAAAGTATAACAATGAAAAGTAATTGGTAATAATAGGTATTGGTTTCTCT
Organism: Saturnia japonica; assembly: GCA_033032175.1. Lineage (NCBI taxonomy): Eukaryota > Metazoa > Arthropoda > Insecta > Lepidoptera > Saturniidae > Saturnia > Saturnia japonica. Next base: position 20,876,440 of record CM065305.1, on the reverse strand, counting down.
TTATATTGATTATACTTATCCGAACCCAAAGCGTTGGATTTCACTCGCGAAAAAATGATAAAAATAGTTACGATAACTCTTCGCGGAATCGGATAGATAATGGCAAATATGTGTTAGAGACCTTCTTAGGACGGTAGGACTAAAATCAGTGGAAAACTTTGCGACCATTTGATATGACCATAATCTGTAGGTGACTTATATATAAAATATTATGAAGCTCAAGATATGTTTGGTTGTTTGTTTGTTAGATTTAAATTTTTCTATTTGGATTTTATAGTCTATTTATTAGGGAAGGTTTATGCTATATAACTTACGGTACGACCTTTTAGGCATAGCTACAGTTACTATAAACGTTAAGCTATCTCGCAAGTATGGGAATTAGGGATGCGTTAACGGCATGGAGCGGACAGCGCGGGCGGCACGGGCGGCTCGGGCGGCGCGGGCGGCGCGATTGAGAGTTGGTGATTAAAAACACGGGAGAAACCATGAGGCTAGCTAGTTAATAACCAAATATCATATTTGTGTGTGCGATAACACAATAAAAATGCAGAATTATCAATTGCGTCTAATATTTGTTTATCCATTTATTGTTAAAAGATTAGATACAAACATGGTATTATGCGTTAGATTGTCGTATTAAAAATAGTATTTTTTTTATTTCATAGCTCTTGCAATGTTTTAACAAAATGTTATTTATTGTTTGTGTAAACTAAGGCCCAACTTGAATGAAAAAAAGTCAAATTTTGTGTATTTTTGTGAAAAGATTTTAGATTTCAAAAACATAATTAATTACTTTCAAGTAACAATGTTAATACATTTAATATATTTTATCTTTACATAACTTAAAGGAAAAATGACACAGATAAATTAATATTCTCTGGATATTCAATTTACCGCACATTATACACTCAATAATCGATTAATTATTGATTATTTTTAGTATAGTATTTAACATCTGGGCGACAGAACCAAGCGAATGTCTTGAAAAAAAAAACATCGTCAGATAAACACAGCCCCATATTGTGATCCTGCAAATTTCATAATCGATAGCTTAAACCAGATTTTTCAATTGTTCGATTGTGTAAATTAATATTGATTAAACCATAGAAAATCGATATTTAATGTATACTTCAGGTGCCAACTCCACGAGCTAGTGTATCGCTACGATTCCGCCCAACTATCGTCGGGTAATGTCCACGAAACCATTATGATCACCGCGTCATGTCACTGCAACGGCTCGTCGCGAGGCGCGACGGATTGCTGCGTGCCAAAAACAAGTTTTTTTTTTGTTAAAAAGAGCTCTACTTGGTGACAGGCAAGAGCGAATTCAGAAGTGCACAACGATTAGGTCACCTCTCGCGGCGGGCGCGCAGCGAGTTTTTAGCGTTTTCCTCGTGAGTGTCATTCGTCGCATAGCCGCGCTGCGATAAACTCGATCGTAGAGGTGGCGCCTTAGTATGATTTATTGTTTTTTGTGTTTGGACTGCTTTTCAGTATTACACGTGTATTCTAATAAACGGAAAGTATTTAAATAATACTTTATTGAAATACTTTTTTCTAAGAAAATACAAGTGACACAAACACATACATAATTCTCCACTGATATAAATATGAACATAATTTTTATCAAAAGTTTTATCAACGTTAGACAACTAAGTGATTGTAATTTTCACAATTCGAGAAGGCAAAAGTCACCGCATATCTATATAATAGAAGACTTGTGTGTATTCATATACTTACATTTTTTTAAACCGACTTCAACAAAAGACGGTCTCACTCAATTCGAATGTATGTTTTTTTAATGGATGTTCAGTCATAACTTCATGGTTTATGAACCGATTTGGATAATTCATTTCTTGTTGAATAGAGGATACCTCAAAGGTGGTCTCATTTTAATTTCATTGGCATTGAATCTTTAACTTTGAAGATACACAAGGGAATTCTTCAAACTCATTCAAGTTGGTTCTCTTTTTTTTGTTAAAAATTGTCTTGTTTAAATAAAAATGTTGTGTGATTATACAGTAGGTATTATGTTTTAATAATTAACGAATCAACGAAATAACATAAGAATTTGTATGCGTTTTAGTGTTTTAGGAGACAAGGCCTGATGACTGGTTTGAAAGAGTGTCCTCAGGATGTTAATGTTTTTGGATTAATTATTTGTTTACTGCACGTATGTGATTATTATTCAAAAACGTTGCATTGCTATGTACTCAGCAGTGTTACAGTTGCAGTATTATTTTAATATACATTTCGACACCCAATATGACTAACATCGTAATTTATTTAACCATGGTTTTTAGCAGATCTGTTATAAAAAAGTTATTGTCTTTATGATTTTTGTTTTAGGCATCATGACTAAAGGTAAAATGGATCATAAATATTTTTGAAACTTTTACGACTCAATATTTGTGAATTGTAACTAATTAACTAAGATGGTGTATTATACAAGAAATTACTTAATTTTTTAAATTTACAATAATCATTTTAGTAAAATTAAAACGGATCTTTAAGTCGTAAAAATAATGTTGCAATACTGAAATATAGAGTTTTTTCTCTATTTAAGTACTTAGCATATTATTGTATTATATTTTAACCGAACTCAAAAAAGTTATACATAAATATATAAAACATAAATAATACTTGTTTAATAAAAAAATGCGTTCTTAAGAAATAATACTTCTTTATAACAGAACGAACTCATAAATAACCCTTAAGTTTTATCTCGCGTGGCAACAACATGATAATGATAATAATATGAAATCTATATTTTTTAATTATGCAAAAATAATTTAACATTATATGAATAAACGTTACTTCAATCAGATTATTGATGAAGTAATGGAAATGGGTGACTTCATCTTGTCACACCTTCGTCACATGATGCGTCAACAGCTCTTAATTTTTTTTAAAAAGGAGGTTCTGAATTCAAATGTATATTTTTTTCCAATAGATTTTTAGCCATAACTTCTTTGTTTATGAACTGATTTAAATGATTCCTTTTTGTTAGATAGGGGATACCTCAAGGTTGGTTAATTTTATTGGTCTTGGACCTTCGATTTCGAAGTTACGCCAGGAAACTCCTCAAATCATTGAAGTTGGTTTTCTTTTTTGTTCCCTCTACTAAACGCGCTAGAAGTTGTATGACTTCAAAAAATCCTTAAAATATAGATACATATTCGAGAATTGCAAACACTATCAAACCAATTAAACAATAGTTTAAAAGAATTCTACATAATCACAAGTGTTATCGAAGTCAATTAAAACTGGCGTGCAACGGGGGGTCAATGATCTTTTTAAAAGTATATTTAAAATAAAGAAGAAATACAGCGACACTGATGCCAAATTAACGTCATTTATTTCTTACCAGCAACGTAAGAATTATTATATTATCGCAGTTGATACCTTTATGTGTGTATGCATGTCCGCGAATCTTGTCAAATTGATAAAAAGTTCATTGACACCGTATCGCGATAAATTTGGCAGTGTTACTTTCGGCAACAGTATTTACAATACGAATTATCGTGTAGAAACTTATGGGTTTATCGATGAATGCAAATTGCTATAAATTGATGATATTTTATTTGGTTTATATAGTGATACTTGATATTTGTACTAATGATATCTACGACTTAGCTTTAGCCTTGACTTCGTGACTAAGCTAACTTTTACACGAAACATTTTTTCTTTATTAGTTATATAACATTTGAGATTTTTGGAGTTTAACTCTTAGGAATCGCTTTACATCTGTATATAATATGCATTACCTAAAATAGATGAGGAGGCATCTTGTACCGAATGAATGTATGCATATGAATAATGCATTTACACAACTTACTTGTATATACTTAGAAATAATAAAATATTAACAAATTAACTTTACTTATTGCATAATACTAGAGCTTGCCTGCGCATAGTTGAGTTATAATCCATCTTTTGTTACTTCCTAACTGAATTGGTAAATACCAATTTTCTATCTTCAAAAATGACGGATTTTTATACAAGCTTTCATTCCCTTTTTCACCAGTTTAGGGGTTGAATTTCTAAAAATACTTCAGTAGTGCTAACTTAATGTACAAAAGGAACCCACATGCAAATTTTTACGGTCCTCGCCCCAGTAGATTGGGCAGTGTGTTTTTTAATAATATGTATATCTGAGTTTACTATTCCCGATTACTACATATTTGAAATAAGTACTATCATTAACTTAAGATAGATATCGGCTTTCCTCTTATCTATCCAAGCTATAGGATTTGGATATATATTATGTAGTTAAAAAAACTATCTATTGATAGGTTATTGCAAAAAAGGAAGTTCAAAAAGTTTTAATTGTCTGTCTTTAGTAGCTGAAATAACGGATAGATAGGTTATTGAAAACGGCCGTTAGACAAATCGTGAAAGAGAAAGCTCCAGTCACACGTCGAAGTTGCCATGCACCATTTCATAATGAAACCATAGCATGGTGTTACAGCAGTTTCTAATGTTAACCTTAACTATCACCGTCATGTTGAAAATCTGTCACCATGCACCTATAGGTGTATTCCGGCAGATGCACTTGATCGCCAGTTCCCCACTAGACTTAGTGCGTTGTCATCTTGGACCACATCGTCACTACAAAACGCTAAATGCAAAACGTTAAACCTAACAAAAAAAGAATATTAAACTAAAAAATAAAAATAGTCATATCATTTACCCCAATGATAAGCAATTACCATTAAATTCAGGGGTAAATCTGCCAAGTTGGCAACACCGAACGTTTGCATTCATCACTAATTTTACTACAACAAAAATTCAAGATCAAAGTTTACACGTGTCGCACTAATACGAATAAATAATTATCGTTCATAATATGTATTTCGAAGCGCAATAAAACTTGAGGTTATCTTCTCATTCCTTGGAACTTTTTTGAAAACAAATGACGAATGCGTTTTTTATCACATCGCAGTTCCCCGGAGATAAAACGAGTTTCAACAAATTAATTTTCATAAATAAATCTTATGATAACATATTTTTTAAAGAACAAAAGTTGAATTAATTTATAAAAATTGCATAAATTACAACAAATTTTATTGGAGCTAATTTTTCTTAAAAAATAACATAAATTTAATGGTATTGCTTTTTAAAAACGAACTATTATATTTATTACTTATCTATATTATATTATAACAGTTCCAGATATAATAAATAATACAAATTTAATCTTTAATAATAGACTAGTGTATACAGCTGTTTAAACAGATAATCGGGAGAGCTTTCCAAATCAATAGCGGGAATTCCCGAAAAGTAAAAAGTCTTGCAGTGACTAATGCTATGCATCAAATTCATATACTGGGCATGACAACATTGAAATGGGTCAGTGAGGTCTGAACTCTGAAACTATAAGAAATTAATAAGTTCTAAAGAACTATGACATAGATTTTGAAGATGAGAAAAACTGCAACCTAATCATTAAAAAAAACTTTTATTTTATTTTGATAATCGTTAATGCAGGTTGTAAGGAAAAACCTGTGTTCAAAATGAAAAGAAAAAAAATGAATTTTATATTGGCCACAATCACACCTAATGCAACGATGTGGCCCAAGATGGCTCTCAAGTGCAGCTGTCATAACACACCAAGGTGACAGATTTTTAACTCGAGGGTGGTAGCTAGAAAGGCGGGCATAAGAAAATACCCTACCACCATGCTATGTAAAGCTATATTAAGTCATATAAGATAATTAAAAAATATACTGATATTCAGTAGAATTAAACAAATTTATATTTGTAAATCGTACGTGTTACCTATCATCGTGTAGAATAATATCAAAGATTCAAATTCGACTATTAACGCTACACGTCACGTCTCATTCGCTGGTAGAATGTTTGATGTTGGTGATATCGCGAAAATTTTGAACTTGATAAATTTTCAATCATACGATTTTGAAACTAACCTACCTTGTAAAAAGTGAGATAGAATCCTATATATGAAAATACTTATGATGATAAAAGTATGTTCATCAGTGCAGCCTCTACAATGTAATTAGTACGTGGAGTTAAAGTAAGAGATAGATTCAGCTTTGATTACTGGGTGATAGGATAAAACAGTTGAGTCCGATTGGATCGCAATCACCATTTAAACACTAGGTGTAAGTGTAAGTGTAGATGTAGGTGATGTTATACTGACAAGTATAACCCGCCATAGTAGCACGCATAAGTAGGTACGTTGCATTCCAGATTCAGCCGGTTTATATCTAGTAATCGAGCGGGATGTTAGGGATCTGTACCCGATTGGATCTCGACCATAATGCAGATGGTAATAAACTTGTCACAGTGGATTTCCCCTTTTGGTTTATCGCGATTGGGAATCAGTCAGTATATATCCAACTTCTGAGAGGCTTCCAAGCCTGCATGACCGCGGTGAACGTCGATGAACTGCTGATTTTTCGGTTATCACCGTTATTTTTCGGTTGTACTGTGCTACCTTTTTACCATGAGGTACAGCGTTGTCAAAAAAGGACTACGAAACTTAGATATACTGATAGTGTTTTCGTGATTCAGTTATATGCGATCATAAGATTTGGCGATTGCAACTATCTAAACAGATAAGCTTGTTATTGATCGTAAATATACGTATTACTCAGGTAATAACTATACTAATCATTAAGTACTTGCTGTATCAATAGGAATACGCGCCACAATATTAAAACCTTGTTAATTGTGAAGATATATATCTACTTATGTGAAACGTTTCCTGTTAATATTTATATATAACTGTGAGACATGTTTAAATAATCCGTTACCTATTTACAATTTAGATTTTAAGATTAAAGTCATATATAATGACTTCTTTTATAAGAAAAATACATGTTAAAGATGCCGGTGTAAAAAAATAATCTGTTCATTACTAAATACATTAGAAGAATACGTATTAGCTAAAAGATTTTAACCCTTTGTTTGTTAAAGATTTCAGTGTGATTTCATCAGTACCTAAAAAGAAGACTGTTTTTTTATCGTTCAAACAAAAAATTTATTTTATTCGCCCTTACAAAATCAAGTAAGGCCATCGCTATTGTTTTACATACCTTCCTTATTTTTTACAACGAAACTGATATATTTTTAACACACTTAATTAAAACAGAAAAATACATTAGATATATAAAATACAACAAAGAACAGTTACGTTGGTGACCTTAAACTTAACAAGGCTTAATTGCAGCCGATATTGTCATTTTTCCTTACTCCCAAGTTTTCGAGGTCGTTTGTAGCAAGTGTGCTAGACGCAGCGGGGGTGGTAAAAGTGGGAGGCGGGTGGAGCGGTCGGTTACAAGGGATGGGGGTTAGGAAGTTTGCACTCGTGGAGGCCGCCTTTTGGAAATGGTAGGCTTATAGTTGAAACAAATGAGTCGGGCTTCTCTACAAAGGCACTTTTGGCTTATTAAAGTAGTTAGTGCGCTCTGTAGATACGCCGTGTTTTGCGATAGTGAGCCTAAATTTCGTAGGTACGTAAGTTTTCGGGACTAATGGAATTACATGAGGGTTTGAAAGGGGAACGTTAGTATTCATGGACTTGACAATTATTAAAGCTTATAAAAACCTGGATTATGACTGATAAACTTACAGAATTTTCCAGTTTTCTAAAAACATACCTATTACTTTTATCTCGTCAAGATTCATGCGTACTGTAGCCCGTATTTCGTCAAGCAGACTCAATATAAACACCTTAAATAAAGTAAATTCCAAATGTGTTAATGTATAGTGTTTTTTTTAAACGCTTATTTAACCGTTCTACCATAAAATTTACTTTATAGCTATTTACGATAAGTTAAGAACGGTGGCATAATTTTTTAAACGAATTTTATCTATCAACACACCTTGTACCTAATAGGTTAAGTAGAAAGAATGATATGCTATTTAACTCTTGCAAGCCTCTATTGTTTCTTATTTTCAAGTTCCAGTCAATAATAGCGAATAACGTCACGTATGCAGTGACCTTAAGATAATTAATTTATTCGCGGTCTTTATAATGGACTAAAATTAGCATTTTCGCAATTACATTCTTATAAAACTGCCTTGCCGTATTTTATTATTTATAATTATAGGATTTACTCTACGTATATATTTTTTTTTCTCCTCGCAATTTTTGTGGCAATACTATATCTCTCTTAATTCTTTAACAAAATTAACGATTCAAACGATATTTAAAGTTTATGTGCTCCACTATTAACAAAAACCTAATGTTTTCGTTAAAAAAATCTTTATTGTGCGAAATATTTGCATTGGTCAGCTAGTCTTGATTATTATTATAGATAAACACAAAAAAAAGTAATTATACTTAATATTAAAACTCAAAAAAAAAACGAACTATAATATCTGTTTCAGTCAATATTAGTAGTACACATAGTTCACGGGAGGCGAGTGGGTTGTGATTAAGCTCCAATTTTTATTTAACTGCGTCCTTGTGTACCGCACCTATTTTAGAGTGCTACCTTTTTGGATTAAATAAAAACATTATTACACAATTTACATTTAAATTACAACTACGTCAATCTCTTTAATATTAATATTGACGTACAAAATAAATAACAATGTCACTATAATCACAATAAAATACAAATACATACGCTTAGCGTGTAAATGCAGGAAAAAACCCCTAAATTAGATTTTTACAAATTTATACAAATATACTTTTATAAATTATATTTACAGAAAAAGATATTAAATGTATAATTTATATCATCCAATTTACATTTGAACCGTGATGCTAAAAAAACATGAAGTTTTTTTTTTAACGGCATTTCCATAAATACTGGCTTAATTTCTTAAGATATTTATTATTCATATTGAATAACTTTATAATTTTGATATCGATTATTTTTATTTCATCATCCCCCCTTCCCCAGCTCCGTAATTATTTTTTTTTCTGCTTGTAGCAAAGAGTGTGTTACAAATGGTCTCAATATACCGTCTCAAGTAAACATTACTATAAATATATATATTAACCTAATGAAATCTAAAACGAAATTTCCTCTCGTCTTGTTACTAACCATAGAAATACGATGATAAGACAATTTTATAAAATCCAGGTGTCTGCTACTAAATTATCGCTAAATAGTTGAATCAATACAAAAACTACTTTTAAGGAACTTGTTATAATAAGGCATTTATAATCTGTTGTAATAGCAGAAGAACTTCTTCAAATTAACTTAGTTCGAGCTATTGTAAATGAATCTGTATTGACAGCCTGGATGTGATTGACATACGGCGTATTAAAGCATCTATACTTATCAGAGATACGTAAGGTATATTGTTACTATATGACTTCTTGTTTTTACCGTGAAACATCTAAAAGGTTCAACAGACCTTTTTTATAGGAGTATGGTAAAGTTACTGCGCTGTACCATATGGTGAGCATAATAGAATTCAAAAATACCAACCGACTGCGAACCAACAACTGAAAGACTGGCAATCTATCGCCGGTCGACACTATCATGCCTACAAGCTTCTGACTGACATGAAACACGACAATCCAAAACTTTCACTGTTCAAGGGTTTATCACCATGTGCATGGTGGCTGTGACACAGTCGGATACACATCCCTACCACCCCCTTGATTACTGGATAATGGATATGTGGCGGCTGATTCTGTGAAGCTACACACTAAAGTGTGTCGCAATGAATTATCGTATCTTAGCACCCAACAAAATTGGTAAAAAAGCATCACCATCATCAACACACTGCTGGACATAGGACTCTCCTAATTTTCATCATCATATCCGATATCTTTCTTTCCGTATATAGTCACTTTTAGCCACTTTCCATAAGAAGTTGATCCATCTGGTTTCAGGTCGACCTACACAACGTTTGCCAAGACATCTTCCCCACTCAGGACCTCTTCTACTCCATCGGCTGTCAGTTCTTTTACAGATGTGACTGGCCGACTGCTGCTTTAGCTTGCTTACTTTTCGAGCTATATCGGTTACTTTGGTTCCCTGATGTATACTTTCATTACGAATTTGACCCCTAAAGGGCAGTTTATTACAAATCACATTGTTACTCTAAAATTGCATTTAAAATTGATTCTAATTAATCATAATAAAATAATGAAAGCAGTTGACGAAACGTATCTAGTTATATAGAATTGTTAACGTGAAGCTGTTTGACAAACTTCTGCGAAAAAATAACGTATAAGAGTGAATTCTCTGGGCCGAGTTTCTAAGGATTTTTCTGCCACTTAACTTTCGTTAGTGAGGGAATCTCGTTTTCTGCTTCGCTGGTTCATGTTTTCGCGATATCCCTTATTTGATGGTACATAGGCATTTATAGCTTGGGATACATTTCGAAATATTTACGTTTTCATGCAAAATTGTAGTATGAAGTCTTTAAATGTATCTGTAGGTACACCGTTATATAAGTAACTAGGCGTGCTCCGCGAATTAACCTGCATTAAATTTATATATTATAATAACGACTTACTTACATATTGCCAGATTAGTTTACATTTATGGTCACTGTTGACTTTGTAGCGTGATGTGAAAATATAATCTCCCGCAATAAATAGCACATATTTTTTAAATGAAATCTGGCTGGTAGTTGCAGAGATTAGTGCGTTCAACACACACAATTAAAAAAAACGTTTTGGGATTATATAGGCTACAAGATATTTATATTTATATAGGCTGCCTCGTTAGCCTAGTGGTCGTTAGCGCGACTGCTATGAGCGAGGTCCTGGGTTCTCGAATCCCAGGTTGAGCACCTTGTTATTGGGGTTTTTCCTATGAAATTCTCAGTAGCAGCTCGGAGTTTGGTTTCGTGCCCGATTAATGACAATTATAGGCTCGCCCCCTATTACATGAGACCTAAAAATATACTCGGCGAATTGTGGGTGTACACACCTCTGCCTTCCCATATTGGCGTGATGGTATGTTACAAGATATAAAGAATAAAATTAATAATTGTTGATTACTCTAATTATTTTGCTTTTGTGGTTCAAAAAGGTCTTCGTCTTCCAAATAAGAGTACGTGAGAAGTTTCTTGCCAATTACTGTCTTGAAACTGATACCGAATGGCATCTTCAGTGCGATTTTGTTCAGTTTCTTGCCACTTGTCAGCTTGTAGCTGACACAGATCTACTTCTACATTGTCAATCCATGTATGGGCCGGCCGACTGGACAACGAAGTCGCTAGTCGTCTTAATCGTAGTCTAGCTCTTGTGGTTGCTCGATCCTGCCTCATTCTTTGTAGGTAGCTGATGGCTGAGCCATATAAGTGTATGAGAATTTTTTTCACCGATGATGTTAGGCTCGACCATCAACTTTTTCTTTCATATCCTCCAAGTGCTATCGAATCTCTTGACAACGGCAGTTAATTACTCACTTAAAGTAACTTTATTATAATTTTATGCAAATAATATTAGGCAGTGCACTTTTAGCAAAAATTCATTACTAGCTGGTAACCGAGACTTCGTCTGCGTATTATTCGATATACACAGACAGATCTCGGAACACGAGAAACCAAAAAAATCGCCGTTTTTGTGTGATTGAGTAACAAACATAGAAACTTTCCATTTATTATATTTCTATGATAACACTGGTTAAACTATGGCTTTTAACGGGATAAAAAGTATCCTATGTGTTATTTCAGGTCATAGACAATCTGTGTGCCAAATTTCATTGGGGTCTGTTCAGCCGTTTAAGCGTGATGGAGTAACAAACATCCAAACATACACACTTTCACATTTATTATATTAGTAGGATTAATTAACATAGATAACTGGATCGAGTGAAGTAATATGAAATGTAAATTCCACTGGCTTATATTTCCAACAAAATACTTAAACTTCGAAGTTGTTACGATAACGCCTATGCGTTTTACAAATTCAGGTCTGAACGCATCGACCGTTTCCTTTATCGACCGGGCTTATTTTATGTAGTGGGGAGCGCGCCACCCCCTCCCATCCCAACGTTTCAAAGTAACGACGCAGAAACTATTTTCAGATATAACCTAAAGCCTGTTGCCTAGATTGCTACTAAAATTTAAAGAGATATTTTTCAGAACTAGGTTAGTTTTATGTAGTTCATTTGACTATTATAAATATAGTATGTTAACTAATAACTATATTCGTAGAGTATATTTACCAAACTTCGAGGAAGGAAGTAACAAAGAATAGGTATTACCCACCTAAAAACCCGCGATGAATACGCCATTATTACAGATTACTTAATGCACTTTGAATACATTCGTAATATATTATTATTATGAAGAATCTTATTATGTTGTTAGGGTTCTTTAATAAAACTGTTAGTGCTTTGATTTTAGGTACATTATCAGTCATCCGTTCCTTGCTATCTTAAAGCTCTTTATACTAGTAGTGGACCTTGTCTTTGTCTATACAAACCGTATGTTTTCTAACTCCATCTATTCGTAACGTCCTATAACGTGTGTCAAAACGTAAACAATCTATCGTGAAATTTTCTCCTTCCAATGTTATCGCTGTATAAAAATATTACCTTGTTCACCAGGCAAATTTCTTTGATTTGTAACTTGTAGCGTAGAGAAACTTCGAGTACATATAGCTCTTTCCACAGTTCACTGAGCGAAAGGTTAATTGTAAATCAGCCAAACTCTGTTCGACACTGAGAGACAGGAAAGGCATTTAAAGCATTTATATAAAATTTATTAAGCATTTAGAACGTTCATAAAAACTTCTAATTAATTGTAGTTAACAATATTTGAAGACAATATTTTAATCTATAGAATAAATAAAATTAAAGTGTCTGTTTGTAATGTCAAAATAACAGCTTTTACTAAATGCATATGAAAGTATATACGATTCCTACAACGAAACACTCATTTTTCAAATTTTTCTCTGTCTGTCTATTTGTTCCGGGTAATTTCCGAAACGGATAGACGGACCGATTTTGACGCGACGTTCACTGGCAGATAGCTGATGTTATAAGGAGTAACTTAGGCTACTTATATTTTAGAAAAGAATTATGGTTCCACGCAAATTAAAAAAACTGGTCACGATGAATCAATTCCAGTGCTTAAATGGCTTACGCCGAGCAAACCATACGAGATACTTATATCAAATTAATGTACAACATAATTTAACTAATTACACACAAACAAACACAACCATACACAAAATACTTGGTAAACGAATTTTAAATACATTCATACACACTTATCATTATCGTTAGGCATAGTTATAAAATGTAATTTATGTCCTACTTCATAATTGGCACTTTGGAATTATATTGTGATTATTTTACAGTTTTAAATGTGTTGTGAAGTTTGCATATCTTAAATAAATAAATGAAATACCTACAAAAAAGTCAGCAAGAGCTTATGTCTATATTCTAAGGTTCACCCACAATTAGCATATAACCGGGAGCGAGAGTAGCATGATTCGCGCGTATGCCCGATCGCCGGGATTCAGTAGTCCATACGAACGAAGTTAGAATAGCTATACTATTTCCATTTCTTTATTTTCTCGATGACAACTCCTGTGAAAACTTGAACGAGCGTCTTTTTTACATTATGTATGCATTATTTTATAAAAATATAACGTTTACATACGTACAAGGTTATACCAGAGTCTGAGAAATTGATAGGGATGGAGCTATATCGATAAACGTAACACGATAACAGACCCGATATTTTTTACAAAATGTAAGAAACTAAACTACTGCCGGATACTTTTGTACAAATTTATTAACTAATGTTATATTTCATTACAAGATGTTACACGTATTAATTCTTGATTGATAATGCCAACTTCTTCAAAATTTTCGAAGCTGTTGTAAAATAAGTATGTATAGGTAGGTACTCGACAATGAAACGAAATAATTATAGCGACAGGTAATCTTTATTTATTTATTTTAATCAAAATCTGTTTGTTTAAAATATAATAAATATATGCGATCGATATCATTAATTATTTGGTCACAACACTACAACTATCAAATTAGAACTGTCATCGAGAAAATAAAGAAATAGAAATAGTATAGTTCTACATAAAAATCGCTAGTAAATCCGTTTATTTAATTTCCTGAAACATATCATACGTATGAAATAGATAAAAGCAATCTTATATCTGTTATGAGTAATACAGAAATAGGGCGTATCTCTAAAATGTGGGCGCCAACTGAAATAGTTATTTATTAACATTTCCACAATCACGCACATTTCCGAGTAAAAACAAGTTTTATCTTTTTATTTTTTAACAACAACATGCTTAGGCCTTAATTGTGTACTTACAAAATTCAAACATTTTGGTAATACAAAGATTATACAATTCGATTTTTAGAATTTTTAGTAACGTGTATTACGTAACAAAAAATATATCTAGTATAATTAATTGCACCTTACTGTATTTTCATTTCCTTGACTTCATACATTGGTACGTACATAAAGTGTTACCAGTAGCGTTTCTTATGACATGAGTAATTATGTAACCAGGTAAATTAAAGATAGCATAAATGCTTATAAATTTATGGTTGCATAATTCAATTGAATACGATACTTCTAGCCGTAAGAAATTCAATTGACAAGCATCGCTCTGTTATTAAATTTTTATGCTATCTGTACTTTTCTTCTTCCCTTTTTTTGTTGTGTGTTTTTAAATGTAAAATAAGTTGTACTTTGCATTCATAAATTATTATTATTATTTATCTTTATACGTGGTGGGTAGATTTATTTACTATCAACCTTACAAACTTACTATTCATTCATACATTTGATTTCCAATCGTTCATATTTTCGTCTGACAACAATTGTTTACTTATTTAGGTATAATAATATTAAAGACAATATCATTTGACCAAACATCCCTTGATTTTGATTACGAGTCGGCGTCTTTGTTTACTAGTTAAAATAATCTTTGGCTCTTGCTACGTGATTCAAATTAATATTTTATAGAAAACTTTGATTTTCGGGTACGTTTGCACATATGTCTATGTTAAATAGAGCACAGCAAATATTGTCTCATAACCACAGCAGAGCATAGGTTCTGTAAGGAACTTTTTCTTTTTGTAAGAACTGAGACTTAAAAAAACAAAAATTGTCAGAATGTTTTCTTTTCTATAATTTATCGCCACATTGACGCTACTGTCCCTGATGGTAAGCACAGCACAATCTAAACACAACGGTGACCACCGAGAGATCTAAATCCATCGGCGGTCGCTACTATCGTGCCAGCCTGCATAAATATCTCTTCACGTTATGCTTAAAGGACTCGATGTCGTAAGAAGGAGGAAACACACTGGCCGGGAGAAGGGTCCACAGCTTTATAGTATCACAAATATAAGTCAGAGAACTTTTTAGTTTGTGCCGAGTTGGAGGTTACCGTAAAACTGTGACTCCGAAGCCTAGTTCGTGTGGTTCTATTGTGGAAGGGTATGAAATTGAACATCTCTTTAGAACACTCACCATGATGCAAACTCAAATTCACATATAACTACGCTATTTCTTAAGTATAGTTAGATGGAATGGATAGTTAGCTATAAGGCGAAATAGAAAGAGGTAGGGCACAAAGAAATCTCTTCTTAAATTTTTCTTTACTTTGGGCAGCCCGACTGTTGGAATACCGATCGCAAGCAAAAATCTTGTATTTCATTCCTGCGGTGATTAGAGATTCCAGAATTTCTTGGAAAAAGGAGAATTCAAGGTCAGAAACGCGCTAATGATATACCTCTACTGTTACAAGCGTCCAGAAGCTACGGTAACCGCTTACCATCAGACAGGTTGTACGCAGGTTTGCTGTTAGTCAGTTCCAGAAAAACAAATATCTTAGTTTGTGGTCGCATACATCTCCTTATTTATAAATTTCCAATAGGAAGGCGTGTTGACTATTGTCTGATAAATTTTTGAATATCAGTAGATAATGATTTTCGACGTACGATGTGTTGTTTCAGGAAACAAGTGCGTAAGTTTATTTGATAAGGTTTGTTGATATATTTTATCATTCACACGATTGTGATAGTGTTCGTCGTGATAAGTTATGTAGTTGTTTTTGTAGTATGTGTTTCTTAAGAACAGAAATATCGTATTTCGTTATAAAAGTTTACCATAATGAAACAAGAGATTTAGCAACTTTATGGTTAAGACTTTTTCAACGAAGTTCCTTGTGGCGGGATTGAGGGCTAAACTGAGTAAAGTGTTCAAACAGACCGACAATAAAAAGAGACACACACTTATATAAGATTTAGTCTGCAAGAGAATGAGATAGAATATACTCGGTTAATGCAAGTTACGATTTTCACGACCATGATCGTTGTCAAATTGGCCTAGCTGTGAGACGACCACATTTGTACGCACTGTTGTATGTACAGTGCTAGTGGTCGATGGTTCGAGTCCCGCTGATTTAGGACTTTAATTAATAATAAAATGTTTATTTTCATAACTTTATATATAAACTAAAAAAATAAGTTTATATAAAAAATCCTAAATCAGCGTCACTCGAACCATCGACCGCTCGTACTGTATGTACATACAAAAGTGCGTACACAGTACAAGACGTACAAGTCTGGTCATCACATAATATACAGGCGAAAGGAACTTTATTCTTATCGGGTACGCGAGTGACTCACCACAACTCTCGAGATTTTTTATTACAATATGCGCACTCATCGTATTAATTCCCTCTTATCGTATTTTCATAACGTGCAAAGAACATCAAAATTGAAATGGCTTAAAAATCTTAAAATATTATATTGACATCTAGCGTTACAATTATGAACTACTTAGTGAACCAAAGAGCGTGCATCGTAAGTGATTTAAACATTTGCAATTTATTCCTAGATAGCGTTAAAACAGTATTTTCAATAGTAACATAGAGAGTGACTATCATCACCACAATATAGCACAATATTAATGGTGCAGAGTGTAGAATTTTTATTTCAATATTTTGTGCTGTTATGAACTTTAAATTTCCTTTTTAAGTGTAAGTCAGCATATTTCACTTTCATATAAAAGTGTGTTTATTTTAATAGCGAGTAGTCATTGTAAGTTTCTTGCCGCAGTCAATACATTTGCTGTATTCCATGTGGTCAATAAAAGTGTATGTGAACTTACGTTTTTTCTATAAAGTACGCACAGACGGCCGCGCCGTCCTTATTCCTAACAGTGCGCCATCGTATAAATTCACTATCATATTTTTTGCATAACGTGCTTATATAAGCTATAATTAAAAAAAATTGGTAATTAAATTTTAAAAATCTTCCAAACCCAATTTTAATAAATCCTCAATAATTTTACAATATTCGACAATGAAATAGTTGATTAATACGAACGAACTTAGATTCGATTTTATATGCTATAAAAAAACCTTTATGTCTAATTTATAGCTCTATTCGAACGCTACGATCAATAGATTCCGTGTTTTGATTGTGTTTTTATAATGATTATGCATAAAATTAATATTACTACTGTGGCTGTACGAGCCTACTCTTCAATAACGCGACTTAGTCAATTTTGGACGGTCGTAAAATAACTAGAATAACTTTCGGTGTTTATATTATGTATGTTGATTGTTTACGTGTATTTTTTTTTATTACGTAGTAAGTATTACGTAGTACATAGGGCAACTTACACAAAAAATACCATTCAGTTTGATCTTAAATTCAATTTAGTTGTTACAAAATGTATGCAATAGTCAATTTGAAATCCGATTTATGAATTTGTTTTAAGCCGTCCTAAAGGTTCGTTAAATATTTTCTTTGTTATACTACACAATTGTACTAAAAATCTTTATCATATTAATTTGCAATGAGGTCAAGGACAAATCAATCATTATCTTTAACAATTTTATCATATGCCACGATAAATATCAATTTATATTCAAATGCTAATAATTATTTTTCAAAACATTTAAAGAAAATATTATGGATTTAACAAATGTTATCTATTAATGATATTAATTGAAAAAAGTGTAAACAGTATATGAAAACCATGTGTGTATTTCAGACGCGGTAGAAATAAAACCTTCAGAAAACACAGAATTAATATTTGCTTTATAACCCAAAATTAGCGAAACTCTAACATAACTGTTGACTAGGCATGGACATTATAATAAATCACTGCTATTTTTCATATGAAATCAAAAATAATTTGTCACCTGTGCTATGTTGAATCCAAAATAACTGCTATATATGACAAAGATATGTGTTCACTTCAATTTCATATCTGCAACAAAAACAATGAACTTTTTTATTTTGGTCTCCTTAGTGTGATTATATGAATTCATTTTACTTAATAACAAATTAGAACAAACAATAATAACAAAAAAATAAACTTTTTTTTTTTTTTTTATGCACAATGGAATTTATTTATCGCATGTGAAACAACAGTGATAAAATATATAATTTCACATCTGTGACAATTATTTTTCAAATATCAGTAATTTCCATGTCTACTGTCCGACCACTCTTACTGGTACTGTACATAAACAGTGTTTACAAAGGAGATCGGTACACCGCTAGGTCAATTTGATGACGATCATAGTTATGAAAATCAGGACATTTTGCATTGCATTATGTATATTTATTCTATCTTATTCTCTCGCAGGCTAAATCCTATTGATGTATGTGTTTGTCTCTTTTTAGTGTCACATTTTCGTTTCATAGCATTTCAAATCACAACGGTACAAAAGAAGTTTTCAGTTCGATATTAAACAAAAATATTATTCTTTAATTTATTTGCGAATACTTACTATATCTGTCCAGCGATCAAATCCTTTTAGATAAAAAGTACGTCTATGTGATAGGCGTTTACTAATACTGTATAAAAAAATTTTTTTCACTATTTTTGTTACACTGTGTCCAATGTTTGAGTCGCCGAGACATATTCCGAATTCAACTGAAAAGTATTAATTTATTTAATTAAATATATTAGTAACATATATTATAGAATTATTACATGTACATACATAACTACAGATTAAAATATATTATGAAAAGGAGTCCCTTTAGGCAAGGTTCCGAAGATACTGGCAGCGTTCCCCCTTTGAATAGCTAGACTAATTCTTTGTCCGAGGTAGCTGCCAGCTCTTCGGTCTCCTGTGATGTCGACTAACCTTTTTACTATTTCTTTAAAAAGCCTTGTAGCGCTAGGACCCCACGGGCCAAGGGTCTCGACGCCGAATGGGACAAAATCATATTCAGAGCCCAGTATACTGAAAAGTTATATTACAATAAACAAAAATATCTTATATTATTTATTTTTGTTTGTATTTTAATTGATATATTTAACTTTACGTTAAAATATAAAGCTATAAGATAATCTATTACGAACAGACACAATTTTACGAAATCCGTAAAGTTCATAGGTAAATTCGTCGGCGTTTTATTACTTCGTGTTGCTTTGATTAAAATGTATTCATTCAGAACTTTGTATCGTTGTTTCTTACGAGATAAAGTTTATTAGGTACAAATGTTTAGAAGTATAAATATAAACGTGATTAAAAGAGTGCTACCGAAGGGATCTACGGCAGCAGTTTATGTAGTTATTTTGGTATTTCTTTTTCTTATTAACAAGCGTAGTTGCCTCGCTGTCGTATACAAAATCCTCCAATTACTGGTCTTAGTCCTTGTCTAGGATTTATTTTTGCTTAGATTTTCCTCCAAAGTATCTCATGAACACTTTGATTAGCTTTATTTATTCTATAAATATCTAATTACTACAGATTTTGATACCTACTCTTTTAGCACTCCTCCGTAATTCGCGATTTGAAAATATGTTTCAAAATTAAAGTTAATTGTTTAATCATGTTAGTTTTTTGATAAAAAGCCTAAAAATACGAACCTAGAAATAATATTTGTAATTTATTTAATTTCTCCTTGGAATCACGTGATTAGAATATTGGAATCCGCCAATCAGAAAACTTTATGTCATTGTAACGGGTTATTCAACAAGAACTTTGTTTTTTAAAACAAAATAAAACAAAGAATTCAGGTGAAAATGATTCAACATTTTATTGTGTTAGAAAGAGTAAGCTTTGGCAATTATAAAATTATATCGGACAATTATCCACCACGACGATGCCTACAGGTGTCGGTTCTTTCATTAAAATTTCGCAAAATGGCTGGTTTATTTCGTTAAACACGTCATGAATTTTGAGTTTTAAGGCTGCAATCCATTCGATTGGCTTCGTATAGACTCTGTCTTTAACATAGCCTCACAAAACAATTCCATGGGTGTTAAATCACATGATCGGGCCGGCCACTTAACAGCTGAATTCCGTGAAATTATACTATCGGAAAATTTAGTTTTATCATTGTTTTGGTTGCTGTGTGACTTGTAGCACCATCTTGTTAAAACCAGATATCAGTGATATCCATATCATCGATAATTGGCCAAAATTGAGTTGTTAACATCTCTCTAACCGTAACCGCATACCCAGCCGAATTTTCGAAAAAAAATTGGTTAATCATGCCTCCAGATAATATAGGGCACCACAGTGACACGTTGAGCATGTTAAAGCCTTCTAATAATCGCTCTTGAATTTTCAATTTTTTATTTGACAACAACTTTTATATTAAAGGTGTAATAATGCACAGATTTACTTTTTCTTAAATATGTGTATCAATGAATAAAACTATTAATTCACGAGTATTGTTTTCAATATATAAAGTGTTTAAAATAACTTTTCAGAAGTTGCCTACTCCTGGATCGCAAATTATTTATCAAATATGCCAAACAATGTAAAGAAAGGTTTCTTAGTCGATCTAACCCTTTCGTATCCATTAAATCTATCGCACTAAACATGAACCAATAAAAAAATATACTCAACAATCTTCACTGAACATAAAACAGAAATTTATCACTAACCTCATTTTTAACATCAAAAAATCAAGGTGTTACTGCGGTCAGGGGGAGGCGGCGCACTCTACCCACTTTCCTCCTTCGCATACCCCAGTTTCCCCCCACGCGCCTATACTAAACTGCAGTATACGTAAAACAAAACCACCCTCGCTCGAGGTCCCGGAATTTTGGGCTGTGCATGTTCCGCTAATTCCCATCCTCCCCGCTCCGGGGTAAATGCATGCTACCTATCGATTGGGGTGCGTGGAAGGGTTAAGTTACCTTTGTAGTTAAAATTGCGTAGTCAGTATGATGACGCAATTTGGATGATCAAAGTAAATGCAAATGCACGAGGGATTTTTCGACTGTCAAAATAGTTTTTTACTCAGTTACTTAGCAACTCTATCCCTTTTTAAACGAATTCAAAACAATTTTTAACTAAAAAAAAAAACAACAGACTTTAATGATTTTGAAATTCCCTGGTGTATCTCTGAAGTTAAAGTACAGTTACGATTCATAGACCTTAACAGATTTTATGTTATCTCTAGTACTGGTACGTGTTCACCTAAATGTGGAAACATTTTTTGTCACCTGGGAGAGACTAGGACATTCGAGGCTGGAAGGCATGCTTACTTACCACAATTTATATAGTGTCGTCTATTCCAATAACGGATAGGCATACCAATATTATTAACCTTCAATTTAACGGCCCCGTCGAGGTCGACAAATAAACTAGCTCATCTATACTGTTATTAAAAAGGTCCCTAGGCTTAGTAATACTTACTTTTTTTTTCTTTTATACTAGCCTAACATGCGATCCGTTGTTATATATAAAAATTCTACGTTTATATTTGGTATTATCACGCTCAAATCATTAAAGAATAGAATTAATCATCTCATAAAATAGCACCTCAGCATTCATAGTTGCCTAGTAGATTAAGTATGTTATTAGTCACACAGTAGTTTTTAAATTTTTACTTGAATTAATTTCGTTAGTAGGAAGAAAATACTTAGCTATTTTATACATAAGCTAAAGAGATCATTAGTTTCTTTGAACGCGCTAACCTCTGAAATTACCAGTCAAATATGAAAAATTATTTCTACTTTTTATAGCCTATGTATTTAGGAAAGTTAAGGATATAAATCTTATATAAATAACTATGACTGACAAGTACGGGAAGTAATTCCATCGAAAATTACAAACGTTCAATCAATAATATTGAACCTATATCTAGACAAAATGTAAAATCATCGTCATAATTTTAGTCGAAAAAGGTCTACTGGTGGACATAGGCCTTTTTTAAAGATCGTCATAACGACCAGTCTTTTGCTGCTTGCATCAGGCTTCCCGCGTCCTTAACCAGGTCATCTGTCCATCTCATGATAAGTCTACCCACATTGTGTAGCCTTTCGATAACTCTTCGGCTCCATCGGCAAACCGTTCTACGGGTTATGTGCCCCGCAACATAAGTCTACCAATTCTTAGAGCTATATCACAGTGACTTTGATTCTTGTGCTGATCTCCTCATTTTTCATTCGTATTTTTTTTTTTTCAAATTAAATATAATTTTATTGCATCGTATATATAAATGTTTGGAATATAGCTATAAGCGCTATGCCTTACTGAAAAGTTGGCACCAAATGCATATGAAAGTAGGTATATACGATACCTATATCAAAAAACCCATTTTTAAAATTGTTGTCTGTCTGTCTGTTTATTCCGGGTAATCTCCGTAACGGTGGACCGATTTTTACGAGACTTTTTCACTGGTAGATAGCTGAATTTATAGGAAGTAACTTAGGCTACTTTTATTTTAGCAAAAAGAATTAGCGTTCCGCACAAATAAAAAAAAACTGGTCATGGTTGAATCAATTCGGGCGCTTAAATTGCTTACGCTGAGTAAACCATAAGAGACATATATAGCAAATGAATGTACTAAACAATTGTAGACATTAAAAATACCTACAAAAAAGTCGGAGAGAGTATACGTTTATCTTCTAAAGGAACACCCAAAATAAGCATTTCTATCTTTAAAATAGCTGGGGGCGGGGGAGCAAGATTCGCCCGGGCATTCTGTAGTTCATGTGAGCGAAGCCGCGGGCATAGCTAGTTCTTTATATTATTGTGTACGAGTATATACTATAGGGTTTAAAAACTTCCTTTAAAATGTAAACCGAAATCAAATTAAAATTGCATCACCATATTGCTACCCACACGCGTACGGTAAAATCGAAAACGGCTCACCTAGTTTCCACCCTACTCCGTGCAAGATTGATTTTCTCTCGCGCATTTCGCTTGCACTTTCGTTTAGGGTGTGCGCCGTCTCGCTCCCCCGAAACTTTCGCCCACCGACCTTGAAAATGGGGGGGCCTCCCGCCTGTGTGTTGTCACCGAGGGGGAAATGGGCTTAGTAGGGGGATGAGGGGGTGTTAGATGTCGTTTTCACTTGCATCCGTTTGAGCCTACGCGTAGGTGGAACTCGATTTTCAATTTGATTTCAGAATGCCTATTCTCGCCTCTAGATTTGTTGTTGCGGATATTTGGATATATATGATGTTTATTACATCGCATTGAATATTTTTAGTATTAAATAATATACAACAAATTTTTCACATCTTTATTTCAATAATAAAATATATGCTATCATTATAAAAAGGTCAAATTTATTTATTTATATAGAGGTTAATTACTATATATTAATATTATTATTTATTAATATAAATATTAATATCTGCACTTCCAATACGTTTAAAAAAATAAATTAATAGAAAGCTAACGTTTTGGTTGATGGTTATCAAATTAAGATTTTTATTTCAGTTAAAAAGCACAAAGTCGCAGGCGTTTGCTGGTAATATAGTGTTAGGACATATTTTTTATTCTTTTGTTTTTTTTATTAATATAAGCCTATATGGCTTAATAGATCAAATATTAATCATCTTTGTAATAAAATCATAAAAAGTTCAATAAACATAGTAATCAAATCAACGCTTGCCAAATCATGAAAAGTATCTGAAACCGCAATATCATACACAAAAATTTAAAAGGGTATGTCAACTTTATAACTATTTAAACAAAATTAGCATAGTGGACGTATTAATGCCAAATTATTGACATTCCGCTATTATTGTAATAAGGAAGTACGAAACAAATAGATCACCTGCCCGATTGTTTTGTATAACAAAACAATACAAAACGGGTACTGACGAAAACTAAATATGCTTATTGTAATGAAGCTATTATTGATAACTGTAGCTAAGTTCGAATAATACTAACTTTTATATATAAGGAGAGACTTCGTCGCGTTATGCGTGTTCTACCGTTTGTACAATGGGTTGTGTCTTGAGGTATGCTGCCAGTGGCTACATTTAATCATCGCATCGCTCGCCATTACCAGGGAGTTCAACCTCACACTTTGGAACATAAATGATCACGGACAGTCCGGTTTCAGTAGATTTTTCTTCGGCGAACGAGTCCAGGAGTTACGGTATGGGATTTTTCAAAGAGTAGTGACTGGTATTTAAAGGGTCGGCAACACAAATGTAATGCTTCTGGTGTGCAAGGGTTCTTAGGTTGCGGTAAATGCTTACAAACAGGCGAACCGTATGCTTGTCTGCAACCATCGTATATAAAAAATATCGCAGTAATTATACTATTATTGTATAGGTAACAATAAAAATAAGCATAGCGAGTTAAGTGGACTTCGTAAAGTTTGATGCAATGAGATGCAATGATGTAAAGTCCATTGCATATTATATAGTGTACTTTTTACAGGAGATTATTTTCCCTAATTAATCTGCCCGACGTATTATGGATTTAGCATGCTCTATCGGGAATCGAACCTTCGATGTTCGTGGTCCTACTCAATAATAAATATATTAAATAGTTTGACCTACAATGCGAAGTTTTACAAACGGAATCGTTCCATATAAATCGTTATATTAATACGTGAAGCAAACACTTTCAACAAATTTTTAAGCGTATTGCGTATACGGAAGACTGTGAGATTTGGCATGGTTAAAGTTTATATGGAGAAGGATAGCAGAAAGCTACATTTTATCTATTATATCTGTCACTAATATATTCAATAAAATAAATTAATACTGCGAATCCTAACCCGACGAGTGCCGTTAAACTTAGACCTCCCAAAATATTGACATTGTCACTCAATAAAAAGTGACAGCAAGTGATATAATATTCATTGCATAGGTTCATACTGCAAATGTCAAACAGAAAATAGTCTATGATTAAAAATTCGCAGGTCGAATTTCGATCACTGGGCCACCGCTAGTATAATTATTTGAAAAAAAAAATTGTTACTGTAAACCTTACTCATATTAGAATTATAATTTTTATGACCTTGTAACAGATACCTATTAAGTAAAATAAAAACCATTTTAAAATATAGGGGTTATTTATTGATGCTTTAATTATAGTATAAATTATAATATACAATCAAATAGAATCAATGGTGGCTCGGTTGGTGGTGGGTACGGACTTCGCGTCGATCGACGTGAGTTCGAATCCTTGCAATGAGTAGCTTTTGGTGAAGGAAAACATCGTGATGAAACCATTGCATGGTGCTAGGGCTTTTTCTAATATCCGCCTGGTTAGCTACCAAAACAAAAACCATCTATATAAATAAAAATTAAAAGCCAATTTAGCTAATTCTTTTTTTTTTATGTTAGTAGGTCCGAATAAGGTTTTTAGAGAAAATATTAGAAAAGTCACCCTGAATATTGGAAAATTTTGAAAAACTTAAAATACTATTTTCTGTTGGATTTACTATGAACTCGAATCCATAACTCGCCATTTGGATGATGGATTTGCGTTATTCATAATCTGTTCGTTATGGTCCTGGGAAAGTTTCCAGGAACAGAAATTCGGGATCGGTTATGTACTTATCGCATCAATCTGCTCGCGACTACAAATGTCTTCAATTGCCCACGATATTTATTGGGTGAAATCGACAAATATAAAAAGTCGACTTAATGAATTTTGTTAGTTTACATCTCTGTAACTAAAAATAAAAATTAAACGTACATCTGCGTCTATTTTTAAATAGGTAAAGTACGTTGAAATCAAAGACCTCAAAGTTCTTGAATATCTTTTTTTTTGAGCTAGAGTAGGGATCGAGCAATATTCATCCTTAGTTTCTATTCAGCTGCCCGATGACCTATTTACGCGTCGCCTCTCGATGCATTGGTCACTGGGGCCCTCGAATCTACGCACACTTTTCGTAGACGATAAATTTTAAAGGAATGTAGGTCAGCATGCAACATTTAAATTACTAGGTATCATAATATTGATTTAGAAATAAAATTCATATTAAATAAACTTGTTTGCGGTAGCCTTACTAACTTCTTTTTTTTTTAGTGTCACTAACAGCAGGCCATTGTGACATTTTTTATGCGACCATTTGCGATTTTTTTTAAATGTTATGTTGTGAACTAATTTCATTAAAACGGTGTTTAATTTAAATTACCTTATAATTATTTAGAAAATTTCAAATGTTTCGAGAGACGAAATATATCACAAAATTATTGGCACTGAACTGACTTCATGAAATATCAAAATAAGACTTGTTTCTAATTCTTAGTCTTACATCATTTTAAAGACCTATATGGAACAAAAAGAGGTGATTTTCTTCCCTTTTGTTTTTTAAAGAAAATTATGAAAACGCCAAAAGCAGCGAATATAAAGGTGAAGTAAAAACGAAAAGAGCGAAAAAACGCATTCCATTTTTAAAATATTTCAAATATAAATATAATTCGAAATTTTGAACTGCACTACACTAACCAGTATTTTCTAAAATCAGTCATAAAATCCCTAAGTTATTCCAAATTTAAACTTTGGCTTCATAATGTTTATGTAACGTATTTTACGTATAACGTAATTATAGTGTATAATAGATGTTTATTGATAGTACAATATTATAGTATCTGAGTATAATGATAATGTAACAATAACGCGGTTATATTTAATTTATTAGGTACAATATATTATTAAATGTCGTAATTTTTTGATATTTTTTATAGTACTTCGGCAAATTGACGGTATTGTGTCTGATGGTAATGAAACTCAGTAAACACCAAAAATAAAGGCAACTTCCGAAAGACCATTAATTCCATCGCTGACGCCGATTTCGAGCTGGCGGGAGCATCTTGACAGATGGGTTATATAGTGGCAGATTCCGAAACGCGACAAACCAAAAGAGAGTCACTATGTCGTGCGTTGTGGTGATGGTGATGATCAATCCCGGCATAGTTGTCGTGTTTTACCACCCAGTAAACTTTTGTATATTTATTTATTCTTAACAATAGCCGAAAACTTTTTATCTTAAAAAAAAAAATCGTTGTAAAAACTTTTTTGTAAAACGCAACCGATGTTGTTTGTTCCAATTTCAAATGACATTAAAATAAAACGAATAAAGCCGAAATCAAACGCACGATGCACACATGCAAGATAAGCGTTAGTGGGTCTAGAAATGAGGCCAATGGCAGTGATGACTGATGTTGTAAGCTGCGCTGCGACCAATGTCGGTCGTGCGTTTCCTCTTCACGCCGCGCGTCGCTGTGGGGCGCGGGCGCCGCGCGTGGCCTCACGCGACGTACGCAAGCTGTTGCAACGCATCGAGTGCAACTAAACATCAATAATTAAACTAACTTTTTTACGTAACATCAAGCGTTACCTCCTTTTTGAACGCGCACCAGCGTTTGACATTCAATACTACGAATGTAACAATGACCAAATTTTACATCCTACTAATATTATAAACGCGAGGTTTTGCGAAACTATTAAATGAATTTTAATGAAACTTTACAATAATATATAAAGATATTGTGTGAATTGTCCAAAATATAACGAAAGGTGTCCAGTAAGTAGGAAAAAATACGAGAAAAAATATTCTGACGTGCGCTGCAAAACTCTTTAAAGTGTCACGTATATATTGTATAATGAAAATATTTATCTTAAATAGTCCTACAAAAAAGCTCGCGACAACATATATCTATCTTTTAATTGTAAGCCATTATCGCCAAAATAGTGAACCATAAATACATTAAAAATTGATGCACATTAGGTAGTAACTAATTGATCCTTAACCTTCTAATATTATAAACGCGAAAGTTTGTGTGGATGGATAAGCTACTCGAAGTACTAATCCTGCGCAGACGAAGTCGCGGGCAGCTAGTATTACCATAAATATTGTGTTAACATTTTATGAATTTGATTTATTTATGGGTATTGTGATGTTAAATTACGATGTGGCCCAAGATGGTAACATGCTAAGCCTTTACATAAAATATAATTATCAAATGTTGTGTCAACTTATTATGAATCGGTTTTATTTTTTATTTTACTACATCTGTATTATTTTTTAAAGATACTTGGGAATTCTACAAAAAACATATTATATGAAATTACACAAAAGAATACTCAAACATTCATCACAGGAAAAGTTGCTTCATTTATCAATATCCCGGTTATTGGCTAGCGACGGGTTGCGTCACACAATAAAATGTAGGTACCTTGAGGAAAATATTATATTTGTTATTGACGACATAAATATGACAAAAACCTTTATACATAAATTTAAATGTTTCAATATAAAGCCTATTACGTTTAGGTATTATTTAAAAAATGTACCCAATTTTTTTGGTTAACACAGTTGTTTTTTTATGTTAGTTTGCAAGTGGAAAAATGTAAAAAAGTATTAATGAGAATGTAAAATTATATTTTTCCACTGAAAACATTGTTTTCTACACTAACTTTGACTTATTTTCTGTTAAGAATATATAAATTGTATATTTATAAAATGTAAACATTATAATGTTATAATTTATTTTATTAAGTATTTAAATTAATTAGGAATTAATACAGTATTAAAAATTGATAAAAAAGTTATAATTTAGGGAATTTGCATTAGCTAGTATAATAATACGTGAAGTAAAAGCTTTCGGTACCTTTTTATGCGTATTGCGTGCACGGAAGACTGCGATTTGGCATAGTTAAAGTTTATATGGAGGAGTGAAGAAAGATAAAATGTATCTACAATATCTATTATTAATATATTAAATAAAATAAATAATTAATACTGCGAATCCAAAAACGACCAATGCCATTTAACTTATATCCCCCAAAATATTGACATTGTCACTCAACGAAAAGTGACAGCAAGTGATGTAGATAATACTCATTGTTTATGAATACTGTAAATGTCAAACAGATAATAGACTATGATCAAAAAGTCGCTGGTCAAATTTCGACCTTCGGGAGATCGCTAGTTAAAATAAATATTAAAACCCAGCCTATAATAAAGAGAAGGGAAGACAAGGGTTTATTCACTATGCCAGCTCATGATGTAATGACGATTTAAAACACCGAGAAATCCACATATCAATATTTTACTTCCCACGTATGTACTACAAAAATATTTTTCAAACGATCTGGTTTCACCATAATGTTTATCTTCACCGTCAGCCGATAGTGTTGCCCATTGAAATAAGCAAATATACACGAATTCCGAAAAAAATCTTAAAAAGTGCCATCGGTTTTAAATATAGCAATATATTATGATTATTACTATTTCGTAACCTGGCAATTCTACCACTTCTTCAAACTTTTTGATTGTAATTACTTTAAAAAAAATGTACAAAATGCTATTAACTGAAAATTACAATTTTAAACAATTTTTTAAATTCTAAAACCAGTATAATGGATCAAGGGCATGACGTTTACACGACTTGTGTTTACATAATTTTTGGTTAAACGTCAAATTCTCGATGACCCTCCGATGATACGGGCTCGTGTATAAAACGTGGGCCTCTCGTAATTGGTATCTAAACTTCGCTTCCTTGTGTTATGTAACAAACAGGTAGTGAATTATGTCGTATCAGTATGCAAAAGGGATCGAAGGTGATTCAGTTGATATGCAAGATTATAATTCGATAGGATAACATAATTATTATATGTAGAATTTAATTTAAGAAAATGGATGAAAGAAGAATGACTACATAGAAGACGAGTGTGATTGTGAACGTTGGAAAAAAGAAAGGTCTAGAAGAATGTTCTACGATCAAATCGGCGACGTTCTGAAGAAAGGTCAGGTCAAGAGTATTCTAAACCGACGAGCATGCATGAAAAGATTAATGAACATCAAAGAAGCGAAAGATGTATGCCAGGATCGTAACAAATGGAAGGACGTAGTCTCTGCCTAACCCGTTAGGAAAGATAGGTGATTATATGTATATCTATACAATTAATAAAATTGAATAAAAATCTCATTTTTCAAGTTTTTGTCTGTCTGTTCCGGGTAATCTCAGAAACGGTTGGATCTATTTTGACCGGACTTTCATCGGTAGATAGCTGATATTATAGAGATTAATTTAGACTACTTTTATTTGAAAAAAAAAATTATGGTTCCATGCAAATAGAAAATAAACTGGTCATGGTGAATCAATTAAGCGATTAAATGACTTCCGCTGAGTAAAACATATGAAATACTTATATCAAATTAATATACTAGGTACATAATTGTAGAAATTAAAAAGACTTACAACAAAGCTTAGCGAGAGTGTATGCCCATCTTAAGGGAAACCCACAATAAGCATTTTTGTCTTTAAAATAACCGGGAACGGGGGAGCTAGATTTGCGCATTTGCCCGTTCGATGGCATTTTGTAGTCCACGTGAGCGGAGCCGCGGGCACAGCTAGTATGTAATAAAAATAGATTAGCTAAAACGAGACGCCATGAAAGAACGGTTAAGACCTGTGGATTATAGTCCGTATGTTTGTTTTTTTCATTATTTACTAAATTCAACTTTCTGCCGACGATGAATTAAAACATCGTGAAGGAACCTGAAAGTTTGAGTAACGTTCTTGTAATTAATATAACTGTATTAGTAAGAAAATAAAGTAGTGTTTATTAATCGACAGCTTATATCGCGAATAACTCAATAACTTAAACAATATGTGTCGTCAAGTTAGTTAAAGATAACGTAAGTGATTTTTAGTACTCAGTTATAATTTTATGAAATTAACTAAATTGCCATCCTTCATGTAATTTCTCAAATATTATTTATCTAATTTGTTTTTGCGAAAAGTCTGCATTTGTTAATTATATAATATAATATAATTGTCAACATCAATTACGAGATTTTTCCGTTAATGTTTTTAGAATCTGAACGCGTTAACAAATTAATAATTTTCCCTACGCCATTTCAATTGTAATACACATAAAAATAAAAGATTACACTGAGTAATATGTACATAATAATTATAATGATAAAATTATAATTAGGTATGAAGTTAACTGCATTTTAAAATAAACAATAATAATTGCGACCAACGGTAACGTACCGAAGAATACGAACGAGGAAGTATTTTGAAACTAATCCGTGGGCGGAGTTTGTAGGAGCGGAACGGTCGTTCAGCACTATGGCTGTGCGTAAGGCTGTTTACAACTATGCGTATGTCGCTTGCGATTTACGAAATAATATTACGTATTTACCGCTGTAATTGCTTGAACCTTTCTAAAAATATATGTAATTTTATCATTAGCATATTAAAATATTTTCTATTTGTAGTTTTCTAAAATTCTGGCCTAGTATTTTAATTTGAAATATTTCAGTGAGTAATGTTTGTTAGATGATTCATAGACCGTCTATCCGTCAAAGTTTTAACATTATAGGTTTATTAGCAATTATGAGGCATAGTCGAAATAATGGAATTCGACAACCAATTAAGTAATAAACAATTATTTACTTCCATATACAGGGTATTAGTAGACCGCTCCCGAAAATGAAGACAGACGATAGTATTAATGACACCTTTGATGATGGGATGGAAAAAAAAATTGATCCTGATAAAAAAAAATCAGATTATTTAAACTTTTTATTAGCATTATTTACGCTCCATCATGTTAGTACAACTTAATGAAACGAGAATTTTACAAAAAATACAATACTTTATTTAAAAAAAACCAGCAATGAACACCAAATGAAATACAGCTGATTGCTCGGGTCAAATAACGCGCAGGCGCGGCGCGTCGCGGCGCCAGTCCAGCGCGAGCGCGGCGCGGTGCCATTCTCGCGCGGCCCGCATCTGGCGATCGCACAAATACTTATTTACAATATTGTCTAAATACCTAACTTATCTACTTTGCCACTGTGCTAGTGTCTACCTGGCCACTTTCATTCGAATTCACCGGTTGAATTAAAAAAGTAACGGGTTCGATTCCCCGCGAATGAAAAAAATACTTAAATAAAATTTTAACAAGCATTGAGCCATGTTTTTTAATCCATCGTGTAAGAATGTTTATTATTCTGATGTATTCAGTTATGTACCTATTCATATCAATTCAGTACTAAGTTATTTATAAAAAGTGTAGGTATGAAACAGCTTACCGATCTAAAGCTTCCGTGGTCTTATGAGATGCGGCTCAAATTGTGCCCCATTCATTTCGAGGCAGATTTGGGCTCGGTGTTGCGTATCCTCATGCAGGCATCATCGTGAAGTCCTCGACCCAGTCCGCACGTAGTTTGTCGAAAACATCCACGGTCTTTTGGTGCATTTCGTTGGCACTAACACACTTACGATTAAAAGCACATTCTCTCACATACCCCTACAGAAAGAAGACTAACGGGGTCAGATCGGGTGACAGAGGTGGCCAAGAGTATGGTCCTAGTCTGCCGATCCAGCGATCATCAAATAGCTCAGTGAGGCGCTCACGGACGAATCTGAGGATGGGGGGGTGCACCATCATGCTGAAACCATTTTAGGCGATATTCAGCTAATGATAAATCGTCTAAAATGTCCTCCGACTGTTCATTTATGAGGTTTAAATATCGCTGTCCGTCAAGTTGCTGTGGCAGAATCATTGGTTCTAGTATGCAATCCTTAAATAAACCTGCCCATACGTTAACCGACCATCGGGCTTGGTGCCTGGTTTGTAGAACAGCGTGCGGGTTCACCTCGGAATAAACGTGTGTATTTCTTCGGTTCCACAGCCCGTTTCCTGTAAATGTCTACTCGTCCGTCCAGATCACGTGTTCAATGAAACCAGGCACACGTTGTTGCTGGTCTTATCTAATGGTAAAAAACTCGCCAGTGATCGTTCTCACCGGATACCAAGCTTGCACTTTGTGCACTTTTTATGGGCACATTCATTTACGCTTTAACACCTTGGAAACTGTCCAGTATAACACACTTGTTACATCTCGAAACCTTAACAATTTAGCAATACCTCGTTTAACTAAGTTCGGATTTCAGCGAACGACATCAAAAATGCTCTCCTCGAACTGAATAGCCACTTGACTTCCACCTCCTGTCGCTACTGGGGCAGTGGGCCGATTTTCCAACACTCGCTGAATAGCTGCTGTTATCAGGCGAGAGTCAGTCGGATGTCCAGCTGTCGGGAATCTCTCTCGGTAAATTCGTAATGCACGCGAAGCATTCCCGCGAGTTTCTCCAAGGCACATTATTCATTAACATGCTACCGTATTCACGAACACTATAAACGTATGCGTTAGGCATTATTAAAACAAAACTCTCATAAAATCAATACAATCTTAAAAAGAAACAAAAAACGTAACAATAAAATAATGACAAGAACTTAGTTAACAATACGATTGAACGAATATCTGTCGCCCACGCACGCGCACATTAAATGAAAGTCAAAGTGTAACTGTCTCAATAACTAAAAATACTAAACTTAATAATCAACCCCGCCAAAAGAAATAAAGCGCCGCGGGCCGCCTCCTTGCAGTAGCCCCTCGTTAGCGTCGAAAGCGGCACTTTGATCTTTTCCGCAGATCGATAAACCATTATACCTACATTCACGACTATTATTTCATAAGTTTATTTATCCCTACTGACTAGTCTTCATATGGAATTTAGAAGTTATAATTAAAAATTTTTATATACATTTATACAATCAATTGTACCCTGACGTAACAAGAAGCTCGCTACTACAAAAATGATATTAGAATATTAAATTAACCTAATTGGATTATCACGTACACAATTAAAAAATTTACAATTTTGTACAAGAAATTAAAAATGAAATGGTACAGAATAATGTAATAGTTGAAGAAACTATTTGCAATTATGATCGACAATTAATTAATCTATCAGAATGAATTTAAAATAGAATTCTTGTACTTTATGTTAACAGACTTTCTGTTTTTAGTCCGGCCAATACTTTAATTTGAAAACAGGTAGGTACGTCACATCTAGTAGGTTAGTTGCGTGCAGCGCAAGATTGACGCTGCGCCCGGGCGTTCGTTGATCCGAGCATCAGCTGTTTTTGATTTTGTGTTTCATTGCTGGTTTTTTTTTTTAAAGTAAAGTAATGTATTTTTTATGAAATTATCGTTTTATTTAGCTGTACTAACACGATGGAGCGTAAATAATGCTAATAAAAAGTTTAAATAATATGATTTTTTTTTTATCAGGATCAATTTTTTTTCCATCCCATCATCAAAGGTGTCATTAGTACTATCATCTGTCTTCATTTTCGGGAGCGCTCTACTAATACCCTGTATATTCTATATCAATATAACTATTTTTATTTGATTGTTTATTTGTTTAAACACGCTAATCTCTGGAACTTACAGTCAGTCGGATTCGAAAAATTATTATATGATAGCCGGATTCTTACGGAATAGTATAGGCAATCTAACATTAGACTATATCTCTCAGCTCGCCATAAATGTTTATTTTTATTAAGTCGGAACCGAAACCGCTCCTGAACTGCTTTATCTGCGTGTGCTGATGATTAATGATACTCAAATATAATGTTCTACAAAAATATTGATCTTATTCTATTTAAAACAGTTTGCGATACCATGTGCCTATCTCTTATACATAAGCCACAATAACATAATTTGTGATAAAAATTTGTTGAAAATTCAAAAGTGATTTATGAATATCCTTATGAATGAAAGTTACTTCATCATCAAAACAATTTTATGAAGATAAGCTTTGCCATTTATAGCATGCTATTTGGATGCATAGTTTGGGAGATATTGGAACATTAAAATAATTCAACACTCGTCTCAGGTCTATGACTATAGTAGTAAGTGGCAGATAACCTTGGCAGCCCAATATAAAGATTTTCTATACTGAAGTAAAATGATTAATCAGTGATTTCTTTCATAAGTGAAATCGCGGGGTACATCTTGTAATAAAATATACAGCAACCGCGTCATCCATTTCATGTGTATCAAATAGATCAGCGTGTGGCGAATGTGGCTATGCACATTCGCCGTTAGACGAAGACAAAGTTTTCTAGTACGAATATTATCACGATTAGCGCAGCCGAATTATGAATGAAGATGTCCTGTTTTTCATTGTCTGACCGCATGCGGTCTGCCTTCCCAACGCATACGGCAGCGCGTCCAAGGCCAACTGTATTTTGTTCCGAACTATTCGTCGTACAATGACGTAACTAGATATAAGTATTATCTATAACTAGCTGAGCATACGACAGACGCATGGTCTAATATCGACAATTTGACACATTGAAAAGATCGATAAATATTATGTAATAGGGATACATACTTCTATTATCGATTCGTCTAGTTTATACTTCGCCAAGGAGGGAGATTTGATCTGGTTATTCGTGTCACGCTTACGATGCGATGCGTTAATATAATAGTCGTGTGTGATACGCCCAAAAACCCTGCGATACTTTGTTTATCGACTTTTTTTAGGCTCAGAGTAATTTATTATGCACGTGTGCTACCTCGTGACTTTTAAAATCATTTTTAATTACATTATCTTTATACTCGTAGATAGGTATATATATCTCAGTTACGCATTGGCACTTTAAAAATTCAAGGGCGAGACTAAAGGGAGATTATAATTTTCATATTAAAAATGATGATCGATCCGTTTTTGTGTACCGTGTACTTAGAATAATTATGCAAATTTTCCGTGTTTATGTTTATTACAGAAATATTTATGTAACTATAATTGAATTGGGGATTTGGAAGCAATTATGGCTCAGTTGGTAGCGTGTACGGACTCCACTTCAATCGACGTGAGTTCGAATCCCTGCAATGATCCTGAGCTTTCGTTGAAGGAAAAACATCGTGATGAAACCATAGCATAGTGGTAGGGCTTTTTCTAATGCCTGTCTGGCTAGCTATCACCCTCAAGTTGAAAATCTGTCGCCAAGCACCAATAGCCTATGAACCTAGTGGTCCCAAGCGCGACTGCTATGCTCGAGGCCCTGGGTTCGATTCCCAAGTCGAGCAAAGCGTTATTGGGTTTTGCTTATGAAATTCTCAGTAGCAGCTTGGAGTTTCGCTTTGTGCCCGATTAATGGCAATAGGCTCGTCCCCTATTACATGGGACCTAAAAAAATACTCGGCGAACAGTGGGTGTACATTAGTATACCTCTGCCTGACCCTTCGGAAAATACAGGCGTGATGGTATGATGATAAAACCAATAGGTGTGTCTTCCAAGTCTTCCACTAGGCTTAGCTTGTTATTATCTTGGGTCACATCGTCACTTAAGATGAGGTGACATTGTAGCCACAACGCTAAATCTATAAAGATAAAAAAATATATACCTACAATTTTAGAACTAAATTTAAATATTGAGTATGGTGGTAACGGCATGAAAAATGAATAAAAAATCAATTAATCAATCAATTAAAACCTAATCATTAAGCGTAATTTGTGGCTATTTAATGAAAAAAAAACACCCTATTTTGTCAATAACGTTTTATAAATAGACGTGTTAAACTCTCACTAAAAGCAATTTAAAAACGTTAAAAATTATTTTATCAGCATGTTGAAATAAAAGAGATAGGAAATCACAGCGTAAGGCGGAAACTCTGTTGTCAAAAAAGGATAAAAGTTTCTTCTTGTTCACGCCGGTATCAAGTTGAAAGTGAACTGAGGGCAGTTGCCCACAGTTTACGATGGCTGGCATGTAATGAGCTTCAATGTCGTAGCTACTTATAAAATGTCATTGCATTTTGCGTACGTATTACATTGAAGATATTATTTTTACATTAACGCATAATAAAAACACAAAAAATAAAAACACGTAGCATTTACATTTCCTCATAGAATTTGATTGAATTGAACCGAGACCGTCTGCCGTTGCCTTGACTTTTGTTTATGGCTTCTTGCATCGTGTGGGAGTTGAGCGTGTTATGTATCCACGCAATACAAAAATAGACAATAGGGTCGATAGGATTAGGCAACAGGAACAAATCTACTGTTATACTTTTAATATATAAATGAACTAGCTGTGCCGGCAACTTCGTCCACGTGGTATATTTGATCTCACCTTAAGATATTTGGCCGGCTTTGAGATAACCCAACTAAAAGCTAATTTTCTTTTGTAACTTTATTTTTATAAATCGTTAATATCCAGGGAATAATAAAAATCTTTATAGCGCAAACACCAAACATTGACGGCCATCATAGAAAATTTAGGTCGAATAAATATTTTTAATTATTTTAAACATTTAAAAATAAAAAATAATATTAAAATCTATCTAAAACATTTAAAAAGAATAATAAAATCCCATGTTAATTAAGTTTGACAATACATATCAAATCAATTTCATGACAATTTAAACCAAGCCGTACAGCGCCATCTACGAATACTCCTGGAAAATAAAAATACATAAATTTCGCCTTTTTTTGTATATTATGTAAAGATAAAATAATTTGGTATCTTTTCACTTTGTATCACTCAATATTTTAAATATATTACAAAATTACATACATATACATACTATATTCTTTATTATATGTAACTAATCTAAACGAAATTTATAGACCATACAAATTCCCATACGTGTAGAAATGCATCTTAAATGTACCTTCAGACTATAAACTATAATCATGCATAATTTTATCAAATTCGGTCCAGTAGTTTTGGCGTGATTGGTGTTGAAACATAACGACAGACAGACAAAAATTTCAAACACTGTCTAAATGTGTTCTGTCCATGATTCTAAACACCTTATATTATTTTTTCTCAAATATCTTCAATGTACAGATTTCGACTCTTTACTCTTTTAATAAAAGTACTTATAGGTTTTCTACCCAAACGCAAAAGTATGAAACACGTTTATCACACAAAAATCGTTACGGTTTGTGGTTCGAACCCACGACCTCCATAATAAGACCTATTTATATTGTGTTACGAGGCCCATTGCAAAAAAATATACTAGCTGATTCGTGCGAATATTTCGCACATTATATAATGTATCTAACTGCTGCTATTTTAGTTATAAACATTTTTAATAGATGGCGCTGATGGATGGGATTTGTTGAACTTATTCCTAATTAAAAGCTTTTTAACAAACTTGTAACGAAAATATTAATTTTAATCTATTTTTCGTTAATATCTGGGAACATATTATTAAGTTTTAAACAGATATTTGAAATTTTTTTTTGATGTGTAACATCTTTCCTCTCACTTTCTTGTAATCTGTGGCAGTAGTTACGTGACTACTGTAAGACTCGCTCGTTTTTGATGAAGAAATAACCCTTATATGCCATGTCACAAAAACACCTTTAAGAAATATTATGTAGAAATGTACATGATATTAATTCAACATAAATTCGTTTCCAGGTCGCCAATTCAAAGCACACAAGGTGATATTGGCAGCGTGCAGTAAACATTTTCAAGAGTTGTTCGATACTGCACCCCCCAGTCACGCAGGCGCTTGCTATGTATTCTTGGAAGCCACTACAGCTGATAACATGCAAGCCCTTCTCGAATTTATGTACAAGGGCGAAGTGCACGTCAGTCAGGATGCTCTTTCCAGCTTTCTTAAAAGTGGGGAGAACTTGCAGGTAAATAAAATAACGCATTAATTTTGAATTCCTGCAAGGAGCCATCGCTTGATGGTGGGACATTTTCTTATGTTACCAGGCTGGCTACCACTTCAAAGTTGAAAATCTATCGCCAAGCACCTATAGGTGTATTCCGGCAGCTGTATTTGAGAGCCAGCCCTTATACTAGAATTAGCGTGTTACCTTCTTGGGCTACATCAACGAAGATTGTGGCCATAACGCTCAACCTTAAAAGAATTAAAAGAAACACCTATAAGACGACAACCGTGATAATAATCTTTGATGTTATATTCTGCAGTTTATTTGGTATAAAGGCGTGAAAAGGTGGACTAATGGATCTGCATAAATTTCAAAATTATTTAAAATTTGCACCTGGGTTGTTTAATTTATATGAGGAATAAATACATAAGTCGATATGCTTAGTTATTTTTGATATACTACTCTTGTGGTTTTTTTAAATATTGTGTACTTATCAATAAAATGTAAACTTTAAAATGGCCGCCCTGAAAAGTATGCATTTTCGTCTTGTCAACGTATTCACGATTTCTACGGAATTATGGTTAATATAATTATTGTAATCTCTTCGGATTGCTTTTTAGTTTAGTTAATTCCTGATAAAGCTCCTAAAATATGAGTTATAGGTTAGGGCTCATGGGATTCAGAATGAAAAATGTATTTCAACTGTTTTACAGCACAACAAATTAAGATGAAAAGAATAAGGCATTTACCCTTTCGCTAATAATTCAAAAACTATTAATAATTAAGAAATTAAAAGACCTAACTTCCGAACTCTATCTCTATTATTCAGAATTTTTATTTAACGTTAATCACTTATATTCTCAGAAGCTTAATTAAACTTAATCTTGTTGACTAGACTTAATCAGTATTTATCAATATATTTTACTTATGGCAGTTTCTACAGTTCGAGTCTTCGGTAAACTCAATATTGGTTATAAATCCTTGAAACGTCAGCGGATGACACAGCTGGGTTATTACTAAATTTTCCTTTAATATGAAAATAGTTATAGAAATCTGAAGGCCGAGGATACATTAATAAACGTTATTAAAATTGATTATGTATTAGTTTACTCAGGTGTATCGTAGCGTTTTTTTTTTTACTTTAAATTGTCGAAGTCATCAAGTATGCTCGTATATCTTGTAATTAAAAAATAAATAAAACAATATGGCCGTTTTGGCTAACACTGCAATTTCAGTATAGTATCAAGAATATTATAATAATATTATTATTATTTTTACGTAATACAAATAATCTTAAGTCATGTGCCCACAATTCTTAGGGCTATTCTGGTGACTTTGATTCTTCTGCGGATCTATTCATTTTTGACTCGATCAGGTAGAGAATCTCATCCGAGCATAGCCTTCCTATCTGTTGCTGTTTGAATGACCTTAAACTTTCTTATAAAGCCCATAATTGGCTACCACGTTTCAGCACCATATTGTAATCACTGGCAACACTGGTGAATTGGTAGACAATGAGCAGGATCGGTTGGTGTTGCGACTGAAATTACGAATAATGTCTAAAAAATATTTAGAAATGAAGTATTTTGTTTGTAATCCGGGTCGTTTAGAAGTTTTTTCCGAAGCTTTTTAACACTTTGTTTAAATTTAATTCATGAAAAATGTAAAACGAAAACCAATGAAAATGTATGTTGGGAAAAACTTTGTAAAGGATTTGTGAACGATATCCAAAATTCAGTACTAGAAATAAATATAAAATAGTAATCTGATCTTTTAGACTTAGTAAGACATATAACAGTTTTTAGGTAATAGTATAAAGTTAGTATTAGTTAGTGTAGTTTTTTGGTTTTGCAATAAATTTCCTAAGCACATTACCGACTTGCCGGATAATAAGTCCAAGAGAAGCGAATTTTAATACAAGGAGGATTGTTACATGAATGTATGAATGTAGTGATGTCTGAAGTGCCACCCTCTGTGTACATCCACTAAAAATTTTAACTGTAAATTATACATAATTATTTTTTAATTAAAAATAGTGATAATCTCCATCAAATTATTTGCTGGCTCCTCACTTATCATAAAACTCATAAAGAATTAAAAAAATACTTTTAATAAGATGAACTGAAAATAAGTAAACTTTTATCATATTTTAAGTATATTTTATAAGAAGAATAACTTTGATTGTTATTATATTTTAGGTCAAAGGTCTATCAATGGAAATGTCACAGGATGCATGGGTAAAACAACAAACACAACAGTCCTCCGGAGACCGCCATCAGACCCGCGTGAAGACCAGCCCCGTCTCAGGAACGGGGAACTGTGAAGTGCAAGAGGCTGCACCTCCGCAGTCGCACACGGCAACGTTCGCTCCGATTATGCCTCAGTACGGATTGGCCATGCACGGTAGTGGTAGCATGGGTCGATATGCGCCACCAGCTCATCACTTGCCACTGCATGGAGGCTCTCACCGCCGCCCACCACCTCCCAAGCCATCGCCATCGCCAAGCCCACACGCAAGGAATTACAGGTAAATTTAACGTCTTTAACCTTAACCGCCGCGCAAACGTAGACACGTTTTTAATTTTGTATCGGATATAAGTTACCAGAGAATATTTTATTTTCAAACAAACAATATTAAATCAAAAACTTCCTGCGCAGAAGTAGATACTGTTTGTGTTCAGTTATCTTCCACTTGACACGCACAGATTGCCAATCAAAATGTTGTCAATTGAATACACAAGCAAAACTAATAAATTTCCATGGAATTGTACTAGTTACAGACATTAGTAGCCTTTTTCGCACTCAGCACATCTGAAAATATTGACGGTGATGAAGTCTACGAGTACGTATAATCAAAACAACAAGCAAAATAAATTTTTCACCATTGACATTATAAAATTGACGGAAGACAAGCGCCAATCTGAACAGTTTCCAAAAGTAGCAACCGGCGGCTGTGACCCACACAAACCACGAATTTATGTGACGATGTTATAAATGTCAGCAACAAAAAGTGTCGACGTTTGTGCAGAGCCTTAAAATCTTATACACTACACTAACTTAGACGATTTAAGAATCAGATTAAGAACCCTGCATATGACACTGAAACTTTGGAAACGTTTACTGAAATAATATAAAAGTTACATCTAATATTTCATATGATATCAAAATTCTTGTACTATTTAGATCAAAGTGGAAGCCATAGTTCCTAGATAATATTTACATCTACTGGAGTGGAAGCTAACTAAATACTATTTATGGCAGTATTACCAATTGCAGACAAAGTTCGTCTTCATCGCACTGTGGTAGCGTCGCTGACGAGCCGGACACGCGGTCGTCACCCGGTGCCAACGCACGGTATGAAGAAAATCCACCAGACTGTACACCAACACTCAGCAATCCGATCAAGAACAACGGCTACGAGAGAAGCGCTTCTGCTAATGATGAAATGGCTGAACGCTTGCCCAATGATCAGGGTGCTGAAGGTTTGTTAAAGTCAAATTGGTTTTACTTACAGTTTGAAAAGTATTAGGTTGTTAAAATTCAAGTAGTTTTGATTTCAATCGTTCGGATTTCCTTACGACCTCTTCCTTCACCGTCAGTTGATACAATAGTTGATATTAAATGAATTGTAGTTTAATTCGAATCAGCGGCAATTGGTCTAATGCTTTGACTATCAGAACTTAAATTACCTAAATGGAAAATATGTACGTTATTAAAAAAAAATTTTGATTCATACGGAAGAGTTGGTTTAGGGAACTTAGGACCATCATCATTCCATTTAAAAAAAAATTAGGTTATGTTTTACCGTTTTTGGAAAATCAAGTTCTAACGAGATCAAAGTTTATTTTGTAGTTTTATGCAAGCGAGGATCTTGTGACCAAATCAACTGTTTATATATTTCAGACTTACGAGTGAAAAACGAGAATGACTTCAATACAAGCGGGTACAATAATTCCCCGCCACCGGCGCCGTCCATAACTGGCTCTAACTATCACGATAAACCGATGGAAACGTCACCGGTACCACCTAAGCCGAGCCCTGACGTCTGGCCCGCGAAACAAATTTTCAGCAAATCCGGAGGAATTGCCACTGCTGACGGTATGACTAATTTTTTAAGTACTTTAAATTTGATCCTTAATCAGGATTGGAGTCGTGTCCCAGACCAATCTTCGCTACACTTTTTTCCCGCATAGTTTTAATCCTAAAAATAACCACAAGTCGTCCATATCATGTTTTAGACTTGGTTGGACCGATAAAAGGTATTTAAGTAATACAATAGTGTTAGGTTCTATAATAAGATCCCGAAGTACATTACTGATTTGCCATGCAATTAGTTCAAGGACCATGTCAAGCGGGTTTTATTGTCAAAAGGGTGAATCATTACATGAACGATAGTGATGTCTAAAAGTGACTACCTCTCTGTACATCCACTTTTGATGTACAAAATAAAAAATGAAATGAATATGTTAAACCCGATTGGGTTTCTTAATAATATTATAATAATAGTAGTAGTATTTTAACTTTCATAAGTGCCTTCTTACTGATTAAACGAAATAAATAATGTTTTGGTTTTTATGCTAGTTCGTGTGACCAACTACACTAATCTGAACAGAAAATAGCAACGAAAGCACTACACTACTCTGCTTTGCGGCAAAAAAAGGTGTGGCGGTAATGCTTCCACATTCGAATCTTGCACAAGTTCTACATAATCAAAACTTTTTTAATTTAAAATTTGAAATCACGGAAGAGTAAAATATAAAAAATACTAATTAAGAAGTAGTGTAATTACAGTCAACAACTTTACATAGTGTAAGTGGCAAGTCTTAGATTGGCTGTCCACTGAAGCGGGAGGAAGCGGAGCTGTGGAAATTTCGACCAATAGAATTGCATATTTAGATTTTAATGCATGTCTATTGGTTATAATTTCCACAGCTCCGCTGCGTTTCAGTGCACAGGTAGTCTTAGTAGCAACATTTCGTTTACTAGTCCGTGTGACCAAAACCTCCATCAGATTTAAACAAAGCAGTGTGTAGACTTTGCGGCAAAAATACGTGCGGTGGTAATGTTTCCACACCCGAACCTAGCACAAGTTATTCATTTCAAAACTTTTAAATTCATATTTTGCAATCACGGAAGAACAAAATGCAAAAACAAAAATGATTGAAAAAGTTGAGATTAAGAACCGTTTTAAATATTTATAAATGGTTTTCAATTTGCATTAATTA
Source organism: Saturnia japonica (assembly GCA_033032175.1). NCBI lineage: Eukaryota > Metazoa > Arthropoda > Insecta > Lepidoptera > Saturniidae > Saturnia > Saturnia japonica. Next base: position 20,832,632 of record CM065305.1, on the reverse strand, counting down.
TATACGTTGAATTATGTTATATAAATAGTTTTGCTCTGCGACATTGAAGTCAAAATACATTATAATATCGTCATTTTTATACAGCTCGGTGTTCGTGACTTGGAATAGTAATTTTTTAAAGGAAATAAATTAGTCAGAAAAGACAATTTAAATATTCAAAACAATATAATATTCTCATTAGAATACTAAGAAGAAAAATACTTTTGCTAGATGGTAAGAGATAAGAAACTATAATTGTGTTTGACTGGATCGCGGCCACTATCTGTCACTATGCACCAGATAAACCAGATATTCCAGATGACCGTATCAGATAGTGTATCCGACTGCCGAGAGATTTGTAGGCTGGAATAACAACGACAACCTTTATTGAAACACCGACGCAACAAAAAGGGGTGTTATAAGTTTGATCACTGTGTGTGTGTCTGTCTTTGGCACTGTAGGGGGTTTAATAAATTTTCAATTTACCTTGTACAGATTGTACTTGATTTACCCTTAAGTATAGTATCAAGTAAATACCTTCATCGTACAGAAGATCGCGACTTAATAGCCGTGTCTTTTGTTCCTGTAGAAAGTAGAGTTTCCAGAGTTCATTGGGGCAGGGGAGTTAAAAGTTAGCAACACGCTGATGATACCTATTGTGTTAGAAGCGGTTACAAGGGTCCATAGGCTACGGTAGTCGCCCAACATCAGCACCTTGGTAGTATAAAAAAACGATCTAGTATTCTTTGATATTAAATTGCAAATGATTATAAATTCGCCCGCAACATTTCCAGGTAAAAAGCTGAAATGTCCATACTGCGAGAGACTTTACGGATATGAAACGAATCTGCGAGCTCACATCAGGCAACGGCATCAAGGCATTAGGGTGCCGTGTCCACACTGCTCGCGCACGTTTACACGCAACAACACCGTACGGCGTCACATCGCGCGCGAACATCGCCACCAGGTCACACCGCATCTCGCCCAGGGCCCTCTCCCCAATCACACGCAGTAAATCATCAAGAACATAATGTATTTTGTTCATAATTCTTTCAACCGTACTACCTCTGCCCTTTCCAGCGAGCGCCGGTGACGTTAATCTATGTTATACCTCGTTTTAAAAGACTTCCATTTTTGGAAGAGCCAGTCAACTGATTATTGTGTTGTTTTTTTTTTTAATTCTGATCACCTGCGCCCGCAGCGAAATGTTTGTAACATGCGTACAATAAATTACCTCGTTGATGCATTAAATTATGTAATCACTATCTACCTCAGAGATTGATCTTAAGGATTTTTTTAAGGGTTATTAAAATTGTGCGATAATTGTTACTTAATTTAATATACAAGTGTGACCCCGAATGGTTGCTCATTACTCGTATCTGTCTGGTACCGTGTTTTAAAAATATTGTACCTAGTTATTGCATCCTAAACGTGTTTAAAATACCTTAATTTGTGCATACATTAGTAATATTATGTCCATTTGACTGTGTGATGAAAAGTTACCTAATAGACGATTTATTTTGTTCTCTCGGTCGAGTTATGACGTAGCTTTTATGGATTACCTGATTAGGGATTCTTAGAAATATCGTTGAGACTGATGGTCATAGGCTAAGTGTATGTAAATATTAGGTGAATGTTATAAATCGCCTTGGCCTAGGTTGAGACATCCGTTACGGAACACTGTGGCAAAACAACCGAACTTACTCACATGTTACATAATGAATGTAATATTTTATTTTTTATTATTTTACATATTATAAATAATAATATTATCATTTTACGCAAATAATGACAATAGTCTAAATATAACAGTTTTAAGTTACACATTTAAACATATCTGTGATACAATACCGAACATTACATACAGGCCGTATATTTATTTTATAATAGTTTTTTTTTTACTTATTTTGCCACAACGTAAGCATAGAATATTGTGAGTATAATATACATACAATAGTAGAATTTCGTCAGTTTTCTACTGTACAGTGAATAATGGACGGTTTTAGTTTTGTACAAAGTACAATTTGCCGTAGATTCATAAGTAGTTAGGAAAGAACGCGTTTAAAATGAAAATTGCATGGAAGGTTCGATGCATGAATGTATTTTTAAAAGATCCATTTCTGTCGTTCGTAACAGGCTCGCCTGCACGGATGTTACTATTGAGACCAAATAATTATATGTTTTATGGGATGGTGTCGATTTTAACATTCCGTTAAGTTTTTTTGTCTTTGTGCATTTAAATAAGGCCACTTGCTACTTTTATAATCCTAGTCATTTCGAGTGCAACCAGTTGAGATTTATCAAATGAAATGATTATTTAAATTTTAAAATTAAACGGAGTTAGTTGACCGGTGTCCGTTGTATTATATTATTATATTGAGTCTACACCGTTTGACGTCCGTCTATATTATTTAAATAACATTTCAGCTGCAATAAAGGTTACATAAATGTAGGTTACATAAAGCAGACAGTGCCAAATATTCTCAATTTTAAGTTCACATGTATATTAATTTATTTATGTTAAGTGTGAATGTAGCGGCTGTGTGTTATATTCCTGATATTTAGGAATACGTTGCATTCATATTTATTTTTATATTTATATTTTTAGTGTACACGCATTTGATATATTTATGACGAATGTTAATCAAGGCTCAGTGAGTTATTTTATATTAAAAAAATAAAATAGTTTCTGTTTATGTAACATTTAAAAGACACTGTTTAATTTTAATAGTTTTATCGTTTTGTTTTGAACAAAACTTTTGATATTTATGTTACAATAATTGGTTCCAATATTCAAGAAATACGTTAAATACGTACTATAGCTTTCGTGTTCAATTTTGTCGATTTTGAATATTAAGTATATAGTTTATAATATTGGAACTGATTTTGTTTTGTGATGTAAATAGAAAAATTTTGTTGTTTTCAACAGTATCAATATACCGAATAGAAGCTAGTTACAGTGAATACAGAATTATTTTATAATAAATGTTTACGGGCTTTTTTGAACCCTAATTATTTTATGTAATTTTTCACGATAATTACGAATTCTCACAGATTCTTTATGAAGAGTAAATCTTTACTGTTTTCTGATGTATTTTTTTAAACAAAGATGGACATGAGATTGCAGATATTGGCGGTAAAGGTTGCAGTTTATTTTATCATGTTGATTTTGTTGGTATTGTTTATATTTTTACAGTGTGCTCGATTGATACTACACTCTATTATGTAAATTCAGCAGTAGGACAAAATTAGGTAGAGTGATTAATTCTTTTAAATCCAGCATAAGGAGTAACCCCAGTAAGGAGTTGGCAAAATTAATAAAAACAGTTTATTGTTTGTTAAAGTTAACTGCATTTACACAACTTTTTTTTGTGTAACATTAGTAAATTATCGCACAGATTCAGTTTGTAGTATTTTTATTTTATAGTTTCTCTTACGATTGGGTTGTTAGAGTTTAGTCTTCCTTTTATTTTGTGGTTACCAGATACGTTCACGGAATGACGCTCGATTTGATGGTTACACGGAAAGTGTTAAGCGTAAAAAACATTTTGAAGAAATTTATGACTTTGGTGCGTTTAAAATCATACGCTGTGTGCCTTTTATAAAATCTATTTCGAAGAGTCTGAAAGGTCCGGTCGAGAATTCGTAGGTTTTATGTTGTTATTACAGAATTTACGTTTCAACGTATAAACCTATGTTATGTAAGTACCTAATTGTAATACAAAACTTGGAAAAAATATTGGAACTTCTTTTGGTAAGTGTATTTATAGCTAAGAATAAAATGTATTGTTATTTCAATTGCAAATTGTTAACATTACGTTTTATTATTATTGAAAAAAAAAATCTATTATTATGTCCTTTCGTTTTTGTCTCTTATGAATTTAAAATTCATAGTTGTGATTTCTTTTGACATTTAATGTTTTTTGTGATACGTTAAAAAGAATTGCATTAATGCATCACGTGTTTTTTTTAGGTTTTATTCAATTACGTCTTTGTTTTGATTAGATCGATGGGTTTAAGAGTATGTTTAACAAATGATTGTTTTGTTAGACCGCCACTGAAATACCTTTGGAAGTTAGAATCGACGGTTAGATTTGCTAATATCTAAATTTAATAAGGTACAAATTTTAGATTACAATAACAAAAAAAAAGAATGTCAATTTTTCAATTGTGTGTTTGTAACGCGAAGTTATTACTTTGTGGTGAATATTGTGATGTATGAAAATGTATTACATCGGCTTATGGGATAACATGTATAAAATATGTTGTCGCATTGTTAACACTAATTGGTGGACAAGTTTATTAAGGTCCCTAATAATTGTAAATCTTTTATAATTTTTTGTGTCATCTATGACATTTCATGTTCATCACATTTAGTCGGTGTATTTAATCCCTTACCAATGGAAATATGGTCTTTTTCCCCCTCGCGGCTGATGTTATAACGATCGCGTATCGTGTCTAAATATATGGACACTTCTATCTACACAGTAATAGAAATGGCATAGTTTTAACGGATTAAAAGGAATATTTGGAATTTAAAAAAATCCTTGAATAACTCTCGCTTTATTACCTTTTATTTAAAATTGCATTTATGTTAAGCGTGTTTTGGTTCAGTTATGGGTTTTGTCGATAGGTTATAAAGTTTTAAGTTTACTATTAAGTGTATATATATCGCGAATTGTCGTGATGGTGAAGCCAAAGATTGTTACGGGTATGGTGACCCTCAACCGTCACACGGGCAATATTGTGAAACTACCTTCAATATTTAGTCTCCTCAGCGGGACCGTTTGTTAGTATGAGAAATTTGTACGTAGTCCCCAATATTGCCCCATTAGTATAATATAAGCTTATCTACCTCGAGGATATAACTTAGATTAAGTAAGCTTTTAAATAGATTTTTATATGAAGAAAAAAAAAATATAAATTTGTAGTCTTATAAGTGTAGAAAAAATGGAAAAAAATATTATAATAATTAAAGTACAAATATACTACCTCAGGATTCAACTCTAGTGACTCGAAATGTTATAGCTGGGCTACAGATATAAACTAATATAATATTGAAAGATGTTTACATTATTAAAAAAATTATTATATGAGTGTCAGATTCATAGAGAACGTCGGTAACAGATTTAAATGCTAATTGATGTAAATAACACTGATGTCGTACATATATTTGAATCTCTGCAAGGTAGTCTGTGCTGTCGACACAGCTTTGCTCAAAATGAGGGGATACATCAATAACTCGCCGAGAATAATTGCGAGTTGTGTTTGAGCTGAGTTGGAAATCTTAAATTTAGTATGTAAGTGTTGATTAGGCTAATTTTATAATAATCTCATTGGTGTACCTCATTGTATGATTTCGCCGCGGAGGGGGACCGACCACGAAACGAAGCCAGCGTAATCTAAATGTACCTTCCCAAACTCTCAGGAGTATAAAACATTTTTATTAATCATAATTTTTGCATATTGCTATTATTAATTTTCTTTTTCCCCAGTTACTTTTTTGTGTTGCATAGATGTTACTATGTTTTAAGATACGGAAAAAATTGAAAAAAATAATTGTTTGTTAGGTTTCTGCGAATTAAAAAAAAAATTGTCACAAAATTACTTTTTTGTATTTATTTTTTATTTCACACATTCATTTCCTTTTTTTCTATATTTTCGTCCCCATTTTTTAATTTCTTGATTTTATTTATTTATAATTAACAAGTTACACCCGTCCATCGTGTTTAATGTTTATTATGATAAATATAAGAGCATTATTTAAGGAATTGACATTTAAGTACCTAATATTCTTAAAAATAGAAAGCACTTACCTGGACGGATGACGTTTAATATAATATTAAATCAATGGATGTTTTTTATATTTTTAAGGGTGCACTAAATTTTAATCAGTCTCGAAATAATTTGAGATCTTTACGAATTTGGTATGGAAAAAAAATTAATATTCTATCGCATTAAATGTTATGTAAGTTATCAAATTATGCTCACAATTTCATTGAATTTAACGATAAAATGGGCTGAATGGATATTATGGATTGACGAGTGATCGGTTATAGGGGAATTGTATGATCATTGCATTAAACTTTTCATCATATTCACTGGATAAAAAAGATCCTTGATTACTATTACGAATCGATGTTTTTTACAACGTCATTGCGGCACTATAAACGTTGTCATATCGATAATTAGTGTCAATAAAATCATCGCATCGCAAAAAAAAAATGCATGATCGTACGTGTTTACGATTATTCCAAATGATAATTATGTTTGTATATTATCACGGTTTAAATACATTTTACTGTCGTAAAATGTTCCAAACATCTGAAAAATAAAATTGCGATAAATTACGAACATAAGCTTCATTTAGAAAACACTCATTGTGTCGTCGTCAATACTTATTATAAATGTTAAATAAAAAAAGTATCTTTCGAACGGGATTAGTCTCAGTATCATTGTCTACTGCGTTCGTTCTTTGTGTCATATTTGTATAAATTAAAAAAAATAAAAATAAAATAAAATAATGTAATTGTTCGAAGTATATTTAAATAAAGCAACAAGCACTCTCTCTCTCTCTCTCTCATAATGAACTAAAGTACAAATTTTTAAAGTCTTAAAGTGTTACTGCCAGTACAAATTAATTAAAGTGAATTTAAATTAATATTGGTACTCAGTTTCTTTTAAAATAAATAATGTTACCAGAATCGTACCTATTATTTGGGGATTATGTAAATTAATGTAGGTTATTCATGGAAAGTACAAATTTGGATGTAACTATCTAAATGTACATACCAGCCCGCAAGTTGGAGGCAATGTCATGGCGCTGCGTTAACTTATTATAATATTTCTTATTGAATGGTTATTGAATATTAATTTTGGATTTGTTTCGCGGTGATAGCATGGGTGTACAAGCGGTCGACATCATAGTAAGCGATTGAGTATGAACGGGTAGAACGATTAATTAATATCGAATAATATTTAAACCAGGACGGTTGTAAAACGTAAGTAAGTAGTGTTTTGTACGTAGGAGGGTAATGCTTAAAAATGAAAAATATGCTCGTTGGATCGATGGTTTATGTCTGTAAAGGGGAAGTGATTGTCTGTGATTTTTTTAAGCGACTTTTTTATATATATATGGAATATAATATAATTCTTTAACAGTAAGATTAGCACTACTTGTGATTTTAAATATTTTATTAGTTGATTTTTCCTTTTTTGTACTATACTATTTAAAAAAAAAAATATGGTAGAGAGTCGTGTGAAGGGTAATCGAGCGGGTTGAATGTACATAGCACTATATACATAATGTATAAATATTATTGGTGTGATAAGATATACCGGAGTGGCATCGGAGAGGACATAATATACAATCAAATGGAACGATATGATAGGTGTTTAAATGTAATTTGTCGCTCCTTTGTTATAAAGGTCGGGTGTCTACGACATCGGTGAAGTTTGACAAATGGTTAGACCACATTATTGTTTGTTTGACGAGTCGCGTACACTTCAAAACTGGCAAACGAGTTTTAGCCATAAGACGAGCAAAGAGAATTCGAAATTCAGAAATGTCTTATTTTGGCAGAGTGCAGACCTTATTTGCTGTAAGAACATATAACTAAAGTTTGAAATACCTCAAAGAACGATAAAAAAATAGTAATTGTATAAGAACGTCTAACAAACATTAGGCCCTAAAACACTTATGAGTATTAAATACATTTATTTATTAAACGTTCATAAAAATTTTATATACTAAGGTTAATAAAGTAAACCCGTTGGAATTTTGTTGAATTGAACACGGTAAACGCCTTGTGTTAATGTTATAGGAAATTTCATTTTCAATTTTATCGTTTCATTGCTATTCATATTTTGACAGGAACGTATCCCTTTGCACATCTTTGACTTTTAAACTCGTAAAGCCGCTCATTTAAACGAATTAATAGGACTATGAATGGAGATTACGCGGCTCGTTTTTTTTGTATTTATAGTGAATTCATTTACGCGTTATAATATGTAACGGTGATCGCCGTGTATTAGCGAATTTTTAGTGTGGTAACATTTTGGCGTATTTTGTTATTATGTGATATGTAGTAGCGATTTAACTGTTGTGTTTGCTTCGAATTTGAGGCCAAGTTCATTGAGGAATGTCTATATCTTGACAATGTTTGAATGTGACGCTTTTAAAGAAAGTTTATAAGTTTTGACACAAAATATACTTTCACGTTCGTAAAACAATATCGTTTTTTTTTTTAATTATAATATTTGTAAACTCAAAATAATGAGAAAAAAATTAAAAAGATAAATGGTAGGTAATAATAAAAATGCGTGCAAGAATTATGAACGCCTGTATGTTATTTGTGTATTTTTTTTTTCACTTGTACAGAGCAGAAATTAATAATTCTCATATAGGCGCTCTTTTTAATATTAATTTGCATAAACAATTGATTGTTATTAATCATACACATAATTGTAATGCTTTTATACAATTTAAAAGCTTTTTCGAAAAACAGAAGGTATCGAATATTTATATCAAAAGATAATCTTTGTTTTAAAATATACAATAAAAATTTTGTCATTATATAGGCGTTCCATATCTCTTGCGGCCGTTTTCAATAACCTATCTAACCGATGTTTTAGTTATTTTATCTATCCTTTTGTACTTACTTTCGTTTCAAATAACCTATTTATGGATAAAATTTGTATCTATATATTATCCATATCCTGTAGCTTGGATAGATAAGAGGGAAGCCGATGCCTCTTTTAAGTTGAAGATAGTTATTACATAGTACAAATATGTCCACGGATAGTAATCTCAGTTATATTAATGAAAACGGCCGTGAATCACTAACAAAATATAGGTACCTACCTATAACTTTCGGATACACTTAACGGACCTATTTAGGTTTTATTGAAGGTTACAAGATTTTTATATAATTTTATCTAATACTTAATAGCTTTTACATACTCGATATATTTAATTAATTATTCAGATTTATTCAATCAGTAGGTAAAAGGAAAAGTTAAATTTTACACGTAAAACAAATTTTCTGTCTATGCAGTGTTTTAACGAATATTATTCGTTCGTAATAATTAGTTATAAATACAAGTAGATATAAATAAATATGTAAATAAAATTAAATTTCCAATCAAAATAATGTATTTATATTAAACTACAACATTTCATTAAAAATAATCTTTATTGTTTATTTAAGTGTATCCGAATGTAAATAATTAAAAAAAATATTTTACAATGGTCATTGAATATTATAATATAATTATTATCAGGTTCAGTTATTATGTACTAATAAAATAAAAATTTACACAATACGAAACGATAGGATATGCGGAGAAAGCGATATCTAAATGTATAAATTAATTCTATAATAATGTATTAATTACCGTTGTAAAATAAATTATATGAAGCAGCCCATAACATACAGGTATATAATCTAGCAGCTAAATTATGCATTGATTTGTATAAAATTTAATAAAAGGAAATCCAAAATTTTCCCACACACAACTAACCTACAATCTGATTTAGGTCTAGAATAATATTATATTTATGAAAAATTTGTTCCATCGTGGAATTCTTAAATTAATAAAAAAATGTTGCTAAAATAAAATCGGTGTATTGTTGTTTTAATTGTTTGTTAATATTTTTCCTTCTAAATAACTCATTCTTTTCTTTGTAAAGCTTTTCCGTGGAAAGGTTTTGGTGATAAGAATTAAAATCAAAATAATCTTTATTCAATTTAGGCCCTAAGAAGGCACTTACGAACGACAAAACAGTACTGCCGGTTCGCAAAATATCCCAGACATCTAGAAGAACCAGCAAGAAACTCGGTTGGGTATTTTTCTCAACTGTACAAATGTTAATACAACTGGTACAATAATAATAACTTAGTGGATACACAGAGAGGGAGTCACTTCCAGACAACACTATCATTCGCATAATGATCCACCCTATAATAACCTTTTGACAGTAAAGCCTGCTTGACATACCTAGTCTTTTAAAATGTTGTCCGGCAAATCAGTAATGTGCTTCGGACCTTATTATAGAACCTAACACAATTACCTAAAAAACTTTTATTACACTTACGAAGTCTAAAACACGGTGCGACCAATTTATCTTTATTTCTAGTAATAATATTGTGCTGATCGTTGAAAAATTTTATCTAGCTAGACTAAGTTTTTGTGAATATACATTAAGTTATCAAGGATATATTGGGAGGGCAAAGTTAATATACCATAATATTCCTGGAATTTGTTCTTTAGTGATTCGCGAGGTCTCATGCATAATTTATTACTATCGGTGATCAATCAAGTCTATCATAATAATATTATTACCTATGTCAATGACATTTTATATATAGACGCGTCATACGCCAACATCATTGCAATAAAAAACAGCGTAATTAAACTATAAATAACGTTTCCAGTTATATAGATAATACGCAAAAAATTAAAAGAATATGAAAGATATTATATGTATATTATTTTTTTTGTTAGTACGAAATAAATATATGTTTTGAGTTGTAATGACGTGCAACCACGACACTGGATAATATGTGACTAAGAGAATGTCAGGCAATTACCTGACTTTAGTATTGCCAAACTAGAGCGCGGATAACGCATCTACACTTATAAAAACATCTTAGACCTATGTCTATTCCTTTGTCGCGTTCTTGACACTGAACTTGATGGATTTTAAAATAATTATGGTTAGGTTCGTTTATTTGTATGATTGTCAGAAAAAGGGTATTCATATTTATTACATTTGCGAAAGCCGTCTGCAACAAAAAAAACTTGACAAAATAAAAAAGAAATATTTTTCTATTGTTGATTTTCCCAGACGTCGTACTTATTAAATATTAGCCTATGTCACTCCCATAATTAAGATGAATCTAATGACATCTTGTATGCTAAAATCCAACAAAGCTATATAAAACGTGCCAAAGCAACAAACATACTTGCATACATATATAACCCTCTTTTTTCGGTAATAATTTTTTTTTTTTACATAAGTGGTTTTGCAGAACTGTAGTCATTATTTCCAAAATATAACTTTCGTTGTTAATTGGATCTTTGAGATTAACAATGTACACTATTGAAGTCACGTATTTTAGTGGCTTGTGCTTTATTGATAAATTTAAATTGTTTATTTTGTAGTCCATGGAAAAAAGGATAATTACACCTGAAAATCACTATGAAAAATTACGTTTGTGTAGATAGACACTCAAGCATTAGAGTACCTGTCTATATTATTTGGCACCCTTGCGCGCTTGTTGCCCACGTTTTCGCGGCTGAGTGCCTTAAGCGCTCGCCTCCAAGCCTGGTAAAGCTGAAAAAGCCATCAACGGATCTGTTTTTGGATGTTAGCCCTTAGGCTAACAGTCAGATCGAAAAAAAAAAATCCTTAAAACACGATCGTTTTTTTTTCGAGTATGATCTAAAACCCATCTTATTAACTGATATTTGCCCATCACTTTTTGATAATACATATAAGGCTTGGGTAAACTAGTTCAAAAAAGTAATATTATAAAAATCGTCAGGTCGTAGTCAAATCTTTATTTCACTGAATCTAAAACGATAGCTTAGTGGTCACGTGTACGGACATCGTGTCGATCGACGTAAGTTTGAATCGCTGCATGAGTGAATTGGTGAAGGACAACGTCATGATGAAACCATGGCATGGTGGTAGAGCTTTTTCTATAACCTGCCTGGTTAGCTACCACGAAAATCTTTTGTCAAGCACCAATAGGTGTGTTCCGGCAGCTGTACTTAAGAGTCAGGCGTGTTACTATCTTGGGCCACTTAAGATCAGATGAGATTGTGGCCTATATATCTATAAATAATAAAAAGTACATAAAACAAGTTTCAAGTTACTTAGCTTTATCTAACAACCTTTTGTGTGGTAATTAATATTCAAATCCAAATGTCAGCTACGAACGTAATTCAAGCATAGATTTTAATATACATAGATCGACAGCTCGAAAGAGAAAGAGTATACACTTGTGATTGAACGAGATGGAGATACGAGACCTTATTCTTATGTGTTAGCACCAAAACAAATCCCGTCTATTATTGCAAAATCTATGATTTTATCATTTTAATGTTTTTTTTTTTATATTAGCTTGGCAAATTGATGGTAGGACGGTAGGTACTGTTTAAAGTTCAAAGTCTGTTTTAGTTTAAAGTTTAGTCGATGTGTTTAATCGTGGTTACATGTACTGTAACTATAGCTCGTATAACAAGGAAAATCAACAAAACAATACGCACACTAGTGTATTTCGATTTTGGTCTCGTCTTAATCAATCAATTGCTGATCTATGATAAGGCGACGACGACTACGCCTTTCTTATACCGAAAAGCGCGATGTCTTATATACGTATGTACCTAAAGAATAAATCGCGCATAGTAGGATGTTATTATTTGTTGACTGACCAATAAAAAACACGAAAATAGTGAAATTATCTGCTATTAGATATGTGTAAGAAATCTAGTAAAAGTGTTAATAACACGCTAGTCCTTATGATGTCTCTGTTCCTTTATTCCCATATTTTTTTTATACATCATTTGTATTTTCAAATCGTAAGGAGCCTCTTATACGTGTATAAGGGCGCTAAATAGCCAGTTTTGGATATTTAACTTTGACAGTTCGTTAATCATATTTAGCAACTAATTTGTCTCTGTGCAAGACGCTAATTGTTTAACCATTTTAAATGCGTTTTGTCTTCCTTGAATCATATTTAAACATGTTTCACAAGTCGCCTTTAGACTGTTACGTTTAATCACATGAAATATGTAATTACCTGTTTTATGACATTTATATAATGCAGTCATAAAGGTATTTATAATTATTTCAAATTCGCCTATAATTATTGCCTTGTAGAATTAGCTCTTTGTTCATTTTGTATAAATGAAGTTTTATTAATATTTTCAAATATCAAAACGTGTTATGCAATTTTGTAGATGTATTATTACTTATTACATATATAATACGCTAGCAGTGCCCTATGGATTCCCCCGAGATAAATTTATACGACTAACTCTGAACTACGCTGCGCCCTCATCAGCGTCGGGTGCTCGTAGTTCTGTCTTCTCGTACTTGCCCACAGCGTAAATGGTTCGTACCCTAATAATGTAAATACTTAATACTTGCTTTAATAAACAAGTAAGTATTTAATTTTAGATACTAAGAAATCTACTTTATTATTTAAGAAATGAAAAAAAATATTCAATATGTTTTAATTTTTATTAAGCACCGTATTTATCATTAAAATCGAACTTTTCATTATAATTGAAGCGATACAAAGCGTCACATTAATAAACAGATAGTTAAAAGTAGGTATGGATATTATAATGCATTACTGCTATTTTTCATATGAAAACTACAATAATTTGTCACCTGTTATATTGAATCCGAAACAATTGCTACATAATATGATAAAGTATGTGTTCACTTTAATTTCGTAATTGTAACAAAATTAGAGGTCTTTGTTTTAGTTGCACATATGGAATTCATTTATCGCAGGCGAAATAACAGCGATAAAAATATTATTTCATAGCGGTGACAATTATTCTTAAATAGTAGTCATTTCCATGCCTAGTTGAAAGTTCTCGTTTTAGGAATAGTTAGGAAACTAAGAGATCCTATTTTATTTCTTGATGCAAAAAAAGATTTCAAAATTGTCGGTGATTGGAGACGTCGCTCTATTCATCTTTGTCATCTTTACAGGTTCGATTATAAGATTGGTTGGCCCATTTGACATTGTTGAATAGGAGAAAGTACCCATGACAAAGGAAAAAGATTACAAGTAAAATCTTATACACATAGAGACATTTGGACAAACACTTGATAATGTTTAAAGTGATTAAATCCAAACGTATTATGAATTATTTATTTTTATTTAATCGGCAAATACTATTGCTGAATCCGGCCTAAATTCAAGTTCGTCAAGTATGTAAGCGATTTGAGAAAAAAAAAAACAAGAAACGCTGAGTACAAGACGATCGCTATAAAAGCTTGCCTTCGCATATTCTGGACATTCATTTGTTGTGCGGATTACCTCAGCATCAGAAATGGCAGCCAAGGTGGGTTCAAAAATATTTAACAAAAATCGTGACTTACATATTACAATAGGGTTTGGTCTAGATTTTGCTGGTTAGTAGCTTTGTGTGGGCGTTTGAATAACATTTTTTTATGTTTAATATGGCTATTTTTAAGATTTAGAGCAGAGATAGTTTAATGATTGTCGTGTGGCATTTTTAAAGTCTTATGGACGTGTAGCCTTGAGTGAGACTTGCATATTATGTTTTACTGCTTGCAAAAAAATGTTAATCAACTCGACGCTCATAGACAGAAGTTAAGATTCATAATTGACTTCTTTTCTTATTTTATTATTACAGAATAGGTATGTACCGTACCATAACACTAAAGTTATTTTTAGTTACATTATAACTAACCTAAGAGATGTAGGGCACAGATAAATTTCTTTTGAGATTTATCTTTACTTGGGTGAATCCCGACCGCTGGAATACCGCCACCCTACAGCAGATCGTAGCGAAATAACCTTGTGTTGTGTTCCTGCGGTGGGTAGGGTTTCCAGAGCTCCTTAGGGTGATGTCTATGGTATCACAAGCGTCCATAGGCTACGGTAGCCGCTTACTATCAGGTGGGACGTATGATTTTTTGCCACCTTTGTAGTATAAAAAAATTACAGATACATTCCTAAATCTATTTTAATAATATTTTTATTAACTCCGCCCAGAGCATAAATTACTATGATCACAACCAACTATATATATATATATATATATAACTAGTAGTGCCCGCGACTTCGTTCGCGTGGGCTACAGAATGCCGTAGAATCGTACTATTCCCGCTCCCGGCTATATGCTTATTGCTTGCTTATTACATGCTTGCTGATCCTTAGGAGATAAATAAATGCACTTGATTACTTTTTTGTAGGTTTTTTTAAATGTCTAAAATTATGTAGTACATTAATTTCATACGGTTTACTCGACGTAAGCCATTTAAGCGCCCGAATGGATTGACAATGATCAGTTTTTTTATGTGTGCAGAACCATAATTTTTTTTCTAAAATAAAAATAGCCTAAGTTACTCATTATAATATCAGCTATCTATTAGTGAAAGTTCCAAGATGACCGAGAACAAACAGACAAACAAATATTTTAAAAATGGGTGTTTTGTTATGTGCGTCGTACCTATATACTTCCATATGCATTTAGTAAAATGCTGTTATTTTGACATTACAAACAGACCCTTCAATTTTAATAATTTTATAGATATACTGACTTTCCAGGCTTCTAGATCACTATAACATTAACAATTTAAATTATACCTACTAATGTGTTTGTGTATTATTCTAGTTCTTCGTAGTGCTCGCAGCAATGGTAGCCGTGGCTCACAGTTCCGTGGTGCACGCGCCCCTAGTCCGAGCAGACGATGACTACTCCAGTTTCTCCTACGACGTTGCCGACCCCAACACCGGTGACTACAAGAGCCAAGTCGAGACCCGTGTCGGTGGTACCGTTACCGGCCAATACTCCTTACTGGACTCCGACGGGACCAAGCGCACCGTCGACTATGCCGCCGATGATGTCAACGGTTTCAACGCCGTCGTCCGCAAGGATCCCGCTGTAGTTGCCACGTCTGTTGTTGCAACAGCTCCAGTGGTCGAAGCTCGTACTGTATTGACTCCTTCTGTTGTTTCTGCCGTACCTTCAGTGGTTGCCCGTGCTTACTATCCACAGCTTTATTCGTCTCTTCTTTTGGCCGGTCCCGTTCCTTACGCCGCTCGCATTAACCCTCTCCACTATTGGTAAACCTGGTCCTAAACGTTTGTGCACGGCATTTTTTCATGTGTAAATATATGTATTTATAGTTAAATAAAAGTGAAACTACCTACCTATAACGTTGTTTTCAATGTTTATGAAGAATTTTAAAATATATTATTGTTATAATGTCTTCAAAGAATACGAATTATTTTCTAAATAATTCAAAGTTTTAATCAACTTGAAGAAAGAAAAGATTCAAGTTAATAAATAATATATTGTTTTCATAATAGCTCGGCAAATTGACGGTATGGTCACTGTCAATCCAAACTCAACAGTGACCACCAATAGATCGGCAATTGTCGCTGTCTTTAATATATAATAACTGTGCCCCACGTATTTAACCGTGTTTTTATACGACAAACACCGCGCCGCTAACGCCCCCGTGTAGCCTATCATATTGTTCTCGCCTCCCTCCCGCAAGTACAAATTATTTTAATTTTTCATTATCTATTAACTTCATAAAATTGTCTTTACTACGAAGTAACATTTGTTCGTAAGGATTATGGATATGCCATGACTGAAAATAATGATCATAAATCAATTTTCTCATAGACAACTAAAAATAATAATCGCAAAATACCTTATTGAGGCTTAGATAACTTTGAGGCTTTAAAATACCATAGATAGACTTATGCTATTGCAGATTTTTTTAGATATACTAAGGACCAATATTTTTGTGGAACATTGTATTTACGTATCATTAACCATTACGCCAGCGCACGCGGATAAAGCAGTTCTGGAGGGCTTCCACTTCCGACTCACTTAACAAAAATCAATATTTAAGGCTAGCTGAGAGTTGTAGTTGTAGCCTATACTATTATTCCTAGGGAATCTGGCTATCATATACAAAAATATTTTTTTTAAGTCGACGGGTAGTCCAGATATTAGCGCGGTTAAACAAACAAATAAAAGATCTTTTCCGTTTTATTATATTAGTATTAAAATAAAATTGTGCCGCGGCTCCGCATGTATTTGTTACTACGCAGTAATTATTTACATCCCGTATATTCTCAATAATTAATATAAAAAGTTACTATCTTTTAAACCTAACCAAATTATAGATAGTTACGAAATTTGATTACTTATAATGGTTAAGTAGTTTCGAAGTTTATCCCGAACATATGTATATTGTGACTCGAGACTTTTATGAAAGATATATTGTGTGTATCTGTTAGTTACCTTGTAAGGATTAAGCTGATATTCACACAATATATTATATGTTTTATCGAGACGATGGTTCATAGCTATACTAGGATCAGGATAAGTGGTGCTGTAAGAAAGACTAGAACAACAAGACAATTTTTAATAAAAAAAGAAAACCAACTTCAATGTATCCTTATTATGTATCTCTGAAGTTGATGGTCTTTTGGAAATGAAATGGGACCACCCTTAAGGTATCCCCTATCCAATAAAAAATGAATCATCCAAATCGGTTGGATGAATGAAGTTATGGATGAATATTTATTGAAAAAAATACCTTCGAATTGAGTGACCTCACGCTTTTTATTGAAGTCTGTTCAAAAAGGCAACGTCTCCTGTATCAGCTAGATTTTGTATGAGATTTTTTTTTATAAGAGAGATTACAGGTGATTGTGTAATTGAATGAGTTTTGACGTATCTTTCAAGATGTACAGGTGAATTTATGAAGTGGGCGTGGATGGCCAAATCCTGAACTACGAGGAATAGCGAAAAATACTCAAAGGAAGACTTCTTATTTTTTGGGGTTGTTTTAAGAAACAAAAATATTGTTTAATATTATTTTATGTACCGTAATAGTTTAATATGAATTTAGCAAAAAGCTGTTGATATAAATTATAAACAAACACATCAATATTCCTTATCTGTATAGATTAATAACTCTCTTAATATAAACCATACAATTAAAAAGTTGTATTTTCGCAAACAGGCCTAAATAAAAAGAAGTACAAAAAACTGTGTCATATTTTAGTAATGACTTTATGTTATACGGAAGCATTATAACTATTATACCAGAGCGTTTAAGGCTCTATTCACTTGTTCAAATCGACATTTAAATAATTCGTTCATATTTAAATTAGATCATCCGCAATAATTATTCATTGCCAAATTAGTAACTTAAATCAATATAACATTTTGATGAATAATTTTATTAATACACTTTATTTTATGAACTTGAAATATATTAATGATTTCCGTATGTAATTAACATTTCTCAATTATAGATGTTTTAATTGCATGTTAGTGATGCAATAATTTGCCACTATTATTTTTTCTACGTCATTTCTTTGCCGTACAGTGAAACTGTCTTCCGGCCAGTGAGTTTCCTTCTTCCATACAACATGACAGTGCATTGTAGATACTATGACAGTCACCGATGTTATTGGATTTAGGATTTAGATTACATTAGGAACAGGTAGTCATTTTGACGTGTAATTTTTTAATCTGTTGAGAATAAATAAAAAATAATTTATTGGTTATTTTTTATTACTTCTAAAAGTATTATTGGTAATTCTTGTGGCCTATCATTTATGGAATGACGTGTACTTCCCGTTTACAAAATTTTACCGAAATCGGTTAATTTTTTTTTTTTTTTTTTGTGAAAGTATTTTATACTAACTCTTCTTAACCTATCAAATGAGTAACGATATAAGCTTTTCATGTACATCACTTCATAAAAATCGGTTTAGCCATTTATAAGTTAAATTCGGTCATATATACAAACAGACCATTTTTTTTAAGTCATATCCGTGATCAGTGTACTTTATAATATGTGCTTTTATGATAATTTGAAAAAAAGTACAAAAAATACTAAGTTTAATGCTTGAAGTATTACATATATTTGGTGCTTACTTCATAACTTTGTATTAAATAGTTTGGCATATAAACTAAATTCTATTATATAGGATTACTAACAATCTTAATCGGGTTTGAAAGGCATAAATTGATTATACCGGAGCGAAGAGCAAAGTGGGTTATTCCGAACTTGTTTTAATACCTGGGATCTGGCCGTTTGGGAACTCAATAAACAAACTAGATAATATAATATAATAGTTATCATGGTTTTGTAAAAGTTTATTTTGTTTTCTGACGTTGTATCCACTTTTTATTTAGATGGTCTCATTTAGTTTATTCCATCATCAAAGTAAAATGTGAAAGGTGATCAAATGTATAGTAATAAATTTCTAGCTCTATCTGCACAGTAAATTGTTTTTCCAAATTTCCCGATAGGCATAATATATGAACGATACTGATCACGAATATGCTATTAAAAATGTTTGTATGTCCAGATAAAACTCAAAAACGTCTTGATTGATTCTCATGAAATTTGTACATTGGAATCATACGTCATTTCATAATTACGCTAAAGGAACTGTCAATAATAATTTAGGAAATCGCAAATAATGAATAATTCTCAACGGTACACTGTAAATACATGTCATTCCTCATTTATTAAAACTATAATATATGTAATTGTAAATAATATAAATAAAAATAAAATTACGAGATGTAAATAACTATTGCGTGGTAACAAACGCCTGCAACAAACTGCAGACTGCAAACTGCCTCATTAGCCTAGTGGTCGTAAGCGCGACTGCTATGATCGAGGTTCTGGGTTCGATTCCCAGGTCGAGCAAAGTGTTATTGCGTTTTTCTATGAAATTCTCAGTAGCAGCTCGGAGTTTAGGTTTGTGCCCGATTAATAGCAATAGGCTCGCCCCCTATTACATGGGACCGAAAAACATACACGGCAAACTGTGGGTGTACATTATAGTACACCTCTGCCTAACCCTTCGGGGGTACAGGCGTGATGGTATGTAACACACGTGTAAGGAGCCGCAGGTACACCGCTAGTATTTTGTATATATTGTGTACTCTGTAATAGTTAAGCTAAAATAATCTTAAAAATATATTTATTTTGTGCTAGTAAAAGTGGTAATGGTAGTTATGTATGTAATAATACCTTTCAATACCTACTTCGTATGGTGTACCTATTTAAATAAACAATATAAATTCAAAACTCTTATGGTTAGTTAAATTTTTGTTGCAGTTTTACATACATACAGATTTTTACACATAAAACCTTACAGCCTAATAAATATTTATGCTTGTCAGTTACTTTCCAAATACTTATTAAGTTGTTAATATGTTGGCGTTGTACAAAGTTTAAATAAAAACATTAAATAATATTTAAATAGGTATCGTTTATTTTCATACATCCGTGTATGTACAAACTAGTTACAATATTTACATACAAGTTATTATAATGAAACACGTCGTGGTTTATCGCTAAGGTGCCTTAAAAGGCTTTCGGAGTTACCAGGAGGAGACGGGGGCGGGATAAGAGGTGTAGGCGAATGGCGCGCCATAGCTAGTGTAGTAGGAAGGAGAGTAGGCGCGGGCTCCGACGTATGCGGGTGCGAAAGCGTGGGTGCCGTAATACGCAGGAGAGGAGTAAGTACGGGCGAAAACACCAGGAGCGGCGACAGTGCGGGCGGCGACAACGGCAGGACCAGATGCCGAGTACACAGGGCTGCCATAAGAAGTAGCGACGACAGCGGGACCAGTAGCGGTGTAGAGAGCAGGGGCGGCGGCAGCGTAGACAGTGGGAGCGACTACAGTTTTAGCGGCAACGACAGCTGGTGCAACTACAGTTTTAGCGGCAACGACAGCTGGTGCAGCAGCGACTAAAGGTGTAGCAACTACAGCGGGATCCTTGCGGACGACGGCGTTGAAACCGTTGACATCATCGGCGGCATAGTCGACGGTGCGCTTGGTCCCGTCGGAGTCCAGCAAGGAGTATTGGCCGGTAACGGTACCACCGACACGGGTCTCGACTTGGCTCTTGTAGTCACCAGTGTTGGGGTCGGCGACGTCGTAGGAGAAGCTGGAGTAGTCTGCGTCTGCTCGGACTAGGGGCGCGTGCACCACGGAACTGTGAGCCACGGCTACCATTGCTGCGAGTACTACGAAGAACTGAGAAAACAGAAAAGAAGTTGAAATCATTTTACAAATGAATCGGAAGGGGTAGTATTATTTCTAAATTGCTAAAAAAAAGAAAAACGGTACAAAAGTATATTAATTACGCTTTAAAAAAAATAGCAACAGCTTTATTATGGATTTTTATAAATATTTAGTTCGTTTGTATATGTACATTTAATATACACGTGTATATATTAACACAAAAAACTAAGCAATTAAAAGGTCTAATATTTAAGTAGAATTTATCAATAACATTGAGCATACTTATAACGATTGTAAATTTACTTTTATGATAATTTGTACAGTATTTTTTTACAGATAATAAATAATGGTAGCCAATTTACGTATGAGAGGCATTTAAAAAAGAATTACAGTATATTCAAAATTAGAATAATGAAAAACAGAAAATATATTTAACACAAACTCTTGTATTGAACAATGTATTTTTATTCAATAAAAAATTATTGTTCAGTATATTTTTGTTCAATTCTTTAAAAAGTATAAACTGGAGACCAGTTAAAATTGAATCGTTTAATATCAAGTAGTTAGTACACTCAGAAAAAATATAATTTTAGATCACCTTAGCTGCCATTGTGTTAGATTTGAGGTTGTCCACTCGAAGAATGAATATCGATGAGACGAAGCTACAGCTTTTATAGGAAGCTTTACGGCGAGGGCGTGGCGTGCGTCCGAGCAAAGTCACTTGTTGATCTTTAAAGTTATAAGCTAGGAGCTTAACATCGTGATGTTTACAGAATCTTATGATTATTTTCGCAGGGATTATATAAAAGTAATCAATTCATTAGTTGAGTAATCTTATCAACTCTTAGAAAATATTATAAATGATCATAAACCTGTATTTAGTAAAGGCGAAGGTTGATTTATATTTTATAAAAAAGTCGATTTAATGAAAAGTAATAGTTAAATGGATTTTTTTTACAAAAGTAGAAAGATGTGAACAGTATTGTCGCGAGCCTTGTACATTGAAAACTATAACTACCAGAGTTGAAGCCACAAAAGTATAATTATTATAAATTAGTAAATTATAACCAGCACTCGGACCAACTAACTGGTCGCTAACTATTGGCCTCATAAGAAAGCTCAAGGTCATTCAAAGGGAAATGGAGATGACTATGCTTGGAGTTTCTCTGCGTGATCGAATCAGAAATGAGGAGATCCACAGGAAAACCAAAGTCACCTGATATAGCCCTTATAAAAGCTAGACTTAAGTAGCAGTGTGCGGGCCACGTTTCTCGTGGAACGGATGGCTGTTGGGGCCGAAGAGTTCTCGAATTGTGGCAACGTACTGGAAAACGCATACCCACCACAAGATAGACCGACAATCTGGTTAAGGTTGCAGGATGCGGGCAGCACAAGTCCGATCGTTGCAGCGATCTTTGAGCTAGATGGACCAACACTGTGTGTGGTAGGCACATCGGTGGCCCACTCACCATTTAGCATACCTAATATTTCACTACAATACAGAGATAAGAATCTAGGCTCAGAATTTGTATGAAGAAAGAAATCATGATGTAATAAGAACTTTCCTTTTAATCAAGCTAACCTTCTCTTTATCAACACAACTATAAATACTAAAATTTCCAAATAATTTCAAATGAATCACGTAAAGTCGACCAACGTAAGCTCTCTGTACAAAATATGTATGTACAAGAATAATCATCTTATGACGCTGGCGGATCCGGAAGAGCAAGGTCGTGCGTGCTTACTAAGAAAAAAATAAATGTAACTCGCTGTATGTATTTAGTATTTCATAAATATTTTAATGCTAATGACCCTTATGAGTTCAAGTGAGATTTTTAGATATGGATTTCGAATTCCTTGATATATTTAACTGTTATCTATTAAAATTAAATGCTGTTCGTTGGTAAGTGCATCAATAGAAAACAGCTGGACCGATTTGGCTATTTTTTATTTTAAAACGTTCACGATAGTCCGAATAAGGTTGGAATAATTGGAGAAAAACTGAACGTCCTTTTTATTGAATTTGTGTATGAACTTAGGACCGTAACTCACAATTCAAAGGATGAATATGCGTAAATCTTTTTTGTTTTGTTTCTTGTGTTGGAAAAGTTATCAGGAAAAAAAATCTGGACAGGCATCTTGGTTGAGTTATTGACTATCATCATCATCATCATCATTTCAGCCGCAGGACGTCCACTGCTGAACATAGGCCTCCCCCATAGATCTCCAGAGCGACCGATCTTGTGCGGCCTGCACCCAACGGCTCCCAGCGACCTTTATTATGTCGTCTTTCCATCTAGTGGGAGGCCGTCCTACGCTGCGCTTTTCGGTGCGTGGTCTCCACTCGAGAACCTTTCTGTCCCAACGGCCGTCAGTTCTCCGAACTATGTGCCCCACCCACTGCCACTTCAACTTGCTAATCCTTTTGGCTATATCTGTTACCTTAGTTTGTCTACGGATCTCCTCATTTCTGATTCGATCTCGTAGAGAAACACCAAGCATAGCCCTCTCCATAACTCGCTGAGTGACCTTGAGCTTTCTTACGAGGCCCACAGTGAGCGACCACGTCTCTGAGCCGTATGTCATCACTGGCAACACACACTGGTCAAAGACTTTCGTCTTGAGGCACTGAGGTATTTTGGACTATATACTTGTATAACTATATATATACAAATACATTGGGAAAGGCAGAACAACGTCTGTCGGGCCAGCTATATACCTATATCCTGCTGCGAAGAAAAAATAAAACAATGTTGTACATTACTCCACATAAACATAAAACTCTATTCGATTCTCGAGACTTTTTAAAACTCAAACTTATCTTATTATATTAAGTGAGCAATATATATATTCGATTTCGATGAAACTTTGCATTTAGACAGTGTTTTGCATTCCAAGTTTACCTAGATAGGTGTTTTTCTTTTTCATATATAAGAAACCGAGCACAGCTCTGTCGCCCAGATATTTATTTCAAAGTTACTAAAATTTAACCAATGACACTAAAGGCGGCTTAAACCAAATCCTTAAATCAGATTAAGATTGACAGTTGCATATATTTTGACAAAACTAAACCGAATTTAAGAGAAACTTGAATTTAATTTATTTTGGTGCAAGTCGCCCTTATTAATTTCAGTGATGTATTGTTAAATATCACTTAAACATTCCACATATTCTCATAGAGTTTAGGAGCTCACTATTGTGAGGTAATTATTGCGGAGATAAGATTATAGATACGATAATAATCTATTGCATTATGCATTGCTCCAGATTTGCACTTCAAGGCAATCTTCATCTTCATGTGACTTTGTTTCGAGTTTACTAGCTTTGGGAATTTTATAAGAAGCGGTTATACACAGTTGCTGTGCAATCGGACATTTTGTAGAAGAATACGAATACGAATCCTATTTTAAGACAGACTTAATCACAACCATTGATTGACGTTGAGTGATGATATGGTCGAAAATAATAACATATCAACTCAATTTTTTTTAAATAAAAAACCAAATTTATATTTTTTATGGATGTTCAGCCATAAATTCTTTGTTTATGAACCAATTTGGATGATTTTTTGTGTTGTATGGGATATACCTCAAATGTGGTCCCAATTTAATTTCATTGACCTTCAACTTCAAACATACACCAGGGAACTCTTCAAAATAATAGATTTTGGTTTTAATTTTGCTAAAAATTGTCTTGTTATTAATCCTAAATGAGCGGGACTCGAACTATCGACCACGTGTACTGAACAAACAAATGTACGTATAAGTCTGGTCGTCACACCGCTTGGCCAATTCGAAGATGATCGTTGTCGTGGAAATCAGGACTTGCATTAACTGTGTATAATCTATCTCATTCTCTCTCAAGCTAAATACTATAGATGTATGTTGTATTTACGACTTTATGTTTTCTTGGTGGTAACTGGTAGGGACATACATACACAAATGACAATTGAGTTCTCCTAAAATAAAATAGATTTTTTTAAAATATGTTTATGAAAACACGCTAAGGCTAGTGGCCCCCACTAAAGCTTGACTCAAATTATTGACGGTAAAGAGCAGCTGCTGGAACACACCTATAGATGCTTGGAGAATGGAGACAGATTTGAGAGTGTTAGCTAACCAGGTAGGCATTATAAAATGTCCTACCACTATGCTATGGATTCTAAATTAATTTTTAAAAATCTCACTTATATATATATTAAATGTGACTTTAGAAAAATTATTACTCTAAACAGTTCCACTCATTTATTGTGGAGGCTAAGATAACAAGTACTGATTACGAATATAGGTAGTTAGAAAAAGGTTACATTACTAAATCAAGATAATAAATAACGTCGAGACATTTCGGCGTGGGTAATCGTAATTCGCAATAAACCATTTTTTGTTATTACCTACGAGTACAAACCAGTTGACCAGGAAACATGCCCAGATAAAAATTTAACATTTCGAACGCTCCAAATTATTATTTGTACTGGTTTTATTTATGGTGTGGTCCGTAGCTGATTGTATTTTTATAATTTAATAGAGGAAATTGATTGATGTTATCGATATCAGAAATATTCTATAAAAGATACAATTTTCCATGATTTGTGAGAAAATACACATGTTATTGTTATGGTTTTCGTTTAATTATAACAATAAAGTATGAATCAGAGCACAAGTACAAAAAGTTAATACAGAATGACATCGGAGAATAATGTGTCAAACATGAATGTCAAAACTGACACTTATTAAGCCGTTCACAAAGCTACCTTATGAAGAACTTCTAATCTTGTATTGCGTTTACATAGAAACACCAACAGTTAATGGTCAAGACAGGTTTAACACTATGTTGTTTATAAAAAAATACACAATCAAGCGTGCAGCCCACCTGATGGTAAGCGGTTATCGTAGCCTTGTACACTTGTAACACGACAGCCGCTCTGGAAAACCTACTTACTCACCACAAGGACATAACACAATGTTATTAGGCTACAATTTCCTGTAGGGTGAAGGTATTCCACCAGTGAGACAGCCCCAAGTAGAGAAAAAAGTAAAAAGTTAAGAATAGTGGAATAATTGAAAGATTCAACGTACGTGAAAACAGTAGTGCTCGCGTTGTTGTGTTCCAAATAGAAAGGTATGGTTGGCAACAGTAATTACCAAAAGAGGTGATATAATTCAGTCCTCAAAGAGTGACAACCTATTGTTGGCTAGCCATAATAAGGAATGCAGTCTTTTTGGTTAGGTTAGGTTAGGTAACGCTCTGAGTAACTATATTCTTCATCTTCTTCCTAACTTGGCAATCGGTCCTCTTTAATGAAGACCATTACTGCCATTATCGAGTGAATTATAGTGTCATGTGTTATAACGATTTAGTATCCTAACAAGATGGTTGCTCCCATGTTAGAACTTTCTAAGAAGATTTTGTGGGATCTTAGAATTAATGCTTTCAGCTTATATTTATAA
Organism: Saturnia japonica; assembly: GCA_033032175.1. Classification (NCBI taxonomy): domain Eukaryota; kingdom Metazoa; phylum Arthropoda; class Insecta; order Lepidoptera; family Saturniidae; genus Saturnia; species Saturnia japonica. The sequence goes on along the minus strand of CM065305.1, from coordinate 20,806,407 downwards.
TCCACTTCACTTATGCACAAAAACCAAAATATATCACGCAAAACGCCACCAATATTACATAATATAGGGTCAAAAACCTAAGATATTGAATTAAAAATAAAAACTACAACATGTCACTTCAAGATCCCGCCAAAAACCCCCGAGTCACCATATTAACATACTTGTATCGAATATCTTTATGAAATTTTGTGTCACAGACCACTTGTTAAAAAAAAATTGTACTTGGCGTTGATGACCACAGAGTACTTTTGTATATAGGAGAATGACTCAGTGGTAGTCACAGTGGTAGTATGTTGATTGTTTGACGTAAGTTTAAATTCTACAATGAGAGTGGATTTTCGGTGAAGGAAAACATACAGCATTTTCTGATTTTTATAGGTGTGTTTCGGCAGCTAAGCTTGAATTCTGTTATCTCTATGTTTTCATCTTAGAACACATCCTCACTTTACGTTGGGTTAGATTGTGGTTAAAAAGTTGTCTTATATAGCTCACAAATAAAGTCTACGAGTTGCAATCTGTATTAATTTATTAGATATTATTTTAACATTATTATTTCGAATCAGTTCAGGTTTTTTATTGTTCACCAGCCCAATCGGCTACTGTATCCAAGACCGGCAGTATATCCACCATGTGTGCCGGCAGCGAGTGGTGAGGTCAGACCGCTCGCAAAACCCGCACCAGGAGCCCAGGGGTTGGTTTGAGCTAAAGCAGCTCCATGAGTAAGTCCTGCACCAGCATTCCAGGGATTAGCCTGTGCCAATGCAGCACCGGCAAAGGAGCAGCGTGGGCACCATTCCCTCCATAGCCATTGGCTCCGTATCTGCCATAAGCTCCACCATAAGGATATGAATCAGGGCCATTGTGGACAATAGAGTGGGAATAAGAGGAAACAGTAGGTACACCACGACCAGCATAGCCCAGAGATGATCCTATAGCATTGCCTATGTTGCCGTAGAGACCTGCATGTCCAGCAAGACCAGCATGTCCGGCAAGACCAGCGTATCCGGCAAGACCAGCAGCGTTGCCGTATGCGAGAGGATTGGCAACGGCCCCATGAGAAAGAGGATTACCAAGGGCTCCAAGAGATAGAGGAGAAGCAGCGGCTAAAGATGAATGAGCTAATGGAGAACCAGCCGCAAAAGGAGCTACGTGACCACCTGCAGCAAAATTTCCATTAACCAAATTTCCATTTAGAGCACCTGCATGACCCAAAGATCCACCAATAGCAGCAGCGCCGAAAGCACCAATTGGCTTTTTGTGTACGACTGCCTTGAATCCATTAGCATCATCAGCAGTATATTCAACGATGCGTTTGGTGCCGTCCGATTCCAGAAGCGAGTATTTGCCTACTACGTTGCCGCCAACACGGTTTTCTTGCTGGTCCTTGATGTCACCGGTGTTGGGGTCAGACACGCCGTATGAGAAACTGGAGTAACCACCACTTGCATGCGCCGTTGCTACCAGCAGAGCGAAGAATGCTACCTAAGAATTAAGTATATGAGAAAAAAAATTAAAATTTAGCAATATTTTTTCGACAAGTAAGTAATCTAAAATAGAAACAGACTAGTTTAGGTAAGCAGTTTTGTTCATTTATTTAAAAACTAGCTGTGCCCGTGGCTTCGCTCACGTGGACTACAGAATGCCTGCGCGAATCTTGCTCCCCCGTTCCCGGCTATTGTAAAGATATGGTTTACTCAGCATAAGTCATTTAAGCACCCGAATTGATTCGCCATGACCAGTTTATTTTAATTTGTGCGGAACCCTAATATTTTTTCTAAAATAAAAGTAGCCAAAATTATTCCCTATAAATTCAGCTATCTATCAGTAAGAGTCCCGTCAAAATCGGTCCAACCGTTTTAGAGATTTCCCTGAACAAACAGACAAACAAAAATTTTAAAAATTGATGTTTTGTTATAGGTATCGTATAGGTACTTTCATATGCATTAATTAAAAAGCTGTTATTTTGACATTACAAACAGACACTTCAATTTTATTAATTGTAATAAATTACATTGTTTTATGAATGTTGTAACTTAACATTACATTACAAGTTTTTAATAAACAAGTTTATTTTAAATATTATGCAATGTAAATAAATACCTTTGAGAACATCTTTTGTATTGTTGTTAACACCGTGACTGATGAATTAGAATACATACCCGCCTTTTTATACTACCATCTTCAAATAGACGATGCGTATGCGCAATCGGATTTATTGCAGGAAACCATGTTTGAGATAATTTAATCTCAAATTGCAAGGAAACAATTGTTGTCTTAACAACAATCACTAAAATAATTACACTATCATAGAGAGTTATGAATAATTATTAGTATAAAATTAATATTTCGTATTATTATGTAACTAAAGAATCGGACGATTCCCTGCTAGGATAATTAAATATGGTGTTTCCTGTCTGTCTATTAGGTTAAAAATAACATTCCTCAAATGCCTCTCTTACGGCATAAATATTTTAAAATAAAGTCAATACGTATTGATTTGTATATAATTACTAAATATGTAAACATTATTTTCGAGAAAATCAAAAATAGCTATTGCAATCAATAATATATTATAGTTGATTCTTTCAGTGTCTATTTTTAATTTGTCACATGTATTTTGTTTGATAAATTCCTGATTGGTTTATATAACTATTTCATACAAATGTATCCATATTAATAAATCTGTACTTCTCTGTCTGTATTTTTTTTAATTGCTTGATAGAACTTTATACACGAGGACAACAAATTTGATGACATTTTGTACAATTGATAGACTATAAGGATTAATTATTGTCAGTAATAAATTTATTAAAATGTTTAATTGTTTAAAAATTATTGATTCTGTTGACACATGATGAATGTGATTATAATGCAAATAATAATTATGATGACACTTGTTACACGGGAAATATTATATTATTTGACAGGCTTTAAGGATTGTGAATAATCCCTTTAACAAATATAAAACTTAAAAAAAAAATTATATGAAAAAATTATTGCTTAATAAACTCTTACGAAACCATCATCTATATAAAACAAATATATTATGTATATATGAGTTCAGTCGGTTATGTCGTTCAAAAGGCACATGATTACTAACAGATGCAGGATGGAAAAAACGAATGGGATATAGAGGAAAAGTACATTAAATATTTAAGATAGCAAATTACACTTAAAGGAAACACTCTTTTGTTTTTTTTTAAAATAATAATAACTACATTCATAGATTTTCTAAAAAAAACTTACCTATACCGGAATTCGAAACAAGTAAAAACTGCAAGAAATTGATATTTACTATGTTATTGCATCAATCGATAGGGTATATGATAAGGATAAAATTTCTCGAATAGACATTGTATCTTACAAAGGAGTTAATGAAATTTAACAATTTAACTCTAATGTTATCTAACCTAGACTTACTTCTAAATATAAAATTTATTTTAATTTTTTTTTTAGAATTCCATGATGAAAGTAGGTACCTAAATAAAAGAAAAGCTAATATGTAAAGTATCTGTAAAAAAGTTATTAGCTAAATTATTTCTATACAAAGTAATTGGAAAGGTTATTGTTACCTACCTTTGAACTTTTATTATATTAGATGAGTTAATTATTACGATTTATGACAAAGAAATTAAGATTAAATTTAGATACCTTTTTGACTATCTATGTGTGGGGCTGTAATTTTGTAACTGAAACGAATATATCGATAATCTTGTGTTATTTTGTGTTTATTTACTTTTTCTGTTAACTTTACTTATATGAGGAATAATTTGATTACTCAGAAGCTTGCTTTTAAAACCACAAAGTCACAAATTTCTAGTGAGATGTATCCGGATAGTCAAAAACTGCCTGTCTTTTTTATACAACAAAGATTGTACTACTATAAGTTTTACTGTCAAAAGGTTTATAGGTGGATCATTATGCGAATGATAGTGATGTTTGGAAGTGGCTCCCTTTTTGTGCATCCATTAAATTATTATTATTGTAATAATATATTAACACTTGTACAGTTGAAAAAAAAAAGGCAAACCCGATCAAGTTTCTTATCGGTTTTACTCGATTACTTGGATATTTTCCGAACCGGCAGTAGTGTTTTGTCATTCATAAGTGCCTTCTTAGGGCCTAAATAGAACAAAGAATATTTTGATTTTTATTACTAGCACGTTGATAATGGATTATTTGGCTGCGATCTTCTATAGGGTGGACTGTGTGTGTGTGTGTGGCATAGGGTACTTCCGTATTCCACGAGTCGGACTGCCCTAAGTAGAGAGAAATCTTTAAATAAAACTCTGTGCACTTCCTCTCTTTGATGTTGTTGCGAATGGTAGAAAATTTGGTAAACATTGGAAGTAACAAGAGACGCGTACATTGCATACAACCTGTTGGGTACGCGTCACTTCCCCTCTGCGTGAGGGGGGGGGGGGTGTGACGTTTCCCGGTTTGGACGGGCGTTTTGTTGCGCCGGATGCCCGTCTCGTAGACACCGTACTGATGCCAGTGGGTGGCGTGATGTTGGTAGTGAGGGGTTCCGGGGGGTGCAATAATGCACGACCGCTTGAGGTGCCGGGTCTTCAATGAAAGTCGATATCTTGATTGTTGACTGTTCGCAGGACGACCAAAGCTTTCTTCTCGTTGTTACTTGTACTTGTAGACTCGTTGAATTGCACCGTGCCCAATACGGCCCCTCTTCGAGCTTAAGTAGTTCGAGGAATGACCGTAAAGAGAGCCCAGTTTTATTTCGTGTTTTAACTTTGTTTTAATTTCAGTTTTCGCTTTGATTGCCCTGTTAATCTCTCTATATTTCTGTCATTATATATCTTATGTACACATGTCATATATCAAAATGTTCCTCTTTGTATTACCTATCCATTACATATTCATTTATAATATACATCAAATACATATTCCGTATATAATCCAAAAACTATGTAATTTACGGGCGGCATCACTGTTTTCCGTTCGTAAAATCTCTATAATATTCGATATACTTACTCTATTGGCTTACTCTATGCGTTAATCTATTCTATATTAGTTATATTTTCACATATGTGACACACAATACATAATCGTTTATATATATACATCTTAATATATAACATGCAACTTGTAATGTAGCGTATTCGCTAACATTTCTCTATAATATTGTCTGTATCAATCTATTTTATCGTAACACATAGTATATAACACGAAAACACAGTAATATCACATATTAATCTAACAAGAAACACGAAAATGACTGTTCTGTTGCCAACACAACCTTTACAACGTGTAAATTCATATAACTCCACTTTTGAGTTAAATGTGTTGACATACTGTGAGTGTTGGTGCTGATGTGCTGCTGAAGAGTTAAACACCAGTCAAACTCCAGTACAATAATATATAACGCAGTCATAATCTGTGCATATGGATATCATTTCGAGAAACTTATCAGTTAATTTGTTAAATAGTACGAAAATAATAATTTTAATAAATGTCTTCTACAAATATAAATTTGCTTTCATGTTAGTTCGATATTTACGAATTGTTAAACTTCATGGTCTCCTGTAATTGTAAGATTCAATATTTTTTGTCACTGATGTTTATTGGTACAATAACATGGTGCATGTCTGCTTTTTGCATTTTTAGTTGGGTCGATTCCCGATACAGCTAAACTTAAAAAAAAAAACTGAATACAGTTATTATTATTACAAAATATAAAACAATGTTTTCTTTCTCCATTTAATATACTATTTCTCCATGTACCGTTCGTTTTACCTGTCCACCCTGTATATATAAAAGTAATACGTACGAAGTCGTTAGCGGTTGTTTGTAGTTTATAATTGATTTAAATTCAATCCAATGAAATGCAAGCGCTAACACGTCAAAACATAACATAATAATGTGTATTCATTATTAATTTTAAGTTAAACTTACGGTTTCTGAAGCATACAACTTGCTCTATAATTCTAAGTTATATTTTGATACGCCTGAAGAGACTTCGAAATTCTAATTAAGGCCTATAATATGGTTGGCCATAATTCAGTTCGTTTAACACACTGTTTTAGGTACATTAAGTTATTCGAATTAGAGGCATCAATGTTGCACTCAATCTAGCTAATTATAATTTGAGTAATATACACAGTAGTTACCAATTACAGAATCTAATTAACCTCTGAAAGCACATTTCGACATGGAACTACCAAGTAACAAATGTAATTCCCACTCTGACCCCCAAAATCTACAATCTGAAGATTTCGTGTGAATATAAATATTTCAGAACACGAGAGTAATTCAGTTGAGTACCCAGCTTCAATCAGGACTTATCAACATAGTAAAGATGGTAGCTAAGGTAAAAAATATATTTTAAAATTAAATTCAGTCGAAGAAGTCAATGTTACAATGCTTTTTTTTATCAACAGTTTATTCTTGTCGCTGTATTGGTGGCATCCGTGAGTGCTAGCGGCGGCTACTCAAGCTTCTCCTACGGTGTATCAGACCCTAACACTGGAGATATCAAGGACCAGGAAGAGAAGCGTGTTGGTGGCAACGTAGTGGGCAAATACTCGTTGCTCGAGTCAGATGGAACTAAACGCATAGTCGAGTATTCGGCTGACGACGCTACTGGTTTCAAAGCGGTTGTACACAAGGAACCCGTTGGAACTCACGGTGCTGCTGCAATTGGCAATCCTGTTGGTCATTCTGCACACTTGGCCCAACCTGGAGCCATAGCAAACCCGATAGCTCATCATGCACCTTTAGCCGCAGTTTCAACTCTTAACCATCACGCTGCTTCCCTTGGTGCTGCCTCTTCTTTATCTCATGGAGCCGTACCTGCAGTTTCTCATGCAGCACAGGCCGCTGCAGCTCATGTCGCTAAAGTTGCTCATGTAAATAATGTAGCGCAAGCATCTCATGCATCAGCTCCTTTGGCTCATGCTGGTGCTATATCTCCGGTTGGTCAATTATCCCATTCTGCTGCCTTTGCCGCAAGTGCCCCCCTAGCCTACGCTAGACCAGTGGCACCTCTTGCCGCCTCATCTCCGCTTGCCCACGGAGTATATGGCAATAGCTTAACTACTAGCGCTGCTCATTTGTCTGGTCAGCCCGGCTCTTTATACTCTAGCCAAGGTAATCCTTTGGCTGGCCCTCTAAATTTTATTAACCGTGGTGGACCTACCGTTTCTTCGTACTCTCACAAAATTCTTCACAACGGTCCTGACTCAATCCCAAATGGTGGTGCTTACGGTAGTGGTGGATACGGTTACGGTGGAGTTGGTCCTTATAGTACCGGATTAGGAAATTCCGCTCTTGCTCATAGTAACCCTTGGGCATCTAATGCTGCATTGGCTCAATCTAACCCTTGGGTGCCTCGTACAGCCCTTGATTACGGTGCCTTGACGTCTCCCATCGCAGCTGTAACTGGCTCCCGTTTAGGCTGGTGAATTATTTATATATTCAATGTATCGACTGATCTGTGATAAATAAGTAACACTATATGATATACAATAAATTTTGAAAGTTAATTTCTTTTTTTCATTTGCAATTCAATATTAATCGTTAATCGATTGAATAACATTATATGCATCATTTATTAAAAAAATATATTAAATTACTTAATTATTTTTTTTAAGTTATGTATTATCATGGAATTCTATACATACAGTCATAAGTGAAGTATGAATTTAAATAAATCGCTTCAGAATATGCTATCCACAAAAATTTACATGAAATAAAAATTCTAAAAACGTAAAAACATTCTAAAAACACATCTGTTATATTCATTTGTTGCCTTTCATAATTAAACTTTAAAATACTAATTAAGATGTTATCTAAGAAATCATAAAACAGAAGCCGCATTTTATTTGTAGCCTATTGAATTATGAAATATCTACGTATTGTGATTGTTTCACAAAAGTTGTTAAATCCAACTCTAAGATCTCGTGGGAGTTAGCCTAGTGAGCCTCTTTTGTTTTTTATTTTATTTTATTATTAATTTGTTATTAGTTAATTAACTATTTAATAAACCGTGAGCCACAGCTAGTTCGAAATAAATTTGTGAATTGTGATTATATTAATTATTATTCGATGCTTTGCTAGATTTTTACATCGTAAACTATGTTTTTGTCGACATGTTTGCATAATGATGGATCATACCGATACATATAAAATGCTTTGTCCTGAATGACTGACTGACGGATCAGCGCACAGCCTAAACCACTGATCGTAGAAGAGACCTGAAACTTGGAGGGTGTGTTCTTTGTATGACGTAGGCATCCGATAAGAAAGGAATTTACGAAATTCTACCCCTAAGGGGGTGAAAAAGGGAAGCAAAATTTGTATGGGACAACGTAAATCCTTGGTTCAATCTTCTTCAAATTTTGCATAAAACCTTCCTTAACAGATTTAATAGAAGACATGTTTCGTATTTTGGTGAAATTCATCCCCTAACGGGGTTAAAGAGGGATATAAAGTTATTTGGCGGTGATTTGCTTCGAAGTTGATATCAATACCCATAATGCTTTTGATTTAAATGGCATTTTATTTTGACACATGTTTGAAAACTCAATCCGATTTTATTCAAAAAAGGTTGAACTCCCTTTACAACCTAAGCAAATCTATACTTATAATATATTAAAGCGGAAAAGTTTTTTGTTTGTTTAAACACGCTAATCTCTGGAACTACTACTCGGATTCGAAAAATCCTTTTTTTATATAATTGCTAGCCTCACAAAGAATAGTATAAGCTATATAGCATTAGACTGAAATTCACAGATAGCCTTAAATATTAATTTTTGTTACGTAAGTCGGAAGTCGAAGCCCTCGCGAACTGCTTTAGCCGCATGCGCTGGCTTAATGGTTAATGATAGGTAAATAAAATCTTCTACAAAAATATTGGTCATTAGTATATATAAAAAAGTCAGCGATAGCATATATCTATCTCTTATACATGAGCCACAATAAGGTAAAAATGTAAATAAGGTTAAAAATGAGTATATGAGCATTATTTTTAAGCGTGGCTTATTAATCCTTACGAACAAAAGTTACTTCATCAGAAAGACAATTTAATGAAGATAAACTTCGTCTTTTACAGAATTTTATTTGGACGCATAGTTTGAGAGATAATGCAAAATTAAAATAATTCAACACTCGGCTCGGGTCTATATCTATAGTAGTAGTGGCGAGAATGAGCCGTGCGATACCGCGATGTGACCATCTGGCCGCCCGATAAAATATTGTTTACACTGAAGTATTTATAAATCATCAATCAGTGATTTCTTCTAAATTATATGCGGGTGAAACCGCGGGCACAGCTAATAAGAAATAATTAACAAATAACACGATATCAATATGTCATAAAAGAAAAAAAATAATTATTTCTATCACCTAACCATAACTACATAGCATAAGTTACTATAATATAGCACAGTTTTTATTATTATAATTTGAAAACTCTTTTATTAGTGTAAGTTTTGTAACTAACTAATAAACAAGATTTTAAATCTTAGAAGTCAATTTTAATCTTTTTTTAATTGTTGTATCGAAATGAAACTATGTATGTATACCTATGCAGTTCGGGTGACAAAACTATATTTTGGTATCTTGGAGCTGATCGGATGATGTGGCCAGGAAGTGGTTAGTAGAACCCTCGAGTTAAAACTAATTGGTTTTTATTTGACGAATCTAATAGATTGGTCTTCGTAACGAGATTCTGGAGATGGAATCAGGAAGGATATAGTGGAACTCTTCAGTCGCTTCTAGCAAACCCCTCGAGTTTGGGCTCATAAGATTTAATTTGACAAGTCCAATAGATTGGGATTAGTTTAAAAATTCTGGTGATGGACACAGAAGATGGAAAGTGGAACTTTTTAGTGACTATTATATAGTTAATATGTAACTTAAAAAAATTCTAAATAAGGCAACTTTGAATGCATTCTGTGCAATTAATAAATATGTTAATACCTCTTTTCACACAAATTTTTCTAATGTATCTTAAAAAAACCCGGACCGCGTGACCTAGAGCGTAGCACACGTAATGAACTTCCTTTTGTTATTACAAAACGATTGTGCAGGACACTGTATATAAAGTGCAGACAAAACTCTGGATTTATCGTTCACAGTCCACTGTGCAACTGAAATAAACATATTAAAATGGCAGCTAAGGTAAAGCTCTATTTTATACATTCAGTTTATTGTTATTTTCTTTGTTTCAACAGTCTATAGTGGTTTTGTGTGAAATAATACTTAGTGATTTATTATATCTATATCCCTTGTGATACAGTGGGTACTCTCTGGTTCAACGGAATTTTATCCGCTATGTTCAGAAGGATAACTTTGAAATTATTTTTTATTTGTGGATTTATTCATTTATAGTGAAAGTAATATTCTTGAAGAAGATCTAAACCAGTGAAACATTTCTGGCAACTAAAATAATTATTATGTTCCGGATAGGACATAATGTTACTTTTTTGACTCCATACACTCGTCTAGAAGGGTTTATAAGGCTTACTTCAGAGAAGACAAAAAAATTAGAATTACGATTTAATCAAATTTTTTATATTTTCTTCTGTACAGTTCGTCGTTGTTGCTTTATTGGTCGCGGCCGTTCAAGGAAGCGCGGTCCATGGTGACTACACTAGCTTCTCCTACGGAGTATCGGACCCCCACACCGGTGACGTCAAGAGCCAGCACGAGACCCGCGCCGGCGGCCAAGTAGTCGGACAGTACTCATTGCTCGAATCTGACGGCACCAGGCGCACTGTCGACTACGCCGATAACGGTCATTCTGGATTCAACGCCATCGTCCGCAAAGACCCTGCCCTGATTGGCCACGCTCCCGTCGCTCATGCCGCCGTTGTAGCCCCCGCTCCCGTCGCTCATGCTGCCGTTGTAGCCCCCGCTCCCCTGGCATACGGCGCATACTCCGCTCCCCTTACCCAAAGTGCATACACCACTTCCATTGCCCATGGCGGATACACCGCTCCTCTCGCCCACGGCGCTTATGCCGCTCCTCTCGCCCATGGCGCTTATGCCGCTCCTCTCGCCTACAGCGGTTATGCCACTCCCCTCTATAATGGAGCTTACGCTTCTCCCCTGGCCTACGGCGCTTACGGCACTTACAGCGGTTATAGTGGTTACGGCGCGGGTTACGGCGCGGGTTACGGTGCGGGTTACGGCGCTTACGGCGCTTACGGAGCTCCCCTCGCTCACGGTCGTATTGGATACTCCAGATATCATTAAATAAATAAAGTTTTGCATAGTGGCTGTAACGAATGTAAATAATTCTGTGATCGAATTAAATTAATATTAAAAACATTCGTTCGTGTTCTTATTTCATCTGAATTCATTATTTAATAATAATTAATATACAACAAACAGAACTATTGAGAAGATTATTCTTAATTTTGTTACACATCTTCAACTTATCCCATCAATCCATACACCTAGTGATAAAAAATGCATCTTATACCTTAAAAACTTTTTTAATGTGCTATTTAGTAACCTGTTACCTAAATAAGTATATATATCGATACCAAAATTCTTAATTTAAAAAAAACATTTCTCTTTTCAAAATTTTTAGCTTGTTTAAAAGAGTAAGTATAACTATAAAACCAGTTAATTGGGCTTTATTGAATACTAATTAATATAAATTCGTAAAAAAATTGCAAATGTTTTGTAATAACAGCTGTTACGATATATCGATATACACAATGAACATTAGATTTATTTGCAACAATGCTGAATACTAATGCTAGAAACTTGTTTTAACTTAAATAAATATATAGTTAAAAAACTTTTTTTTTTTGAAAAAAAAAAACAAAACCTACTCCAAAATATTCTACTTACCCAGAAAAAACGCACTGAAAAATAAAAAATAATTACGTTATTTATTTACTTCAAAATACCTATACTTTTTTTAACTCAATTTTATATTCTTAGGAAGTATGCGTCTGCCACATAATTTATTAGGACATTAATATGCAATTATTGTTATTTTTGAACTCGGTGCCAGTCAAGTTTTTAAGAAATTTTAACAAGCTTCCTAACATTGACAAAATATGTTTAATGTTATGTTAATTCGATAATTTAGCACTATCCAATTAATTCAATATACAAATAAACACAGCTAACTAAAGCGACACCTTAATAACAAATAAACCTATTTAAAAAAATTAGGAAAATAGGGACTCAAAGCTACATCTCGAAATACTATTGACATATGCACACAGATGTCATGTAAAACAAATCTAAATACCTTAAGGCGATTCTAAGCATCAAGCTACCATAATCGAATATAATTAGAGAATACAGCTTATAGCATACAAGTTCATATAAAATTTATATATCGAACACAACTGTTAAAATCATGGCTAGTTGCAATCAACTTTAAATTTAATTTTATTAGATGTATACTTACGCTACTTCGTTACACGTTTGTCATTCTTGGCTGGCACAGACTCCAGAAATAACAATAATTATATATTATTGTCCTAATAAATAATGAGGCAGACGCATAGTTCGTAAGAATATCAAATTGAGTTAAAAAAGTATATTTTAAAAGAAATTGATGTAAATAAATAACGTAATTATTTTGATTTTTAGTGCATTTTTTCTGAGTAAGTAGAATATTTTGGAGTCGGTTTCAATTTTGTAAAAAAAAAATATGGTTTTTTCCTTTTTAGTGAATCTTGCATTCCTTAAGTGACTGGTTTATTGAGCACGAACATGAGCAGGTAGATCGAATAAACGCGTTGTATATAATGGCAGAAAACTACCAAACATCGTGATTTCTAAAAACGTTAATAAACGTGGTGCTTTTCAGTAATCGATAAAAATTGTCGTAGACATCATCACTCGGGATTGGTGTGAAGATTTTCTTCTCTAAAGAAGCTATGGGCATAATATAATAAAAAATTAAATGAACGGCCCTCAGAAGCGATCAACTCATGGATCAAATAATTGTCTTCTGACAATGAAGGACACATATAAATTGGATATATACGAATATTACCATTAAAATCACTTACAAATAGAGTGCAACTCATGTCAATTTCATTAAACCCAAACACAGCAAGGTTATATTGTATTATTACGGAGTTCCGGTACCTTATTATATACAACAAAAGCTGCAGACAAGCATACACCCCGACTGATGGTAAGCGGATACCGTAACGCATGTAGGTATCACTAACGTGAAGTTGAACACCCTTGCTCAAAAAAAATCTGGTAACATTAATCACCGCAGGAACAGAGTACTAGGTTATTTGGCTGCGATCTTCTATATGGGGTTCCACTAGTCGGACTCCAAAAAAAATCTCCAACGAAATTTCTCTGTGTCCTACCTGAAACAAGCAAGCACACAGCCAGTCACCGCAGCCTATGGACGCTTGCAACACCAGAAGTATCACATGCGCGTTGCCGACCCTTTAAAACATACTTATCCTCTTTTTGATTTACCCTATACTGTAGTGCCCAGGAAAAACCTCAACAGGGAGTTGTAGGGAATTCCTCGAAAACTGGACTGTTCGCGACCATTTAGGTTCCAAAATGTGAGGATGAACTCCCTGCCGATGGCGAGCGGTGCGATGGTGTAAAGTATTCGCTCGCATCATACCGAACAATTTCTCGGAACACAACATATTATACGGTAGAACACGCACAAGGAAGAAAGAGAGGAACCTTCCACATTCATGCATTTCGAAATCGGTTTATAAATGACGGAGTTATGTGGTAACAATAAAAAAAATACATCCGAATTGACAACCTCCTCCTTTCTTTGAAGTGGTTAACACGCACTATAAAATAGATTTATAATCAAATTGACTTGTTTTAATCATTATATAAGTATCTATGCATTTTACCCTTGCCAATATTTTAACTTCATTGATCTTCATACACAACCTATCCTTCAATAAAAATAATGATACATGCATTTCCATTTTATTTTTCAAATTTGTCATGTAAGGGTGTATAAAGGGTTACAATTTTGTATGGAGAAAAAAATTGTTTATAGATTTGATGATATTTATTAACCACAAGTGAAGCACACATTTTTTTAAATTCTTCACCTAAATGAAATTAAAGGATGTAAGGAAATGGATAGTTAACCGAATTTGTCAAAATTTTGTACACAGGAATTAAAAGTCATTCCTTAATTTATGAGATATAATAATTGTCAATATTACGTTTAGAAATAGTAAAAAGAACGAATTTCATTACATACGTAAAATTTTCACCAATTTTCAATAAATTCTGATCAAATGTTGTAAACGGGAAGCATACGTCATTCCATAATTGATAGGCCATAAGAATCGCCAGTAATACATTCAAGAATACAAAAATATGTTTTAAACCGATTTTGATGACATTTGTTCACTGGAATTATATGTAATTTCTCAATAGATAGACTATATGAATTATCAGTAATACAAGTAAAACAAAATTAAAATAATTACTGCGTAATAAACGCATGCAGAGCGGCGGGCATACCACTAATATTATTATAAAACTAAAAAGTAAAATAACAACTTATGTATTTTGACAAAACCAAAATATTCGCTTTTATCACGTATACATATATTTTAAAACAATACATAGCGGGTATTAGACACCTTCGGTAGTTATTAATGAGGCTTGTCACTTCATTTGTATCTAATGGTTAATTCAAAAAGCGTAGCGCGCTTTGTTTAAGCTAATTAAAAGAAAACAACCAATATGCGCTCCACGCTTTTTGAATTAACCATTAGATATAAAAGAAGTGACAAGCTTTACTAATAACTACCGATGATATCACTATCACCCATCATGTATTGTTTTCCTACAACTAAGTTAAAATACTGTCAAGAGTAAAATGCATAGGTACATATAAATTAACTAATAGAAGTCTATTTAATTATATTTTTATATATAGTGCGTGATAAGGACGTGTTTTTTTTTTAAGTTTTTTAAACCACATATTTATTTAAGTTAAAAATAGTTTCTAACATTCACCATTATTGCAAAGTAATGTATATGTTCCTTGTGTATATCGTAAGACCTGATATTACTAAACATTTGTAATTTTTCTAGAATTTACATTAATTAAATTCATTAAAACCCAATTAACTTGTTTTACAGCTATACAGCTCTTTTAAATATGCTGATAATGTTGAAAAGCGAATTTTAAGAATTTGGGAATCGATAATAAGTACTTATATAGATAATACGTTACTAAATAGCACATAAAAATCGTTTTTAAGGTATATGATACATTTTTAATCAGTAAGTGTAAGGATCACTCATATAAGTTGAACATGAGTAGCATAATTATTTAGAATAATCATTTCAATAATTTTGTTTGTTTTATAATAGTTCCATATTTTTCTTTAATATAATGAATTCAGATGAAATAAGAACACGAACAAATGTTTTTAATATTAATTTAATACGATCACAGAATTATTTACATTCGTTACAACCACTATGAATTTTTTTATTTATTTAGTGATATCTGGAGTATCCAAGACGACCGTGCGCGAGGGGAGCTCCGTAAGCGCCGTAACCCGCACCGTAACCACCATAACCGCTGTAAGTGCCGTAAGCGTCTTTAAGCAGAATTATTTACATTCGTTACAGCCACTATGAAATTTTTTATTTAATTTCTGCAAAAATATTTGCCATTAGTATATCTAAAATAAAGTCGGCGACAGAATCTATCTCTTATACATGAGCCACAATAAGGTACGTTGCAATTTTTTTTTGTTGAAGTTTAAAAATTAGTATATGTGCATTAAATTTATTAATAATTAATTTAAACATAGCTTATTAATCCTTACAAAAAAAGGTTACTTCATCATAAAGACAATTTAATGAAGATAAGCTTCATCTTTTACAGAATATTATTTGGACGTATAGTTTGAGAGATAATGCAAAATTAAAATAATTCAACACTCGGCTTGGGTCTACGTCTATAGTAGTAGTGGCGAGAACGTGTCGTGCGATGCCGCGATGTGATCATGTGGCCGCCCGATAAAATATTGTTTAGACTGAAGTATTTATGAATCATCAATCAGTGATTTCTTCTAAATTATAAGCGGGTAAACCGCGGGACACAGCTAGTAAGAAATAATTAACAAATAACACGATATCAAATTGTCATAAAAGAAAAAAAATCATTTTTTTTATTCCATCACCTAACCATATAACTACATAGCATAAGTTACTATATAGCACAGTTTTTATTAGTATAACTTGAAAACTCTTTTATTAGTGTAAGTTTTGTAACAAACTATAATAAACAAAATTTAGAAGTCAATTCTATTCTACTTTTAATTGTTGTATTAAAATGAAACTATGTATGAACTATATGTAGTTCGGGTGACAAAACTATATTTTGGTATCTTGGAGCTGATCGAATGATGGGGCCAGGAAGTGGTTAGTAAAATATTTCACTGGCTATTAGTAAACCCCTCGAGTTCAGACTAATTTGTTTTATTGACGAATCAAATAGATTGTGCTTGGTAACGAGAGTCTGGAGATGGAATCGGGAAGGATATAGTAGAACTCTTCAGTGGCTTCTAGCAAACCCCTCGAGTTTGGGCTCATAAGATTTTTTTTGATGAGTCCAATAGATTGGGCTTGGTTTAAAAAATCTGGTGATGGAGACAAGAGATGGATAGTGGAACTCTTTAGTGACTATTATATAGTTAATATGTAACTTAAAAAAAATGCTAACTAAGCCAACTTTGAATGCATTCTGTGCAATTAATAAATATGTTAATACCTCTTTTCACACACATTTTTCTAATGTATCTTAAAATAACCAAACCGCGTGACCTAGAGCGTAGCACACGTAATGAACTTCCTTTTGTTATTACAAAACGATTGTGCAGGACACTGTATATAAAGTACAGACAAAACTCTCGATTTATCATTCACAGTCCACTGTGCAACTGAAATAAACATATTAAAATGGCAGCTAAGGTAAAGCTCTATTTTATACCTTCAGTTTATTGTTGTTTTTTGATTCAAAAGTCTATAGTGGTTTTGTGTGAAATAATACTTAGTGATTTATTATATCTATATCCCTTTTATCCCTTTTAATACAGTGGTTACACTCTGAATTCGTTCAACGGGGTTGTGAACTCCGCTATGATCACAAGTATAACTTTGAAATCATTTGTTATTTGTGGATTTATTCATTTAAAGTGAAATCAATATTCTTGAACAAGATCTAAACCAGTGAAACATTTCTGGCAACTAAAATAATTATTATGTTCCGGATAAGATATAATTTTAATTTTTGGACTCCCTATCTTCCCGTTAGAGTTTCTAGGAGGGTTTAAAAGGTTTACTCTGGAGAAGATAAAACATTTTGTAATTACGACATTAAAAATTTTTAATGCGCTAATAATGGCTTCATTAAATTTTTCCTATTTTTTCCGTACAGTTCGTCGTTGTTGCTTTATTGGTCGCGGCCGTTCAAGGAAGCGCGGTCCATGGTGACTACACTAGCTTCTCCTACGGAGTATCGGACCCCCACACCGGTGACGTCAAGAGCCAGCACGAGACCCGCGCCGGCGGCCAAGTAGTCGGACAGTACTCATTGCTCGAATCTGACGGCACCAGGCGCACTGTCGACTACGCCGATAACGGTCATTCTGGATTCAACGCCATCGTCCGCAAAGACCCTGCCCTGATTGGCCACGCTCCCGTCGCTCATGCCGCCGTTGTAGCCCCCGCTCCCGTCGCTCATGCTGCCGTTGTAGCCCCCGCTCCCGTCGCTCATGCTGCCGTTGTAGCCCCCGCTCCCCTGGCATACGGTGCATACTCCGCTCCCCTTACCCAAAGTGCATACACCACTTCCATTGCTCATGGCGGATACGCCGCTCCTCTCGCCCACGGCGCTTATGCCGCTCCTCTCGCCCACGGCGCTTATGCCGCTCCTCTCGCCCACGGCGCTTATGCCGCTCCTCTCGCCCATGGCGCTTATGCCACTCCTCTCTATAATGGAGCTTACGCTTCTCCCCTGGCCTACGGCGCTTACGGCTCTTACAGCGGTTATGGTGGTTACGGCGCGGGTTACGGTGCGGGTTACGGCGCTTACGGTGCTTACGGAGCTCCCCTCGCTCACGGTCGTCTTGGATACTCCAGATATCATTAAATAAATAAAATTTTGCATAGTGGCTGTAACGAATGTAAATAATTCTGTGATCGAATTAAATTAATATTAAAAACATTTGTTTGTGTTCTTATTTCATCTGAATTAATTATTTTAAAGAAAAATATGGAATTAATATAAAACAAACTTTATTATGGAAATTATTATACTCATCTAGCTACTCATCTTCAACTTACCCCATTAATCCATACACCTAGTGATAAAAACTGTATCTTATACCTTACAAACTATTTTATGTGCTATTTAGTAACATGTTACCTAAATAAGTATATATATCGATACCGAATTTCTTAATAAAAAAAAAACATTTCTCTTTTCAACATTTTCAGCTTGTTTAAAAGAGTAAGTATAACTATAAACCAGTTCATTGAACTTTAATGAATACTAATTAATATAAATTCGTGGAAAAATTACAAAGGTTTTGTAATAACAGTTGTTACGATATACACAATGAACATTAGATTTATTTGCAACAGTGCTGTATACTTATGTTAGAAACTTGTTTTAACTTAAGTAAAGATATAGTTAAAAAACTTTTTTTTGACAAAAACAAAACTGACTTCGAAATCCGACTTATTTACTTCGAAATACCTATACTTTTTTTAACTCAATTTTATATTCTTATGAAGTATGCGCCTGCCACAGCATTAATTAGGACAATAATATGCAATTATTGTTATTTTTGAAGTCAGTGCCAGTCAAGTTTTTAAGAAATTTTAACAAGCTTCCTAAAATTGACAAAATATGTTTAATATTATGTTAATTCGATAATTTAGCAATATTCAATTAATTCAATATGCAAATAAACACAACTACCTAAAGCGACACCTTAATTACAAATTATTAATTCTTGAAACTGGATTAAAATTGATCTTTTCGACGAAAAATCTTACCATTACCTCTGTGATTGTTCAAGTGACTATAATGTCAGTATTGTGTGATGTGTTACAGTGTTAATAAATGGTAATTCTAAATAAAATCCATAAATCAAACACCATTTAATTTCAAAATATCGTTTGTTGTTTTTTGTGTGACGATTACGCGTAAGCGACAAGTTATACACGGCGCTTAAGACCTTTATGCCGTATATAACTCAATACAGTACCGAGTGCTCTGTAATGGACTTTGATTTGTGAAATATAACTGATTTAAGACTACCTACGTCTCCAAGGACTATCTATAACATATTCGAACTGTTACAATTTAAAGCCGTCGGATCAAGGCCTAGCCGTAGAATTTTGTCTTTTTGAATTATTTACTACTTCAAAATCAAACAATAAGAAATAATAATGTCAATATGTGACGCTTGTAGCAAAGTGGTAAAAACATTAGAAAAAATTGTTTGTTCGAGCTGTGACAAAAATTATCATCATCTGTGTGTTAATTTGAATGCCACGTCATTTAAAAAACTGGGTAAAGCTGCACGTTCAGCTTGGCTTTGTCCGGGTTGTCTAGCTAGTCGGCCTAAAGGGGATAACACCGATACCCCTATCCGTGTCACTGCTGATGTGAATGATAGTTCAAGCGAGGAGAACAAGGACAGTGATATTCGACTCATCATCCGAGATGAAATTAGAAAAACTATGCGTTCTGAAGTTAAAACTTTGATTCGGGAGTTTCGTGTTGAGATTGATGATATTAAAACACAGCTTGAAGAATTAAAGTCATCTAGTTCCTTTGACGTCTCATATCTAAATGAATTGAAGTCTGAACAACAAAAATTGCAAAAGGAAAACTCGGAACTACGCAATTAAAATCAGAGCTTACAGAAATCTATTGTTCGTCTAGATGCTCAACTGAATATCCTTGATCAGAATTCACGTGATTCTAATCTGGAAATTAATGGTCTGCCAGAAAATAAAAATGAAATTCTGCCAGACACCATAAAGCAGATAGCTCGGGCCGTATCGAAAGATCTCCATGACAATGATATTATGAAAGTTGTTAGAGTTGCCAGCTTCAGTAACAACAAATCGCGCCCCCGCTCGGTAATAGTAAAGTTGAGAAGCCCAAGATGTCGTGATGAACTATACTCTGCAATTACCAGATACAATAAAACTTACAAAAATGACAAATTGAATTCTTCTCTCATTGGTTTAAGTGGAGGAAAAATGCCAATATATGTTTCTGAGCATCTTTCTCCAACAAATAAAGCTTTACATGCCTCGGCACGAATAAGAGCAAAGAAAAAGTCCTACAAATTTGTGTGGGTTAAATATGGAAAAATTTATGTACGTAAGGATGAGAGCTCTGGCAGTCTGCTGATTAAAGATCAGCAATCTTTCGATAGAATGGTTTAATTTATTTGTTATTATTGTATTTTCTTATGCCTACTGATTGCCACTTTAATTTTATTTAATATAAAAATGGCTAACCTATCTATTTTTTATCAAAATGTGAGAGGTATGAAAACGAAATCGTCTGAAATATATATGTCAATTTTAAATGCAGACTATGACTTAATATGCATTGTAGAAACTTGGTTGGATGAATCGTTTTCGTCTTCTGAGTATTTTGATCAAAGGTACACGGTCGTCCGTAGAGATCGCTGTGCTGATTTTAAAGAACGGTACTCCAAGGCTCATGGAGGCGGAATACTAATAGGCGTTAAAAAAGATTTCACATTTATTAATAGGGTTGATTGGCAAACCTCTGGTGAAGACATGTGGATACGCGTAAGAGTCGGGAGTGTTTGCTTGAATGTGTGTCTGGTTTATCTACCATCCTACATACCTTGCGATACGTTCAAAGAGTTCCTTACAAAGTTAGAAGAAACTTGTTTAGGTAATTTAGATGATAAAATAGTGATTATTGGCGATTTTAATTTTCCTCATATTAATTGGAGTTGTCTTGAAGATCCTTTTTCTGGTATCTTCGAACCAAAATCATTAGCTTTAAGGGATTTCTTACATATTACTGGTTTTTTACAAGTGAATAATGTATGTAAGGAGAGAAATAATATTTTAGACCTTATTTTGGTGGATGATCATACCAATGTTTGTGTCACTACAGCTGTTCCACTTAGTAAAATTGATACCTACCACCCACCCTTAGAGTTACACGTGTTGCTGAAACAAGCTAAAAGCAGTAAATTGGCTCGTAACACTGCTTCATTGAAACATAATTTTTACAGGGCTGACTATATCTCATGTATAGCGGAACTCTCTTTAATTGATTGGGAAGAATTTAGTAAAGTTAATTGTAATGAATTTGTGCACAGCTTTTATAACGTTTTGTGGTCAATTATTGATAAATACACTCCCAAAAAAAGACAAAAGAAAAATAACTATCCTATTTGGTTTTCTTCGTCATTGATAAAGCTAATTAAAGAAAAACACAAATATCGAATAAGATACAAAAAATATAATAATCCTCGTGATTATGATACTTTTAATACCTTACGTATTAGATCAAAGAAAATTATGGAAATTTGTTTCAAGTCGTATATAGCTAAGATAGAACAGGAACTCAAAACAAATATCAAAACTTTTTGGCGATACATTACATAAAAAAAAAACATACAATGGTATTCCCGCCCAGGTCTCGTATGATGGTCGACTTGCTGATGGTGACCAGGTTGCAGACTTATTTGCTATATATTTCTCCTCAGTTTATACTGATAACCAAGCTTCAGATGCAGTTACTCTGTCTCATACCTCACCGAATTATTCCCTCCCAGAAATAAATATAAGTGAAAAAGATATCAAAACCAGATTAGAAAGTTTGGATGTCAGTAAAGGGGCTGGTCCTGATGGAATTCCACCAATATTTATACGGCTTTGTTCAAAAGCGCTTATTAAGCCTCTGCATATGATCTTTAATCAGTCACTCAAAGAAGGAATATTTCCCGATTTATGGAAAATCTCATATGTAGTCCCTATTTACAAGTCAGGTAATAGGAATGTCGTATCAAATTACAGACCAATATGTATTATCTCACAATTTGCAAAAATATTTGAGGGTATTATATACAAAGTTGTGTATTGTCAAGTAAACCCCATGATAAGCTTGCGCCAGCATGGTTTCATGTCTAATCGTTCTACAACATCAAATTTACTTATATATGCTAATTTTATATCCAATACTTTGGAAGGCCGAGGCCAAGTTGATGCTATTTATACAGATTTTGCCAAAGCGTTTGATCGCGTTAATCACTCTTTACTCATAGCCAAACTTAATCACGCTGGCATTCATGGCAATCTGTTAAGGTGGTTTGAGAGCTATTTATGTAATCGTTCTCAGCTAGTTGCATTGGCAGGCTACGAATCTTCACCTTTCATACCTTCATCTGGTGTCCCCCAAGGATCAAAACTGGGACCATTATTGTTTTTAATTTTTATAAACGACCTCTTAGATTCCCTAAATTGTGATTGCCTAGCCTATGCGGATGATATAAAAATTTATATTCGGGTAACAAACCTAAGTGACTGTATTAAGTTACAGAGTGACCTTAACACTCTCGAGTTATGGTGTATCATCAACAAAATGGCTCTTAATGTGAAAAAGTGTCAATACATAACTTTTACCAATAAAATAAATTATATTGATTTTTCCTATCAGCTTGGAGGTATAAGCTTAGAGAGAGTATTCGTTGTTCGTGATTTGGGTGTCATGTTTGACTCTTCTTTTTCTTTTCGACCACATATACTTAATATTGTACCCAGAGCCAAAAAGGTGCTTGGATTTATTATGCGTACTTCACGACCATTTCGCAATAACGAGAGTGTTATCTTGCTCTATAACACCTTAGTTAGAAGTATTCTTGAATATTGTTCTGCCATATGGTCACCTCACTATACCACCTACGTAGAGCTTATAGAATCTGTCCAAGCTCGTCTTGTTAGATGCCTGAGCATAAGAAATGGTATTCGTAAATCTATCCCTAATTATGTTAATAGACTAAAATATTTTAACATGATAAGCCTAAAAGAGAGGCGAAATATAGCTGACTTACTCATCCTTTACAAAATTGTAAATGGTTCAATAGATGCGTTCCTTATTAATTACTTGTATTTTAGATCTTATACCCGTGTGGTGCGCAACCCATATATATTTTACATTCCGACTACAACACTGAATACTGCTTTTAATAGCCCTTTTGTGCGTATGGCAAGGTTATACAACGAGAGATCAAGCATGATGAATAACTCAATAGATATCTTTTCTCAGTCAATCGGTTCATACAAGCACTCCTTGTTTAATAATTAAAATATAATTTAATATTAATTTTAATGTGTAATGTTTCATAACATAGTAGTTATCCTTATTATTTATGTGTTTAAATGTCAGGCATGGCCTATTATCTGAGCGATTGCATTGTTTTTATTATGTGGAAATGATAACATGTAATTTTTCCTTTTTTGTAATTGCTCTGTTGGCATGCTAAATATATAAAATAAATAAATAAATAAATAAACCTATTTACAAAAAATAAAGAAAATAGAGACTCAAAGCAACAACTCGAAAATCTTTTGGTATATGAACAGAGATGTCGTGTAAAAGAAATCTAAATACCTTAAGGCAATTCTAAGCATCAAGCCACCACAATCGAATACAATTAGAGAATACAGCTTATAGCATACAAGTTCATATACAATTTATATATCGAACACAACTGTTAAAATCATGTCTAATTGCAATCAACTTTAAATTTAATTTTATTAGATGTATACTTACGCTACTTCGTTACACGATTGTTAATCTTGGCTGGCACAGACTCCAGAAATAACAATAATTGTATATTATTGTCCTAATAAATTAAGAGGCAGACGCTTAGTTCGTAAGAATATCAAATTGAGTTCAAAAAGGATATTTTTAAAGAAATTGAAGTAAATAAATAACGTAATTATTTTGATTTTTTAGTGCATTTTTTCTGAGTAAGCAGAATATTTTGGAGTCGGTTTCATTTTTGTAAAAAAAAAAAATGGTTTATTTCTTTTTAGTGAATCTTGCTTTCCTTAAGTGACTGGTTTATTGAGCACGAACATGAGTAGGTAGATCTAATAAGCGCTTTATATATAATGTCAGAAAACCACCAAACATCGTAATCTCTAAAAACGTTTATAAACGTGGTGCTTTTCAGTAATCGATAAAAATTGTCGTAGACATCATCACTCAGGATTGGTGTGAAGATTTTCTTCTCTAAAGAAGCTATGAGCATAATATAATAAAAAATTCAATGAACGGCCCTCAGAAGCGATCAACTCATTGATCAAATAATTGTCTTCTGACAATGAAGGACACATATAATACACAATTTGGATATATAAGAATATTACCATTAAAATCACTTACAAATAGAGTGCAACTCATGACAATTCCATTAAACCCAAACACAACAAGGTAATATTGTTTTATTACGGTGTTCCGGTACCTTATTATATACAACAAAGGCTGCAGACCAAGCATACATCCCGACTAATGGTAAGCGGATACCGTACCCTCTACACTCATGTAGGTATCACGAACGTGAAGTTGAAAACCCCTGCTCCAAAGAAATCTGGTAACATTAATCACCGCAGGAACACAATACTAGGTTATTTGGCTGCGATCTTCTATAAGGGGTTCTACTAGTCGGACTCCAAAAGAACTCCAAAGAAATTTCTCTAATCCTACCTGACACAAGCAAGCACACAGCCAGTCACCGCAGCCTATGGACTCTTGCAACACCAGAAGTATCACATGCGCGTTGCCGACTCTTTAAAAACATACTTATCCTCTTTTTGACTTACCCTATACTGTAGTGCCCAAGAAAAACCTCAGCAGGGAGTTGTGGAGAATTCCTCGAAAACTGGACTGTTCGCGACCATTTAGGTTCCAAAGTGTGAGGATGAACTCCCTGCCGATGGAGAGCGGTGCGATGGTGAAAAGTAGTCGCTCGCATCATACCGAACAATTTCTCGGAACACAACATATTATACGGTAGAACACGCACAAGGAAGAAAGGGAGGAACCTTCCACATTCATGCATTTCGAAATCGGTTTATAAATGACGGAGATATGTGGTAACAATTAAAAAAATACAACCGAATTGATAACCTCCTCCTTTCTTTGAAGTCGGTTATCACGCACTGTAAAATAGATTTATAATCAAATTTACTTGTTTTAATCATTATATAAGTATCTATGCATTTTACCCTTGCCAATATTTTAACTTCATTGATCTTCATACACAACCTATCCTTCAATAAAAATAATGATACATGCATTTCCATTTTATTTTTCAAATTTGTCATGTAAGGGTGTATAAAGGGTTACAATTTTGTATGGAGAAAAAAATTGTTTATAGATTTGATGATATTTATTAACCACAAATGAAGCACACATTTTTTTAAATTCTTCACCTAAATGAAATTAAGGGATGAAAGGACATGGATACTTAACCGATTTTGTCAAAACTTTGTACACAGGAATTATAAGCCATTCCATAATTTTGAGCTATAATAATTGTCAATACTACTTTTAGAAATAGTAAAAAAAAGAATTTCACTATATACGTAAAATTTTCACCAATTCTCAATAAATTCTGATCAAATGTTGTAAACGGGAAGCATACGTCATTCCGTAATTAATAGGCTATAAGAATCGTCAATAATACATTCAAGAATACAAAAAAATGTTCTAAACCGATTTTGATTACATTTCGTACACTTGAATTATATGTCATTTCTCAATAAATAGTCTATATGAATTATCAGTAATACAAGTAAAAACTAAATTAAAATAATTACTGCGTAATAAACGCGTGCAGAGCGGCGGGCATACCACTAATATTATTAAAAGTCTAAAAAGTAAAATAGCTACTTATGTATTTTGATAAAACTAAAATATTCGCTTTTATCACGTATACATATATTTTTAAACAATACATAGCGGGTGTTAGACACCTTCGGTAGTTATTAATGAGGCTTGTCACTTCATTTGTATCTAATGGTTATTTCAAAAAGCGTGGCGCGCTTTGTTTAAGCTAATTAAAAGAAAACAACTAAAATGCGCTCCACGCTTTTTGAATTAACCATTGGATATAAAAGAAGTGACGAGCTGTACTAATAACTACATCATGTATTGTTTAAAAATATATGTCTGTGTTTTCTGTACAACTAAGTTAAAATATTGGCAAGAGTAAAATGCATAGGTACATATAAATTAACTAATACAAGTCTATTTAATTATATTTTTATTTATAGTGCGTGATAAAAACGTGTTTTTATTTTTATTTTTTAAACCTCATAATATATATTTATGTTAAAAATAGTTTCTAACATTCACCATTGTTGCAAATTAATCTAATGTTCCTTGTGTATATCGTAAGAGCTGATATTACAAAACATTTGTAATTTTTCTAGAATTTACAATTATTAATTTTTATTAAAACCCAAATAACTTGTTGTAATAGGTATAGCGGTACACACCTACACTTTTAAATATGCTGAAAATGTTGAAAAGCGAATTTTAAGAATTTCGGAATCGATATTATATAGATAATACGTTACTGAATAGCACAGTTTTTATTATTATAACTTGAAAACTCTTTTATTAGTGTAAGTTTTGTAACTAACTAATAAACAAGTTTTTAGAAGTCAATTTTAATCTACTTTTAATTGTTGTATCAAAATTAAACTATGTATGAATTATATGTAGTTCGGATGACAAAACTATATTATGGTATCTTGGAGCTGATCAAATGAGGGGGCCAGGATGTGGTTAGTAGAATACTTCAGTGGCTATTAGTAAACCCCTCGAGTTCGGCCTAATTTGTTTTATTGACGAATCTAATAGATTGGGCTTGGTAACCAGAGTCTGGAGATGGAATCGGGAAGGAATATAGTGGAACTCTTTAGTGGCTTCTAGCAAACCCCTCGAGTTTGGGCTCATAAGATTTGTTTTGACGAGTCCAATAGATTGGGCTTGGTTTAAAAAATCTGGTTATGGAGACAGGAGATGGATAGTGGAACTCTTTAGTGACTATTATATAGTTAATATGTAACTTAAAAAAAATGCCTAACTAAGCCAACTTTGAATGCATTCTGTGCAATTAATAAATATGTTAATACCTCTTTTCACACACATTTTTCTAATGTATCTTAAAATAACCAAACCGCGTGACCTAGAGCGTAGCACACGTAATGAACTTCCTTTTGTTATTACAAAACGATTATGCAGGACACTGTATATAAATAGCAGACAAAACTCTGGATTTATCATTCACAGTCCACTGTGCAACTGAAACAAATATATTAAAATGGCAGCTAAGGTATTTATAATTCTCTCTATTTTATATTTTCAGGTTATTTTTGTTTTCCTTGATTAAACCAAATAGTGGTTTTGTGTGAAATAATACTTAGCGATTTATTATATCTATATCCTTTGTGATATAGTGTGGTCCCACTCTGGTTCAACGAAGTTGTATCCGCTATGATCAGAAGGATAACTTTGAAATTATTTGTTATTTGTCGATTTATTCATATAAAGTGAAATCAATGTTCTTGAAGAAGTTCTAAACCAGTGAAACATTTCTGGCAACTAAAATAATTATTATGTTCCGGATAGGACATAATGTTACTTTTTTGACCCCATACACTCGTCTAGCAGGGTTTATAAGGCTTACTTCAGAGAAGACAAAAAAATTAGAATTACAATTTAATCAAATTTTTTATATTTTCTTCTGTACAGTTCGTTGTTGTTGCTTTATTGGTTGCGGCCGTTCAAGGAAGCGCGATCCATGGTGACTACACTAGCTTCTCCTACGGAGTATCGGACCCCCACACCGGTGACGTCAAGAGCCAGCACGAGACCCGCGCCGGCGGTCAAGTAGTCGGACAGTACTCATTGCTCGAATCTGACGGCACCAGGCGCACTGTCGACTATGCCGATAACGGTCATTCTGGATTCAACGCCATCGTCCGCAAAGACCCTGCCCTGATTGGCCACGCTCCCGTCGCTCATGCCGCCGTTGTAGCCCCCGCTCCCGTCGCTCATGCTGCCGTTGTAGCCCCCGCTCCCGTCGCTCATGCTGCCGTTGTAGCCCCCGCTCCCCTGGCATACGGTGCATACTCCGCTCCCCTTACCCAAAGTGCATACACCACTTCCATTGCTCATGGCGCATACTCCGCTCCCCTTACCCAAAGTGCATACACCACTTCCATTGCCCACGGCGGATACGCCGCTCCTCTCGCCCACGGCGCTTATGCCGCTCCTCTCGCCCACGGCGCTTATGCCGCTCCTCTCGCCTCATGGTGCTTATGCCACTCCTCTCTATAATGGAGCTTACGCTTCTCCCCTGGCCTACGGCGCTTACGGCACTTACAGCGGTTATGGTGGTTACGGCGCGGGTTACGGTGCGGGTTACGGCGCTTACGGCGCTTACGGAGCTCCCCTCGCTCACGGTCGTCTTGGATACTCCAGATATCATTAAATAAATAAAATTTTGCATAGTGGCTGTAACGAATGTAAATAATTCTGTGATTGAATTAAATTAATATTAATAATATTTGTTCGTGTTCTTATTTCATCTGAATTCATTATTTAATAATAATTAATATACAACAAATAGAATTATTGAAATGATTATTCTTAATTTTGCTACTCATCTTCAACTTACCCGTTAATCCATACACCTAGTGATAAAAAATGCATCTTATACCTTAAAAACTTTTTTTTATGTGCTATTTATTATCCTGTTACCTAAATAAGTATATATATCGATACACAAAGTCTTAATAAAAAAAATATTCTCTTTTCAACATTTTCAGCTGGTTTAAAAGAGTAAGTATAACTATAAAACCAGTTCATTGAACTTTAATGAATACTAATTAATATAAATTCGTGGAAAAACTACAAATCTTTTGTAATAACAGCTGTTACGATATACACAATGAACATTAGATTTATTTGCAACAATGCTGAATACTAATGTTAGAAACTTGTTTTAACTTAAATAAATATATAGTCAAGAAAACTTTTTTTTTTACAAAAACAAAATCGACTCTACTTATATTCTTATGAAGTATGCGTCTGCCACATAATTAATTAGGACAATAATATGCAATTATTGTTATAAATTTAAGTCGGTGCCAGTCAAGTTTTTAAGAAATTTTAACAAACTTCCTAAAATTGACAAAATATGTTTAATATTACGTTAATTCGGTAATTTAGCAATACTTATTCAATTCAATATGCAAATAAACACGACTACCTTAAAGCGACACCTTAATTAAAAATAAACCTATTTACAAAAATAAAGAAAATAGGGACTCAAAGCAACAACTCGGAAATCTATTGAGAGATTTACAGATGTCGTGTAAAATAAATCTAAATACCTTAATGCGATTCTAAGCATCAAGCTACCATAATCGAATACAATTAGAGAATACAGCTTATAGCATACAGGTTCATATAATATTTATATATCGAACACAAATGTTAAAATCATGGCTAGTTGCAATCAATTTTAAATTTAATTTAATTAGATGAATACTTACGCTACTTCGTTATACGATTATTATCCTGGGCTGGCACAGACTCCAGAAATAATAATTATATATTATTGTCCTAATAAATTATGAGGCAGACGCATAGTTCATAAGAATATCAAATTGAGTTAAAAGAGGATATTTTTAAGAAATTGAAGTAAATAAATAACGTAATTATTTTGATTTTTAATGCATTTTTCTGAGTAAGTAGAATATACTGGAGTCGGTTATAATTTTGGTAAAAAAAATGGTTTATTTATTTTTAGTGAATCTTGCATTCCGTAAGTGACTGGTTTATTAGAAAAGGAAAATGAGTAGATCAAATAAACGCGCTGTATATAATGGCAGAAAACCATTAAACAACGTAGTTTTTAAAGACGTTAATAAACGTTGTGATTTTCAGTCATCGATAAAAATTGTCGTAGATATCATCACTCAGGATTGATGTTAAAATTTCCTTCTCTAAAGAAGCTATGGGCATAATATAAAAAAAAACTTAAATGAGCGGGCCCTGAGAAGCGATCAACTGGAGGATAAGGACCTACCGAAAGCCATGTACGTAAAATTAGATGATTTAGTAACTGGTGTAGTAAAGCTTGGAAAGCTTAATATCGTCAGATTTGGGTATCAACAAATTAATAAATAGACCACACGACGATAGAAAGTTAACGGAAATAACGGGGCTATGAAACCTGTCTTCTGACAATGAGGGACACATATAATATACAATTTGTATATATACGAATATTACCATTGAAATCACTTACAAATAGAGTTCAACTCATGACAATTCCATTAAACCCAAACACAGCAAGGTTATATTGTTTTATTACGGAGTTCCGGTACCTTATTATATACAACAAAGGCTGCAGACAAGCATACATCCCGACTGATGGTAAGCGGATACCGTACCCTCTGCACGCATGTAGGTATCACGAAACTGAAGTTGAACACCCCTGCCTCAAGGAACTCTGGTATCATTAATCACCGCAGTAACACAATACTAGGTTATTTGGCTGCGATCTTCTATAAGGGATTCTACTAGTCGGACTCCAAAATAATCTCCAAAGAAATAACTCTAAGTCCTACCTGACACAAGCAAGCACACAGCCAGTCACCGCAGCCTACGGACTCTTGCAACACCAGAAGTATCACATGCGCATTGCCGACCCTTTAAAAACATATATATCGTCTTTTTGAATTACCCTATACTGTAGTGCCCAGGAAAAACCTCAGCAGGGAGTTGTAGGAAATTCCTCTAAAACTGGACTGTTTGCGACCATTTAGCTTCCAAAGTGTGAGGATGAACTCCCTACCGATGGCGAGCGGTGCGATGGTGTGAAGCAGTTTCTCGCATCATACCAAACCATTCCGCGGAACACAACCTATTATGCGGTAGAACACGCATAAAAAAGCAATGGAGGAAACTTCCACATTCGTGCAGTTCGTTGTTAAAAAGTTCCGTTATGCATTCGCAGTCCAAGTTAGTTCAGAACGTCCGTAATTAGGTAACTAATTAGTCTTGGATTATCATAAAAATACGAATATATCAATCTCTATACATTTCTTATTTCGTTTTAAGGTATATTTTCGTAATATAAGGCCCAACGCCAATTAAATTAAAATAGAACCCACTTGAAAATATTCTCTTTTTAACAAAAAAAAATAATTTCGAAATCAGTTTATAAATGACGGAGTTATGTGGTAACAATTAAAAAAAATACAACCGAATTGATAACCTCCTCCTTTCTTTGAAGTCGGTTAACACGCACTATAAAATAGATTTATAATCAAATTGACTTGTTTTAATCGTTATATAAGTATCTATGCATTTTACCCTTGCCAATATTTTAACTTCATTATATATTCATACACAACCTATTCTTCAATAAAAATAATGATACATGCATTTCCATTTTATTTTTCAAATTTGTCATCTAAGGGTGTAAAAAGGGTTAAAATTTTGTATGGAGAAAAAAATTGTTTATAGATTTGATGATTCACCTAAATGAAATTAAAGGATGTAAGGACATGGATACTTAACCGAATTTGTCAAAATTTTGTACACGGGAATTATAAGTCATTCCATAATTTATGAGATATAATAATTATCAATATTACGTTTAGAAATAGTAAAAAGGACGAATTTCACTACATACGCAAAATTTTCACTAATTCTGATCAAATGTTGTAAACGGGAAGCATACGTCATTCCGTAATTAATAGGCTATAAGAATCTTCAATAATACATTGAAGAATACAAAAAAATGTTCTAAACCGATTTTGATGTCATTTTGTACACTGGAATTATATGTCATTTCTCAATAAATAGACTATATGAATTATCAGTCATACAAGTAAAAACTAAATTAAAATAATTACTGCGTAATAAACGCGTGCAGAGCGGCGGGCATAGTAAAAAGTAAAATAACGACTTATGTATTTTGATAAAACTAAAATATTCGCTTTTATTACGTAATTATATATATTTTTAAACAATACCATAGCGGGTGCTAGACACCTTCGGTATTTATTAATTAGGCTTGTCATTTCTTTTGTATTTAATGGTTATTTCAAAAAGCGTAGCGCTCTTTGTTTAAGCTAATTAAAAGAAAACAACCAAAATGTGCTTCACGCTTTTTTAATTATCATTGGATATAAAAGAAGTGACGAGCTTTACTAATAACTACTCATGATATCACCCATCATGTATTGTTTAAAAATATATGTCTGCGTTTTCTCTACAAGTAAGTTAAAATATTGGTAAGAGTAAAATGCATAGGTACATATAAATTCAATATAAAGTCAATTTAATTACATTTTTATTTATAGTGCGTGATAAGAACGTATTTTTTTTTTTTTTTTTTTTTAAACCACATATTTATTTAAGTTAAAAAAAATTTCTAACATTCAGCATTGTTGCAAATTAATCTAATGTTCCTTGTGTATATCGTAACAGCTGATATTATAAAACATTTGTTATTTTTCTAGAATTTATATTAATTAATTTTCATTAAAACCCAATTCACTTGTTTTACAGCTATATCTACTCTTTTAAATGTGCTGAAAATGTTGAAAAGAGAATTTTAAGAATTTGGGTATCGATATTATATACTTATATAGATAATAGGTTACTACATAGCACATAAAAATCGTTTTTAAGATATAAGATATATCTTTTATCACTAGGTGTATAGATCAATGATATAAGATGCAGATGAGTAGCAAAATTAAGAATAATCATTTCAATAATTCTATTTGCTTTAAATTAATTCCATATTTTTCTTTAAAATAATGAATTCAGATGAAATAAGAACACGAACAAGTGTTTTTATTATTAATTTAATTCGATCACAGAATTTACATTCGTTACAGCCACTATGCAAAATTTTATTTATTTAATGATATCTGGAGTATCCAAGACGACCGTGCGCGAGGGGAGCTCCGTAAGCACCGTAAGCGCCGTAACCCGCACCGTAACCCGCGCCGTAACCGCCATAACCGCTGTAAGTGCCGTAAGCGCCGTAGGCAAGGGGAGAAGCGTAAGCTCCATTATAGAGGGGAGTGGCATAAGCGCCGTGGGCGAGAGGAGCGGAATATCCGCCATGAGCAATGGAAGTGGTGTATGCACTTTGGGTAAGGGGAGCGGAGTATGCGCCGTATGCCAGAGGAGCGGGGGCTACAACGGCAGCATGAGCGACGGGAGCGTGGGCTACAACGGCGGCATGAGCGACGGGAGCGTGGCCAATCAGGGCAGGGTCTTTGCGGACGATGGCGTTGAATCCAGAATGACCGTTATCGGCGTAGTCGACAGTGCGCCTGGTGCCGTCAGATTCGAGCAATGAGTACTGTCCGACTACTTGGCCGCCGGCGCGGGTCTCGTGCTGGCTCTTGACGTCACCGGTGTGGGGGTCCGATACTCCGTAGGAGAAGCTAGTGTAGTCACCATGGACCGCGCTTCCTTGAACGGCCGCGACCAATAAAGCAACAACAACGAACTGTACGGAAAAAATAGGAAAAATTTAATTAAGCCATTATTAGCGCATAAAAAATTTTTAATGTCGTAATTACAAAATGTTTTATCTTCTCCAGAGTAAACCTTTTGAACCCTCCTAGAAAGTCTAACGAGAAGATAGGGAGTCCAAAAATTAAAATTATATCTTATCCGGAACATAATAATTATTTTAGTTGCCATAAACGTTTCACTGGTTTAGGTCTTCTTCAAGAATATTGATTTCACTTTAAATGAATAAATCCACAAATAACAAATGATTTCAAAGTTATATACTTGTGATCATAGCGGAGTTCACAACCCCGTTGAACGAATTCAGAGTGTAACCACTGTATTAAAAGGAATAAAAGGGATATAGATATAATAAATCACTAAGTATTATTTCACACAAAACCACTATAGGCTGTTGAATCAAAGATAATAACAATAAACTGAAGGTATAAAATAGAGCTTTACCTTAGCTGCCATTTTAATATGTTTATTTCAGTTGCACAGTGGACTGTGAATGATAAATCCAGAGTTTTGTCTGCACTTTATATACAGTGTCCTGCACAATCGTTTTGTAATAACAAAAGGAAGTTAATTACGTGTGTTACGCTCTAGGTCACGCGGTTCGGTTTTTTTAACAGTTGAATTTTTCAAGTCAACAAGTAAGTAGCTACGCGGAACTCAATAACAGACCACACCGAAGGGTCCGAACCTTACTATTATCGTAAACAACTTTCATATAAGCACCTTCAAGTACTTCATTAAATGTCTTGATTTATTTAGCAGCTATAAATTAATATGCGTGAAAATTTGTGCTCTACGAATTATAATTATGCGCAGTCTTTTATTAATAAACTTGGAAACATTTTTTAAACATCGTTTTAGGCAATGATGGCTCAGTGATCGACGTGAGTTCGAATTCCTGCAATAAGCCTGTGCTTTCGGTGAAGGAAAATATCGTGATGAAACCATAGCATGGTGGTAAGGCTTTTTCTAATGCCCGCCTGGCTAGTTACAATTCTCAAGTTGAAAATCTGTCACCGAACACCAATAGGTGTATTCCGGCAACTGCATTTGAGAGCACTCTTCCACAAGGCTTAGCGTGCTGCTATTTTGCGCCACATCCGCAATTAAGATCAGATGAGTTGAGGCCATAGAATCTTTTCTTAAAGGTTTGCATGGCAGAGTAACACTAACCACATACTTATTATAATTTAATTAACAGTTAATGTTTTATAATAGTAGTATATTTCTCAAAAGACAGTTTCATATGTAGGGATCTAATATTACAAACTCACTTAGATATAGTAACTCCCATTAACGTTAGCTTAATTCGGTGCACGTATTTAATATTAAACATATCGAATTGTTTTAGGATTTATATTTGAAAATCTGATAATGAATGATGAATAATATTTTTTTTTTTAAATAAGCGCTTTTATCTTCAGATATATTATTTTACATGTAGCATTAGAAATATATTTAAAATCAGTAGAGAGAAGTTACCAATCTTTTAATTATTTAATGAATTAATATTTAGATAAAATCTCAATAGCAATTAAAGTGAAAATTAAATTTAATCTTTAAATTATTAATTTAAAACATTTATAAATTACTTCATATAAATAAATAAAACCAGTTGACAATGTTTCATATACTTTTATTTACACATTCCGTATTCGACGCAAGAAAACGTATTTGGCGTATGTAGCCAAAACCCAACTTTTCAA
The DNA here is from genome assembly GCA_033032175.1 of Saturnia japonica. Lineage (NCBI taxonomy): Eukaryota > Metazoa > Arthropoda > Insecta > Lepidoptera > Saturniidae > Saturnia > Saturnia japonica. The sequence goes on along the minus strand of CM065305.1, from coordinate 20,771,070 downwards.
CAGAGCCAAAAAACGTTTTTAAAGGAGAGATAAAATTATAACTTCTTAATTATCAGTGTAAGAAAACTGATTTTTTGTACACAGTTTATTTAAAATAATATTCACTAACTACAATAAAAACATTTTTCCTACAGTTATGAGAACTAGGTTTTTTACTACTTACAGCATTAGAATTTTCATTTAGAGAAACTGAAGAACGTCGTAAGTAGTTTATTGATTTCTATGGAGACAGCTAATTTCCATATACATGTTTCCAGGCGTATAAAATGCTTTACTTGAAGTATTTTAACAACAATGTAATATTAAAGATTTGTAAGGGGCTATTTAAAAATGTATTGTTTTAAATTAAGAAAATGTTGGATATTTAGTACAAATAAAATGTTATAGTTTAGTTACGTAATATTTACATTCTACGAGAATGCTGTAAGTAATATCAGGTGCATAAGTACAAATCGTTTTTTTTGCACGAAAGTAGAATAGCACAAAAACACCCTTTTTTTAAGGAGACTTGCTGCAGTTTGAACCTGTCTTAGAACCTGAACGCATCGTAGCGGTATGAAACCTAGACCATTCGATGCAGAAAAAAAAACTGATTTTAACTGTGTTTTCAGTCTAATAACGCCATTTTTGCTATTTACAGGAAATACATTTTCATTAGTCGATAAAATATTACTCCAGGTAATTTAGAAAATGTAGGGGAAGGGAGCGCCGTATCGTAGAGCAGCGAAACGAGGATAGCCAAGAGAATTGATGTAGCTATATGGAGAAGAAATCAAAGGCACGGCAGGGATAAAGCCAGGGCCCTTTCGTACAACAGCGTTGAAGCCCTCAGCACCAGCAGCGTAGTCCACAGTCCTACGGGTGCCATCTGATTCCAAAAGAGAGTATTGTCCCAGAACGTTATTGCCTAAGCGGCTCTCGATCTGGCTCTTAAAGTCACCAGTAGATGGATCAGCTACACTGTACGAGAAACCAGAGGCATCTCCGCAACTAGCAACAGCTACGAGTGCAAAAATGACGACGAACTGAAATAATAAATATTTAGGTTTTAGTTTTAAGACAGTAAGTAGTTTTCTTTGTTCTATTACTTAGTAACAAGGTTATTATAAAACTTTTTTCATCGGTTAAATTTCAAATTCTGGCTAGAAATATCGGGTATGGTTTCAATAGTGTGGCCACTAATAATACTCTGCTAAATTTAAAATCAGATAATGTTCTATAAAGTCTAGCCTACATGCTTAAAATATACCATAAAAGAAAATGATAATCCACCATTCTGTGAAATTTATTATGAAAATTGCCTTATACCCGTTTTTATTTCAATTGTAGCTTTGATACGTAACAACACTGTCTCTTTGCAACTGGATATACAAACCAAAACCCAAAACGCAATAACCCAAAAAAATATATGAAGGGTTTATCACTATGTTCAAGGTGTTTGTAACACAGATAAATCTATAGCTACTACACCGATTCTGTAGATAACTAAAACTGAACTAGTATAAATTGCGTACAACTACCTCATTAGCCAAGTGGTCTTAAGCGTGACTATTATGCTGGAAGTTCTGGGTCCGATTCCCAGGTCGAGCAAAATGTTATTGGTTTTTTATATGAAATTCAAAGTAGCCGCTCGGAGTTTGGCTTTGTGCCTGATTAATGGCAATAGGCTCGCTCCCTATTACATGGGACCTAAGCATACCTGGCGAACTGAGTGTGCTAGTTCACCACATTACTACACCTCTGCTTAACCCTTCGGAGATACAGGCGGGATGTTATATGTTAGTGTGCATTAAATAAACTGTATTTTTATTTACCTTCGCAAACATTTTGAAGATCTGTTGTGACTACGTCGACTTATCCCGTGAATCTGATACAGTCATCAAAACACAACCAAGTTTATATAGTTACAAGGAGTTGTTCCAGTTTTACTCCAAGCCTACTTTTTTTAAAGAAATTCAGGAAGTGTATTAAATAAAAGTCAAGATCCTTATAGGCCGATGATCTGGACGCAAAGGTCTCCGCACGGTCCTGTTTATTTATTTACTAGTTTATGTTCGATATGAACTTTATCGTCTTCGTGTAAATTGAAATTATATATCTACTAACTGTGCCCGCGGCTTCACTCGTACGGCCACAGAATGTCGTCGATCGGGCATACGCGCGAATCGTACTACTCCCGCTTCCGGTTATTTTAAAGATAAACATGCTTATCGTGGGTGAGCCTAAGATAGATATTATGCTCTTACTGACTTTATTGTTGGTCTTTTTATATGTACAATGATAGTAAATTAATTTGAAATATCTCTTATGGTTTACTCAGCGTAAGCTATTTAGGTGGCCAAACTGATTAAACATGACCACTTTTTATTTATTTGCACGAAACTCTAATCATTTTTCGAAAATAAAAATAGCCTAAGTTACTCCTTATACAATAAGCTATCTGCTAGTGAAAGTTTCGTCGAAATCGGTCCAACTGATTCGCAGATTACCCGGTACAAACAGATTGACATACACACAGATGGACAAACAATTTAAAAATGAATTTTTTTCTTTTGTTATAGATATACTTTCATATGAATTTACTAAAAAGCTGTTATTTCGATTTTACAAACAGAAACTTTAATTTTATTAATTGTATAGAATTGATAGTTATATTACATTGTAGCTGTGCCCGCAGCTTCGCTCACGTAGACTACTGAATGGTATCGATCCGGTACACGTGCAAATCTTGCTCCCCCGCACCCGGTTATGTTTCATATAACAATCACTATTTAGACAAAATCAAACTCCACAGAACTTAGTAGTATTAAAACGTAAAATACGTATATCATAACAATTGATACGTGACGCGAAAATTAAGAGTTGGAATTAGTTTTGTTCATCACTAGATCAGACTACTTCTGTTTCAACGATGTGGGCTAAAATGAGGTCGATTTATAAAATATCCAAAAAGTAAATTGAAAATGAAAGAGCTTGTGATCTAATGCAGAGTATGAAACCAGCTTTTGTACTATCTGTTAATCCGATATTCATATCTCATAATCATAAATTAGAAAAGAGGTATTTTGAGTTAAGTTATTATTGTTACTTTTTTTATCTCTTACCTGTATTTGTGCCTTACGAAATTTAAAAAAAAATACATCTCCTGGGAGTGATAATATTTCTTATTCCTTGATTAAGCATCTGCCAAGCGTATGGAAAATTTTGCCACTGGAATTATATTTACCTTTCTTATTCTCTGGTTTTGTTTCTAAATGGTGGCGCGACATTACTATATTTCGAATACCTACCAAAACCAGAAAATTATCCAAATTCTTCTTCGTCTCTGAGATCCATCTCCATGATGTCTTGTCTCTGTAAAATTTTTCATGGTATTTTAATCAATTGATTCGAACGGTATATAGAATAATTTAATACAAAATAATACTACTGGTTTCAGGAAATGTCGTTCTACATTTACAACATTCTAACCTTACAAGTTTAGGGGCCAGAATACAAACCAGTTTTGCTAATAGTCAATGTACCATTTGATGTTTTGTAGATGTGGAAAATGCATATAACAATGTGAATTAAAAGAACTGTATTAACAATGGATAATCTCAAAGTAGGAGCTAAAATATATGTTTGGAACTTTTTAAAAGAAAGGAACTTTAAAATCCAGTAACAAAATTCATATGTTACAAGACGTATTGGCTGTGGATTAATAAGAGGAGACCCTTTATCACCACTGCTTTTTAAATCATCACAATACATTTAGGTAAAGCAATAAGTCATGTTGTCATCTCACAATATGCTGATGATTTTGTTTTATACACTACATGTTTATATGTATTAGATGCAACAAATAAAGTGCAATTAGCTATAAATACTTTTTCTAAATTACTGTTCAATATAGGTTTAGATATCTCATCTAGTTCGCATATTTAAAACAGGTTTGGACAGGGAAATGATGAATATAAAAATTTCTTGGTACTCCTCTATAAGTTGTTCATAAAGTAAAATATTTAGGTGTATGGTTAGACCGATCTCTTAAATGGTCCTGCGATTTCAATTGTATTAAATTATTAAAAAAATCAAAAATATCCTAGATGCGCATTTCCGAAGTTTAGTCGTAAATTCGATCATATTAATAACATTTATAATAAATATTTGGGCAATAATAAGGGTCATAATATATGCGTAAATATGTGAAGCATGTAATGCAAGGTCTATAATAATTTTATTGCGTAACAACAGTACATATAACATTGAAAAATTCACCGATGTCTCAATAAGTGGTGCGTATCATATATGTACATTTAGTCCACAAAGGAGCATAATACTTTATTTCGATGGGATAATAATTAGTGATGAAATAATTTTAACTAAGCGATTACGATAACAATTGACGATTTTTATTACGATTATTTCTGTTTTAAAAAAAAGACACTATTATTGCTGAGGAAATAATAATCAAAATTAAGGTATTTATGTAAAAGTATAATGTATATTTATGAAAAATAAAGTATGGTTGTCTATTTCAGATACACGCATGAACAAAGGACTTACATTATGCGCATTTAAAAAGTAAGTAACATTATCAATATGAATAAATTCCTTTGAAAATAAAGGTCATAAATAATATTTAGATAATTTCAATGATAAACATCGATTATGAATAATAGTAATGTTATCGTTACTAAAAATAATGCCTACAGCATTTAATTTCGATCACATTTTCTGGTATTAGCTTAACATCAGCTGTTACAATTTATCACGTAACATTTATCATTATATACTACCATAAAACGTAGGAAGTAAGTTTATTAAATGTCGTTTTACCAGCGAATTAGTTCATGCTGCTAGAGTGCAAAAACTCATAAAGTATTAGCTGAAATAATCTACTTTAGTAAATGCATATTTCTTAAGTAGTTCCTTTGTTTTAAAAGTGAGTTACTTTAATTAAAGCAATTTCTGTGCATATGAGTTAGGAGAGAAACATAAAACTAAGTATATTATTTGCAATAAATACATTAATAATCATCGATATCCGTTCAATTCATGACCTTCTACTGAGATTGTATTTGTTCCTAAGAAAGGTTGTTCATTTATTTCCTCCTACAGCTTAATGGACTAATAATTTACAATCAAATTGTCTTTAAATTGGTCCAACAATTTAGATACTAATTTACACTGGTAATGAAAAACAAATGAAATTGCATTAATTTATTTCGAATAAATAAAAGTAGATCATTTTTGTTACGTTTGTGTAATATATTAAAATAGAATAGAAATACGAAAGGAATATCTAATAATTCACACATTTGTATAAAGCCTAATTATTTCAATTTCCTTTTATAAAATAAAGCACTGTGTACCAAGGTTAACTGGCTTCGGTCTGTAATTACATTTTATAACGTTCATTTAGATATATTCATGTTAGAAATATAAAAATATAAATATAAATGCAACAAATTATATGTTTATTTTATTCGCTTATTTTCCGTTACCAAAAATTTTTTTTACTAATTCTTTTCCGATTTATGCCCACGGATTGTGCCCGTGGTTTGAGAATGTTTGAACGATTGATGTTCGAGATACAGCTACGGGTATGGGAGCTGCGCTTGATGTGACAGCAGGCCACGAGTATGATTGTCCAGGAGTTGGGTTTGGTGCGGCAGGGGGCCATGTGTATGACTGAGCAGGGGCTAAGCTTGGTGCAGCAGTAGGCCAGGTATAAGACTGGCCTAAATTTCCTCTTGCGGCTCCGTCTTGCTCATCGTTGTGAATAAGCTGTCCGGTGGTAGGATACTGAAGATTTGGTCGCCCTTCATTATTAACTGACGCATGGAAACCAGAATGGTCATCAGCACTATAGTCGACAGTTCTCCGAACACCGTCAGGTTGCAGTAAAGAGTACTGCCCTAGCACGGTATCCCCTTGTTTGGCCTCATGCTGGTTCTTGATATCTCCGGTATAAGCGTCGTTTACTTCGTAAGCGAAATTATAGTTTTGACTGTCATATTGATGACCAACTAAAGGTGTTGCCTGTTGATGCAAGACCATGCAAGTCGCAGATAAGATAAGACCGGAGAATAACGTAATCTGCGAAATGAAGTTGTAAATATACATTACAAACAATAATATTTGAATTTAAAGACCAATAATATCTCCATTAGTTTTATAGTAAAGACATTGTGATACTTGTTTGAATTAACGGATAAGTAGCTTGGGTTATAAAGAAAAATCTATGAACAAATTTTTACAAAATTGACCAGTGAATTGTTGAGCCAATTCTCACTTAAAACAAGCAGCAGACGAACACAAACACTTTTTCATATAAAGTACTGTTCTAATAATGTTGCTTACTATGATCCAGTTCTGCGAATGTGTAGAGCACATAATGAACATAGTAAGGACTTGGATGTGTTTAATTGTAGTGTGAGTGGTTACCTGAAGATATGTCTAAGTAAATTGTAAATTATTATTATGTTACTAATTGTTATTATGAGAATGTTGTGCGTTGCTTTAATCGGAGTGCAAATTCTGTTGTGTTAAATTTATAGTTATGTTTTTATAGTATAAGTTTAGTTTGTTCTCTGTAGCAATGCCTTTTATAAATAAATAAATAAATTATGCTGAGTTGGAAATATTAATTTATAATTTAGAATAATTAATATCACGGTTGACTTTTAGTTCCACTAAAGAAAATTATGTGAACTAACAAGTTAAATTTAGAATACTTTCTAAGTGCAATTTTTGTTATTATGTAGTCAAAAACAGTAGGTCTTAAAATACAGTAAAACACTGCAGTAGGTAACTCTTATTAAAATAAAAATTTTTGATTTTATTGAATTTAAGGACAAATATTTTTAAAGCTACATATAAAGTTGCGAAAAACAAAAAAAGATATGGAAACCCAATGCGAAGCAGACCGCCAGCACGAGGATACCAGGACATAGTGAGAGTGGCGGGTCGTGAAAGAGTGAAAAGAAGTTTTTACTCAGCAGTTGGTAAATGTATGCTAAATAGATAGACGGATAGATACAGTGGTCAATTCTGTTACGATATTTAAAATATTCTATAATTAATTAAATTATTACCTTCTGCATCATGGTAGTTTTAATGATGTTATAGTGTTACGACAGAAACAGCTTAGTAATGTATGACTAAAGATAGAACCAAACTCAGTATATATACAATGTAAAATGAAAACTGATCCCAAATATGCAACACATATCATATTTCCGAAGGAATTAGAGCGTTGTATCAAACACCTTTCAATAACTCGGATATCATGTTCAATGTTTGTCACAAAATATATTATATCGAATCTTAGATATTGCATTGAATTTTTTTATATAATTACTTGTAGCCCTCATCACCGTTCCAAATTCATGCCTTCCGCCGTTGGCTGGCCGCTGAACCGCACACTATAAACACTTAGCCGAAACGCAAAACAAATTAGGTTCTCTAGAACCTTCGTATCACGTATACTAGGTTTGTGGAGTAGGTTATATAGTAAGGATTTCCCCCAGGGCTATACAGGCTGGGGCTATAAGGGCTAAAAGGAACTTAATACAGACGGTATTTGTTGAAGGTTGGCTGTACGGCTGTAATGCCCTTCGATGTTGCATATTTCTATAGGCGACGATAATCATTTACCATCAGCCATTTTGTTTTATATTCCTCTGTAACTGTTTTTTTATACAACTGCACCCAAAAAAGGAGTGTAATGATTTTATAAAACAAAGTTGGCGACCATGCATACGACCCGCTTGGTGGTAAACGGTTACCATACCCTATGGACGCTTGTAATACATAGGTATCACAAATGCGCTGCCCAACTTGAACCCACTTTCCCCAAGGAGCTCTCGAAGTCCCAGTCAGACTGTGTCAAGTAGAGAGAAATTGGAGTCTGGATTCATGGTGTGGCCGGCTATTACTTTCTATAAAAAAAATTGTACTGCTTTTCCTACAATTTTCTCAGTTTAAAGAAGAATATTCTCACGTCCAGCAATATTCTATCAGAAAAACTCATTTTTATAACAAATGCATACTAAAGAAAACAGTTCAAAATGAAAATGAAAATATATTTTATTCAATTTGGGCTCCAAGAAGGCACTTATGAATATCAAAACATTACCACCGGTTCGGAAAACATCCCAGCCATCGAGAAGAACCGACAAGAAATTCGATCGGTTTTATGAACATCTTATTATTATTTTTTAAATTGTTTTTACAGTATTTAATTATATACAGTTATTCAGTAGATGCACAGAGAGGGATGATTCAGACATCACCATCATTCATGTAATCAGCCACCCTATAATACCATAATCATAACAAATTATAATAATGTGAATTTAGTATTATAATATTAAACGGAGATTAATAATCAACATTAAAAAGCCTCGAATTCTAATCCATTTGTTGGTATAACATCTTTAGTAATATAAATATATTTATGTTGTTTAATATTGTTTGTATGCGGAAATGTCAAAAAATCACAGACTACGAGATGAGCTTTCTAACGTATGGTTAGAAATAATTGAACGAACAGTAATAATTACAAGGTGTCTGAAGATTACATGCGTTAGAACAACACTCATTATAAATTCGGACAAACTGACCTCACACTTTGGTACGAAACGTTATCGTGTATTAAGATATTTTTTCAAGTAAAATAATATTAATTGGACGATAATTGAGAGTGCAATTTCATGTATGCATCAAGTTCACGAACATTTCGTTACATGAGAGCGAAGAAGAGACAAGGAGAAAGACAGTTATCTACTAGACAGCATAGACTATCCTTCCTGTGTCTTCCTTTTTAAGAAGTTTTACTTTACGGTGTTCAAAATGAATTTTTTTTTCAAGCTCTTGTTCATAACGCTTTATTATTTTCGTTGAAGAATAAAAAAAACGGAAAAAATAATCGTCTAATTCTCATTACAGAAACTGTAACTAAAATAAGTTTTAAAATAATTTATATTAATAAATATGTAGTTCTGTCTATACATAATATTTTTCAAAAATTTCCCGATTGACATACTATATGAACATAATTGCTAAGGTAGAGAAATCGTCAACAATAATTTAAGAATTTCATCAATTGATAGGCTATATGAACTGTCAATAATATGTATAAAAATAAAAATACGGAATGTAAATAACTACTGCGTACTAACAACCGCGTGGTGTTCTAACCAATCATCCGATAAAAAAATTTTTTCGAAGCATTATGCATGCTCCTTCGGCATGTTAACAATAGATGGTGTTTTGAACAAGTCATTTTATTTTTAAGACAACGTGAACGAAGTCAGAGGCAAAAGCTTGTAATGAATAAATTTTAATACCTAACAATAATTCATCTAAATATAAAACTCTTAATCTAGACCAAATAGTAAATTCTAGAAATGTATAGCGATTCAGCAAAGTTTGAATTAAAATGTAATAATTAAGTTTACAGGGCTCGACGTTGTGGGAGCTTTCATTAGGCAGGAAAACGACGTAACATTTAGAGGTCTGTATAACTTTAATTCACAATAATTTAAAGGTATTCACAATTTTTATTAAAAAGCTGACATTAGTTGAATATTGATATACTAAATGTAAAAATTATTAATAAAAAGGAGATAACGAACCCGACTGCAACAACAACAAAAAAAAAAAACACTTGAGAATTTTTAAAATTCTATTTTTGATTTTTTTGGTTCCCAGACTTCATACTTAAATATTATATAGTCTATGTCACTTCCATAATTAACATGAATCTAACGACACCTTTCATGTTAAAATCTATCAAGTCGTTTAGGCTACAGAGTTTGCCAAACAAAGCAATTGATATCCCACACATGCATACAAATATACGCTCGAAAAACATAACCGTCCTTTTTCGCAGTCGGGTAAAAAAAGATAAGCTAAATTGGCGACAGATTCTCGTCTTGACAGATGTAGCTAGTCAGGCAGGCATTATAAAATTCCTTACCTGATGGACGGATATTGTTTCATCACAATATTGCTCTTAACCGAAAAATAAAACCCATTGATGAATTTAAACTCACTTCTATCGATGCAGTGTAGTCTAAGTTATCATCACTACTACAAAATAAGTGGCTTATTACTCAGCAGATGAACTGGCAAAGAGAGGTTCGAGCAGTCTGGTCCTCAGTATGGTCAGTTCAGGTCCTCTACCCAACTGGCTCTGCCATCCAGTCAGATTCGCTCGGAGACTCTAAACTGTTGAGGGGAACACTGCCTATCCTTGAACCGCGTTTGTCGCGGCGACTTCTCAATCTTAATATAAGTGATCTACGTGTTATGGTAGGCACTATAACTGGCCATTTTTCACTTAAAAACACCTTTATGTTCTAGGTATCACAGACAGTCCCATGTGCAGAGCATGCATGGAGGGTGAAGAAAATGCTACCCACGTAATCCTAGAATGCGCGAGAGTTGCAACCCAACGAGCGGAAATGTCCCAAAAGCCTGTGAATGCCCCAGGAGGGTTCTACGCTTCTGGTCAGAGTTGGGCTGGCTGAAACAGCCAGCTGCAATATCTGCGCACCATGAACCTAGAAAGAATCTAAGTGCGGACAGATGGAGCCCACATAACATAACATAATATAAGTGGCTTGTTGCTACTATAATTTTCATAACTTCATACATTAATACATTATTTAGAACTTTGTATAAAACTCATATAAACTTGACCGCCGATGGATTTGGATCTCTCGGTGATTGCCGTTGTGTTTGGATTGTGCTGTGCTTACCATCAGGATCAGTATCGTTAATGTGCCGAGGTGTTTTATACAAGGTGTCCAGAAAGGGTATCGGGTATTTGTTTTCGCGCCATATTCGAAACCGGGCGTCTAAAGGGTGCGGGGAGGGGTTCGTGGCGTCCGCCATTTTGTGGAGTTTTAGTCACGATGGAACAGTACTCGGGGACGCATCGCGCATTTTGCGTACGAGCGTATTATCGTAATGGTGATTCAATAGTGACTGCTCAACGTCTCTATCGTACACGCCACGCGCCAAGTGACGATAGCATTAGGAAATGGATCAGGATGTTCGAGAATACAGGTGCGACAGTTAAAATTCAAAACTCTGGTCGTTCTCGTTCAGTTCGCGATGAAGAAACAATTGAAGAAGTTGAGGCGTCGGTTCGTCAAAATCCGTCTTTATCCATCCGAAAGCGAAGCCAAGCGTTGAACATCAAAAAATCGTCTTTACATTCGATTTTAAAGAAAGACTTACATCTAAAAGCCTATAAAATTCAATTGGTTCAAGAATTGAAGGATACGGACTATGCTAATCGACTGAATTTTGCGAACGAAATGCTGCAGCGATTTAACAACTTTAACAACATACTGTTCAGTGACGAAGCAAATTTTCACCTGAATGGTCATGTGAATAAGCAGAATTGTCGGTACTGGGCAGTGGAGAATCCGAGACGAAAGCATGAACGACCGCTGCATAGCCCAAAGGTCGTTGTTTGGGCCGCTATGTCTGCTAAAGGCATAATTGGTCCTTATTTTCATGAAGATCAACGAGGCCGAGCAATTAATGTGAATAGTGACCGTTATTGCGATATGTTGCGAAATTTTTTGGTCCCAGAGTTGCAGGAGTTTGCAGGTTTCAACTCAAGAACGTGGTTCCAGCAAGATGGGGCCACTTGCCATACCTCAAATGACTCAATGGAAGTTGTTAACGAATTATTCCCTAATAAAGTCATTTCGCGAAGGGGTAACATCAACTGGCCTCCCAGAAGCCCCGACCTTAGCCCGCTTGACTATTTTGCATGGGGATACCTTAAAAGTAAGGTTTATCAAAACAATCCTACGAATCTAACCCAGCTAAAGCAAAACATCAGGTCAGAAATGGCAGCAATATCGATAGCTATGTGTCAACGTGTTATCGCCAATCTTCGTTTCCATTTAGAAGAGTGCCAGCAACGTAACGATCATCATTTGGATAACATCATCTTTTCCAAATAATTCTCCAATTCATATGCTAATAATAAACAATAAACTTTTTTATTGCATACAAATAATTTTTGTTTCATTGAACTTACAAATACCCGATACCCTTTCTGGACACCTTGTACAACAAAAAATTAAATTAATTTAACTGCTGATAAAGTAACGACAAAATTTCAAGACTACAACCGACTTGTGCAAACAATTAAATATGATGTTGTATGACATAGTGTGCGTGTGGTGTAATTCAAATCTGTGTACATAATCTTACGTAACATTTAACGGATCACATCGGCAATATAACGGCCGACCGTGGCATTGAACCTCATACCGTTGCAAGTGCACTACAGGCCCTAGGGCACGTCGAGTGTAATTACAACATATCACATAACGGTTACTATAAAGGCATATCTATAGATTAATACGCGAGGTTTATTGCGCAAAATGTGGGAGATTGTATCGTCGTACTGTGAGATTTGGCATGGTTAAATTTTATATGGAGAAGAAGTAGATAAAGCTAAAATTTATAATTATATAATACATGTTTAATACTGCGGATTATCCTGCGGGTAGTTCCCGACAAGTGCCATTTAGACACCCCAAAACAGTGACACTAACACTCAGTGAAAATTGACACCAATATATAATATAATATTATAATATTATTTTTTTACTATTCATACTGCAAATTTAAAACAGATGATAATAGACCATTATCAAAAAGGCATTGGTTGAATTATTGGGCGACCGCTAGTTTAAATAAATAGCTAAAACCAAACAGGGTCCATATTAGGACCAGAAAATAATATATTTGTGTCTTCTTTACAAGAAAAGTTCGCCTATGAATGACGTAGACGACACTGAGAATTTAGAGCCACTTCAACTACGAAGACATTGTTTCGATAAACTTGTTTCATCGTGTGTATCATGATGGATGTTCAGAAGAGTTGTTTGACCTTATCCCATAACTTCTTTCCACTACAGAATCACGCCGTCTGGTCTATCGAGCCACAGCTACAAGGTAGCGCCCATCACGACACTAACGAAATTGTTCACAATTACTTTTATCGTACCGTGCAGATGAATGAATGATTTTAAAGAACTAGAATGGATAACATCAGGAGGGATTTTATAACAGCAAGTCTTAAAATAGCACCAGTCACAGAGAAGTTGAGGGGTTAAAGGCTAGCGTGGTATAGGCATATGATGAGGAGGGTTGAAAGTAATATAACTGGAAGAAAGTATGAAGGTGGATGGATATAGGAGTAGAGGAAGACCGAAGAAGGTATGAAAGGATTGTGTGAAGAATGATATGCGTATAAAAGCTGTGAATACTGAGATGATATTTGATAGAGTGGAGTGGAAGAAGAAAACATGTTGTGCCAACCCTACCTAAGTAGAATAAGGGGTAAGGAAAAGAAGATCGTATCGTGCAGATGTGGAATGGTCTCCTAGCCAACATGTTTCCTTCCTCCTACGATATTGGATCCTTTAAACAAGGGGTGAAAAGAGGCATTTCAGTAGACCGGCCTGACGTCGGCGACTGCCGATGAAATTTGTGTCACCGACGCGGCGATGGTCGCCGTTATTTGTGGCTTACCGTACCTACTATCAGGTGCTGTACAGTCATTTTGTTGAGATAGTATAAATTAAAACATAAAATTACTTTATCTTTCATATATTTTTTTATATAAACATTATGCCATATTTTTGAGAGCATTTTGTGTTTCTTTCCCCACTAATTATCACTCTCTAATTCAACAATTTATCGTCAAACAGATTTAGCTGTTTTATATATCTGAGAGCCAGTTTAATATCTTGATTAACCGCGTTATTTTCCAACTGAATTCACTTCGTTGCTATGTCTATCCAATTAAACAATTGAATGAAAAGTATTTAACCGACACTTAGTTTGCATTTTTTCTGAAATAGCAAGTAATTAAATTTATTTCAATATATTTAATTATCGTTATTTATTTTACTTTATTAAAACGGTAAATTTTATGAAATGTTTCTGTTACACAAATTCGCGCACTACTTCCTCTGACCTTTTTAAATAAAATTAATGATAGAGACAAGAGGATATAATTATGTATACATTTAAATTATTTATATCTTTATGATTTCATTATACAGACTCATTGTTGCCATTGTTGACCTAAATATGCCGAGGGCATTTTATAAAGGTTAAAAGGCTTGGACCACTTAGGCTCTTGCTTTCTTATTCCATGTCTTGCCAGACTATATGTAATCAGTTGCCAAAAATCGGTCTATGTATCAATGCCAAATTATACGATATATTTATAAAAGACATTTGTATGTTTCTGTATTATATGACATGAATGTAAATTTTTCATATTATAACGCGCATCACTTAAAAATTACTGAGCTCTTTTCTATGTATTTTTCAAATTAATATGGGACTGAACCCGAGAAAGGATCAAGCCAATTGAGGCAAAATATATCCATGTGAACGAATTAGAAGATACCAGCTAACTTTACATATATTTTAAAAAAGTGATTAATAAGGATTTATCAACTACAAGAATGAAAAATTAGTAGAGAGAGTTATGTATATATTAGATCAAATTAGATTTTGACGGGAATTTCACTGGTAGATAGCTGATGTTATAAAGTTATGTTATAATTTTATTTTAGAAAAAATAATTAGGGTACTACGCAAATAAATAAAACTGATCATGGTGTATCAATTTGAACTCTTAAATAACTTACGCTGAGTAAACCATAAGAGATAAATGAAATTAATGTACTATATAATTATAGACATTAAAAAAACCTACAAAAAATCAGCAGGAGCATATATCTATCTTCTAAGAATCAACCACAATAAGCATTTTTATCTTTAAAATATCCGGGAGTGAGCATAGTACGAGCTGCGGGCACAACTAGTTATAAATATTAGTATTTCCTATGTTAGAATCCTATAGGTAGTGCCGTGGTCAAGCTATTAACTATCGGAAAGGGCAGAACAACTTCTACCGGACCAGTTCGTAGTATAATAATTAATAATTAATTATATTACATAGGTATATAATTATCTAGTATATATCTAATCCATTTGTATCCGAGACGAGGAACCAATCTAACTTCTTTGCGTGCAGTCTATGCGAATCGGATTTTATTACATCAAATCACCTTGTAATTTATTTCCTACAAAAGTTGTTATTTTAAATTGTAATATAAAATATTAAATGTCATTCACTAGAGATGATTAGTCACAGTCATAATTTGCCATTTGATTTATGTAATTAAAATTTGTGGTTTTTCTAGTTCGCTCTTTTATCTATATTATATATTAACGTCATAAAGCTCAAGAGATTGTTTGTTTGTTTGAAAGCGCTTATCTCAAGAACTGCCCGTCAGATTTATAAATTTATATGTTCATCTTATAGCCTATTTATTGAGGAAGGTTTTAGGTTATATACCTTATGATATATTCAGCCTTATGTCAGGCTATGACTACAAAAAACAGAGCAGTAGCTGTGAATGTCAAGCAATCTGGTTTGCTTTAGTTAAGTATGGAATGTGTGAACCATGATAGGCTACACGTACACGGGTGCTGGCAGCGTTGCGGTTGCGAGTTGCTCTAAGAAATTTAACACGAGTATAATTTGCAAAAAATACATTTTTAGATATTTGAAAAAAGGTACATGCACCCTAAGAATAGGTAAAATAAATGCGAAAGTGGCTCTATCTCTTTTGTAGGTATTTTTTCTAATTTTTATTTGAACCGATCGTATTGAATTAATAATGAAAGCCTTGAGAAAGCCGTTTAGTAAAACAGGCAGAATAACTCGCTGGTATAGAAGCTATTTAATTCATAAACATAGAAGTTATGGTTGAACATCCATAAAAAAAAAAAAAATTTAAAGTCGTTTATGAAGGAAAAGGTTCTCAATTCGATTGTATATATTTTTAAATGGATGTTCAAGTATAACTTCTTTGTTTGTGAACCGATTTAGATGATTCTATTTTCGTTGGAAAGGGTGGTCCTATTTGAATTTCATTGGAGAATTTCCTTAGAGTTTGCAGATAAATCAGGGAACTCCCCAAAATCATTGAAATTGGTTTTCTATTTTGTTAAAAACAAATTTTGTAAATAACGGCTCAAGTGCTTTGTTCACTACTGAGGTTTTTCTGCTGCGCATTCACTGTACAGATGCTTTGACAGCTATGGTCGGAACTTTAAACACTCCAGCCAACCATCGCAAATATTATATAAGTTTTTGAGAATTATTTCGTACATTTGATAGTAATTAGTAAATACAACAAAAAGGTAACCTTCGACACTATCATTTATGTGCAGATCTGAAAATACTACGCAAGCACTCTGAAATATATTTAAAAAACTTTGGTATGTTCTGGACTCGACGCCACTTGCCCTGATATAAATAAGGGACAGTACTGTCAATGTGCCGAGTTATAATTAAAAAAAAAACTGATTACTTAAAGAAAACTATCCCACTTGCTAGCAATATGATTAAGTTTGCCGTTAATGACAATGATGTAATTTCGTTTTACTGACTTTTTAACCGACTGCAAAAATAGACGGAGGTTTCTGAATTCGAATATATATATTTTTTATGGATGTTCAGCCATAACTTCTTTTTTAACATGAACCGATTTCGATGATTCTTTTGTTTGTTGGAAAGGG
Source organism: Saturnia japonica (assembly GCA_033032175.1). NCBI lineage: Eukaryota > Metazoa > Arthropoda > Insecta > Lepidoptera > Saturniidae > Saturnia > Saturnia japonica. Next base: position 20,754,435 of record CM065305.1, on the reverse strand, counting down.
AATAATACCTCAAGGGTGATCCCATTTTAATATCATTGGCATTGGACTTTCAACTTCGGAAATATACCAAGGATCTCTTCAAGATCTTTGAAGCTGGTTTTCTGTTTTGTAAAAAATTATCTTGTTATCAAAAACAAAACTGACTTTTATATATTATACTCTGAAAAAAATGCACTAAAAATTTAAAAAATAGTTCAGTTCTTTATTGGTTAAAATAACTTATATTGTATATAAAATTAAATCATGTCGTACTTTTGAGACATGATGCGCGCGCTGGTCTCAGTTTTACCTTCTACTAAACGCGTCAAAACCCTTCGATTTAAATGTATCAATGTATGCGAAGCTAATAAATGCATCAAACATAATAATATTATATAATATTGTTGTTTGAATATATTAACATAGATGAATAAATACCGGTCGGTGTGCATCGACTCATCATCGGTCAGAAAGGTCGTTCACACTACTATAAACAAGATGAATGAACGTAACATCTTCATTATAGTAAAAGTTACACAGTGTTCTAAGTGTATTTAAAAAAATTTCTTTATTAAAAAATATCCAGTCAGTGTTAATTTATATTACTCGTTAATAGTTTTGAAATCTATAGTGCTTTTGTTACATTTTACACCAAAAACCCTTTGATATTTGAAGATAAATAATGAACGGGAATATTTTGAAATCGTCTTGTGAGCTTGAAGTACCTACTAAATAACGTTTTTAATTATTTTTAGTAAAAAAAAAAAAATTGTTCTATGTTGAGAATTTGTCGTATTTTTCAATTGAGAAAGAATGGATGAAGTATATTCGCAAAATAAATATAATGTAATTTTTTTTAAATAAATTTTCATCTCTTAAATACAGTAAGCGTTATAATTATACACTTTATTATTATATTGAATTTAGTCTTTAATGTGATATAAGTAGTCTTAGAGAACGCTTTTAAAAGTAATACATTTAAATAACACTCTTTGACTAATCAAAATATAAAAATTGTATAATCCAAAGCTGCGAATCCAATATATTTAATTACTTCAATGTATTCATATATAAATAAACAGTTACCTCGAACGCATATGTAATTAAATCAATATTATAATACCTAAATCATATTATGTGATACTATTAGTAATAGCGATAACGAGTACCGGAACTTAGGAACGTCTAACGATAAACATACTAAGTAAATAAATATGGTGACACAATTTCACACACGGTCATTTAATTCGAAACTAAGTAGAGCTTATATTATTCTAAAAAAACATCTCATTTAACCCAGAAACACAATTACTGACGATTATGCTTATCCAACAAAATCATTTACATATGTTTAGGAATCGAATCCGCGACCTCTCAGGACCTCTCAGGTTTTCGTTGAGAAAGTTTACACATTTTACATAAGTTAAAAGAATTTTACAGCATGAATTACGTAAAATATTTGATGAATCGTATTAAGTTGTCTTACTTACTTATTAATTTACTTATTCAAAGTAAATTAATTGTGGTTTACCGCAGTTAATAATTATCATATGCTTTTATACTACGTAGATATTTTAGAATGTTTTATAAAAAAACTAGATATACCCAAGGCTCGGTTTGCGTTTATTACGCAGTTATTATTTTCGTCTCGTAATTATATTTTTACTCATGTTCTATGACATTTTTGAGCCTTTAATAATATCGTCATATCCTATCAATCACGGAATATACTACCCGTGTACAAAATATAATTTAAATTGGTTGTTTAAAAAAAAATTAAGATATCAAAAAGTTTCATAACTAGTTCTTGTCTATCAATTGTGGAGATACATATACTTACTTAAAGTTTGCAAAATTTTATAAAAATCGGTCGAGCCATTTTTGAGTTAAACTCAAACATATGAACAGACAGATAATATTTTTTAAATGGCATATTCGTCAGGGTGACTTTATAAAATATATTTATCATAAATTTACATATATACAGTCAAAACTAAAGATTTAATAATATACATAAATGCTTGCTTCAATAGTTACATTGAGAAGTTGTATTACTTAAGATCGCTTTACTGTATTATTGTGATGTGAAGGCCGGGTGTTGTTCCAAGCGAAGTCAAATACGCAGAGACACAAGCTGCGCGTGAGTCAGCGGATTGGAAAGGAATGCGGAGACTTGGTTAATGCGATGAATCTTAGCCGCGGTTTCCGAGTATACGTGGTATGTATGATAGTGAAAAATATTAATACAATAATTAGTAAAACGAATGTCATAAATTATAAGTTATTTTATTTTATTGAAGTGCAACTTCGTACTTAAGCGATAAGTCGAGAATTAACAGTGAAATTTCAAGGAGATTCAAGGCATTAGGTACATGTGAACGGTTGTGCACGCGCTATATTCTTTATCTGTAATTGTCAGAGTTATAATAACCAAAACATTGGATAATAAGTAATAATTTAAATATTACGCTACGATGGTACCTATATGTTAACTTCTTTTGATGATTATATTCAATATAATATAATCCAATTGCATCCTTCTTACTTATGTAACTACTGTGTGAATTCAGCTAGGCAAACAGATCCCGAAACCGCTCGCGTTGTTTTTTAATAATCACAATAAATATGTAACTTATTGAAATCAACTGCATTTATTTTAATTGTATCCATAATGGATATTTAAAAAAATATTGATAAAATCAATATCGACGCCGTAATCAACATAAAAATACATTATTTATAACTAAAACTGTAAAGCTCAAGGCGCTGTGGATTATTTATATTTAAAAATATTTTAATATAATGCTTTATGCTTTCCTTACAAAGAGTCAGCGTGTGCGCAAGGCCATGAGGCAGCGGCGCCGATGTGTCAGTTGTTGTTTGTTTTCAGATCTGGTTTAGAGCAACAAAACACCAGCAAACTATTGTGTAATACTCGTGACAAAAATATAATTCATTCTTAAATTTGCAATTTATAATCACCTATCTACATTAATAAATTTGTACTTCTGTTTGTTTGTATAATTTTGCTTCCAAATATCATGATATATGTCTTATAAAGGACACTGACGACGACTATGAAATTAAAAAAAAAAAATTGTCTGCGAGTTCAATGTACGGATTTCACTCAAAAACGGTTTGACATATTTTTATGATGTTTTTAGTGGATGCTTTTGTATTTTCTCAACTGATAGATTATAAGACATGTCATTAATACTTATAGAAAAAAAAAATCTTAACCAGTTTAAGGGGTGTCGAAATTCATTTTTAGAATTGAGACGACCAAGCCCCAACCTCACCTACACGTGGTGCACCATGCTGAATAACGAACCAAGATGATTAACAATAACAGTACGGGAAATATGAGCTGAACCTCGAGGTAAATTTATTTATTTATCTATTTGCATCATTTATGTACATTTTTCTTATATCATAAAATAAATCCTGAATAGGGTATGGCAAATTATTACATTTCTTTTTCAAACATACATTTTAAACATTTCTATTTAGCTAACTTACTAATTATTTATTTATTTATACATAAAATTTGTTTGTGTCACTGTCACATAATTACTAATGCCCATTAGGTAAATTTCTGTATCGGTTCGTGTAATATCAATCAGATATTTACGACCAGATAACAGGACTTGTTCTTGGCTTACTGTTGTTTTTCTTGGGTCATCATCAGACTTGATTCCATAGACGTCATAATTTTGGTGAGCTAATATAAACATAACTAAATATAATATGAAATATACCAATATCCGTTCGAGCAAACATTTGCCAAAAATAATTTAACCAAACATAATAATTAATATTCACAAAACATTCCATATTTTAATTCATGTAGGTTAATATTTATTTACTTGGTTGTTGCCTATCCGCTTCGCTGGGTGATAAAAAAGTATTCTATACCCTATTCCATGACGTATAAGGCGGAATTTTTGGCGGATCTCAAACTGTCATTTGTGGTTTTTGTTTTTTATTCATAGATTTACGTTGTTTCACCTTATATTTGCCAAGTTAGGAAGAAGAAGAAAAAGAACATATTACTTCTCGTGTACAAAATTACATCAAAATCGCTTGAATTTTTTTTTTCACTATTTGTATAATAATTATTTACGATTCTTGTAACGTATCGATTATGGAATAACATATTATATTTCCCCTGTACACAATTTTATCAATCGGTTGAGAATGAATTTATTTTTTTACAACTACGATTTCTAAAGTTGATAATTTTAATAGCAAATTTTTTGAGCAATGAAATATTAAGCTTTCCGTGCACAAAATTTCATGAAAAACGATCAAGTTGTTTTAGAGTTAAAGCCGGACGTACAAACAGACAGATGGATAAAAAAATGGTGACATAGTCGTGACCAGTGAATTAAACGACATTTAATTAAAAAAACAAAATACGCTCAAAATAAAGGTTAAACCCGTTTTGAGTAGGTACCTAGTTTTATTTGAACGAAGTGACTCAACAAACTGTGTCAAGATTTCACCTTGATATTATAATCAAAGGGATATGCAAAAAGTTGATAATTAACAATGTTTTGTGGATTTTGATTTCGTTTTTAATGTCAGTGCAGTACATTGTAAATTATTGTCGTGATACTTATAATTAGACAAAATTGTTATTTATAAATATCCACCTAAGAAGCATATTGGCGTAAGTCGAACTGGGTGGTTAGGACATGGGGTGCGAGTCAGGAACCTCCGCGTGGTGCATCCCGGGCAACGTCTGCCGCTTCTCGGCCGGCGGCTAATACCTGACGAGGGAGGGCCTTGTCTGGCATCCCTCTGAATATCAGAGGGGGCCAACAGACGTGGTGTTGGTGGGCCTGATGTGCACTGACACTGCCATCAGGCAGGTAAGTAGGGTATATTTTACCTCACTTACAATCGCCGTTCTCGTAATCCCATCAGAGTGTCGTGGTCATGTCTCGCGGCTTCGTTTGGGACGGAGGGTCTTGGCTTAATCGCCCGGATTGCGAGGAAGAAAACCTCTATAAAAAATTACCCGAATCCTAAGCGGCGGCGCCCTGCGAGAGGATGCATGGCTGATGGGTTGATCAGTATTTGGTGCGGCCCCCGTCGGAGAACCGGCCGACTCTCTGACGGGTTACACTAGGCTTACCCAGGTACAGGGGGCACTGCCTGGGTGGACCGTTTGTTTCCCCCATACTCGTGGGAACAACAATGAGCAGTAATTTCCAAAAAAAAAAATCTTAGTGTAAGTCATAGTTTTAAGGAAAATGAGGAAGACAGCAAACGGGCCGATTTTCCGCCCAGTGATGGGTTGAAGGTAGACAAGATTATGGCCCTCGATGATGTCATTGGCGAGATTTCACAAGTCTCGCGCATGTCGTCTAGCGGGACTTCCGGTGAGACTGGAGGGGCGGGGAAGCGGACCTTCGGGTCCCGATTTGCGGCGTTGGAAGTGGAGAGAGCTAGTGGTGAGGTGCCGAAGCAGATTACTGCAAAAAGAGTAGCGGCTCATGGTCTGGGCCGCTCGAGAAGTGCTGGTCGGTCGATTATGAAGAAGGCGGACGACCATAAGTCTTTCTTGAAGGAAAGACAAGAACAGGGAAATGCAAAGGACGATGAGGTCGTGCTGGTTGAGGGCAATAGAGATGCGGAAGGAACCACCACGGTTGAGACAATGGACGCGGATGCGCTGAGGGCACTAATGGACAGAGGCGTGACGACAATACTGGAAGGTTTGTCGTACCTCCGGTAACCTGAAAGGGACATATATAAAGGCCCTTAAAGGTGCGGCAAAGAGCCTTAAGGAGGTGGTGGAGGCGCTCCTGGAGCGCACCACCAATGCGGAGACGGCCCGCCTAGGCCGAGAGACGAAGATTCTCCGTCAGCAATTAGACGGCCTCAAAGAGGAAGTCCTTGCGTGGCGTAGGGAGGCCAACGAGAGGCGGGCTATGCCTTCTCCTCCACCTCCCCCTCCCACTCAGACGGTACAGGTGGAGCAGCCTCCCCAGGGGTGGGAAAAAGTATTGTAGAATGCAGTGGGCAGATTGGAGCAGTCTATCCGCTCAACTGTCGGAATGGTGATTGACGCACGCTTCGACAGCCTGGAAGCGGATGGTCGGCTCTTGCCGAAAAAGATTATTCGCCCGCCCTTAGTTGGCGATAAAAGGACGATGGCTACCAAAAGGCCCAGGCCTACAGTTGGTCCTGGGCCTACTAACTCTGCTGGCTCTGTGGATGGGCCTGTGCAGGCTGGGGCGAAAAGGCCCCGATCAGTGTCCCAGACAAGGTCCGAGGGGGCGGCTGCACCCACTTTAAATCCATTGAATATGGAGTGGGCGGCTCTTCCGGGGTCCAGGGTATCACAAGCCCCCTCGGAGGCTAGAACGGAAGCCTGGACTACGGTGGTCCGGCGGCCCAGGAAGCAGAAGGCCCCGGCTGCTCCGGCATCTGCCCCTGTGCCTAAACAGAGGGCTACCAAGGGGGCCCAGCCGAAGCTGCCTTCCGTGCCGCGCTCGGCGGCCGTAATGTTTACTCTTCAGCCGGAGGCGGTGGCCGGGGGCGTAACATACTCGGCTTCTGTCCTAAAGGCACGAGAGAGTATCAAGTTGGATGAGCTGGGAATAGACAACCCAAAGCTCCGCACGACGGCAACAGGGGCCAGGCTGATTGAGATCCGTGGCCCTGATGGAGAAAAGAAGGCGGTTGGCCTGGCGACACACTTGCAAGCTGTACTATCAGGTGTTGCTGTGGTATCCAGGCCGGTCAAACGGGCGGAGGTTCGGGTTGTCGGGATCGATGACTCGGTCGACGAGGGGGAGCTAAGAGCGGGCATAGTTGGTGCGACCGGATGCGAGCCAGGCCAGATCAGGGTTGGCTCCATCCGGCAAGACTGGGCGGGGGGGAGTGGCACTTGTGTCGCTCCCAGTGGCAGAAGCCAAGAAGCTGGCCGACGTCGGGCGTCTTCTGGTTGGCTGGAGTGTGGCCCGCATACGGCCGCTAGCCGAGAAACCCATGCGATGCTTCAAGTGCATGGGCTTAGGCCACACTCGCCCAACATGTGAGGAGACAGTCGATCGGGGCGCCCTGTGTTACAGGTGCGGGGGGTCAGGCCATATGGCGTTGGATTGTGTGGTAGTTAAGCTGCACTGCGCCGCAAGTGCCGCCGCTGGTAAGCCAGCGGATCACTATATGGGGGGCGCGAGTTTTAAGCCCCCCTCTACTAAGAGGAGATCCCCTGGGACCCACTTTGTGGGACCTAGGCCGGAGGTAATTGGTACGGCCCGTTAATGAACAGAGGCCTTACCAATTACCTCCAAGCGAACTTGAACCACTCCGCCACTGCACAAGACCTATTTGTGCAATCGGTGGCGGAGTGGCGAATCAATGTTGCGGTGGCTGCGGAGCCGTACTGTGTCCCCGCCCAACCATATTGGGCGGGTGACCTTGACGGCTCCGTAGCAACTTACAGTACGGGGTCCCCCCTCTCAATTAAGGAGAGGGGTTCGGGGTTCGTGGCGGCCGCCTGGGGAGGATACGGCTTTGTGGAAGTATATTTCTCCCCAAACCGGCCCCTAAGGGAGTTCGAGGCGTTTCTCGATTCCCTGGGGGCGGCGGTTAGGCGGCTGTCACCGCTCCCTATGGTCCTGCTTGGCGACCTTAACGCCAAGTCGCGGGGATGGGGAGCGGTTGCTACGGACCCCCGGGGGGAAGCGGTGGAGGAGTGGACAGTCCAGATGGGGCTATCCCTCCTCAACAGAGGATCTGTCCACACGTGCGTGCGGCATAACGGGGGGTCCGTGGTGGACGTCTCATTTGCCACGCCGTCTGTCGCGCGCCGTGTGGAGAACTGGAGGGTTCTGGAGGAGGTGGAGACCTTTCCGATCATCGCTATATTCGGTTCGAGGTCTCCACCTCCCAAGGGGAGCTGGTGCACCGTCCCCGTGGGGGGACGGCGTTCCCCAGATGGGTTCTTGGCCGCCTCGACCGAGAGCTGGCGGAAGAGGCGGCCATTGTCCAGAGCTGGCGAGCGCCAGCTCCGGGGGCTGAAGATATCGACGCGATCGCAAACCGTTTCCGTAGGGCCCTTACGGCGGTTTGCGACGCGTCGATGCCGCGGGGCAACAACCGTCCGCAAAACAGGCGGGCCGGGCCAAGGACGAGAGATGGGAGGAGCTTCTTAGGACTCTGGATCGGGATCCATGGGGGCGCCCTTACCGGATGGTAAGGAAAAAGTACCGGGGGCAGGCGCCCCTTTTAACAGAAACAATGGATCCAGAGGTCCTTAAGAGGGTCGTGGCCACACTGTTGCCCGACCCTCCGGTGCTCCTTCCACCTCCCATGATCAATGCGGGCTTTGTTGCGGAGGAGCTAGCACTGCCCCAGATCGTTACTGATGATGAGATGGGGCGGGTGGTGCAGCGCCTTCGCAAGAAGCGGAGGGCACCTGGCCCGGACGGGGTTCCGGGCCAGTTATTAGGAGTGGCGCTGGGCCACATGGGGGAGAGCATCGGTAGCTGTTCGACCGGTGTTTGTTGGTCGGATGGTTCCCGAAGCTCTGGAAGGTGGGGCGACTCTGCCTGTTGCCGAAGAAGGGTCTCCCTCCGGACTGCCCGTCCTCATACCGGCCCCTGGTGTTGCTGGATGACACGGGGAAAATGTTGGAAAGAATAATATCCTCCCGTGTCATTCGGCACATGGAGGAGGTGGGGCCGGTCCTCTCGGACTGGCAGTTCGGCTTCCGGAGAGGGCGCTCCACTTTCCACATCTCGCAGAAGGAGGCCGCGGAGAGGGTTCGTGAAGGGGATCCCCTGAGCGGCCCTCTCCGCCAAAGAAGAACGGGTGGCAGGAGGAGGCGGTTCATCCGCCAACTCCCGCCACCCTAGCCGAACCAGAGGAGACGGGTCGGGGGGCCCGTCTTCTCATTGCACTGGTTCGGCGGACGGAGGAGACGGCTAGGGTGTACTGAGCCGTCTCCTATTTAGGCCGGGGCCCGGTTCAGCTGGGACGGCCGCCGGGGCGGCGCGGCTGTATGCTAGCGCAGTGCCCGCGTCGCCCTAGTATGGCGGCGGATGGTACACCGTGGAGTTTTAGTGAGTAGGAGTCTCACATAACCACTCGTCCCCCCGGGCGGGTGTGTACCCATGATGGGTTTCTCCACGTTAAAAAAAAAAAAAGGGTGGTTAAGACTTACAGCTGTCCGCTTCTCATGTAGAGATATATTAATTAAAAAATTGGAGTCTGTTCGCAGATTTCGAGGTTTTATGTGTTGTAATTATAATTTACTGGGACGTTAATGACTTCATTACACACCGTACCTGTTTTTTTAGTAACGTCTGCTCTTTGAACACAAATTATAAATAATTAATTAAATTAAATGAAGCTTATAAATTATTATGACGTAAGATATTATAAGTTCGCCAAACATACCTGAGTTTGTCTATTTCTTTGGCACGCTTTGTAGCCCAAACGGCTTGATAGATTTTATCATACGAGACGTTCTTAGATTCGTCTTATTTGTGGGAGTGACTATTAGGCTATATGATATTCAATTACGATGCTTGGGAATCATATAAAAACAAATATGTATATTTCAAGTGAAATGTTTTTGTTGCAGTCGCATTTTTTAACAACAATAATAAAATGTTTTGCTTTCAAATAAATATATTGCATAAAATATACGTTCTAAAGTTAAAACTATATAATATCTTATTTTAGTTGCAAGCTAAGAAAAGGTTTTGTAAATTATAAAGCGTACAGAATAAAATTATTACGTCAGCACAACAAAGCGATGCTTAATCTCACCGCGATATGTTTTTCATCACAATATGCGAATTTAATTCAAACATGTACACATTACCGCAATGTGGAGAGGAATTTAAATTATTTATGTTTGTACACTTATCATCCAGCAGGTGGCTCTTGAAAAAATTTTCACATCATATCTATAGAAATAAAAATGAAATGTTGTTCGTTGGTAAGTGTATAATAACTTAAGGACGGCTAGACCGATTTGGCTAACGGTTTTGTAACGAAGTTACTTATCGCAGGGTGCGAGCTGTCGAAAAAAGTGACCGATACGATCGACACTAAAAAAAAACATATATATATATATGTTAGGGATTACAAAATATCCGTGGTTATTTTATTTATTTATCTGCAACACATAATAACATCATAGACAGCTTAGTTATGGATAGACTGTGACACCACATCTAAGTTGTCAGTTTTTAAAAAATGATGAAAGCTGTCAGTAGTGCGTTCGATTGAGTTTGACTCACTTCATCTCGACACAGCGCCCGCGCCAGGTGTGCGCACTGACTAAATAAAACCGAAATGGCAGATGCCTCCAGCGAACACATAGAGGCCAATCTTTTCCCATCTGCGACATATATATATAATTTACAAAACTACGATAGACATGAGACATGAGACATGGAAGTTGACATGAAAGACATAAAAGAGAGACATGAAAGATGTCAAGATTGAGTTTATCAAAAGGGAATTTAGCTATTTATTCTGAAGAAATATTTAGCTCTATCTGTTAATAATACATAAAACCTTCATTCTATACCTACTCGTTGAGTATAATAACTATAAAAATATCGTTACACGTAATTCTTTGTGTAGCCAAATTGCTTTTATTTATAAAGGACACGGCGCGGTGTAATGACTGTCTACAGTAATTAATGCTGCTAAATATCAAAGTAATAATGTTTTATGATGAGAAGATAGTAAATGGCAGATCATTTAATATGTAACTTGTTTTTCTCCACGACTCTGTCCCGTTGTCTTAAAAAGGAAACTACTCGGGCACCACCTATTGGGAAATTATTGTATTAATTTAGAAAACTTTGCGGGTGGGTGTACGTGCACACAAAAACTCGGCAATGTTTCGTTCGCAATAAGATAAATAGCTTAGGAACGCATAGGGCACGAACACACAAATGAATAAAGATGTATTAAGCGTAACTTTACAGTAGTTTGCTTTGTTTTGTTTACAATTTTGTAATTATTTTTGGTTTGATGAGTATGTCATGAACAAAAATGAAACACTTTTCGATATTCAATTTCACAAATTATTTTCTTTCATTTTTTTATCCTACTAATATTATAAATGTGTAAGTTTGTATGTTGTGAATGTTGACAGAATAAGAAATCGTGTAATAAGAGAGCTTCGTGGTGTGAAAGAAGATATAGTCACACGGATTGAGAAAGGGATGCTTAGATGGTTTGGGCATGTTGAGAGGATGATTGAAAGAAGAATGACTAAACAAATTTATGGTGCGAGTGTGAAAGGAATCGTTGAAGAGGAAGGCCTAGACGAACATTTATCGATCAAATCGGAGACGTTCTGAAGAAAGGTAAGGTCAAGAGTACTCTAAACCGACGAGCATACATGAAAAGATTAATGACTGTCGAAGAAGCGAAAGAAGTATGCCAGGATCGTAGCAGGTGGAAGGACGTGGTCTCTGCCTACCCCGTTGGAAAATAGGCGTGATTTATGTATGTATGTAAGTATGTATGTTCGGATGTTTGTTATTCAATCACGCAAAAACTTCTGAATCGATTTGGATATGAAATATGAATCACCGTTTATACCTTGGATTAATACAATGACACCTTTTAAACCGGCAAATTACATATTTTTAATTGCTATCAGGAACCAATTCTGAAGTCCACTCAAATGAAGCAAAAGCTAGTTGATAATATGGTTAAAATCAAAAGAAATCTAATAACGTATGTTATACATAACCATGATTTAAAAATATTTGCTTAAGTACGCGAGTTAGAGTTTATACTTATTTAAAGAGTCAATATCTGGGCGACCGAGTTGTGCTCGGTGTTTTATAACCAAAAAAATAAAACACCACCTTTATAATCTTGGAATGTATAACATTATCTAAATGCAAAGTTTCATTGAAATCGTAGGAGCCGTTTCCAAGAAATCAATTACATATATATATATAAAAGAATTGCTCACTTAATATAATAAGATATTCGATGTTATGTGACGTATACCATCAAGTTTGACGATCGTCCCCACAATAGAAGAAGAGTTTTATAGCAAGAAACCTCTCACAGTGTCGACTTTTTAAATATGTTTACGCATCGTTAAAATTCATTTTCGTCAATCAAAACAAGACAATTTTATAAGTTCCCTGATATATCATCGAAGTTGAAGATCCAATGCCAATGAAATTAAAATAAGCCCACCCTTAAATTTTCTCCTTTCCAGCATAAAAATAATCATCGAAATCGGTTCATAAACAAATAAGTTATGGCGGAACATCCATAAAAAAACCATTATATGTATTCGAATTGAGAACCACCCTTTTTAATCGACTTAAAAAAAGACGCGCAGGTATCAATGCGAATGTATGTTTTTTTGCATTGGCATTGAATATTAGACTTCGATGATACATCAAAGAACTTCTCAAAATCATTGTACAGAAGTATAAGTAGACAAATTATAGTACAGTAATTCATAAAAAGAAGTGTTCGTAATGGTCAGCTTATAGTGTGTTATTGAGTGGTATTTAATTTAATACGATGACGTGTAACCAAACCATGTCATGTGTGGTCGCGTTGAATGACATTCACCATGACGCGGTAGATGACCTTGCATCAACTTCCTGGAGTGAAAGGCGGGGCAGACATCAACAAAGTATAGTTTTGATTTGAAATTATTCGAAATGGTATAATGGATATTTGGTTTGTTGCGTTTCGGGATCACACATTGTATGAACAGTTCTGAAGAGGCTTGCAGGGCAGCACAGTGTTGTCAATTTGCTGTGCTATTTTAATATTAAAAAAAAAAACAAGCAAAGAAACTTGTGGTTACCTGTGTACGCTTGGCGAGAGTTTTTCAACTTGAGAGTAGCCAGATGGGAATTCGAAAAAGCCCTATGCTATGGTTTCATAACAATACTAAATTCCCGATGACTGCGATATTTTCCGAACCGGCGGTAGTATTTGATATTCATAAGTGCCTTCTTAGGGCCTAGATTGAATATAAAGATTTTTTGATTTTGATTATGATGTTTTCCTTTACCGAATGCCCAGGCTTATTGTAGGATTCCAACCCACGTCAATCGACGCAGTGTCCAAACATTCTAACGCTGAGCCATTATCTTCGCAATTATTGTTATTATAGTTATAGTGTCAGTATTGTTTAACTTAATTGGCAGTGTGGGCGAGGTACATTGGTCGTAGAACGGATGGCTGATGGGCTGAAGAATTTTCGAGTAGCGTCAGATAATGCAGCTTGAGCAAAGCCACCATAAAGTAAACCGAAGAATTGGTGGAGGTTGCTGAAACTCGCTTTATACGAACGTCGTAGTACCGGTCGTTGTTGCGATCTTTGTTCTTACAAAACAGCATCTCTATTTGAGATTCCTTTCATGCATCTCTTTAAATGATAAAACCTAATTTATTTACCGACTTCAACAAAAGACGGGAGGTATTTTTGTTATGAATGTTCAGCCATAACTTTGTTTATGAACCGATTTGGATGATTCTTTTTTTGTTAGATAGGGGATACCTCAAGGGTGGTCCCATTTTAATTACATTAGCATTCGATGTTCAAATTCGAAGATACACAAGGAAACTCTTCAAAATAAATATTTGTCTTGTGCTAATTACTATATTTACAAGCTATTAATTTTCTCTAACTATTTAATATTATACAAGGTAAAACGCACGTAACCTATTAATTGAGATGATTCCAATAAGCCCAATAAATCTGCTATAAGTTGTGAGCAGTTAGGTTTCCTACAGATTCCAGATGATGCTGCAGCATCAGGTCAAGGTTTTAATAATATCTTTGAAGTAACAGAATACCAAATCTTGACTCAATTAGAGCTGCGGAAGATGCCCACATCTATCTATCAATTACAAAAGAGCTGATGACCTTGAAACGACTGAACCGATTTTGATAAAACATGTTTAATAACTACCACAAGAAAATTTGCTTTCTAATTTTAAAAAACGCAATCAGATCGCTTCTCCCGTTTAAGATCTACGGTGCCACAGCCAGACAGACAGACACACACACATACAGAAAAAGTGGTCAAACTTATACCGCCTTTTTTGCGTGAGGTTTCAAAAATGTATTGTTTTATATGTAGTAAGCTGTTAAAATATTATTTTTTTTAAATGTTTACACAAACGCCTACTAACCAGTTGCTAGCAAAGAAGTGCTACATTCAAACAACATTGACGAGAACTAACTTTTCCTTATGTAATTCTATTTCTTAGTTACTTTTTTATTCAAAAACAAATAGCTCTTAGCACAATATTTCAAAGTAACTATTTTAAACGTTTTAGTTTTTCACTTTTACCTTCTACTCAAATGGGTATTTTATATGTACATATTTTATCTTGTAATTTTAATTTTTAGCTCCATTGCGTACCAGCCAAGAGCTATATAGAAATAAAATAAATGTATGAGAAATTTATACGTCCCTAAATAAATATACATGAATGGAAATACAAAAATGGTTCTGTTTCACGCGAAGAAAAAATATAAAGTGTATTTGTCTCTAAACTCAGCTGAGAGAGAAAAGAGATGATGCGTGATATTTTTTTATATATCATAAATTAACTTTTTAAACCAAAAAATTCTTTAAATCATTAAATATTGGAGTTAAAATTAAATGTTTATATCTCCATAAGTTGTGTTGTAATTTAAAAAAGTACAATCCAAGCTCGCTTCTAACAAAAGTTATTTCTGTTCTACGTGGGAGCTCGGTCTATTTTCGCACCTGAGCTTAGGAGAACTCTGCGTGTGTTATGATATCCTAGTACCAATGGTGTGAAGTGTGACGTAATGGACCCGAGACTATCTTTGTCACACGACGAAATATTATTTATTTATTATATACGATTTTTATTACTGAGTAATTTCCCTTTTTATATAAAACAAGGGTGGCAAACAAGCTGCCGTTTGATGGTAAGTGGCTACTGAAGCCTATGGACGCTTGTAATGACATAGTTATCACTAGCGCGTTCCTCACCTTGCGAACCCCCTTATTCCAAAGAGTTCTGAAACACTACTCATCACAGAAACAGAACATTATTTGGTTATTTGGCTGCTTTCTTCTGTAGGGTAGAGTATAACGGTGAGTGATTATGAGATATACTAATGCAATTATTCTTAGCTAGTCGGTATACAAGTTCTTGTAAAGAACATCTTTGTTTACGAATAAACACGACTATTTTTTTTTAGCTCTTCATACAAGTTTTTATAAAATTACTTTGTATATGACAGAACGAGAATTAGACTAATTAGTAATGTCATATTCGATTATGATCACCATTCATTCCACCAGTTGGACTGGCCCAAATAGAGACAAATCTACCCTATACTCTACCTTTCTTATATACTTTCACCATTTTCATTTTTATATTTATGACTAGCTGTGCCCCACGGTTTCACCAGTGTTAATTTTAAACGACAAACATCGCCAATGCACCCGTGTAGGCAATTGTTTAAACTATGTGTAAAACTTTCTTCATTTTTATGAGGAATAAAATAATTTTTCAAATTATAGTATAGCCTGTGTTATTTATTAATACAGTAGCTTTATATTGGTGAAAGAATTTTTAAAATCGGAATTTTAGAATTTTTAAAACAAACAAAACATCAAATCTTTTCTTTCTTTCCAATATTGTAAAAACTTAAATAATAAATCTATACGTACAAAAACCATACAGCGAAAGATAACCTAATTTATTCCCTATATGCATTCCCGCATTACTTACCCTTGCCACAAATTAAATTTATTACGGAACGTTGTATCCGTTTTCCGGTTAAATGGGGTTCCTTGAATGTCACAAATAAGGTTAGGAGTACTAGGAAAACAAAGGCAACTAAGATATAAAGGTGATTCGATTGCGCGACTAATGCTTGAAACTTGAAAATGAATTCTAGATATAGAGAGCTTTTTATCCACAGTTCCGCGCTTTTAGCTGAGTTTGTTTTATAAATATTTCTTCAGAATTTAGAGTTAAAAGAAGCACATAGGAGTAACTTAATAATGTATAGTATTTCTGACTTGCGTTTTAATACTTTTAAGATTGATTGAATATTATTATCGTCTACATAAATGTAAGAAATCTCAAATAAAAATGTTATTTATATACTTGTGAGTTTCTTATAAATAAAAAAAAATGAAACCCAGAATGTACTCACTGTATGAATTTTAAAACAAATAAATAAAAAAATAAAAAATAAACCTACGCGATCTTTGAATTCTCGTATGAGTATTAATTAACTTTTAACGAAAGAAAAAATTAATTACCAAATAAAAATATTTAACAGTAAAAAATTATTGCGACCGTTTGTTTCATTCATAGTGAAAGTTTTCCTTGAATTTCAGCAATAAGGTTATATGTACCAGGATTTTATGAGTTCATAAGGGATGTTTTGTTATGGTGTAGCGTTTGTATTAGGAAGTTATTAGACACTTGTTTGATTGAACACAGTGTAAATTAGTTATATTTATATTTTAAACACTTTGATAATTATAACATTTCTAAATATTTTGTAAGGTAAATAATTTTAAATTTGACTGACGCTTATAATTTTCAATTTTACTGATGTTGTGATTCTGCGACCGAATGTAATTATTTGACAATTAAATTTTACTCAAATTTATTATATGTGCACGTTTTTTCTTTTTCTTTGTAAGATGCCATTGATCTATTACTTAAAAGTAAAGATTATATTAAAACTGTTCAAGAAATTTTCAATGAACATATTAAGATAATTATGATGAAATAAAATACACTGTAAAGCAAATTACTCCGAAAAATCGGTGATAATCTGCAAAGACTATATTAAGTCTAAAATACTATAAAGATTTATATTTTTCACTCGTGTGCATATATTTCAAATTTACCCAATTAAAAATTACACTATTGTGCAAGTCTAACGCGTATAATGGGAACTTTTCATTTTTCAGACTGCTTGACGCTTCCCAATTTAGCTTTATACCTGTTCTTCGCGCACCCCTATTTTTGGCAGATGCTTGTCTCGCTCCCGCCTGTTACTTTCCCAGCTTTCCTTGACGCTCGGGCATGCGCAGTGCGTCTCGACGCACGTGTTAAAACTACTGCTGATCATTCATGATCGCCTGGTATCAGGCGCGCCTAGGGCGGCAGCGTCGCGCCGCCGCCTAAAACGTTACGGCCACCCAAGCCTTCCCGCCCGCCCAGAAACGAAGTCGACAGCTTGCGACACGGTCCGCTCCCGAGCTCTTGGGAAGATATCCACGTGCGAAAGTTACGCGCGGGTTTTAGTTTTATTAATTTTTAAAAATTGCCATTAACCTTCACTGCGATTCTTACCAGAAAATCCTAACTCCCCAAAACTTTTTGTATCATAATATCCTGTCCAGTCTTCTTCTGTATTTCTAAATTTCAGTTTCTGGTTAGTATTTTGGTGAGTGTGTTTGTGTCGCAGGGTCTGGTTGATCTGCTGATGATCTCGGCCTGATCCGGCGTCGAATTCCAGTTATGAGGAGATATTCTTCAATGTCAGGTAAGAAGTGAAAAGTTTTTTTTTTTCAAAAATAAAATTTCTTCATTTTATATGTTGTTGTTTATATTTTTATTTTCAAATGATTCGTTATAGAAATGTATTTATTCAAATACGAGATTTTTTAAGTATTAGTAATTAATGGTATAAAATATATTATAAAAAAATATTATTGTAAGAAATATATTAAAAGTGATTTGCTTCACCTCCTAACTAAAATAGTTTTTTTTTTATATATTATAATAACTTCGCTCACGTTTCTCATTTTTGTGACGTTAGGTGCCAAAGGGTTACTTTTCCTAACAAATATTTAAAAAAATAAAACGCTGGAAATTCTAATTCACTCATAGTCAATTTTACCAACAATAAATAAGTCAATAAACATTTACTGTAATGTCAAAACCTACTAGAATATTAATTGCAATAGCACAAGTATTTGATTTGGATTTGCAATCGAATTATTACGAAATCATTATCGGAAATACAATTCTCCCTTCATGTATTTCACATGATTACGCATCAATCAAAACTTTCAATATAACCGAGAATACATCTTACTTGATTAACCAAAACGCTATTATCATTCATAAGGGCCGAGATAACCCTATCTATCCCTTCTCACGGTTCCGTGCACCAAGCTCGTACATAATGCAACCGTTGAGAAGTTGGCAAACACAAATAAAGTGGCGCGCGTGGTGGGAGGGTTTTATATACGTGCACTTGAAAAGATTCTGCATTAGACATGTTCTAGCCTAAGGATGTTAAAATCTGTTTTGCATTCTGTTTAAACGTCTCCACATTTTGAACTGAAATATTACGTACCTACATAATAATTAGTTTATATGAATATTAACTTATATAAAATAATGATGGGGCTGTTTTACCCGACTGAGTTGCGATCACTACGCATGTGGTGGAAAGCCCGTCATAGTGACTCACTTTTGCGTATCGCGTTTCGGGATCAGCCTGTGCATATACAGTTAAATTAATGCATCGCCGTTGTGTTACGATTGTACTATGTCCATCAGGGACAGTACCGTCAAGTTGCCGAAATATTATAACAAAAAGAAAGAACAAGAAAAATCATAAATATTTTTTTAAGTACATATTAGAAAACTCAACGTCTCTCCGTCCGTTTACGTTATTTTCACCCAAAAATCATCTATGACTTAAAAAAAATCATAGCTATGTTATCTGGCTTGGATAAAGGATTTATTTTATTAGATAAAGTAACATACGAAATAAGCAGCGCGATAATAATGAAATAATTCGGAAAAAGATGATTTTGGGGCACTTCAATAGCTTATGCTGAGTAAGCCATAAGAGATATAAAAAAATTAATGTATAACATAAATGTAGATATTAAAAATACCTACAAAAAATACAAGACCAGCATAATATGTTTACCATCTAAGGATCACTCACAATAAACATTTTTGTCTTTAAACAATCGGCAAACAATTTTCACATATATTTTTTTAAACTGGTTCAGTAACATTTATTAAACTCATCGTCTGAAGTTAGACAATGATAATATTATGTTGCTACCACTAGGGACTGAGTTGTAACGGCTCTAATGTTAGTGCGTGGTGCCAACCACAAAAAGAAACTGTACGATAAACATAAAGATGCCAAAAAGTCGATCTCAAAATATACAGACTCCAAGCAGAACTACTCGTAGTTGTGAATACTGTACCTACTGTATTTTTTTTCCCAAATTTCCTGATAGACATTATTTAAAGGATCATGAATTGCCTTTTTTTCTGTCTCGTTTGATTGTTGGTCCTGGGATTTTTCTCAAAAATTAGTCATGCGATTTTATAAAAAGTAACATACGGCAATCTTCTGGCATTCTTTAACAAATAGGTTATAAGAATGTGACGGTGAAGGAAAACATCGTGAGGAAATTCAACGCTTCAAAAAAAAATTTCTCTTATTAGCATTGAATGTGAGAAAATATAGAACTGTTGATCATATTTTAATGAAATTTTGTATAAAGAAAAATATAGTATGTTATTTCAAATTTGATAGATTATAATAATTATTTATTTATTTATTTACACACTATGCGTTAAATACGCAATTGCGGACTTAATGCCTAAGGCATTCTCTGCCAGTCAACCATTAGGTGATGCAGAGATAAATATTGGTAGGTGTAAAAGGTAAGGGGGTTTATTGAAATTATGTTTAACCAATTTAAAATCACAATATATAAATAAAATATCAACACCAAAACATAATATATATAAGACATATATAATACATATATACTACACATATACAATACATACACATAACAACATCATACATAAATAAAAATATAATTAGTCAATCAATCAATCAATCAATAAATCAATAATACTTTTAGAAACAGTAAAAAAAATAGCAATAAATTATATTTTTGTTAAAACTGCTTAACAGCTCTTTATGAAATTTTGTACACGGTTTGCTTATCTTAGTGATCAATTGAAATCCTAAAAAAGGTTTTTTTTTTGGTTAATTCTAAAAATTTTGTACACGAGAAGTATAAGTCATTCCACGAATGATGGGTTATGAGAATTATCATTAACATTTTTGGAAATCCGAAAAAAAATAATTTCCAAATATTAATACTTAAAATTTCCTTAATTCTTAACCGATTTTCATGAAATTTTGTATACAGGGTGTATAAGCAATTCCATAATTGATAGGCTATAAGAATTGTCAAAAATATTGTTAAAATTAAATTTATGTTAATTGTCAACTGCTATTGACAAAATTACGTAAACGGAATTCATTCATACGTGATTTCATAATAAATAATGATAGGTTATATGTAACAATCGTCAAAAATAATTTCAGAAATGTATTTTAAAAAAGAAATTTTGATAATTTTCAACCAATTTTTTTGAAAATTGTACACCGGTATTACATTACATTACGTCCATCGTCAATTGACAGACTACCTACTATGAATTGTCAATAATATGAGTAAAAATAAAATTACGGGATGAAAATAATTACTGCGTAACAAACTAATGCGGAGCAGCAGGTTTACTGCTAGTATACATTTTTTACTCCGTTGATTTGGATGAAATTTTGTATTTCAATAATGTTTTTTATTCGGAGTTTACCTAGGTAAGTGTTTTTCTTTTTTAAGATTCCGAGCAAAGGTCTGTCGCCCAGATATTTATCAATAACTAGCCGACCCGCGTAACTTCGTCTGTGTCACATAAGAGAGAGAGAGAGAGGGATAAAGAGAGTGGGACGTAGGCTCAGACAAATAACGAATGTCGTAGGTACCTACAATATAATTTATAGGTGCCGCCCGCTTGCCACATTATTTCGCCAAAATGCAGGCGTGGTACTTGATTATTTTGGTGCGAAGTTATTTTAAAACTGCAATGTCTCCTAAGATATTGATTGAAATCAAATGATGTATAGGGAAATTTGGTCCAAAATTAAATACTTATGATGAATAACGTATTTATTTCGATAATGATTGATAATATGATTATAAAAACGCCTTCGCAAATAATGCATTATTTTAGAACAAATTTTATTACCATAAAAAAGGTTATATTGCATCAACCTTAAAAGATAGACACATGCTATAGCGGACTTTTTTTATAACTTTTTAAGAAAAAACAATTTTGTCTGACATCATTGTTACGTAACATTAACCATTTACGCAGCGTACGCAATGAAAACTTTCAAAAGGAATAAATTTTCCCTGTTTTGCAACATTTTTCATTGATGCTCCGCTCCTATTGGTCGTAGCGTGATGTTATATAGCCTATACCCTTCCTCGATAAATAGGCTATCCAACACTAAAATAATTATTCCATTCCAACCAGTAGTTCCGTAGATTAGCGCGTTCAACCAAACAAACAAACCCTTCAGCTTTATTATATTAGTACAGATTAAGAGTAAAATTGAAGTAACTAAACGAAAATTATGACTGCGTACTAGAAGCGTTCGTAGCCGCGGGGTACATTGTAAATAAAGGTAAACTGAATATAGCGCGGTCTAGGATCTGGAAATACTGAACGCGAGACCTTCATTACCTAGGTAAATGAAACAAGACCGTTTTCTACTAAAACAATACAGTGTTACGTTGTCGGTGTAAGTAAATTAATTTAAAACTAATTTGTACTGGTAAAATTGATTGGAATCGGTTATCATTAGACATAACTCAAATTGTCATTTTATAAGGTCAAAGGAGTCAAAGAATTTTTACATTCGCTTATACCTACCACAGACGTTTCATGGCGATTTAGAATGATCGAATTATCTTTTGTATTGTAAACTGGCAAACCCGTTCATGAGTTGCTGTACCGTTTTGTAATCCATAAGGAACCAATGATCTGATAGTTACCCAACTTTACAGGATCACCCTGAAAATACCATCAAAATCGTTCCAGCCGTTTTGGAGTCCATATAGAATAAACATATAAACAAAAAAAAGTAAAAAAAATAGTGCGTTTCGGGACGCTTGACAGAAGTGATAACTTAATCAAAAATAAAAAAAAGTCCAAACGAAAGAGAAGCCGGCGAGGACTCGAACGTGGACTTGGGCCATAGCAGTCATGCTTACGACAGCTAGGCTACGAGCATGTTGTTAATATTGATTGAAACTATGCTACTATTAATGGTGCCGTAACGCGTTACGTTACGAAGCGGTTTACGCTCCCATAAGAAGTTATCACTTCAAAAAAAAAAAAAAAAAACTTAATTTTTGTGTTAATAGAAGGAGAATTTCAACATAATATATAAAAAAATCATAACTTTAAAACTACTAGGCCTAGGACAATAAATTATTGTGTCAACCTCTATCACCATCATAGCCTTAATCCATTCCATACGGGACATATGGACATAAGAAGACAATAATGTTTAGAAAAATCTAGCGATATCATAAACTGTCGGTAGCTTGTGAACGGACACTAAAATTTACAGTTTTATGGTTACACTTTCATAGGTTTATAAACTTACTGGATTGTTTAGATTCGGTTGAAACTGTGATAATAACGTACGAGCCGAAGCGGTTCGAGGCAGAAGCCGGTGAGTCCTAGCAAAATAAGCCGTTGAAAATTCACATTTTTCAAATACCAGGAACATGATTTTGCTTAGTTAAACGGACAATCTATTGACAGTTTCTAATCTCAGTAGAATCTTTTTATACTATCAGGTTCGTACAATTTTCCGTTAGCATTTAAAAGGTATATTTCCTGTCTGAGACGTCATCACCCATTTCGGAGTGACTAAGTATAGAAATTTGGATTTTGCAGTGGATGTTAACTGTATTCCGTTTATATTGTTCATCAAGCGATTTCTTTAAATTCAACCTCTTAGGGTGTGCTAGAAGGTGGGAAAGTTTTTATTAGAAATCATACTTTTCGGGTTAGACTTATTAAAAAATAAATTATACTAATCTACTTGATCAAAAAGCTAGTGTTTAGGTGGCAGGCAAGAGAATACATCGGTCTCAATTATTGGTCAGACTTAATATTTACGATAATTCGATTTAACTTATTCTAAATTTACCAACGTAATACCTAATTAAAAACGTAATACGCTTCTCAAATTATAAGCATATTAACGGACAGACAGAGATACTACGTGTAAAAATTATCGCTTAAAATTATATGAATCATTCGCTATTTCATATGATTTGTAGCAATCATCATATTTGTAATTTGTTTTTGTTTTTGTTTGGGTTGTGCTGCGGCATAGTTTAATAAAGTGTGCATATCTGTATAGATACTTCACACAGTCCTTAACTTGTTATGTATTTGTTATTGTAATGTTCTGTGAATGTGTCATTGATGTGATAATAAATAAATAATATGTAATGTAAAGGAGGAAAAGTGTAATTAATGTAACAGTATTTCTAGTAGGCAGGTAGGTAACATAATGTAATACGTCAACCAACCTTCTGAATTTAGTCTCATTATAAATTCATACACTACTTACCTGTTAACGTTAACTTTAACCTATTCCTTTTATGTATATGATCATATGGTTTTTACTTTCAAGGTTGCTAGAATAACTTATATTAATATACATACTAAGAATAGGTACATAAAACACTCCTAGAATAGCATATACGCATTTTTGACATACTCAACACATAATGTAGGGAAAATATACATAGTCGCCACTAAAATCTCCAACCCAAACAAACAGATACCCTGTAAAAAAAACACAAAGGGATTCGGAAGGCGACTTGGTAATTATAATACACATACCATTTCCATTTCTTTATTTTCTCGATGACAGTTCCTGTGAAAACTTGAACAAGCGTATTTTCTACACTATGTATGCATTATTTTATAAAAATATGACATTTACACACGTACAAGGTTATACCAGAGTCGGAGAAACTGATAGGAATGTAGCTATATCGATTAACGTAACACGATAATAGACCCGATATTTTTTTACAAAATGTAAGAAACTAAACTACTGTACTTTTGTACAAATTTATTAACTAATATTATATTTCATTACATGATACACGTGTTAATTCTTGATTGATAATGTCAACTTCTTCAAAAATTTCGAAGCTGTTGTAAAATAAGTAAGTATAGGTAGGTACTCGACAATGAAACGAAATAATTATAACGACAAGTAATCTTTATTTATTTATTTTAATCTAAATCAGATGAAGCGTCACTGTCACTCGATGATTATTACTTATTTGTTCACAACACTACAACTATCAAATTATAACTGTCATCGAGAAAATAAAGAAATGGAAATAGTATAACATACTAGCAAGGCCGGCAGACGTTGCTCTGTCATTTCCGAAAGTTAATGGCTCGACCACAACGCCACCTACCGGATCCTAACATATCTTAAGTGAATATGAATTCAATCGGTGAAGTCGCTCAGAATTTATAGAACCACTAACAGACACAAATAAAACTGTGAGACATAGCTAGTTTTATATATGAAGGAAATATCACAAGAGTAATTAGCTTTAAAAATAATCATTTCACTTGAATGATGCAGCTGATTCTAACTAGTTTATTACCAGAGATCGGAATAGGCAGACTACATTTGCCTAAACTTGGAAGAACAGTGGCGAAATTTGGAGACTTCCTTACGACAATTTTTTTTTTACAATTATAATAAAAGATAATGCACCAAATAATTTAATAAATAGTATAAATAATATTTATTTATAATATTATAATTATATTATATCATATAATATATGTATTATAAAATTTGTTTTTGTTGAAGATTTTTCTTAACATGAATAAGACGTATTTGTTTGCAGCATTACAAAAATGCCTTAAAATTATAATGTTTGTGTAAGTTAAATTTAAGTTAACTAAGAATTGAATCAACAATATATTTTTGTACGAGCTACATTACAGTCAAAAAACTACGGTGACGAACATGTGCCATCTTTAAATAGGCATTGTATAGTTACTGGCCTCCATAAATAAATATCACTTCACCCTTATTTAGATATAATATAGGAAGGAAGGAACACTTGAAATTAATAAAAACGTAATATTGTACAGAAATAAATGTTTTTATAATGATGTTTCTAATATATTACGAAATTTCTCCTTGTTGTTCATCTGTGTGAACAGAAAATTTGTTTTATTAAGTAATGTTGTTAGAGTCTCTAACTTCGTAGTTGTCGCCTGGGGTCGGATCCTGGAAAATTAGACATTATGGATTATCGCCTCTAACTTACGAGAAGTTAATATTTCTCTTTGGACATGTTTGGGAACTTTTATGTTATAATTCTATATGATAAATATATTATTAGTCCGTTTTGTTATTCTTTAAATTAAAATAATTTGTACATATGAGAAGTGAGAACAATTATGAAAGGCTAAACGTGTGCGTTGGCGGCGCGGTGTTTGTCGGATAAAATTAACACGGGTGAAACCATGGGGCACAGCTAGGATATAATAATTTGTATTTGACGCTTCCATGACAAATCAATAGTATCATACTTATCTATATATATGTATATATATACATAGTATAACATGAAGTCGTTACTCGCTTTCTATCCCCTATGTACGCTTAGATCTTTTAAACTAAGCAACGGATTTTAATGCGGTTTTCACTAACATTTATAGATTTTTTTACGGAAGGTTTATATTTACAATACATTAAATTAAGTTTTTTGTATACTAAAGAAAATATAATTATTTGTAATCAAGTCATCAAAAAATGATTTTCGGGCGCTTACATGGCTTACTTTAGGTAAACCTTATGAGATACATCAAAATAATGTTCTAAAGAATTGTAGTGCTTCAAACCGTCTAGAAAAAAGTTAGCGACGGAATATATCTATCTCCTAAGGTTGACCCACAGTTACCATTTTTATCTTCAACATAATAATATGAAATATTACGTTATTTGCGAAGCTATTTTGTCTAATTCAGTATTATTCTTTATGCAGATGCGTTTATTAGTTAACTTGGCCATTTAATGTAGATTAAATTTGTCCTTTCCAGTTTTCATTTAAATTAAAACCGTAGAAGATATCAAGAATTCAAAATTACGCGCGATCTAAGAAATCCCTCTCAGCAAAACCGGTCGCGATCGAGTAAAAATTATCAATCAATAATAAACAGTATGTTTATTTGTAAATATGAAGTTACATAACATACCATCCAGCCGGTATCCTCGAAGTGTTAGGCAGAGGTGTGCACCCACAGTTCGCTAGGTGTGTTTTAGGTCCCATGTAATAGGAGGCGAGTCTATAGCCATTAATCGGGCACAAAGCCAGACTCCAAGCTGCTACTGAAAATTTCATAGAAAACCCCAATAACACTTTGCTCGACCTTGAGAATAGCAGTTGTGTTTAGGACCATTAGTCTAATAAGGCAGGTATGAACCATCAATATTAAAGCGATAAACTCTAAATAAGGCTTTTTAAAGTGTAAAATACACCACTTTGTAAATTGTACCCGTGCGAAGCTGGGGCGGGTCGCTAGTATATTATAAAACAAAGTCCCCAGAACTGTCTATCTGTCTGTCTGAAGGTTTTCATCAATGGACGGAGTGATTCATGAGGAAGGTGTAGGTGTATAATTCAAGTCCAATAGAGTTATATGTATTACTCTGCTACCCGTGCAAAGTTGCTTTCTAGTATTAAATGAAAAACTCAAATTTTAGAGGCTTTTGTTAATGAATTTCTGATTTTGAACGGTAAAAATACTCAAATAAGATTGTTATTTGATTACAAACTTACAAGGATCGTCACACTAATTAAGGATATTAAGAGGTAAGTTACATTCGATGACCCAAATAGGAAGACGGCCGATTTCGTGACCGGGATTAATATCATAAGTTTAATTAATCCTTACTACGAGTTAAACATTTTCGAGTGGTTTAGTTTTATGTGAATGATGACTGAACGAAAGAAAGAAAGATAATAGAGTTCGGATTTACCACGCAAGCGATTGTCTTTTCAGTGTGGGAGGAAATAAGATGTCCACTACTGGACATAGAGGCCTTCCCCAAATATTGCTAAAACAGCCAGATTTGCGTTGCTTGCACCCAACTGGTTCCCGCAACTTTGAACAGGTTGTCGGTCCTCCTTGTGTTGGGTCTGCCCATGCTTCGTCTTCCCGTGCGTGGTCCCCACTCGAGAACTCTTGAGCTGAATGTACCCCGCCCAATGCCATTTAAGTCTAACAATTATGAAGGCTATGTCGGTAACTTTGGTTCTTTCACGAATCTCCTTATTTCTTATTCGATCATACAAAGAGACTCTGAGTACAGTGCTCTCTATAGCTCTTTGAGTGATTTTGATGTTTCTATGCTATATAAAAATGCCCTATAATTTTCTCCTATTTATGGTAATGAGACATAGTCGCTAGCTTAGGGCAATCTTATTAATATTATAAAAACCCTTTAAAAGAGTTTTAAGTTAACCTCTTATAAAATAAAGTGCAATAAAGGTACAATAAAATTCATTAAACTAATGTAAGTGTACTTTACAATGTTATTTAATAGGTGCCGTGTACTACAGAGCGGAGTGAATGCCAAATACTAGTACATTGTGTGAGTTATCGCCTCGAAACACAGCTTTCAGTGGCTCACAACTTTGTCACGTTATGATTTCGCATTCGGAACACTTGCCAATAAGCTCGTTCGTAAGTTAAATTGTATTTTAAAACAGTTTTAGATTAGTAATGGTTTGTTGTTTTAAAATGCGTTTATTTTTTGATTCCGTTATATTTTATACGAATTAAGTTAGTTAAAAAAATATATTGTTATATGTGTTACTAGCTGTACCCACAGTTCCGCTTGCTTGGACTATTGTGGTATAAGGATATAATTGGTGCTTTCCTTAGCTTGAAACCTTATACCGCCAGTTATTTAAAAGACAAAAGTGCTTATTGTGGGTGACGCTTAGAAGATAGACATCTACTGTCACAAATTTTTTAGGCCTTTTATAGAAATACAAGTTTATAGTACATTCATTTGATTTAACTCTTATGGTTTAGTAAAGTGCCCCAAGGAGTTTTTTTTTTTCGAATTGAATCACCATTATCGTCACTGCTTATTTCATATATGACTTTATGTAACAAAATATATCCTATAAGCTGCCCAGAAAACATAGCTATGGATTAAAATAAAAAATATGTAAATGGGGTGGTTCTTGGATGAAAATAACCTAAAAGGAGAGACAGAGTGACGTTGAGTTTTATAATATGTATAGACGATATAGATATACAAGATATAGAGATATTCAAACTGGTTATTAAGCATATATCATTGACGTCTGATTATAACCACACTAGAATTAAAAATCAGTAGCGACAAAAGAGAGATCAACAATCCAAAAAAAATTGGATATGCACCGGCTGATTCCAAAACGCGACACGCATAAGAGAACCATTATGACGGGCTTTTCATCATTACCCCCCATTCATTGCTCCCTTTCAAAAGACTTTGTGATGTCAAGGAGACATCAATCATATATTCTAGCAATAACTTTACCTGGAGTAGAGCATGAAAACATTATTAGACGGATTTTATATTTAAGTCAACCTTGGCCCATTCAAAACTAAATTGGTATTTACTATAATATGTATTCATTTCTGGATTTGTAAAACTTATGTATTTGTAATATTTCCGTTTAAGGTATAAAATATCAATATTTCTAGGATTTTAGTAATATTGACTGTTATTTGAATAATTAATAAAGAACCTTATTTTATTTCTTAGTTTCATTATTTATATAAATAAAAATTAAATTCTGTTCGTTGGTAAGCGCATCACTCGCGAACGTCTGGACAGATTTGGTATTTTTTTTTTTTACTTTAAAATGTTCGTAATAGCCCGAATTAGGTTTTTATGAAAGAAAAGTTGGAAAAGTTTCAGGGATTTATTTCTGATACCGTACTTGTATCAACACAACACATTAACTAATTCATGATTTTTTTTTTAAATAATACAGTTAAATAGTTTACAATAATAAGGATGGATATACGTAATTCTTTTTTGTTTTATTCATTAGCTGGAAATGTTTTTAGAAGAAAAAAAGGGGGTAAGCGGCACTGTGGTCAGGTTATAGACTATTGGAAAGAGCAGAACAAAGTCTGATGGGACAGATAAATACTAAAAATTCAGGAAATATTTTCGATGTCATTATGATTTTACTAAATCCTTGGATTTACTTTGTTTATAGAATACGTTAAACCATTTTAATAAAGCTACGAAGTTTTAATTAAGCTGGGAACAGATAAAATGACATTTATTGGTTATCTCTTGTCTTCTCCAGTGAATACGGACATAAAATAATCGTTTTACATAAAATTCCCTTTAATGTTTCAATCAGTTTGAAACTCCTCGTATAATTTCCGTTTAGTTAGATATTTCTTATTCAGTATTCATTGTGTGAAGTCAGCTCTGAACATTCACGCCCGATGAGCTGTCTCTATCCCATAAACAGACATTTTAATGACCACACTAAAAATGTTAGGACTGATGAAATTGATTCTCCGCTTAGGGCATGTTCTTGTAAGCAAACCGCACTTAAGAATAAGAGACCTTTCTTATAAATAAATATCCAAATTGATTTAATTTGCTAAATTTAGACTTTTTTTTCGGTTTGACCTTACTGTTTGCCTGAGGGGCCCAATCCAAAAATAAAGCCGCTGATGGCTTTCACAGCTTTCATAGCTTTTACCGGGCTAAATTTTCACAGGGATTTTAAGAAAGTCCTAACTACAATCGCTTCGTCAAATACAATTGCCATTGCTACGAAAATATTTATGTTTTCTTTAGCCATTAACTTTAATAATAATTATAAATTTAAGAGTAATAAGAAGTCTCGAATATAAATTGAGGTTTGAATTTTTTAAAGCGAGATCTACTTTGGGTATTTTTTAATACAATGCGTTTTCGTAAGCTAACTGATAAAGCTAAAAGGGAACTAAAAATTTATGCCTATGATAGCCATGTTCACATGTGACCGTTTAGCGTAGTATTGATAGCAAGTAAATTTGTTCAAAATCACGAACAGTATGAACATTTCCTTAAATATTTTTATTATAGCACTTTGCCTTTGTCATGTGCTATAAAAGAGGTGCGAAGGAGTTTAATCGAGTATGATGTTTGGTCAAACGTTGAACCAAATAATGGCGTTTAAGAATTAAGTGCCAAATGTTCGTATTTTTTATGGAGATGGTTGTCGTTAAGATTTATTGGCGGATGTCCTGAGGTCATTTAATTTGGGATCGTATGCTTTGAACTTTATAGCCTTAAGATAATTTCTGCCAGTTTAATATTTCTTAAGGTCATACGATCTGAAGATATAACTTGTGTCTATTTAATGTGTTATTTTATATCTCATGTATTTCTTATGGATCTTCATTTCTTTAACGGTTACGAGTGCCGTATTCTTTGAAAAGCATATCAATGCGATTCATTTCGGTGCGGTATTTATTAGTATCGGTTAGAGTACTTTCAGTTATTAGGATTTTTCTTTTATCGTCGATAGCTGTTGTTTATTAATAGATTTATATTGTGGCACTATATTAATTACCATTTCGTGTGTTGTCGATATATCGAACATGTTTTCAAAAAAGTTTTCTAAATGATTATTATTTGAAGGTTTTGGAGAAATTAGTTTTTGCTGATTTAATGAGTTAATTATTAAAGATACTAAGATGATGGAAAGCAATCATTAGTATCATGGTGTTATGATAAAACTTTGATTTACAATCTAGTTGAACAGAGCATATAAAGAGATCTCAATATCTAGTGACACGTACCGGTAGATTTTACAAATTAGAATGTAGCTGCACTTCCTGTTTCGGCAGGCAATTTATAACCTAACCACATGTTAGAAGGAATTGGATGACAGTTTTATGTTGACGTGACAAAAACTATAACAATAATTACAGAATTATGATTCTAGTACATGGTCCAAGTTGTAAGCGATTGAAAAAAATTTACTTGTAATTATATTTCACAGTTTATTTCATCAAAGAAGGAGTTACTTTGCAGAAATCCATTTGAGTTCTGATTGTTGAAAATGAAATGTTAGTAACTGAAACTATAACAGAGAGATGCGGTTAAACCCGCTGAATGGAACTAGCTGTGCCGCATGGTTTCACTCGTGTTCAATCTGTTCGACTAACTCTCAACGTCACCGCCGCCAACGCACCCCTGAAACCTATCGTAGTTCTCACTTACCGTACTTGGCTACAGCTTTCCAAATTGCTTCAGATTCGTCGTTACTGCTCCTAAAGTAAAAATTTGAATAAAATTTTCCTCAAAAAAATAGGCTATACAAGATAAATTTTAACAAAAAAGAAAATTGACTTCAATTATTGTGAAGAGTTCCCTGGTGTATCTTCAAAGTTGAAGGCCCAACACCGATAAAATTAAAATGGAACTACCCTTGAGGTATCTCCTATATAACAATACAATAATCATTCAAATCGGTTCATAAACAAAGAAGTTATAGCTGAACATCAATAAAATATACATTCAAACTGAGTAAACTCAGTCTTTTTTTAACTTTAGTTAAAAATGCAAAAGAATTTTTGAAATCTGAGATTAGCGCGTTTAAACAAAATACGATCTCTTGAGATTTTTAATATTAGTTATGATAAATTATAAAAATTGATTGTGATCGTTACACGTCTCACCTGTAATATATTTTTTAGTAATTAATATTAATATTTGTTTAACATTCAATTTTTTTGTAGCTTTATATATAAATTAATTAATATGTACTAATATTATTTTATTTTATACTGACTGCGCCCCATGGTTTCATCCGTATTAGATATGATTTCACCATACAAATCTTGAAACCACCCGTTAAACCCATTTCATTTTTAGCTGAGGCCTACGTCATAATAAATATCTATATGCAAAATTTCAGCCTAATCTGTTCAGTGATTTTAGCTGCGTTGATACATCAGTCAGTCATGGTTTCCTTTTATATATACTAGCGATCGCCCTAAGGTCGAAATTCGACCAACGACTTTTTGATCATAGACTATTTTCTGTATGAAATTTACAGTATTCATAAACAAAGAGTATTTATTATCTACATCACTTTTTGTTATTTTTCGTTGAGTGATAATGTCAATATTTTGGGGCTTCTTAGTTCAATGGCACTAGTCGGTTTAGAATTTACAGTACTTAATTTATTTTATTTAATATATTAGTAACAGATCTGAAACAGATAGAAATCTCACAGTCTTCCGTACACGCAATACGCTTAAAAAGGTACCGAAAGCTTTTGCTTTACGTATTAATATATGGATAAAGAGGCAGAGTTTATATTTGTTTGTTTGTTTAAACACGCTAATCTCTGAAACTACCAGACGGATTTCAAAAATGCTTTTTGTATATAATAGCCAGATTCATCGAATATAGGCTATCTAACATTAAGCTGTATATCTCTTTACTAGACTTAAATATTGATTTTTGTTTAGTTGGTAAGTCGGAAGGCAAAGCGTTCCCGAACTGCTTTATCCGCGTGCGCTGGCGTAATGGTTAATGATACGTAAATATAATGTTCTAAGAAAATATTGGTATTAGTATTTCTTAGAAGAT
Organism: Saturnia japonica; assembly: GCA_033032175.1. Classification (NCBI taxonomy): domain Eukaryota; kingdom Metazoa; phylum Arthropoda; class Insecta; order Lepidoptera; family Saturniidae; genus Saturnia; species Saturnia japonica. The sequence continues at coordinate 20,721,878 of CM065305.1, read as the reverse complement.
AGATATATGCTCTCGCTGACTTTTATGTAGGTCATTTTAATATCTACAATTATGTAGTACATTAGCTTGTTATATCTCTTATGGTTTAATCAGCATAAGTCATTATTTACGTGCTCGAATTGATTCACGGTCATGAGTTTTTTTTTTTTGCGCGGAATCCTAATTATTTTTCTAAAATAAAAGTAGGCTCCTTATAACATCAGTTATCTGACAGTGACAGTCCCGTCAAAATCGGTCCAACTATTTAGGAGATTATTCGGAACAAACAGACAGACAGACAAAAACTTTAAAAAAAGTTTTTTTTTATATGTGTTGTTTATACTTTCATATGTATTTAGTAAAAAGCTTTTTTTTGACATTACAAATATACACATTAATTTTATTAATTGTATAGAAGATATAGTGAAATATTATCAAGTATCAGTCAGTGATTTATTTTAAATTATACGCGGGAGAAACCGCGAGACACAGGTTGTCCATTATAAAATGTGATAAAAAAATTAAATACTAATAAAAAAAAATTGTTTAATAGTTGTGTTATATACATATGCCAATATATTTTAACGCAATAGTTTTCTAATTAATTATTGACCACTTTTTATCCAGTTTGTTTTCGATTTCATATCATTCATTTGTAGATCATATTTCTTATCTTGCGTCATATTATCTGAAGGACTATAACCATATACTTTATGGCTTAAGTTGATGAGCTATCGCTTAATTGCTTACTATATTGCCCGATGTTACTGCGACACGCACTTAAAATGTAGGTCATTTTTATCTAACAACGAGACATGATCTAACTTGGTTTCTTGAAATATTTCATAAAAGCGTTTACATAGTTATACTATTAAAAAAAAAAAAATTATATTAGTGAATTTTTACGGTACGTTAAAATAACATCTGTCCCATGAATAACTAAGTAAGTACCTACTTATTATAATTTGACATTTGGGTATTTTATATAGTAAGCTACTATAATACCTATAAAGGAAATTTCAGAAAAAGATCCCATACACACAATCCTACATGTATCATTAAAAAAATTACAGCATTTAGGAAATAATTACTTTTAAAATCGAAGTTTTATTTTGGGAGTTTTTGGTGGGATTTTGAAGCACGTGACATGTTGTGGTTTTTATTTTTAATTCATTTACTTAGGTTTTGACCCTATATTAAGTAATATTGGTGGCGTTTTGCTTGATATAGTTTGGTTTTTGTGCTTAAGTGAAGTGGATTGTGAATATTAACCAGGAGCATGCATTCTGGGATATTACAAAAATTCCCTAGATTGTTCTAACAAGGCTGCCACCATCTTGTTGAATATAATGTATAATACTACGAAAGCTTGAAAACATTAACACTGGAAAATTTTACTAAGACTTTAAAACATTGACACTGAAAACCTCACTGTGTATATTGGAAAATGTTATCAAGGCTTAAAAACATTGACACTGGCAAGTGCTTTTGCGGCGCCAAAATAAGAAGAAGAAGTCTTATTTTACACACGCCTTCACACCTAAAATCGTCGGTCCTTGTCATCCCTCCATACCCCTTTCCATCATATCATCTCTTTCACTCACTTTCTTGGCTCATTCCTAACATCATGCCCTTCCAAGTTTTCACATATATTTCTACTTTTTAAATGGGCAAAGGCCTACATACATATTTACAGAGTATAAAAATGAGTTAATTTGTTTAATTCTAACAGAAAACTTTCAAGAACAAAATGTATCTCCATTAACACAAAAAATACATATTAAATGTAACAGTCATAATAACAATATATCATAATTTTATAAATAATTGAAGTGTACATACACCTCAACGATGAGGCGTCAGAAGGGTATTATATCGACCCGACCCGACGTAAAGTAGACTTAGAAACTAATAAATTGTCTGTAGTATTTATTATATAGAACGAAATACGATGTTAGTCAAGAGTAATTATAGCTATTCATTTTCTATAATTAACTACTATTTCATAAATCTATATATCTGTCTATACTTTTGGTGTATATTGATGGTTTGGGAAGGTAGTTTGCTTCGTATTAATGTTTATTTTCCACCTCTTTTCTTGTCATATTGGTTAAAAGATAATTACATTTTATTTGGGATAGTGTTTGGTCTAATTCTCGCTTAATGCCTACATAGGGTTTCCCAGCAACATTTGTTCCTTTCAACCTACACTACCAGCTATTGTCATAAATTAACATAAGATTTTTCTAAAATGATTAGGTTCGATTCCATTCTCATATGTATAAGTTTTTTTTTCAAATTTATGAATACATCTTTTCTTAGCTTTAAAATCGATGTAACGGTTCTATAGAACATGTTTCTCTATTTATTATAGTTTCAGAGTTTACCTCACTGACCCATCTCAATGATATATTCTGTAAATTATTGCCGTTTGGAGTCGAAACTCGGACCGTGAAGTCAGATTGCGTGTAGGCTTTTCAATGAACTCTTTATAATCTAGATCGGCTAAGCATTGGCATATAACTTGACATTGCGGCCAGTCTTTTAGGCTCGTTTCCTTCTGACGGCGACTTGGATGAAATCTACTTCTTGTGGTGTTTGAAATTTGTTTTATATTTAATTTTCATTTATTAGTAGAACATAACTAATAAATGAAATATTCTGTTACATATATGTATTTACAATTTATTTTCAATAAAGATTTTTATATCGCTATTCTATAGTACCTACATGGAGTAATAAACCAATGAATATTTACCACAGTATTGTTTAAAAACACCAAATACATATTTGAAGTTTCTTCAAGTTTCTCTTGACTTTATAAACATTAATATGCATTGTTCCCTTCCTTTATCTTAAGATAAGTTATAAAGAAAAAAACATAGTTTCTTCAATTATAAACAGGATTTCTGTGTTTGTTTTTGTAACAATTTGTTATAATTAAGTGTTACTAAACAATTAATAAACCAATTCATTTTGCTATAATTTAATTAATTAAACTCATCATTCTGACCTGGTAAATTTTGTTACAAGTTTCGAGGTGCTTGGGTGTACTAGATAGTTTCAAAAAGATACACGTAGAAGAAAATAAAAAATGTTGGATTCTTCAAAATGTAATGAATGTAATAATGTAGATCCATCCAGTGCCTAGGTTCCGAACCTAGCCATGGTTACCCCCTCGGGGGTCAAACCGCTATCACGTGGGGGTAGTCCAACTTTTTAGAAGGGAAAAATTACAAATCCAATGAGGTGGTGAAAACACCTTTAAAAAGTTCATCGATTCCTGTCCTTATGGAACTTTCAATCGAGTTGACAATTTTGGAAAATTGTTTTAAACACTTTATGCATTGAATATAATACCTATGAATATATTTTTTTTCTTCATTAATACACCATAAAAAGTGATTTAAAAATATTTTTAAATCTAAATACCTAAAAGTACGCCACAAAAACGATGCATTATGGTGCCGTGACGTCATCATTCATTTTGTATGATAACAGTGACAACTTTGACAACTCACGCAACTCACTCCTGAATCGTGACGTCACGTTTTCTAATCGGCGTTTCAAATCACCTGACTCGCAGACAAAAAAAAATATCTAAAGGGAAACAAACATAAATAAATAAACAATTACTTTTGTCACATTTGTATTATTTTAGGCTTTTAATCTATAGACCAGTATTACTCAATAATTTACTTTAATTTTTAAACATAAAGTCAACTAGCAGATTAAAATGAATAGGCAGTACATCGACAAATTAAATGTAAACTTTCATTTTAAAAAAATCTATATAAAACAGCAATTTTACAGGTCAGAACCTAATATTTATGTGCAATTTATTATGAATAATTAAAACTGTTTTTTCAAGTTTTTTCTCAACTATATAACATTTTTGGGTGGGGAGCGGGGTAAAATTAGTTTTCGTAAAAAGAATGAAAAGTTTAGGAACCAATGACTTCTAGTCAGGCACGAGGGACAATTTTTTTATAGTAGCATAGAACTGTATCTGTTCCTGATGTACGGCGTAGTACAATAAAAAACAACGGCCATCCAAAGATAGTTAGTCCGTAATAGTCAGCTGGCTGATCCCGAAACGCGACAATCCAAAAGAGAGTCACTTTGACTGGTTTTACCATGAGCATGGCGGTCGTCAATCAGCCGACTACAGATCCGTACTACCCCGCTTGAATATATCTATCTATTTTATACGGTTCTCGTCAATAGACGGAGTGATTCCTGAGAAGGTTTAGGTGTATAAATTCACCTGACCCGCGCAACTTCATCTGCATAATGTAAGAGAGAGAGAGAGAAAGGGTTAGAGAGAGTGGGTCGTAGGCACTGTGTTATTAGGTGCCGCTCGCATCCCACGTTATTCTGCATAATAAAAATGCGCTCGCGGTACTTGATCATTATTTTCTGCCGAGTTATTTTAAAACTATGATATCTCCTGAGATATTCATTTAACTCAATTACTGTAAAGGACAATTTTGTTTAAAATGAAATACTTGTGAAGAATAATGTATTTATTTCGATAAGGATTAATACCATGTATATAAAAACACCTTCGTAAATAATTCATTGTTTTAGAACTAATTTTATTACCATAAAAAAGGTTATATTGACTAAACCTTAAAAGGTAGCCATATACTATCGTGTATTTTTTTTTAAATTCTTTAAGAAAAACAATTCCGTTATACACAATTGTTGCGTAACTTTAACCATTTACGCAGCGAACGCAATGGAAGCTCTCAAAAGAAATAAAATTTGCCCGTTTTTCCAACATTTTTCATTAATGCTCCGCTCCTATTGATCTTAGCGTAATGTTTTTAACCCATAAGCCTTCTTCCTTGAATGGGCTATTCAACAATGGAACATTTTTTCCATTCGAAATAGTAGTTCCTGAGATTAGCGTTTTCACCTAAACAAACAAACAAACTCTTCAGCTTTATGGTATTAGTATAGAACATCTGGGCGACCGAGCTGTGCTCGGTATTTAAAAAAAAGAAAAATACTTACCTAGAAAAACTTGTAAAGCAAAACATTATCTATATACAAAATTTCATTGAAATCGTTGGAGCCGTATCCGAGAAACCAATTACAAGAATTGCTCACTTAATATAACAAGATTAGGGTTTTCTGTCAATTGATTGAAATATGACGATGATTCTTGGACATATCAGGAAAATTCATGCCGACTGGAGCTTTACTGGCGTACGCCACGTAAACCAATACAATTATATGCATTAGTCTACTAGCCGTGCGAAGCCGGTGCGGGTTGCTAGTTAGATATCAATTTGATGTCATGTTAGTTCAATATGTACAAATTGTTAAATATCATGGTCACGTGTAATTGTAACATAAAATGTTTATTGGAGAGATTTTATCCTTTACATAGACTCTAATCGATTGGTGCAATAACATAGTGCATGTCTGTTTTTTTCATTTTTAGTATGTTCGATTCCCGGTACATGTAATTTTTTTTACAAAATCCGTGAATGCAGTTATTATTATTAAAAAAAAAAAGAATGTTTCCGTTACATAACATACCATCACGCCTGTATTCCCCGAAGGGTTAGGCAGAAGTGTACTAATGTACACCCACAGTTCGCCGACTATGTTTTTAGGTCCCATGTAATAGGGAGCGAGTTTATTGCCATTAATCGGGCATGAAGCTAAACTCCGAGCTACTACTGAAAATTTCATAGGAAAACCCAATAACACTTTGCTCTACCTGGGAATCGAATCCAGGACATCGATCATAGAGTAAATAGAGGAACATTGAGTAAAATTTGCTATCTTCAATATTTAATATACTTTTCATCCATGTCCCTTTCGTTTTTCACCCTCTATATAAGAATACCATTCATCACTTATCAATCATCATCATCCTCAAAACTGCAGGTCTGATTGACTTGAACTTTAGCATAGTTACTGCTTTGCCGATGTAGACGCTCGCTAAGAACGAATTTTACGCAAATCCTATCCAAAATTTTAACACGAGTTAAACTGTGGGTTAAACTTAATACATATACACCGGCTGATCGTGGAACGCGAAACGTCCAAAGGTAGCCTCTTACGGTCCGCGATATTGCGGACGGACGCGGAAAAGCCTTAATCGATGTACCATAGGAAGAGTGTCGACTTTGGAAGCGTAAACAAGTACTTAGCCTTAATGTTCGGTGTGCGGCTGTCCGTTGTCGTCGGCCGTGCGTGAGAATCCTCAATATCACAGTCCATGATAGGCCACCTTTAGATTGCCACTATTGTGATAACAATATGAATAGTATATAAGTAGTTAAGGACTGAATGTAGACAGAGTAATAAAATGTAATCTTATCGTAATGGTCGTATTCATTGTACTCCCTTTTTTTTTTTTTTTTTTTTTTTTGTTAACTTGGAGTGGAAAACCCGTCATGGGTACACACTCGCCCGGGGGAACGAGTGGTTATATGAGACTCCTACTCACTAAAAAACTCCACGGTGCACCGTCCGCCGCCATGCTGGGGCGACGCGGGCACTGCGCTGGCATTCAGCGGCGCCGCCCCGGCGGCAAGGCCCGGAAGGGCCGCCCGCTGACGGAGACAGCCCGGTGACGAACTGTCTCCCCGTCCGCCAAACCAGTGCAATGGGAAGACAGGCCCCCCGACCCATCTCCCCTTGGTTCGGCCTGGCAGGAGAAGGAGGCGGATGAACCACCACCTGTCCCCCACCCATCCGTCGTTGGGTTTTTTATAGAGGTTTTCTCCTCTGTCCCTGCCATAATGTTTGGCATATGGCGGGGGTAAGGGGCGAATGAACGCACCCCCACCCCGCTAGCCCGGTCATGATTTTTTACCGAGGTTTTCTCCTCTGCCGTCCTGTAACGGCAGGAGAAGGAGGCGAATGAACTCACCCCCTCCCCCACCAGTCCGTCGTTGGTTTTTTATAGAGGTTTCCTCCTCTGCCGTCATTGAGCTCCCGTCCGTCCTTGTCAGGTCCGTCTTTGATTTTTTAACGAGGTGCTCATCCTCAACCGTCCGGTTATTTTTTTAAGTGGTTTCCTTCCACTGTCCGTCCTTTATTTTTTATACTGGTGGTTTTCTCCACCTCCGTCCAGTAATTTTTTAAGGTGGTTGTCTTCCACCGTCCGTCCGTGACTTTTTTAAAGGATGGTTTACTCCACCACAGTCCGTCCAAGGTTTTTTTAAGGTGGTTTACTCCACCGCCGTCAGCGATTTTTTAAAGAGGTTGTATCCTCTCAATTTTTTAAGAAGGTTTTCTTCCTCCTCCGCCGTCAGCGACGAGTCCGTCCGTAGTGGACGAGCCGAAGCAGGTCCACTCTTGCCCCATCCCCTGTCTCCTCTGATGAGCAGAGGGGTACAGGGGAGGAACGCCGTCGGTCTGGTATTAGCCGTCGGCCGTGAAGCGGCCGCCGTTGCCCGGGGCACACCACGAGGAGGTTCCAGACATAGTGCCCCATTCATTGTACTCCCTAACCGAACCTTACCTATACTATGAAGATGTTTGGGGTTGCTTTCCAGTTGCGTACAACCCAGCAATATTATCAATTAGGTTCTTTTTGCTCGTAATTTAAAACCTGCAATTATTTTATAATAACATTTCTGTATACGCTGTGTTCACTTTTTTTTTATTAAGCTAACTACAACACTTCACTATAATAAAAAATAAAAAACATGCTTAAATTAGAATGTAAGTGTTGCCTTAATTAAAGGTTGCTCTGACATGCAAAAAATACGTAATGTAAATAAGTTTTAATGTACATAAAATCAAGAGAATATAGATAAATAACTTAGGTACTTAGTCACTACACGTGACCAAGTATGTCTATGTTAGGATACTTGCTTATGCTGTTGTATTGTTTTTGGATGCTATTCACGCAGAAGTGTTCCAGATTTTTTTAAAGATTTAAATGATACAAAAGCTGTTCTTATAGGGTTGGATTATAAACATATTATATAAATCGAGCATGTATATTCTGAGAATGTTTCACCGAACTCGGTTCAAACTATGAAATTGTACAAATAAATAAATATTTGTGTTCACAAGTTTTATATTAGACACCAATTATGTACACTAGCAACGGGCGTGTACGAATAAAAATCTCGTAGTTTTTAATTAAATTACATCGGTCTGTTTGCTATGGAAATCCAATAAACGTGACAAAAGTTCGTTTCGATGCAAGGAAAACTCATATAACTTTATTAATTTTCTCTGAAAGGAAACATTTCATTAAAGAACCGAAAAACAAATATTTTTTTTGACAAATATAGTTAGAAATCAGACTAATAACACAGACACCAAAGATAACTTTTATTTTGTCTTCTAAATTTCAACCCCTGATTTTTAATATCGGTACCTCTTAATTTTATTTCAGGACTGTAGATATGAATATAATTTTTATTGTATTTCGTTTTCCGAGGTTTTATATAAAATGTGGGTAAAACGTTATTGGCTAAGTTCTTGTGAATGAATTTTCTTGAGTGAGTTTACCAAAAGTAACTTTCTAATTTAGGAGTCATACTTTTTACTGTGCACAAGTTAATTAATGGTGGTATGATTCAAGCCCAGCATAGGTTAACAGCATAGTTTATTGTTGCTCAAAGTTCTTTTTTTAACCGTTTTGGTTTTTGACTTTATTTTGTAGAAGTTTTGAGAACTTTCAATAACGATGACCACTGATATCAAAATCTTTTTTATATTTGTTGCATATTAAAGCAACAAAAAACAAATAAAAATTATGAACTTTTTACATTGTTTTATTTACCTACAGTATGTTCTCGTTATAATAATTTGTATTATTTCAAACATTTTAAAAATAATGGACGAATTATTCACTTGAGATAAGTAAAAAATAAGCTATACTGTAATATAATGCTAATAATAACAAAATGAAGAAAAATTAAATCAACAACAATTAAATCAAGAATTAACAAAAAAAAGAAATGTTTTTGGTAAATTAAATTTTTACGATTTCTAAAAGCACTAGGTCTTGATAATTATTACATATTATATCCTATACATTTACCGATCAACCCGTGTACAAAATTTCATAAGAATCGGTCGAGCCGTTTGCGAGTTAAATCCGGGCATACAATCAGACAGACAAACAAAATTTTTTTTCATTACATTTTCGTGCTCAATGTCGTTCATATAGTATGCCTATGGGGAAATTTCGAAAACACATAACAACACCAACACATTTTGGTACAGACATAACTACATATTTATTAATGTAGATTATATCATATTATACAACGACAGTCCGTTTCGGAAATGCGAAAAGTTATAATTTATTTCAAATTCAAACGATACTGTTATCAAGATAAAAGTTAGAGTGTCACGATTTCGAGTTCAGATTATGACATTATGATAAAATAGCCTATATTAGTACAGTACTCAGTCATTTGCTTTAAAATTCAAACCAGACGGTTTATTTTTTTCTATCGAAAGTAGTCGTTTTTTTTCTTGGGTTCTTTACCTATAACTTGTTGTATAATTTTAGAAGAATACAATCTAGAATATAATTGAGATAGAAGTTTTATTTAGAAACTTATCTAGGTTTCCCGTATAGTTTAAAGGAAAAGATTTTTTTAATAGTACCACGGAAATTTGATTTATCTATGTCTGTTGTTAAGTGTGCTTACTGTTGCTTAGTGTTGTACTGTGGTGCAATCCAAATAATAGTACAACAGTTAGAAAATGTAATTTATAGTTAAAATAAATAATAGTTACCGTATATTTTAAAAGTAAAAAATAAATTTAACTTATTCGTAATCTTTTGTGTAAAGATTGCAAATGATATTATCAAATCTAAATTCTATCATGGTTTATTTTTTAAATTGTCCTAATATCAGCTAAAAGTCCAAAGACTTCTAACGCGCCTAAAAGTAAAATAGTTAATTATTTAATAACTTGATAATTTTATAAGTACTAAATTATAAAAAATAAATAGAAACATTGTCTATAGATCTTACGAAACGTTATTAACATTCGAAACAATCTGAGTTACTCACAAGTCACATTTAAAGAAGTTTCACTTAAAGAAGGATAAAAGGAGAAACGTTTATCGAAACTAACAGAAATTCAGTCCTGTATCGTACTTTGTAGGTTTCAACTCGCAATCTGATTTACTCTGTGATTTAGGTACTGACCAAGACATTTCATTACAAGTTATTCGAAATTTCTGACTTTATACTTAAATATCTATATGCTCGGTATTAAAAAAAAATACCTATCTAAATAAACTTTTAATGCAAAACATTATCTAAATACAAAATTTAATCGAAATCGTTGGAGCCGTTACCGAGAAACCATTACATTTATATACAAGAATTGCTCACTTAATATAATAAGATATTATTTTTATAAATATTGGTCATTACCAACGTCAACTTTGAAATAATCTTTCTTTCAAAATCAAAAATCAAAATCAATATAATCTTTATTCAATTTAGGCCCTAAAAAGGCACTTATGAATGTCAAAACACTACTGCCGGTTCGGAAAATATCCCAGACATCGAGAAGAACCGGTAACAAACTCGATCGGGTTTATCTCTTTTTTTTTTTTGTTAACTGTACAAATGTTACAAATATAACAGGTACAATAATAAGATATTAGTGGATGCACAGAGAGGGAGTCACTTCCAGACATCACTATCATTCACATAATGATACACCCTTTAATAACCTTTTACCAGTAAAACCCGCTTGACATGGTCCTTGAACTTGTTGTCAGGTAAATCAGTAATATACTTCGGGATCTTGTTATAGAACCTAACACTATTACTTAAAAAACTTTTATTAGTCTTACTAAGTCTAAAACAGGGTACGACTAATTTATCTTTATTTCTAGTATTTACATTGTGCTGATCTTTGACAAAATCCAGCTTGTTTTTACGGACATACATTAAGTTATCAAAGATGTATTGGGATGGCAATGTTAAAATACTAAATTCCTGGAACTTGTTCTTTAGTGATTCGCGGGGTCTCATATTGTAAATTGCTCGAACTGCCCCCTTTTGTAATATAAATATGGTATCTACCTCAGCTGCTGAACCCACAGCAAAACACCGTAAGACATTAAGCTATGAAAGTAAGCGAAGTAGACTAACCTAGCGGTGGCAATATCTGTTAACTGGCGAATTTTGCGTACTGCGAATGCAGCAGAACTTAATCTTCCCGCCAAAGTTTTATAAGTTTCTATGCGAAATAAATAACAGCTGAAAATATCAAAAAAATAAATTAAGATTAAATTGATACCCAATCTGAATAACAACGTAACTTATTTAGCCCTGGCTTTCGGAAGAACCGTTGAAATATTTTTTTAACCTATAGTTTTTTTTTTGGAAATTTAGGGATACGTGTTTTAAAGCACTTCCGACTCAAAATGAGAATTATAATTAATTCATTATTTTATATTGATATTCTACATGAAATATCTTTTTTATAATGATAATTTTAGTCAAGGTAAAATGGATTTATTTAACGTACAGAAAGGACCGTATAAACACTCAAATATGATGGATTTTTTTCTTTATTTTTTTATAGTACAGTTTTATATTTAATTGTAATTAAGGTTATAATGTTATTCATATTGGTTGTTGAAATAAAAGCTATTCGAATAGTAAATGCTTACTAATTCAATCGTTTATGAGCAATACGAAGGGATTCAATTTAGAGTTTTTACAATTTCTTTACAATCGCATTGTCGCATTTCCCGGCTGTCTGCTTACAGTGGAAGAGGCCATTTTATTTTCATTAATTTTGGTTTACAGTCCACACTGCTTTCGCCTGTCGGGAACCAGTCATTTGTCTCCAGCAGAACCGTCTTATAAAGTTCATAGTAGGTGGTATGTATAACGAATTATAAGCAATAGGTATATTATGAACTGAACCTACGGCTCTAAACGCATTTATTACGCAGTAATTAGTTTCCCTTCTTAATATTATTTTGCTCATATTCTTGATATTTTCTTTAGCCTACCAATATTAGAATAATAATACTTCCCATGTACAAAATTTCGTCAAAATTTGTTTCATTATTTAAGTTTTTTTTTTCGATTTTTAAAAGTATTAGCAACAGATCTTATAAATAGCCTATCTTATTCTTATGCTTCCCGTCAAAACATGTCATTGAAATCGGTTGAGAATTAATAAAAATGTTTTTTTTTTAACGATTTTTAAAGTATTATTGTAATTCTTTTGCCTATGAGCAATGACAAGCTTCCCATGTATAAAATCTCATAAAAATCAGTCAAGCCGTTTTTGAGTTAAATCGTATTCACACGGGATTGTACTGCGTTTCAAATCTCCCAATCAACATCCATTATTTATCATCACAAATCATGATTACAAATATGCAGACATTTAACAATAAAACAAATATAAAATCATTAAATACCGACTTACGGAAGTACAGATTTAGTGATCATTATATTAATACGTGAGAAGAAATTTTCGGACTACTTTTTAAGTGTATTGCATGTGAGATTTGGCATGATTAAAGTTTATATGGAGAAGGAATACAGAAAGTTAAAATTTATCTATAATATCTGTTACTAATATATTAAATAAAATAAATGAATACTACAAATCCTAACTTGACAAGTGCCATTGAACTTAGTATTCACATTGTCACTCAATGAAAAGTGACAGCATGTGATATAATATTCATTGTTTAGGTTCATACTGCAAATGTCAAACAGAAAATAGTATATGATTAAAAAACCGCTGGTCGAGTTTCGATCATTGCGCAACCGCTAGTATAGATAAATAAATACCAACACTCTTTCGATGTAAAACTTGATTCATAATTATTAGTTCAAAATAATAAGTGAAAACCTACTAGTGGTTAAAGGCCAAAAAATAGAGAAAGAAATTTAAAAAAACAAAAAGAAACCTAACTGATTGTGATATTTTGATTATAAATGATCAATTTGCAGCAATATGCATCTAAAACGGGTTAAGTAGCTGGAAATTCTGTTTCAAACGGTCATAATTATCATAGATTAAAAATTATAATATCTGAATAGTGTATACCATAAAAATGATTTAATAATAAAGTGCATAATCTGAAAGGTGTTTAAATTGCGATCTGATATCTATAAATACCATGAAGTAAATGCATATATAAATTATATTTATATAGAGAATTTATTTTATCTTGTTTACTTTTAACACATATAATGTACTTAGGCCATTGGGATTTATATATTTTCCTTGTTCGAACATAATTATTAAAACTAAGGAATAAAAAAAAATTGTTATTAAAAAAAATCTATACCAAAATTTTAAAGCTGGAGAGTTTGTTTTTTTGTTTGTTTGTTTGTTTGAATGCGTTTATCTCTGGAACTACCAGTACATATTGCATTGTATAGCTTATTGATAGAGAAACGTTACACGTTATCTAATATAACACTAGGGCTCTTTAGAAGCAGAGCAAATATCATACAAAGTGTAAAATGTAAGTAAAAAAACCGCTACTAGAGAAAGCGGTAAATATTGCTTTGGCCGCCCGACAAGAACCGCGAGTATTAAAAGCAGATAAAAGCGCTAGACACAGCTAATAATAATAAACTCGGATACAAATCCGTGGAGTATCCACGGATACGGGTTGAGCTCGCACGGTTTAAGTTAAATACTCCAGCAAGTTGGATCCGTGATATCACAATGTTATTAAGCTCGATACAAACTTTGTTCAAGTCACTTAAAGCGTGACGTGTGGGATTTAAACAGTTATTTTCGCTTAAACTTTGTAATTGATTCTCACACACAAAGTGTTCTTATTATAATATTATAAATGTTTGTTATATTCGTATACTATTAAATGAGCAATTCTTGTATATAAATATTTACATGTATATATATAGGTATATGTAATTGGTTTCTTGAAAACTGCCCCAACGGATTGGATGACATTTTGTATTTAGGTAATGATTTACATTCCAAGTTTACCAACAATGATATTTTATGGTTAAAATACCGAGCAAGGATCGGTCGCCCAGATATTTTAAACTATACGTCTTTGCTTATATGGTTTGCATATTTTTTAAATCTTTTTTAAAAATGGCTTGGCAGTAGCGTGGTATGAAATCGCGTCGATCGACGTGGGTTCGAATCTCTGCAATAGGCCTGCTATAATTTCATAACGCAAGCAAAACCCCTGGTAAAGTTTAGTTAAATATTTCTACAATTATTACTAATTAATTGCGAACTTGCATTTAAAATATTACTCAAGGTCCCGTTCCGGTACGTAATTGTTAATATCAAAATAACAAGTTCGATATCTCGCATCGCCCTGTTCTGTGATTTTTGCATTTCCTGATGTAAGTAGAACTGGATAATTTCAAGTTGATATATAAAGTGCTGGATCTTGCTACACATCAGATTATCACTCGACGTAGTCACAGAATCAACAGCAAAATGTTCGTGAAGGTAAATATATTTTTAATTTTTATTATAACAAATATTTTTAAGTATGTAATGACAAGAGCCTAGTGCGAAATATTAAATTCACTCCGTGAGCTGTGCTTGGAATTCAAGAGTATCTCTCTTCATGATGGTCAGTAAAGGGATTATGCGACAGGAAAATAAAGTATGCGATACAACGGCAGTAGACCGGTCGCAAATTAGAAAGAATGGAGTGGTATTGTAGTATTAAGGTTCTTGGGAGGAGACCGCATCTTGATCAATGTAATGTAGGACGCGCTCAAGATGGATTGACAATCTGTCAAAGACATTTTAGTCGATAAGATTAGTAAATCTAGGGTTAGTTTACAGTAGTTAATCTTACGAGAAGCAAATTCATGTCTAGCTATGAACCAATATAATTTGACGATAACGAGACAGCTTTAAACAATACATACTTATTAAAAGTAGATAATGTTCGTATCGATGCGAAAATTCTTCAAGACATTTCCATTAAGCGCTCAGAGATATCACGAGTTTATTTTCCAAATAAATAGTTTAGTTGTTCATAGTGATAACTATTTCTTTATTACATATTTACCAAGCTACTCCTCGTCACACATAACAGCTTAACTTAATATAGTTGCTTATCATAATTGTTTCCATGATGAATGTCGTAGAACTTAACTTTTAAGATAAAATAGTAGATAAATATTAAAATTTTAAGCTTTTAACTGTATCGTGTTTATTAATAAAAGTAACTTCATAATTTTCCCGAATTGTATTAAAAATAATAAAAGTGGTACAATAATTCCATATTGTACAATAATCTTATTTTTAATGTTGTTGGAAGAAAGAAATTCCGGTTCAGGATTAAATTTGCTTAAGCCTTAATAATACCTTAATATTTTAGTGGCTCAGCTTAAAACTTGATTTAAAATTAACGGCATTTCCCAAGATTAAAGTTCTGTTATGAATTGTTTTGAAATAGGAATTTAGAAAGTTAATATCAAAAGAAAAATTTATCGTGTTATTAATTCAATATACATAATCATACTAAGTAGGTATCTATTAAACAGGCCAATAAAAAACTGACGATAAATAATACAAAAAAAAAATCGCAAAAGTACAGATAAGTATAAGCTAAAAATGTCTATTAATCAAGATTTTACAAAGCGATTACATTTATGTTAGATTCAGAAAGATCAAACCTGAATGTATACTATATTTGTATTGAAGAACGTTGTCCTTTTCGAATATGCCAACGAGACCAACATACACTATTTTAAAATGACGTGTTTTACCTATATATAAATACTGAAGAATTCTTAAATTGATACTGACTAGTTATTAACCATAGCGACACCTTTTTATCTGATCGAAGGTTACAACTCGATAAGTTTACTAGCCTTAATGCAGCTGCCGAAGATTTCACTCCTTTCACCAATAATTTTAAATATTTATATACTATTCTTCTAGTTCGTCGTTTGCCTCATGTTTGTGGCCATGGCCAGCGCTGGTGATTTCTCCAGCTTTTCCTATGGCGTAGCCGATCCCTCCACCGGGGATTACAAAAGCCAGATTGAAAGCCGTTTGGGCGACAACGTCCAGGGTCAATATTCTCTTCTGGAGTCGGATGGTTCGCGCAGAACTGTTGACTACGCCGCAGGATCTGAAGGATTCAATGCCATCGTCAGGAAGGACCCAGCTCTTATTGCCGCTGCACCTTTGATTAATACTGCTTATTCTTATGCTAGTCCCTATGCTTATGCTACTCCCTATGCTTACGCGAGTCCTTATAACTTCGCCAACCTTGCAAATTATGGAGCTTTGAAATACGGCTCAGCCCTCCCCTACGGCCGTATCTTCTTCTAAATTGACACTGAATGTACATGGATCTGTAAATAAAAATAAAACATGTTTACTCCTTTGTTGTTTACTTTCTACAAAATTTTGTTTCTCAAGTGCTTTATGTATAGGTGTTGTCTCAGAATGAGCAATTCACAACTCACAATCGAATTATAAGGGCCTTACGTGAAATTAAACTGATTTCTTAATAATATCTAAATCCAAAAAAAAATATATCTCACACCACAACTATAGTAACTTCATTTAGATAGATTGATAGATAATTACTGAATATAAAAGCGGTATAGCATAATTTAAAATTGTTAAAATATTCATGAAGAAAGTTTATTAAGGAAAGCAAATTTAATAACAATAACTGGTTAAACTAATATTATTAACGCGAAAGTAACCTCTGTCTGTCTGTTAAGTTATCACGCCTAAACAGCTGAAACAATTTTGGTATAGAGATAGATTGGACTTTGGGAAAGGTCAAGATTATAAAGCTTTGTGTCATGTAACATTACTTTAATGGGAAAGACGATATGTTGATCCATATGTAGTTCAACTTTGATTGCTATTGTCATAGTAAGACACATTGAGCTGCTTCACTTAATGCATAATGTTTTTATTAGATGCAACATTTTAAAGACAATATACGTTAAAAATACATTCATAAAGCGATAGGAATGTGGGAATTATGGTACTCCTATTGTTCTAACTAACTCTATTCAACACCAATTTAAACAATGAAAGTGGTAGGTGATTGCTTAAACTTATGGACAATGTTTGTCACTTTGGCAAAGCCACAAATATTACCTTTGAACAACCATGTACCTTACATATGAATAATGTATAGTATGTGAAGTGTTACATAATGGTTTATATTCTCATGAGAATATTATGTATTAAAAATAACAATAGCACACAAATAATTCTCCATTCATCTAAGTATGCAATTATAACACTAAAATATAAGCTAAAGTTTTACAAGATGTTATCTGGATCATTTCAATATTGTAATTATGATATAATTTTAAATCCTACTTTCCTCAATAACCTTTACAGGCCTCTTATATACCCCTTGGTTTACCACGCTTTTTGTCTACCCCAATGGACGTTACTTTTTCGAACATTCGTCTAATTTCTTATTTTTTTCTAGATTTACGTTATTTATTTATTTCAGTAATTTTTTCTCCTTCTCTTTCCTTTCATTCTCTATCTCATCCATATTCATTCATAAATTGTCGTAACTCCCCTTAGTGTCTAGTAGCGAACCTATATTTCATTCACTTCTTCTAACTAAAACCCTTTACATGATCCCCGATTTGTCAATTTGATTATATAAAAATACAGATAATAGTGAAAGTCCTAAATTAATATTATTAATAATACCATATCACAAAGCTTCCTGCATATAATAAATTAATCCTTTCCTTATTTTTTATAACTTTTAACTTCCTTTACAAAGATTTTAAATATGGTGCCAATTAAGCAATCAATTTGCTCTTTCTTACCTTTATCAAAAATAGATTTAGTATATTCAACTCGAAGAGGCCTTAAAAAATTAGATGAAGCGGGATGCGGAAAAAATATGGAGAATCTGCGTTAATGGCGACTCGTGGCATAAATGTGACTTATTCTCGACGATAGCTCTTCTTCAAATTTATAAATCACTCGCGGCGAAAGCCTTCCAAGCTAGATTCACTGTGGATTATATTTTTAGCTGCGGATGTGCAAAGTTCAACGGTTATATCATTTGTTAAATCGCGCGGCGTTGTCCGTGTGACGATGCGCTCACGTTCCGAAATGGTCTGTGTTGCGAGCGGGGAGTAGGAGAAGTAACGTTAATGGTTATGTGGTGGTAGATTTTGTGGGAAATATTTAATACCTTATAAGTTATAACTAACACGCGCTATTAGATTCCAAGAAGAGTGTTAAATGTTAAACTAGATGACGTTATGTAGTTATCTGATTTTAGTTTTAAATTCCTCCAAAATTATTGCTACGTACTTAGGATGGATCTGTTACAAACTCAAGAGCTACTCGGTGAATATTAATTATTATTTTATAGACGTTTTTCCTAAAATGGTTTTATGTTATGTTTGGTAACGTTATTACATAAGGAAAAATAAGTAATTATAATGTAATGCATACCTATAAGCATGTCTGCAAGCCGTACCTTATCGCACGTCAAAAACTGTTCATTAAAATAGTGTGTAACTAGCCGCGTTGCCTTTCACTTGTCTCGCTCCGCGATATAACACTGGCGACGAAGTAACCACATTTATAAAAAATGTCTACTTTTGAAGTTTTATCGACTTTCAACCACAACGTACAAAGCTGGCAGACCTTTAAAAACCAATTATCGCAGTGGTTCATCGCGAATGAACTAGATGGCAAAGAAGGGGACAAAAAGCGGCGAGAAATCTTACTCAGGACACTTAGCGACGATTCCTACAAATTAGTAACGGACTTAGTACTACCAAAGAAGCTCCAAAATGTATCATATGACAATATCATCAAATTATTCGATAGTTACTTTACTCTTAAAAGCTATGGGTTCTCCGAGCGGCACAACTTTTACGAGGCCGTTCAGCAACCTGGTGAGAAACATAATCAGTGGGCAGCCAGACTACGTGGTTTGGCAGCTAACTGTGGTTTCCATGACATCGATGAAGCTTTGCGTGACAAATTCATAATGGGCATGTTACCCGGGCCTGAAAAGGAAAAATTGTTGGCACAAGAAGTTGAACTTTTAACCCTCACGGAAGCCATTGAGATAGCTGAAGACGTACGATGTGCACGAGCATCAGCTACAGTTGCAGCCAACGTCACGTTACCCGCCTCTCAAGAGGAAAATATATTCAAAATACGTAGTCAAGACATGAAAAGTAACGTTCTACGAAAGAAAGTAAAATGTTCAGTGTATGGTCGAAATAATCATTCGTCATCTCAATGTCTCTTCGCGGACTTCAAAGGTAGTAAGTGCAACATAAAGGGATATTGGCGTAAAATGTGCAAAAAAATAAACTACATAGAGGCGAGCAAGATGATCGATGACGGTGATGACGGTAAGTTGTATAATATTCGTTCTGAACGCGGAGAACTGTTGACAGAAGTGGTAAAGTTAAATGGAGTTCAGTTAAAGTTTGAAATAGATAGTGGATCGGGTATAACGGTAATTTCAGAGAAAACATATTATGATAAGTTCGCTAATATTCCTATAATAAAAGGTATATAATCTTGTATTCATACCGGTACTCCCATTGACTGTATAGGTGTAGCAAAGATAACATTAACTTATAAGGGAAAGACACATGAACTTAAAGTACATGTTGTTCGTAAAGGCGGGCTTCCGATTCTCGGTAGGGATTTTATGGTAAATCTTGACTTACATATAACATCATGTAATTTTATTATGAGTACGAATGAAATTAAAGAATTGAAACTCTTGTCAAATAAATTATGTACATTTAAAAAGGTATGAAGTGAGTTTAAAATTAAAAGATGACGCAGAGCCCTTGTTATATAAAACGCGCCCTATTGCATTTATGTTAAGAGACAAAGTTGATAAAGATACAGATCGATTAGTCAACTTAGCCTAAGTTCTAAGTCTAAATCTACTGAACATTCGGAGTACGCATCACCGACCGTGACGCTGTTTAATCGTGATGGTTCCGTTGTTAGGCTGTGCGCAGACTATTCGGCTACAATCGATAAACAATTAATTATTGAACATTGTCCTTAGCCTACAGTTCATGAATTGTATATTTTTATTGAGTTACCCTACAAACTAATTTTTTTTTCAGCAGTTTGAAGTCTTAGGTATTAATTTCAACTATATACTTCAAGCAATTTTCGAGACAAAAAATAAAACGTAATACACATTTTGTTACATTATAATTTGAGACGGGATTAGAAATTCCTTATTTCTGGATTTATTTCTAATTTTTTGTTAAAATAACTCTCTTAGTGCAAAATTTCAAGACTGTAGGTCTACGAGAAGTATGCTATAGGTTTTGATTATCGGGTCGTGAGCGTAATTATAACTATAAAGTGCTATAATTACTTGATTCGTTAACCTAGAAAATTTATTTTTTTACAGCAGCATAACACCATATACTCCAAAGTATATGATATTAATTTCAACTTTATAGCTCAAGTCGTTTTCGAGAAAAAGTGTCTTAATACACGGGCTGACAGCCAGACAGACGAACAACAATGTCATCCTATAAGGGTTCCGTTTTTACGTCACGGAACCTTAAAAGTAATAAAGAACTACTAATTTTATATTACTTTTCTCCTCAATGCAACGTATTCCATGAACTTCCGAAAAGTGAACCCTCTGTTTTGTAACCTTTACTATTAACAGCCTTCTGTTAATATTCAGTTCTTGGCACAATTGTCGCGTACGTCACAGCAAGTTAAGGCTTCCTATATAAACAGTAAGGATCGTCTGATTAAATACGTGACATAACAACATTTTCTAGCTGATATTAAATATTTGTGTCTCCAGAAAAACCTAATAATAACTTTTTTATAATATTACAAATTAAAAAAAAATGACGTTGATCCAATAAGTAATGAATTTAGGTGTTTATATGAACGTAAGCAAACTTTTTATTGCTTAAGTGAACGTGATCCACACCCTGTCGATTGCCTTTAATTGCTGTAACAACATCCTCACGCGAACATGGATGTAAAAATTTATACGTTTCTTATGATTTTCGCAATGTTACAATAGGCTTAAAAAATTATTCGATCTTATAGTGATGATGTGGCCCAAGAAAGTAACACTCTAAGCCTTTTATGGAGACTGGCTCTCAAGTCCCAAGTATTCTATATGTGTCTATAGGTATTTAGCGATAGACTTTTGACGTGAGGGTGGTAGCTAAACAGTTAGACATTGGCAAATATTCTACAACCATGCACCAAGTCTTAATTTGTATAATATTTTATTTACATTGTTATTTTTCGATATATTTAGCATGAGCTGAGAATAACGCGTCTAAAATAGACTGTCCAATATATGACCTCTTGACGCCTCTCATAGTGGTAGGTTGGGTAACAAGTGATCTCGATCGTTAAGTACTAGATGTTCACACTTTATTTATCTAAACTTGTAGCTTGTAATTATAATAATAGTAAACTAAAAATATGTTATTACTCAATCTAAAAAAAAAGAAGTGCTAAAATTTCTATCATTTATAGTATATTATTTCTCAAGGGTATTTTGTCCTGGCAAGGCCATATCTCCGTTAGTTATGATTCAAACATCATTTTAAAGCCTATGTCCTCCACTATTAATAAAATAAATTACTGTTTTAGTTTGATTAAAAAATACTATTCAATTGCATTCTTAACTCTATATGTCATTCTCAAATGTGTTTAACAAAATGATTAAAAAATGGTTTTCGTAATGAAAATATACTTAACTAACATTTAGGAGTCGCCATCTATTATCAATTTATTTACTAACATGACAGCAGTTGGATTATTTACATTCTTTAATGTGCTAGTTAGTTTTGATTTATCTGTTTTCAAAATTTGTTATGGTTAATTATTGTGGTCTCGAAAATTTTTGTATTGCAGTTTGTATTTTTAAATATTTTGTTCATAAAATTACTGTTTGCATCAATATCGAGAATAAACTGCCTCTCATTGAATTCAAGTTTTCAAATATCGAGAACTTCTAGTAGCCTGGAATATATTCAATATTGACCTGCCTATCTTAGGGATATCTTGTTCTGTGCTCGTGTTACTGCGAGATTGTATTTTCCATTGTGATCTCAAAAAGGGGTTTGATTGCGAGCCAATAACACTTCGTGCTTTGAATGCTTAACAGAAAATCGTTGGTTTCGAAAAGAATGATTTATGGTTGTGGCCGGCGAGCCTTGTCGGGAATTCGTGATCACCCAGTGTAACGGTTCCTTAAAATGGAAATTCTCTTACGAAATAAAGTAATTTTTTATATTTAAAACTGCTTTTGTCAGCGGTTTTACACTGAGTTTTAAAGGTTATTAAAATCTTATTTGATATTATTGATTATCTTCTATGTACATATACAACAAACAAATAAAAGTGAAGTGTCTGTTTGTAATGTCAAAATAACAGCTTTTTACTAAATGTATATGAAAGTATATACGATACCTATAGAAAAAAAAAAAAAACATTTTTAAAAGTTTGGTCTTTTTATATGTTTGTTCCGGGTAATCTCCGAAACCGTTACTATTTTTATTTCAGAAAAAGAACTAGGGTTCCGCGCAAATAAAAAACCTGGTTGTGGTGAATCAATTCGGGTTCTTAAATGGCTTACGCTGAGTAAACCATAAGATATATTTCAGAGTTAATGTGCTACATAACTGTAGACATTGAAAGGACCTAAAAAAAATCAGTGAGAGTATATCTATCTTCTAATAAACACCCACAATAACATAGATTAGATAACATTTTAAAATTAAGGGTTATTTGTTTATATATATAATATTTACTGTATTTTTTTTATTATAGCTCGGCATATTGACGTACTGTCTCTGATGGTAAGCACAGCTTAGTAAAAACACAACGGTGACCACCGAAAGATCTAAATCCATCGGAGGTCGCCGCTTAACATAACGTCGGCCTACATAAATATCTATTCACGTTACACTTAAAGGACCCGACATCAGTTGTAAGGTGTAGTTGTACCGTATACACATGTATGTTATGTTTGGGACAACTGTGAAATAAATTGTGGCAGGTATACAAATATACTGAAATCCTTTTTAGGAAACGTAATACTTTTTAGCGTATAGAATAATTGAAACAGGATTTCTTTGAATAAATAAATAAATAGGTAATTTAATATTTATACAACTTGCCGTAAAGTTTACTTCTTGGAACTGTAAAAAAGATCGTAAGCAATTAACGTGTTGTGAAATAGTTATTATGTGGGCATCTTATTAATATAGTCTTACCAAAGATCATTCATAGAAAGTTCTCCTGTATACTACGAAGATGATGGGACAATTTAATAGCTCGTTTTGACGTGTTTGATATATCTCTATACAGTTAACTTGATCGTACATTTACGTACATAAATAATTAACAAGATATAGCGACAAAATTACTAGGTACGTTATTCGTATACTACTAATGTATTAGACTCTCATCTATTGTGATTTCTAAGACTTTTTAAAGTCTAAGACAGATGTACAAAAAAACTTTACCATTATCAAATGGATCGTTATTCCATATCTACGTATTAGCAGAGTTTAACAATAATAATATACACAATACTTATATATAGATTGTTAAACTATGGTATTAGTGTACATTTGATATAAAACTTATTTATTATTAACAATTTTTTCCCGGAAATGAACCACATTAAATGCCTGTATTTAGATTCTCTGCACATAAATCAATATACTTCTATGATATTAGAAATCTATAAATTAATTTTACAACCTCATAAATCATTCCAATGAATTTCTGTTATTCTTATTATGTTTACGTCACTGGTTAATATTCATGGAATATGTTTAAATTTTACATCTGTTCCATATTTTTCTTAACATTACATAATACCTCTTTAAAAGAAGAGAGCAGCATTCCTTAGTGTTTCGTTTAATCAAATCACTAGAGATAGTCAAAGTTTTGTCTGGTTGGTTGATAATTACATACAGACTTATTTACCTTCTTTCTAACAAAAAAATAATGAATATAATGGAACCACGCGTTAATGAATTATAATTAAGTAAACATTTTGACTTTAATCTCCTCTCCCAAGGGAATCGTGTTGAATTTCGGAATAAAATTTATCCTATATCCTACCTCGTAGTATTAACTCATATCATGTCAAATTTCATTTGAATTCATTTAGAGGTTTCGGCGTGATACGCGGCCATTATACAGACAGACAGACAAAAATGAAAAAAAAAATACAGTTTTGGCTTCAGTATTGGATATAGAAAGCCCTCTAAAAATAATTTTCAAAATATCTTCAATGTACAGAATTGGACCTGTTACAGTTTTAATATTACACATAGATTACAATGTATGAACTCTTAGAACTATTTGACTTTATACGATTATTTGGATGATATCACCATTTTTTCTTCTTACTCATATCCTACCTAAGTAAGGTCGGTACAATATGGTATCCTCTTCCACTCTTCTCTATCAATTGTCATGTATTAAGAAATAAATAAATTACAATTTAATACAGTCGATATAATTCCTCAAACAGTCCGTCCATTTATACCTTCTTTCTACCTCTTACCTCTACTGCTATACCTGTCTACCTTCATACATACTCTTCTAGTTATTTAAATGATTTTCGATTAACATCATATTGTTATATTCACACCATGATAAAATATTACACTTCAAATTTTCTGTCACTAGTGCTACTTTAATGATACGCGCAGTAGTTTTATGACTACGAGGATTTATTTTTCAGTTTAACATTTTAAATAAACTATATCAATGTTATTCATGAAGATCATGATAGGTTTATCCGTTTTATACATTTTTTTGTTATGTCACAATATTATGCCACTGGAAAATTGATGAATTTAGTAAAGTGTAAAGTGACGTCGGCATTGTCTGTAATCGCATTAAACTTTCGTCTCAACGTTATCCAGTCTCTCAACAGTCTCAGCTGTACAAACAAGAGATTAATTTGTATTTTGTCCAATAGTTTGCTAATAATAATAATAATAATAAAGTAGTGGTTTGCAATAGTTTGAACAGGACACGCGAATAGATGATCTACTTATAAATACACATCACTCTGACTTTTTAATTTAAGTTAACATGAATGTGTATCTTGCTCGTTTATATTTGGCTACAAAAATATTTGGTGAAATTTTATTCAATCTTTATTAAAGCAATAAATGAATTATAAATTAAATAAATTTAGTAAGAAATATAAGACCTGCAAACTGAATAACTTTTATTCTGACTGGTAAACATACAACCTATTTAACATTAACAAAATATTACCTTTTATTTTTCTAATATTTTGGGTAAAAAGGCATTAGTCACTGACGTTTATAAATAGATACGTAAGGACAAAATAGGTAGTCAGTCAGGAATAAAATAAACAGTGGCAGTAAGTACTTTTCGTCTCACTTCAAATCTTGTTAAACACTTGAGAAGTTTAAACATTATAAATGTGTTTCTTGGTCATTTCTCCGAGAGTCGAATAGTGGGTTTACAAACAAAGTGTGCTAAGAAATAAACGATTGAATGTATATTGAAGATTCCTGATTACATAAATTGTATTCAGTTTAAAAATCATGAAATAATTTATATCTATTTGTACAATTAATAAATAATGATATATTATTAGGATTAGAGTATTATGACTTCTATGTTATGAAATAGTAAACTCTTTCGTCTCAAAATTACATTTTTACTTATGTTAATGACAATTCTGATAGCCTATCAATAGAGGAGTGACATTTAATACTTCTCTTGTACAAAATTTCATCAAAATCGGTTGAGAAATACAAGTTATTTGCATATTTTTTTTCATTATCTAAAAGGATTATTGATAATTCCTATATAATTAGCCTAACGATTATGGAATAAGAATTATGATCCTCGCCTATAAAATTTCATCAATATCGGTTAACAGTACATTAAAACAAATAATTTTTAATGATTTCTAAGAGTGTCCGTTACTATACTTATTGCCCGTCAAGCAAATGATATAAGCTTCCCGCGCACAAAACTTTAACCGATTTTAACAGACGACAGTGTCCTTTGTAATAAAAAAATTCATGTAAAGATAGAACTTCAGATTTATTAATATACATAGATTTATCCGAAATGTCGTAACTTCTTCCGCGTGAAACAGATTAAAAGCTGTCACGTCTTACGGGAATAAAAAACTTTTATCATTTATTATTTAATGTGCACCTGAAAATGGTAAATCTGAAACTAATCGTGGAAAAGAACAAAAACAAAAATGTTAGTAACTGAAAATATAAGAGATGTGGTCGAGCCCGTAGACCCTTATTAACTTATATGGATTATGAGATTAACTTATAAGGAGAAGGAAGGTTTATGAATGTTTGCTGATGTGTTTGGAAGTTTTTTTGTTTTGACATTTACTTGGATTCATAAATTGGTTGGATGATGATTTGAAATGTTGAAAATCAGCTGTGACTGATTTGAATGAATTAAAAAATAAATACATAAAAATAAATAGATATATAAATAAATAAATAAACGGTTTTAATCGGAACTTCGGTGCAATAAATCACAGTGGTAACAAAGGGCCATTCCCTGGAGCCTGAGGGCTATCTCACTACAGTGGCGGGAGTATCAGCAACGAAAGATAAACTAACTTCTTAACTTTCATCCCGATTACAATTCTGGATATAGGATCTTTCTTTTATATTGAATCTACTAAAAACACTTCGAAGTGTAATAGCACACGATGTGGGATAGGTGATTGCCATACAAACCATTTAATATACCAATTTCGAATATTATTAATTATATTTGAAAATATATGATATGACCTAATTTTGAGTACACGTAAAGAACATATCATTATCTGAAATGCTGGTATTAATGACAATGCAAAACATGAAAATTTCTTGTGAATTCTTATAAAATTATTGGTAGATTATATCTAACGTGATCACGTATCTAGTCGATAGCATTAGAATTCCTCCATCGGCCATTATCCGGGTAATGCCCGCTTAAATATCGTTCGTGTATTCACTTTACTGTCGGCAATTCCCTGAATACCTACGTACTGATTTACCGACCTTTCGGTTCATGCTTCTTCCGATATTGATAGAATATGTGTGTTAAAACGTGTTTTATGTTAGAACGAAACGAATTATCGGTTTGACGAAACATTTGCTTTACGTAAACTTCTGTACTTAAGTAATATCGCAACAAATTCAAGGTTATCTATATTGTTAATAACAAAATATATAAAAAATATTCAGACGTATTTTGTTTAAAATTCTGGTGAATTCAAACATTGCATCGATCATCGTCATTAACATCTATTTGGTTCTGATTTTCAAAATTATGCTTCAATGAATATCCTTAAATTCTACTTACCTATTTATGAGAGTTATGTAGTATAAAGTTTATTATTCCAATCACGTAAATGTCGTCCCCGGTGGCGGCATGAAACGTTTCTCGCTCATTATGAACACATTACCACTAAATATTGTAGAAGGCTACAAACAATTATGAAGTTATCTTTATTAAACGTATAATTATCTTTCCCTTTAGCTCTTGCTATTATGAAGTTATATTCTCATTGACTGACCGTCACTGCCTCGTTAGCCTTGTAGTCCTAAGCGCGATTGCTGTGCTAGAGGGCAACAATAATGTAATAAGTAGTCTATGTGTTAATCTAGTGTATCAGCTACCTCCATACAAAATTTCATCAAAATTGGTCCAGCCGTTTGAGCGTGAAAAATTAACAAACATACAAACACAGTCACAAACTTTCACCTTTATAATATTAGTAGGATTTGCATGAAAGGATTTTTTTTAAATAAGGACCTATTTTTCAATTATCATATAACTTTATTTTCAGAAATATTTTTTTTTTATTTTGAGCAGTTTTCCATACATTATTCGTTAAATTGTTAAAATTATTTCTCTAATAAAGTTATATTGGAAAATCGGCCCTAAAAGAAATAAAAACGGCTTGTTCAAAATTTTCAATCATTCTTTCTCAATTTTTTCATTCAAACGCGACAAACCAAAAGAAAAACATTGTGAGAGATTTTGGTGATAAATGGTTGATGATGGTTGCGAAGCTCATTGTTCTCGAAAACTACTGACTTCATCAAAATTCGCCTGAGAATAAAAGTGATTAGAATTATAATCTATTACCCTATGAAATGAAAATCAGATCTGACTTTCGATGTCTATGTCTCTATTTTCTCAATCCTGAACCACTGTGCGTCGCCACGCCAACAGTCTGATCCACTACATTAGATGGTTCACATAAAAACAAAAATCAGATCGATACTCCCACTTTCGATACCTATGTTCAATGATATTTTATAAGTCGATGCGGCATCGACACTCTTTAAATGGCATCGTGAATAAGCGGCAATTACCCTCAGTCCACTTTCGACTTGATACCGGTGTGAACGAAAAAAACTTTTGTGACGTCATACGAGTCGAAAACAAACATTTGAAATTTATCAACATTCAATGTTAATGTTCTGTGCCTCTTTAGAGTCCTATGATGTCAAAACATGGCCGACAGCGTTTTCAGAATGCAAATATAAAAATTAAAAAGAAAAGCAATTGTTAAATTGTAAATATGTAGCTGTCTTACACTTTTAATATCTGATATAAATAAATATTGGTTTCTTAAGTCAAATACTGCAGAATATTTTTTTTTTTTCATCAAATTTGATAGTCTGATATACTTGACTCATATCCTAAACATTCGTTAGTACATGCCAGGATTCGAAACTATCGACACCGAATCGATATTCTGCCAGTCTAAGCCACCATGAATTTTTTATTAGTAATTACGTTACCGTATTAGTTTATCCTGCAACTAGCTATTTAAGTGGCGGTGACTCATTAGTGACACTCTTTGACCGCGTAAAACGATAATTCCCACAATTTGTTATGAAAATACATGCAAAATTCCCTAACTTCAATGTAACTAGAAATTATTTTTAGTAACGGTAAACGAAAACGTCTTGACGATACCGGAACGCTTAAGAAATATTCCTGAAGTGCTATCATGAATTAGGAGTGTACAATATTGTCATAATGGGGATTAAATCAATCTTCGAGATGAAGCATTTTCCCAACATTAACACATTAGAAGAGGTAGGACAAAGAGAAACTTTCCTCCACTTGCATACCTCTACCCTACTGAAGACCGCAGCCAAATGATCTTGTATTGTGTTTCTGCACTGAGTAGGGCAAAGAGCTCTCCTTGGGGTAGAGCGGTTCAAGGCAGGCAATGTGATAGTAATATACATGGTATTACAAACGTCCATTAACTGCAGTTACCGTGTACCATCAGACGGGCCGTATGCGTTTTGCCACAAATGTAGTATTAAAAAAAATGAAGCCAGGACACGACGATCGTATGTGACTGTGTGCTTGTGACTAACATTTTGTCTGATGAGCATAATTGTCAATTGTATGTCTAGTATAATACAAGCTTTGTTTACTTTATAATGAAATAGCCGTGTGTGAAAAAAAAAAAAACAAAAAATAAAGTTATTAAATTCACCTTCAAAACAAGAAGGTCGACGTTTCATTCATAGATTCCTTCTCGTAATATTAGAAATCGGGATCATTGTAATACGATCTGAAGGGTCACGTCTTCAAAGTGAATCGTATTTAGGTATTCAGAACCCCACCGTATAATGCGGTATCCAATGAATTTTAATATACAAGCAATTGAGTGAAATGCGAAAAATACGTTTAGCTTATACCAAAATAGGTATTGAGTGAAATTTAAAAATGTATATTAAGTAATATTATTAATTCGACTTATTCATTGTGTATTATACTACTGGCCGGACAATCAGTTCAAGGACCATACCATGCAGGTTTTTCTGTCGAAGGGTTATTATAGGTTGGAGATCGTTATGTGAATGGTAGTGATATTGGAAACGCATTCTCCAAATCATCAATATGTTTTATATTATTTGTACAGTTGAAAAAAAAGAGAAAACCGTTAAAAAAAGGTTCAGTCGAGTTTCTTGCGTGCTCTTCTCGATTAATGGGATATTTTCCGAGCCGGTAGTAGTGTATTGACATTCATAAGTCTCTTCTTAGAAGCTAAATTGAATGAAGAATTTTTCTTTATTTTGATTGGTTTTGACGCCCCCAAAAGTAGTTCTGTCCTTTCTAGAAGCCAAAGTAGTGCTCAAGCATAAAAATCGTCTGCATAAAAAAATCACTTTGGTCTACCACTTTCATTATGATCGGTCAAACGGTGTTGGAGTTTATTAACATTCACTTATATTCAAAGCGAAAAGAAAAGATCCTTAGGTTAGACAATTAAGTAATACTTTAGTTAAAATTTGTAAATGGTGTGCTTTAAATAATTTACTGCTAAATGCAAACAAAATTAAATGTGTGAGATTTGCCTTGCCCAATGTTCAGCGTGTTGATAGCAGTGTCAAGATAGAGGGGAATTTGGTAGGCCTAATGATAGTACTGTCTTCTTGGGTATTAAGCTTGATTCTTTGTTCCAGATCGACTTTCTTGCCGGTTTTTCTCCTTGACTAGAATATTTTCCGAATGGGTCGTAGTCTTTTGACATTCATAAGCACCTTCTTAAGGCCTACATTGATTAAAGATTTTTTGAATTGATTTAATTTTATTGTCTTTGTTTGTACCTAAGTGGAAAATGTATTCATTACAAAAATAACAAAATGTGGTGTATAAAGGAAACATGAAAGGACCACTTCTTTTTTCACATTACTATTAGTTAGTGTATTGAAAAAAATTAGATTTTGTTGTTATTTAAGACACGTTAACACAAATTTAAAAGAAATTATTTGCAATTTAAAACTTGCCCTAAGATACATGTGTATCTGTGTATGTACCCGATATAGATAATTATTATATTGTTTAATAACATAAATGCGGCTAGGAATACATAAAATAAATATAATTTGTACAAAAATTGATCTTTGCAACTTAAACAAAACTGCTTAGTGCTTACTTCAATGTAATCTAAAATTATCACGATAATGTATTTTTTTTAAACAAAACTTTCTAAAAAGTGAAGTTATTTACCATATAAGAATATAATAGATAGCCTTAAGAGAGAAATGGGAAGAATTTTCATCGAAATACTTCAGGAAATTTATATGTAATGAGAAAAATGTCGCACGCTTGAAAGCGTAATGAACATTCCCGTATTGTGTGTGACCTTCACGATTTGCAGGGTTGCCATGTATTTCATACTGTAAAGCATTGTACATTTATTTTGCTATAAACTATTCCACATTTATTAAACTACTTACAAATACATTTTCATCGTCAATTTTTGCTAATGATATTATTTCTTTACCTTAACCTTAACATTAACATATTATTTTTAAAAAACAACAGAATTACACGTTAGCATTTACTTTACTTAAAAACTGTTTTGTAGTTGCTATCATCGCCCACCTCGGGAATATTTTACAAGCAGTTTTACAAAAGTTAAAAGATAAACATAATTTTGAAAGTTATTATTATTATAATGTAATCGTATTGTAATATAAAACTAAACAACAGAAAACAAATTAAAAACTGAGATGTGTGTGTGTGTGTGTGTGTGTGTGTGTGTGTGTGTGTGTGTGTGTGTGTGTGTGTGTGTGTCTTTATGTTTAATGATATGCACCGTATGAGTTAGTGAAACCCTTTTATAATTATGAGATAAATAAGTGCCATTATTTTTTATATACACTAAATAAAAGAAAGAAGTTGCTCTGTCCTATAACTGCAAGATTTTTACGTTTTCGTTAAACCACTGGATAAATATTAATAGCTTTATTAACTTTAGTATATATTATTATAGGGTAATAACTCCTTAAATGATCGGGGCATAACCGATCATATCTAGGCTTCGAACTACTGCAAATTATTATCATTATAGATCAAATGTGCATGCATCTTAAGGATGAATAATTAACGAGCAGGTACCAAAAATATTACTTTTTAAGATAACTTTTGTTTTTAAGGGCCTAAGATTTAAATTCTAACTTTTAGTAACTTTGCGCGAAAAATTATATTTACTCCAAAGAATGGAAGAGCCCGGTGAAAAATTAAGGGAATGCATCACAAACATCTGAATATGATTTTGATTGGGTGATAAGTCCAACGCCAAACTATGCTTTTCACGATTTTTTTAAGGAAGCTAAAATTGTAAAAGCTTTCTCCGAGTAATAA
The DNA here is from genome assembly GCA_033032175.1 of Saturnia japonica. Taxonomy (NCBI): domain Eukaryota; kingdom Metazoa; phylum Arthropoda; class Insecta; order Lepidoptera; family Saturniidae; genus Saturnia; species Saturnia japonica. The sequence continues at coordinate 20,689,745 of CM065305.1, read as the reverse complement.
TTGCAGTTTCAATCGCTATTAGTGTTCAAGCCTTTTCACAAATTGACTGAAAAATTTTAATAGTCCGAGTCGGTAATGAAAGAAGGGGTTGTGAATTTAAATTATTAACGATATTTTGGTAGTGAGATTTTAAACAGTTATTTCAAACAATTACAAATCAAATAATTATTCGTATAGAAGCTGTGAATACTGAGATAACAGTAAATAGAATCGAAAGGAAGAGGTTTGTTTGTAAAGTTGTAACGATCTTACTTAGGTGGGATCCCAAAAGACTTGCCTACCCTTATCTCTTATAAGAAGAAAAAGAATTAAAGTGATGATGATTTCAATATCTTCTCAGGCATATTTGTAAATTGATTATTAAATTGAAGTAAAACAAATTGTACACCCAGTTGTTTATCAAAAACGATGAAACGAAGGTAAATAATTCCAAATACGGTCGGGTCTCGAGGCCAAACGTGATTCTATTATGTCCTTTTCAAATATTCAAAACAAACAAAGACCTTTGAAATATGTCCTCGTGTGTGTTTAATGTATATAATGAAACGTTCTCGTTTTTCTAACATCAATTATTCATAACATACGGTGAATATATAAAGGTAATTGGGGAGTCAGGGGTGTGGTTGTTGGAAGAATCGTTTATATGTCAAAACTAGTCGGCCCGACAGATGTTGTTCTGTCCTTTCCTTTATTTATTATCTAGATCACAACGCAAACTATATCGACTTTTTGGAACGAAGTTCTTTAACGCGGGTTGCGGTAGGCGTTGAAGAAATTGTCACGTAAGGAAAAACCGTTATGGCCCCGCCATGTAACTTTCTCTCTCTCTCTCTCTCTCTGTCTCCTTTTATTATATACGATGTGTGTGCGTGTGAGTGTCGAAATTCGAACAGACGAATATCGTGCGCGGCCGGTTGTATATTATCATTTCTTCAAGCGGCCGCCAAATTGAAAAACTTTGCAATCGCACATTGCACCGGGCTGGGTCCCTCATGGTGGTCTCGCAAAAAAGGCGCGCGTTCAATAATTAAATGGTTTATCTGGTAAAATGATTTCACTATAAAACAGGACCTTTATAGGCTATTTTTTTTTCTACTATTACTTCTTTCTTCTATTTATTCTAGTTAGGAGTAAGCGAGAGATTTGTATGTAATAAAATATCTACGTATTTTTTTTAATGACAAAATTGACTTTCTAAGAAAATACGAAATAAACTACTTAGATGAATTATAATTGTATATAATAGAATTGTAATAATTAGCACCTTAGAAATGAGAAATAATATTAAAAGATATTTATGATTTATTAAAAAAAAATCTTCGTTAATTTTTCGTTAATTAAGCCTTTTCACCGGTTAAAGATAACATTACATGCAATAAGAATATGACAGGACTGTCGTGTTTCTTTTGTACATAAATTAAATATAGAAACAAATAAAATAGCAATAAATATTAGAAACGAAATAATGAAAACTCATCAACGTAAAATCTAGTAGAGATATTGTACAAAAGCTCACTGTAAATAAATGCCACATACTAATGTAAAATTCATAAATTTGTAGTCCATTTCAAAAACGAACATGAAAAGTTACATCGAGAGGTGGTAGGTAGGGTTGTTATGTAAACAGAGGTTCATTCGTGGGTGGTCTGTGGCTGTTTTTAGTTGATTGCACGTAGATATATGGCGAGTATTTATTTTTAGCAACGTCTATGTCATTTCGAAGTGACTCTACGAATCATATCAAAACTAATTTTGTCTTAATTTTTTTCCTACCCATTTATTTATCTTCTTCTTTTCGGAACTCAAAATTCTTTTAAAAATTCTTTTTAGTATTTTTGATTTCATTGTTTCTTATACATATCATGAACTTATACATATTTATTTATATTTCATCATATACCTACATTATATATTACACTCTCGAAAATAAGTACAACATTTGGGGCAATCAACTAATAAAGTGTTGATAGCATTTTGGAGAGGTTGAATAATTAATGTATTAAGTCCTTACATATGAAATTAGCGTTTTATATGGTAAAAGTAAAATGAAAAAAATATTATGAAATTATACATTTAATCAATCGAAGTGTGTACCATTATTATCTATGCTCTTTCGCCATTTTAAAGGTAGTTTTCATTGATTCCATTGCTAAAAAAATTGTGGCAGCGAGAATCAATAAAATCTTTGAGGGCAGTTTGGGCAGCCTCATCGGAATTGAATTTATTTTCCTTGCAAGAAATTGTCTAAATTCCGAAAAAAGTTGTAGTCTGTTGGAGCAACATCCGGAGAATATGGTGGGTTTCGGAGACATACCAACCGCAGTTCCTCTAATTTAGCGACCGTCGGTCGTAAATTATGGGGTCTAGCGTTGTTCTGAAGCAGCAGTGAGCTTGAGATATTGACCAGCCTCGGTTGTTTAACGGCTAGCTTTTCCATCATGGTTTGCAATTGTTGACAATATAGATCTGCCGTTACCGTCTGGGCAGATCTTACGAAGCTGTAGTGTATGACACCAGCACTGGTCTACCAAACACTCAGCAGTACCTTTTTCTGAGACGACTTTCGCCTGGGACAGGACTTGGCCTGTTCTCCTGGGTTCAACCACAATGATGAGCGTTTCCGATTATCGTAAAGGATCCATTATTCATCACAAGTGACAATACGATTCTAAATTCCCTCGTTATTGTGACGGTTGAGTAATGTAATGCAGAACTCAATAGATGTTTGTTGGCGTGCTTCAGTCAATTCATGCGGTAACCATTTCTCGAGCTCTTTCACTTTTCCTGTTTGTTTCAAGAGGATTAATTTTTTTTATCACTCACACCGAAGCCTGTCGCTAACTCTGATGTGGTTTACGGATGATCCGCTTCAACGATCACCTTTGATTCTTCATTTTCAACTAGGGTCTCCGGCCGTCCACGGGGTTTGTTTCTTAGGTCAAAATTTCCAGAACGAAAACGTTGGAACCAGAAACGAACCGTATTTTCTTTTACAGTAGCTCTCCCATACACATCATTAATCCTTCGAGCTGATTCTGCAGCGCTGATGCCACAATGGAACTTATATTCGTAAATAAGGCGATATTTTAAATTTTCTATTTTGTGAAAAGAACGATGTCAAAGAAAAATAGAATGGTGCGAAAACAAATGAATCACTAAATTCGAAACACAAATATACAAGCCTAAATTTGGAATAAATTTGAATTTGGAATGTCTAACCAGACGCCAGACCAATTCAACAAAACCCCAATTTCATATATAACGACCTAATATTTTATTATATCTATACTTATATTTTAATATAATGAAGCGAAGGAGTTTTTTTGTTTGTTTATTTGTTCGTTTGTTTGCTTAAACACGCTAATCTCTGGATCTACCAATCGGATTCTAATAATTATTTTTGTATATAATAGCCAAATTAGTATAAGCTATTAACGTTAAGCTACAACTCTCAGCTATCTTTAAATATTGATTTTTATTAAGTAAGTCGGAAATGGAAGTGTTTCCAAATTGTTTTATCCATGGCTTAGATACGTAAATATAATATTCTACAAAAATATTCTTTCTGAGTACATTTAAAAAAAAGTCCGTGATAACATATGCCTATCTCATAATAACCCATAAATAGGTAATTTGCGAAAAAAAATTGTTGAAGTTTAAAAATTGATTTATGAGCATTATTTTAGGCATAGCATATTAATAATCCTTCCGAACAAAAGTTACTTAGTCGTAAAGACAATTTTACGAAGTTAATCTCTCCTTTATAACATGGTATTTGGACACATAGTTTAGAAGAAAATGGAATATTAAAATAATTTTTACTTGCGGGATGCGAGAACAGTTATGTTAGGCAAGAAGGGTTCGAAGGCGGCGCGGCGCGGTGTTTGTCGGGTAAAATTAATACGGATGAACCACATCTGTCAGGCATCATAACGCCTCATAAATATATTTGTACCCTTTTTTCTAATTAATGCGAAAAGAGAAGTGAAATAAATATAGATTATATAATGAGCATAAAACTTCAAAGCGGTTTGAGATAAATCAATTTAATGCTTACCTCAGGATAAAAAGGTTTTTCATTGTGTGATTTAAACAGCGTGTCTTAAGTGTCCTCTATCCGCTTATAAGGCTTTTTCAGTGAATTCGGCCAGCTACTAACAGAAAAAAGGAAGAAATATGTAGGACATCGATACGTGTTATACTCTGTCGACTATAATGCAACGAGTAAAAAAATGATTAAGAGATTTCATATATTCGTATCTTCTGAATACATGTATATGATAATTAGGTGATTCATATTTGGAAAACATTAAGAAAATATCAAACCGGAAACGTATTTGTTTGTTGTGAATTTTGTTCGAATTCAATACGAGATTGAATCGTGCGGCTCAACAAATATTCAATTTAAACTTTGAATAGCCAAAGTTTCATTTCCGTGTATTACAATATACAATTATTCAATTTTATAATAATTAGTCTGTATTTAGCTATCTCTTTTTTGGTTGGTACAATGTGTTAATGAACTATTTTTTAACTAAGATGAATGAAATACCAAGCCAAGCTGTGCGTCGAATAAAAATCCGAAATAATTAAAGCACAAAAACATACTTTATTTGTTTATTTATATATTGATCACTTTCCAAAATTACATACTCTTTTGGATTTTTTTAATTGTACCCTCTTTGACCAAATTATTATCTTAACTAATGTGCATCTATTTTGATCATACGGCGTACAGCATCGATGTTTCCATTGTTCACAGCGGTAGATGCGACTAATGTTAGGTTTGTCACTGAGATTAACATGAACGCGTTCGAATTCTGCAAATTAGCTATAAACAGTCGACTTGCATGATTCTTCCTTGTCAAAAGCAATTTGAAGGCAAGCGACACTTTGTTGAGGTGTCAAACTATACTTAAAATCGTAGGAACTCATACTACGAAACGCTTCACGTGTTAAATCCATTGTAACGTAGACATGCAATATTTAAAAGGGCGCCAAGATGTAAAAACATGTGACAAATACATGAATTAAACTGTATTTTAAAGCCAAACACTTCTATTTTGAAATATCGTAAATAGTTTTCAAATAAGGTAAGCTTAACAGAAGTTGTATGCACTGGAAGCGAATTACTTTCGCTGAATTTCTTTGAGCTAATTTTACCTGTAAAATATTTTATGCAGTTTTTGGTTTAGAAAGTAGGTCAGCAGGGTTTAACATTGTAGGTAATGTTTACAGTTATGTAAATTATATAAATGACACCACTTTTAAATACGGTTTTAAAATTGATAAATATATTTGATTATCTATAGTACCAAAATGAACTTTGTTTGTTGTGGGTTCATTTAGAATTGCAAGACAAAACTTTTGTTCTAGACATTAATTCACCAAAATAACAATACACCTACTACATTTTATGACGAATATTTTTTTTGTTTGTTATAATCACTAGCTAGATAGTGTAGGTTTTCTCTAGACCAAAAAACAGAGTTACATACTTACTTCTTTAATATTACAAGGAATTAGCTCTTAATTTTTTTACGCTATATCATTAGTTGCATCATTAACGCCACTTCTTCTTCTTAGACCTATCCTACCTAGGTAAGGTCGGCATAACATTTTATCCTCTTCTACTCTTCCCCATCAGCCGTGATCTCAATATTTGCACCATTTATACACATATAATTCCTCAAACAATTCATCCATACCTTCTTCGGCCTCCCTCTACCTTTATATTCCTTCATTTTCATACTTAACATTATTCTAGTTATATGAGTTTCATTTCTTCTCATGGCATACCCATATCATGCAAACCTATATTTTAATCCTTAACTTCTCTGTCACTGGTGTTATTGTCATAGTCATTCTGCGTAATACGCATATACAATTATAACATTTAAATGATTAAATACAAGAGAAATGTAATATTATAGTAAAAATAATTATTATTTTAGGAACATATTTCAAAGATACATAATTAGATTCCTTATAAGTATAATTTAAATAACTCATAAATATTCCGGCGACGGAACGAAAGGTAGAAATTTATCCTAAGGGGCCTTTTCATAGCTCCGACATAGTGAAATCGTTGAAATTCCGAATAGATCCGTAATACGACCTCAAGGCGTAGGGTTACGACGAAAATTTCATCCAATACTAGAATATGTTATAACATTCTATATTCCGAAGTTTTGGTGTTCGCTTTATGTACCATACGTATTGTGGTGTTAGATTTGGTTTAATTTCCATATCAAATCAACACTTCTTACACTTACAGTTTTATCACCAATATTTCTGGTTTTGAAGTTATATTTACAGTGAATACGTCACAATAATTTGCATCCATAAATTACAAAACATAAATATTAAATATAAGCTTACCTACTCTATAGCATATACGTTGGTTTCACATTTTCGCTTTTTTTAATATAAAAGATGTTTATACAAGTACATAAAATACAAAATTACATTAAAAGAGGGTATTAAGATCTAATACAAAACATACATAATATAGAAAAAACCACACAACGGATACATTGAAACATATTGATATTTAAATTATATTTTTTTAAAGAGTAAAAGTAAATTTTGATATATTTGTTCATAGATTTTGTTATTTTTTGCATAGCAATTATTGTCCATGGCAGGTTATTTGTCAGGAAAATTGAGTGCAATTTATTTTTAACGAGATGGAACTACAATGTTTATTCATTTCATAATTTGCATTGCCGTGCTAACTACGTTCACACTGTTTCGTTTCATGTTCGGTGATTACAATCACAACAGTCTGTCTTTGTTATTATTTTAAAATAGACATATTTATAAAAACTAGCACTCGCCTAAAGATCGAAATTCGACCTGCGACTTTTTAATCTTAGACAATTTTCTGTTTGCAATTTGCAGTATTCATGAACCTAAACAATGAGTATTATCTACATAATTTGCTGTCACTTTTCGTTGAGTGACAATGTCAATATTTTGGGGGGTCTAAGTTCAACTTAAACCAAACCAAACTTTAACCATGCCAAATCTCACATTCTTCCGTGCACGCAATACGCTTAAAAGGGGTAGAAAGCTTTTGCTTCTCGTATTAATATAATGATATATTGACATAACAAACAGTATATTAAATTATATATTACAAAAAAATAAAAAAACTTAGACATCTAGGTCAGGTCAAGTTGCAAGAATAGCAGGAAATTGTACTGATGATAGTGATATTGATGGCTACCGATTAAACTTCATTTATTATTAGTTGTTATTGTTTGTGAACTGCATGTTAACCACACACTTATTTAGTCTAAGTAAAGTGAAGACCATAATTTTTATTTCAACTTCTGCAGATCATGCAAAGATAATTAGGCTTTTATCTTTTTTTTTCAAGTGAAAACTTTTTTAGTATCTTTGTGATTTGAAACGCGACGAAATGAAGAAGCGATACTAAAAAGAGACAAATACATATATCTATAAGATATAATAGTCTGCGAGAGAATGAGATAGAGTATATTATACACGGTTAATGCAAGTCCAGATTTTCACGACTATGATCGTCGTTGGATTGGCCAAGCGGTGTGACGACAAGACTTGTACGCACTGTTCGATGTATGTATAGTACGAGTGGTCGATAGTTCGAGTCCCGCTGATTTAGGATTTTTAAAAAGAAATTTAATATGTTTTCTCATGGAAACCTTTACACCGTGTGAACTGCACACAGGTTTTTTTAATCAGCAATGCAAAGTGCCTATACTGTACCTGATGGAGATCACAGTGCAATTCAGTAACATCAGTGACCACCATGGGATCTACAGCCCATCGAGAGTCGCCGTCATGCCAGCCTACTCAAATGTTTCTTCACGTTATGTTTGAAGGAATCCATGTTGTAAGAAGGAGGGAACACAACTTGCCGCGAGACAGTTACACAGTTTCACAGTACGCCGAAGATATGATATAGCAAACTTTTTTGTTTGTCCCGAGATGGAGGTTACCGTAAAGCTGTGGTAATTTAGACGAACTCTCCATCTTCATATGATTTTGTCATAGTACTGTCAAACATTGGCCATAAAATAATGAAATTAAATAATGCTTTATACCAAACATGGATCGAAGTATTGTCTTAAAGCATGTCCTCAGAAAATATTGATCGGTTACAAACTAAGTTCAGTTCTGACATATTATGAAAGTAAGATTTTATCGTATATGCTACATAAAATCTCATTGTTAAGAGGTTTCCCAATTAGCTGAGTTGTTCCAGTGCTCTCTAATGATGGTCCCAACCCGCTACAGAGCGCTTATCTTTTGTCATTCCGCTGACAGCTCGTATGTTGTTTCTGCTTGTTTTGCTTTGTACCTCGTGAAGTGGCCGTTTCAATAAAAGCCTTTTTTAGAATAATTAAAGTATACAACATTTCTTTTTTGCTTATAAAAACCAGTACAACTTAGATATTTAAGGCAAAATTTCAAGGTTTTTTGTCCGATTGGGCTTACGTAGGTAAAGCTATTTCTGAAAAATACCACAAACACTTGCAGGAAAATATTTAAGGAATCTAATAAAATATTTTTGTGAAACATTACATTCATATTAACAAATAAAATTCGTCGTAACTTTGGACCAATATTCAAATATCAATATAGATAAAGTACATAGAGAGTTTTACAAAAATAAATGCATTCAGATTTTGATAATGTGTTTGTTTGGAAGCTAGTCATATGAAAACTAATCAAGTGTTTTTAAATTATTGCTCTTTCATTGTATCTAGAGATCTTTGTATTGACACAATAGGTTATAAATAGTTATTATAATTCTTCTTTTATTGGGTGACCCCTGTGGGGTTAGTTTTTTTTAATTATTTAATGAAGGCAGCGCCAATAGCGTGCATATCAATTTAACATTTAGGCGACCGAGCTTTGCTGTAATAAGATACATTTTTCTCAATACTGTGGTAAAATATTGTAATTGTTTTTTGTTGTTTTTTATTTTGTAAACGTAACAAAATATCTAAATTATAGCAATTTTTTTGATTTATATCTCCTTTATACAAATATACTTTGCGATTTATAGTTACACTAAATTATACCAGATTTCAGTCTTCATTCGAGTAAAAAATGTTGTTAGTATTTTTGTGAAATTTCATTTTTAATTCACTTTGATTAGGTACGCTAAATGCAAAAAAATGTACACTTTTTGGGACTCAGCGAACTCATTAAGATTTTAATAAAGCAAATTGAATTATTATTAACAAAAAATAAAGAATGTTCAACGGCGATAAGAAATACGTAATGTAAACTAATACTCAAATGATCTATCTTAGAAAGGGAATTCACTCTTTTGTGTAGCTGTTGGAAGTGATAGGTTCTTGGTTATAGTTTATAAGCTTGATGATATATTATGTCAAACTAAGTAAATACTAGAAAACGTCCTATTACCCATCAACATTGTCTGAGTAGCTATCTGTAAATATCACTTTTATACTCGTGAGTAAAAAATAACGTCGGAGTCAGATTTTTTACAATTACGTATAACAGTTTATTAATTAAACATGAGAAAAGATGTTATCTCTTCATGTTTTCAAATAGTAATAAAAGTGTAGTGAAAATTACTGTGCTGTTAAAATTATGGATAGTATTTTTAAAATATTTCAACGCGACGTAAGAGATTTGCAGTTTATTGAAATGTTCATAGTAAAATTGATGTAACGAATTTTTAGAAAACAGTTAAATTCAGTTATTTTATTAAATGAATTATCAGATAGCTTACACTTTATAATATCTGGAACAAAGGCCATAAGGCGATAAGCTTATTGAATCGGCCCCAGAAAGATATCTGGATCATCATTTGAGGGTACGACTGTACTAATACGATACGTTGATCCGGCAAGTTTCAGATCTCTATAATAATACCAAGATACCATCAAATGATGAACCAGATATTCTCCTGGGGACGACTCAGTATGCTTATCGCCCTATGACCTTTATAATAAATGTTTTCCTTAAGTTTGTATATTATCAAACCTAAATTTCAATAAATCAGCTTTGTATATGGAATCTAAAACAAAAATGAAATCATATGAAGGTGAAAATCCTCGTAAACCATACTGAACAGATTAAAAAGTACCTAGTTAGTTCTATGAAAAATAATATTTACTAAAGTATGTGACTACATACAGCGTAACCCAGACAACAATTTTTATTACCAAAAAATTACATAAACAAAATTACTGAACATGGCAATGTAATTATTTTCTGTCCAAACATAAACGAGATAATGCAAAACTGAGAAGGTAATTAGGAGTAAAAGTGAAAAGGAAAAATTTGATTAAACTTTTTCGGGATCATTAGAGCCAGTCGTTTGTTATATAATCCAGTGTAAAGCGACTGTAACGAGTTTGGAATCTTGTTATAAATTATTAAATGTATTTTGGGCGGTCTGTTTCGGGTTACGCGGTATATTTTAAACTTAACACCAACAGATTTAAACTTCAGCTTCGGTTATGTATTATAATTATAAATACATTTTTTTCAATAATTACTGTATTTATTTGGGGTATTGCTAAATATAAATGATATTTAGGGAAACACGAAATAGTTGACTTTTCTATAAACTATCGTGGCTGGCAATAGGTGACAACAAATTATGAGTCGTGGCGAAAGTCGCTTCTGAAAGTAACAAAGTACAAGATACCATCTAACTTATAAAACTCTCTGAGAAGCAGGTCTTAAGGTATGGGCGGTCTGCAAATTCTAGACTAACGATTGTTCTAGTTTCTTAGCGGTTCTTCTCGAAGACTGGGATATTTTCCGAACCTGCAGTAGTAGGAGTAGTAGTAGGAAAGGGTTAGAGAGAAACTGGGTCGTAGACACTGTATTATAGGTGCCGCCCGCCTCCCACATTATTCCGCATAATAAAAATGCGTGCGCGGTACTTGATCATTATTTTGCTGCGGAGTTATTTTAAGACTGATATCTCTAAGATATTAATTGAAATCAATTAATGTATAGGGCATTTTTGTCCAAAATTAAATACTTGTGATGAATAACGTATTAATACCATGTTTATAAAAATACCTTCGTAAATAATGCACTATTTTATAACAAATTTTATTATTATAAAAAATGTTATATTGAGTAAACCTTTAGATCTTTTTAAGAGAAACAATTCCGTCACACACGATTGTTGTGTAACTTATACCATTTACGCAGCGCAAGCAATGAAAGCTCTCAAAAGCAATATATTTCTCCCGTTTTTGGAACATTTTTCATTGATGCTCCGCTACTAATGGTCGTAGCGTGATGTTATATACCCAATAGCCTTCCTCGATAAATGGGCTATCCAGCATTAAAATATTTTCCCCATTTGAACCAGTAGTTCCTGAGATTAGCGCGTTCAACCAAGCAAACAAACAAACTCTTCAGCTTTGTAATATTAGTATAGATATTGGTGATGCACGTTCGGATCGTATCGATTTACGTGAGTTCAAATCTTACGATCGATAGCTTGGACTATCGGTGTAAGAAAACATCATAATACTAAAACCGTATCATTGTAGGGCGTTTTTTAGTTTTCATTCAATCGTCTATATACTATTACTGTTAAGTAAAAATTTGTATAGTGACCAAGTGTTTTGAAGCTGCACTTGAGAGACAAACCTCTTTCTAGTCTTAAAATGTCGTAATAAATAATCATCGATTAATACATAATTTAACATAAAATGTGATTATTTACCAAACGCTCTATTACTCTCACTCATTAAATACCTCTGAATTATCTCCAATCCTGAGATGTCTGTACATTATAAAATGAATACAAAAATACGTTATGTTACCATAGACAAATATTCAAAGAGGACGCAATATTTTTTTTTAATAATTGTTTGATGTATGCCAAAAATACTCAATAAATTGTAATCAGATTATTATTTAAAACCAAGTGATACTAAATGGGTTCAATTTTTTTTTTTCGTTATGGGACCATAACAATAGCTCGAGGTTATAGAATTTATATGAGCAAATCTCCTATTTCAAATTTAGTTTCGGGGTTTTGCAACACGGGTGAGATTGTTAGAAAAAGATTGTCCTGGATAAAAAGAGAATTGCATAGAATCATTTACACGAACAGTAAATTCAAGGAAGAAGTCATCGTTCCGGTTTTACGATTTACCCGAAAGTATACAATTCCGTGGAGCACTTTAGTGAGTTTTATCCGTGCCGACTTTTACATACAAAATTGCTGGAGAAGGGATACTTGAGATTTGTTGTTTCAGGATTGAACCCTTTCAAATTATGTTGTCATATAATTTGTCCCGGATTTTTTAAGTGATTTATCTGAAAAATTGTTTGAAGTCACTTAACATTAAAGTTGTTTGAACATATCCTTTATTTTATTTGTGACTTGCTGTGCCCGCGACTTTGTCCGCTTGGGCTACAGAATGCCGTTGATCGGGCATACGCACGAATCGTGCTACTCCCGCTCCCGGTTATATGCTTATTGTGGGTGATACTTAGAAAATTAGGTCTTTTTAATGTTTAAAATTATGTAGTACATTCTTTTAATATATCTCATATAGTTTACTCAGCGTAAGCCATTTAAGCGCCCGAATTGATTCACCATTACCAGTTTTTTTTTATTGCGCAAAACACTAATTCTTTTTTAAAAATAAAAGTAGTCTAAGTTACTTCTTATAAGATCAACTATCTGTCAGTGAAAGTCCCGTCAAAATCGGTCCAACCGTTTCGGATATTACTTGGAACGAACAGAAAAAAAAATTACCAAGAAATATATTACAAAGTGTTTCCTATTATATCGTCTCCTCTTTGTACGCGTGTGGTGGCCTTGGAAAAAAGCCGTCATTGCCAGCATGGTCTATTGTTAACGTGTATCGTTTATGTGAATATTTTTGTTTTCCGAAGGATTCACTTTTACCAAATAAGATATGCAAAGTATAAATATTGGATTGCAACTGTACACATGATTTTTTTTTTAATTATAATCATCTAATATTTCATGTTATATTTTATTGCAGGTACGTAAAAATATAAAACTCTGCCGACGTTGGTGAGTAAAATAATAACCTTTCAAGTAGACCACTTACCCCCGAACACATTTCGTTGAAAACCATCCATCCGTTATATCACGCTCATCGGTGTAGAATTTCGATGAGGAGCTATTACTTGTCTGGCCATTCTCACGTACCCATTATGTACTTGTAACTAAGGACAGTCTTATATTATATAAAGGGACTATGCGGCCTGGATATTTTCCACAAGTTAAGTGGTTGATAATTGTACGGTGGAATATTTCACTCGTGCCTTTTAATAGAGGCAAATTTTCCGTATGGAATTCATAATACGACGGCAAGAAAATGGATTGAGTATTTATTTAGCTTTAGATCTCAAATTTTATGACTATATCAAGTTTTTATTACTTAATCATTTATTTTATACAAATTATATTTAAATACATAGTGTCAGTTTAATATCAAAATTGATTACTTTGAATAATCGTAATTTAAAGTCATATTTTTGGTCATGTTTTTTTTACTTTACGTCACCTATTTTAAAAATGCGTCATTTTGGTGAGTGGTGAACTATTTGTAATATGGGATCTGATAGAATTAGGCGTACAAGCAATTATGGTATAAAACGTAAATAGTGGTAGTACAAAAAAGTATACAAAACCGGAGAACATGACATGACATACTGACGAGTGAGTACAGATTTAAAATCATTCCCTCAGCATTTTTTGCGTACGTACATTATCGGCCGTTTTCAATAACATATCCGAGTTTACTGTAAAGTACTATCTTTAACTTAAGACAGATATCGAGTTCCCTTTTATCTATTCAAGCTATGGGATATGGATATATATGAATTAGATACGAAAAACTATCCATTGATAGGATATTGAAAACGGCCTTAAAACGTTAAACAATCCATATTTTTACATTTATGAAAATGTTTTTTTTTTATAAGAATGCCTTTAAAGTCATGTTCACAAGCCTAAAGGCAGTTTTATACGTTATTTGGAGGATTTACCATCTGGCATTCCGTTTTTACAGATACTAAATCTGCAATGCGACACTTCGCGCAGTGCGTATAGGCTTCTAGGATATTTGATGGCTGACACCGAACGTGGTTTGAAAGGTCACCGATTTAGTAATTTTCTAGAAACGCTTGTAAAAACATTAGATGTGTTTTGGGGCATACATTAAAAAGAACGAAGTTCTATCGCTATGAAATATATATTATTAAATAACAAGCATAATGAAGAAATGGTAATAACATAGTATAATTAATAATAATTATTAATTATAATAAATAAATAATTAATTATTATTTAATTATTTATAATTTATTTGTATTTTTGTTTATGTTTATTTTCATAACATTATATAAAACATACCTAAAAAAATAAAAGTTGATTTAAAAAAAATCCTAAATCAGTAATACTCGGCCACTCTTACCTACTGCACATACAACAGTGTATATAAGTCTATTCATCACACAACTGGGCCAATTCAACGACTGTCATAATCTTGAAAATCCTACAAATGTATTTGCTTGTCTCTTTTTAGTGTCGATCGGGTCACTATTCCCGTGTAGCTCCCATCTGACAAAACCACGATATGATGCTTCGTTTAAAAAACTACAGTATGAACGCTGTACACTAAATGATACACGAGGAATATGACTATGTGAATATAGTAGCATATACCCTTTTATATTTAATTTATCGTAGAATTATATAATTACTTCAATTGCTATCAGACATCTGTCTACCAGCGATCACTGTTCTACTTACCATTAGGCCACTTATATCGAATTATGGTACGACAATACTATTTTATTGAATAGGATTTATCATAAGACAATTTTTAACAAAAAAGAAAATGAACTTCAATAATTTTTACGAGTACTAACTACCCTTTCCAACAATTATTCCCCTTTCCAACAATTATTCATCTAAATCGGTACATAAACAAATAAGTTATGGCTGCTCATATATATTCGAATTGAGAACAAGTAGGTTTTCTATTCGGTTAAAAATGTACATAACGTTGCAAAATTTGAAGCAGTATTTCTAGTAGATATAAGTCACGAACACTTTAAGTTAGACAACAGGCTAGTGACGAAGTACTCGACCTAGGTGTCGTCTAACAACCAAAGCTATTAGTGCTAAATTGATGGTCGGACTTCATCGTAACACAGACAAGGACAAAACGATAGATCTAGTTTGTTTTTATAGAAAACACATATTAGGAATAAGGTAAGGTAAGGAAAATTGTGTGTATAAAATGAAAATTTTCTGGATAAATACTATAATATTTCCTATATAGTATACTTTGCATTTCTTAAATTATATTTACTAGTGTAATGGAAAGTCTAACTGGGAGCTATCAGCTATTTCCTTACTGTACAACTATCTTATTTCAAAGGCTACCAGGTAAGTTAATTTATTTTATAAACACTTGTGTTTACTCCTTAGGTATGATAAGCAAAAGTGTCTATTTTAAAACGTCCTTTATTTTTAAATTTTAATACTACCTTATATAAATAAAGCACATTTAAAAATTGTGATTTATGTATGGATTTAATACTATTAAGTGAGCAATTCTTGTATATATGTATATATTACATATTATGTAATAGATTTCGTGGAAATGGCTCCAATGATTTGGTTGAAACTTTGTATTTAGATAATGTTTTACACACCAAGTTTGCCTATATTGATATTTTTTTTCGTTAAAGGCCCCACAGACTTAAGTGTGTGATCTATTACGATTAACTGATACTAACTATAACTCAGTGGGGTCCTTAAGACACCAACCGCAACTCGAAGACCCAGATATTATATGAATTAAATTTGTAAATTCTTATCATCACAAGTCCAATAATTGGAATTGGAAACAATGATGGCTCAGTGTTAGCGTGCAACGACATCGCGTCGATCGATGTGAGTTCGAATCCCTGCAATGAGTCTGTGGTGGTGAATGAATGCTTTCGGTGAAGGAAAACATCGTGATAAAATCATAGCATGGTCGTAGAGCTTCTTAGAATGCCCGCCTGGCTAGCTACCACCGTCAAGTTAAAAGTCTGTCGCCAAGAACAAGGTGGCACCAGTTTCCGTACTAAGATGCTTAAAGCGTCATTATCTTGGGCCACATCGTCACTTAACATCAGGCGAGATTATGGTAATAACACTAAACATAAACGATTTAAAAAAAATGGAGTACTTAATCCCATAAGCTACTCGGTCTATTAAAGTTGATTCTATTTGGATTGAATTGTTGTCGACTTATAAATATTTATTTTATTTTATAATTTTTAGGAAGGCTTACAGACTAATGCATCAGTTAAAAGAAAATAAATAAATATTAAAATAGCTAATTAAAAGCCTCCTATATCCTATATATATATCTCTCTAGTAAGAGCTAGTAGAATCCTTCAAAAACCGTAATGTATGGTAACAGATACTTATATTAACAGTGAGATAAAAGCTACAACATAGAAAAAATAACATAATTGTAAGGGAAAATTTGATTCAATTATCATTTCGCATACAGTACGCATTTACGAAACCCATTTTTGGGTAATATGATAATAATATGTAATGGAAGGTCCGAGAAAGGACATTTTGTCTCAGAAATTTGATCGTAAATGTATTTAACATAAATAATATTTGAAGGAATATATTGTTCCAAATCAGTTTTGTTTATTCAAAGACAAATCATATTTTTCTCTCCATTATCTTGCAACTTGAATTACTATATTGTACGTCAAGGAAAATATATTTAATCATCATCAAAAAAAGGAAAGGTTGTCAATTCGAATATACCTATATTTTTTATGGATGTAAAGCCATAGCTTCTTTGTTTATGAACAGATTTCGATAGTTCTTATTTCGTTGGAAAGGGGATACCACAAGGGCGATATCAAGGCAAAAGCGTTTAATTTAGTCTTAGTAGTTACTTTTAATATTGATTCAAATTGAAAATAGAAGACAATAATTTTTTTCTTTAAAAAGTTCTACATTAACTCGGTAAAACAGTTCTGTTTTAAACGCAAATGTCTTTTGCATGTATACGACCCCAGCGATACGATCTGTTCGCCGCTAGCTTCAATCGGAGCATAATATCCGACGTCGAAGGTACATGCGAGATTCCTCCGGAACATGGGAATAGGATTTGAATTATCTTAAGAAAATTGTTTCACTATAAAGACCTATACATATATATCCACTATATTCGTACTAAATGCGTAGCTCTGGAATAGAGGTTTCTATGATGGTAAAAAAACTATTAAAAGAAGTAAGGTCCTAGTTTTTGGTTCGACAACCGTCATAATAAGGGAGAATTTTTTTATTTAATAATATATGTTTAAACTAGCTTCTACCCGCAACTTCGTTTGCGTGGACTTCACAATTGGGTTTTACCAGGGTAAAAGGTATCCTTTCAGGTTATAAACAATCTGTGTACCAAATCTGTTCAGCCATTTTGTGTGATTGAGTAACAAACATCCAAACATAGAAACTTTCACATTTGTAAAATTAAGTAGGATGTATTTACAAAAGTAGTAAACAAATTGTTAACAAACGTAATTAGCCTCTTTTTAGGTTGATGTATACATAGATATGTATAGATTTATACAGTAGAGTGGCTCAAAAAATCGACCATTTTTTAAACTAGAAAGTCTTGTATAAAAATATGTTAGTTTGTCATGATTTAACAGCTTTAATATTTAATCAGTTTAATTTAAAAAAAAATACGGGTTGCACTCTGGGAGTGTCAACAGAAGTAAAAACTTGTTTTGGCGCGTTAGACATTTTTTAGATGGGTACTAGGGTTATTGGGTTATGAATTGCATTTTATTTATGAATTGTATTTTATTAATTATTAGAAACTTTAAAATACATTTAATATTATTTTATGAAAGACGCGTTCGCGGTCTGCTATATTTACACGCATATATGCACACACTATAGCTGCGTCTCGTAACGGTGTCACGAGTCCAGAGATTTTATCTCATCTAAAGATATGCGTACCGCACTAAGAGAAGTTTTCACTTTAAAAAAAAATATAGGTTGCTTACGAATACCGACATTTAAAAAATGATCGATATAATATGGGTTTTTTTATTTCTCTCTTGCTACGGTTTATTTTTATTCAAGGAAAATAAGTTTCAACAAATTTTAGCTCAAAATATGAATTTTATAGACTAACCTAGAATTTTACCAAATTTTTAAGTTCATTGATTTTAATATTTATAGGTCGTTTGAAAACGTCAAAATCTATTAACTTAATAATATAAAAAAATCTTGTGCTTAATTAAAATATCATTATTTCAGTTGAAATTTGGTGAGACTCATTAAATTTTCCATGTACAAAAATAAACCGTAGCGAGAGAGGAATAAAAAAAAATCAAGTTGCGACATTTTACAGAAATTTAAAAAAATACATGTACAGACAAAACTACGACTCTATTAATATAGATAATAATACTCCGTGAAATATATTTTACTTTTATAATAAAATCTTAAAAAATATTAGAAGGTTAGATATAATTAAAATTACACAGACTAGACGAGAGCAATTACCGTAAGATAGATATAACAAGAACGACGGTTTACGCGACTGAATTTACTAATTAAATAATAAGTTCTATAGTTACAAATATGACATAATAACTCCATAGATTTTTTTCCATATTTTTTAAATTACGTATTCATGAAAAGGAACGATCCGATCGCGTAGAATTTTTGTTAAAATTGATTTACGTCGATGATGACAGATCGATGGACGATGTTCTATTCGATCTTCATTGTAGTATCACTGTACATTCCAACTTAAATACAAAGTGGATATAACTAATATTAGTAATAACTTTTACATGTGATACATCTAATGTGGGCAGGTCAGTTCAACTGATGGCATGGGGACGTTTTGGCGTGGCGACGCACAGTGGTTCAGGATTTGAAAAATAGGGACATAGGGAATAGAGTGGTAGGGCTCGCGACCACTATACACATAGTAATAAAATAAACCACTTCACAGTGATTTTCTTTTGGTTTGTCGCGTATCGGGAACAGCCTGTGTATATCCAGTAATCAAGTATTATTTCCTTTAATAAACCATTCTTTCATGCAAATTTCCTATATAAAATAATTTCGATGGTTTACATCTGCCTGGCGTCCCGTGACAGCAGTTTTTTTTTTCTTAATATAACTTGTAAATGGCCTTCATTAATTTATACATGTAACTTAAATAAGTACTTAGCTGTAAGTTTTCTTAAAATATTAAAATAAATAAAATAAAACACTACAAAGTGAACCGCCTCGTATATCATGCTTTGATAACAATGGTTTAAGTAGATCCCTCATTGTTAATGCTCTCAGAGTGCGTTCCTGACATAAGCCTCTCAACAAGTTTGCTTTCCTTATGAAAAAAGTAAATTCACCAAATTGTGAGACCTGTGGATGGATTGAAGAGGTGCAACACTTGTTGACAGAATGTGGCCGAAAGAATCTCCAACGAAAATATTTTATAAGTCAGTTCAACTTGAATGTAATGGACCAAGGCATCTTTCACAGGATTTATCATTAGTGGACTAAAATAGTTGTGTGATGCTATGTTTACGGTATGATGGGACTGACGTGTTCTTTTTGAACCAAAACACCTAAATAAAACTAGATTTAAAAAAATCATGAGTAAATATATTTTGGAGGAAATGTAATTTCAATATGGTTAACATTTATGTCGAAAAACGAAGAAAGCTTTTTTTTAAATTAAACTTTCTTTAGATTCAGATCAAAAATTAATAATATTATTTATCTGTTTACTGTCTGAAATTTTGTGCAAAATTAAGTAACTCATTAAACATCAAACACTAGACGTTATTACGGGGTACAGTCGCAAAGGATAACTGTATCAAATTGCAAACATCTTTGTGGCTCTACTACATCATTTGCAAATGTCTGTATTGTTTCAACAGGTATTTATTTTATTAAGTTAGATCCTACTTTGAACTGTTATTTACATTAAAATGAAGACCGAACGAAGGTGGTAACACGCTAAGCTAGCAAAAGATACAAGATTATCAAGAGCAAAAGACGACATCTTAAAAACACCCTACCAGCACAGGCGAAAATTTTCATTACACTAAATTTAACACTTACAGGTAGACTAGTAAATTTGAAAGTATAAATTCGATTCGGTAAAAAAAAGCACTTTCAAAAATGTTCATTTAAATTCAGCGCTAAGTAGCTAGACTAAAGCACTCGATACCAACTTTGAAACGCATTAAATTCAAAAATAACTGAGAGTGAAGTGGGTCGTTAAATTGAGGAGCGCCTCGGGCCGCGGCCGGTAAATCAATTTGTTGCCAAGCTTTCGTCTGTTGGCAGTTTACGCCTGAGTGATATCAGTTCGAAGCGTATGTTGATTATTCAAAATTACTCCTTTAATGCATTACAATCATTTAAAAATATTAATATACATTAATAAATCCTTTAGGTAACATGTATTTACCACTTACGCTGAGCTTCGGAGTCACAGTTTTACGGTAACCTTCATCTCGGTACGAACTAAACAGTTTTATAGTATGTCTAACTTTTCTTGTACAGTGTAACTCCCGGCCAGTGTGTTCCCTCCTTCTTACGACATAGGATCCTTCAAGAACGTGAAGAGATATTTATACACGCTGGCATGACAGCGGCAAACTCCAATGGATTTCGATCTCTCGGTGGTCACCGTTGTGTTTGGATTGTGCTATGCTTACCCTCAGGGACAGGTCGGTCATTTTGCCGAGTAACTATTTTATGGGCAAACTAATATAGAAATTGACATTGAAAATTTTTTTGTCTGTCTTTACATTTGTATATGTGATTTAAATTAAAGATTTCACGACACATTTCAATGAAATATTGTAAATGTGAAGTATATGGAATACCTCAATTGCTATAAAAAACATTAATATTATATTACTTTTAAAAATCATAAAAATTATAAGTGTAAATTAAATTAGGGAAAGTATGTAAATCGTGTCTGCGTAATACACACGGGCGGAGTTGCGGTCACAGCTAGTGATCACAAAATTCTACAATTTTAATCAGTGATTTTTGATTTCGACCTTTATCTGTAACTCATTTAAAATAAAAATTTAAAATTTCATTAAAGTCTATAAAAGAATTTTATTGATAAACTTTTTTTTACAAAAACAAAACCGACTCCAAAATACTTATTACTCTGAAAAAATGGACAAAAAAAACCTTATTTATTTACTTTAATTTACTTAGAAATATCCTTTTTAACTCAGTTTGATATTCCTACGCACTATTCGTCTGCCACATATTTTATTAGGACAATAATATACAATTATTGTATCTTCGAAATCCAAAGTCCAATACCAATGAAATTAAAATGAGACCCACCTGAAAATATCCCCTTTCCAACAAAAAAATAATATTTTAAATCGGTTTATAAATGACGGAGTTATGTGGTAACAAACGTGAAATAAAATACAACCGAATTGATAATCTCCACTTTTTTGAAATCGGTTCCAAGTCCGGTGAAGCTGTAAAAGCCGCAGCGGTTTCAGGGCCCCTAAGGCTAATAGTGTAGTCAGATCTAAAAAAAAAATGAAGACGGTTAAATATACACATAATTATTATTGTTTAAAAATTCTAATTACCATCCATCAGGCCTGTATTCCCCGAAGGGTTAGGCAGAGGTGTACATTTGTACACCCACAGTTCGCCGAGTATGTTTTTAGGGCCCATGTAATAGGTGGCCAGCCTATTGCCATTAATCGGGCACGAAACCAAAATCGGAGCTGCTACTGAGAATTCCATAGGAAAACCCCAATAACATTTTGCTCGACCTGGGATTCGACCCCAGAACCTCGCTCATAGCAGTCCATTACAAGTTAGTCCTCATAATTTTTAGAATTTAAAAAAATATATTTAATAATTTCAAATTTCATTATATTATAATAACAGTATGCCACTTTTACAGTGTGGCAACTCGAAGAGGGCTTAAGATCTTTATTGATTTCATTTCAATCGTGCAGCCTTAAGTAAACCCGTCACTTTGATATTTTGACACGAATCTCTTGTAAAAAATATTTTCTTTGATAAATCGACGCTTATGTTCAATATCGGAACGTAGTTTCATTATTCAGTCCAATGGATTGTGAAACTGAACTCTATTCCATAAATTGTATTCCTTTAACTCTTTCTATTATATTTGTTAAGGAAATATAATATTTATTAGTTTTATCGAAATATAGTGTATTCCATTACGAATTTAATGTTATTAATTATAAGGAAAATATTGTATTATTTCAAATTATTCTAACGAAAATTTAAAGTAAATGTCGTTTTTAATAGTTACACAAAATACAGTTTTACAAAATACTTTTAATTTAATGTATCTATTTTGGTTACTATGTAAACCACCCACGGTAAGAAGTTGATCTTAAAATAGATCTAAAACTCTAACATAACATCGAGAAACTTCGCTGGAGTGGAGCTCTGCGAAGTTATTTTATAAATTTTAATGGTTGCCAATAATTTACACGTTAAAATAATTATAAGTATTAAAGGATTTTGTTCAATGAATAGAATATATTCTTTTAATATTAATTCAGTTAAAAAAGGTAAATGTGATAAAAAAATGTTACGGGTTAGGGTTGAATAAAAACTCAGACCTGATGGTTGTTCAAATATAACACAAAAATAGTAACACGCTAGAATGAGCATTTTCTCTACGATATAGTTTTTAGAAAACTGTGTTAGAAACTTTCTTACAGATTTTATGCTTGATGTATTTCCGTCTTCCCATTACACAGATTCGGCCGTCTGGGCGACAGGGTACAAACACTTGTACCGAACTGTCTCTTTTACCACCGGGGCCTGGCATTTCCCGCGATGGTACACTGTGGAGTTTAACAATAGAATAATATTTTATTGCACGCCATAATTATTATAACAATTGTTATACAAGGTAAAATACAATCGACACTATTCGCTTACAGTTCGGCAAGCCCGGTGAAGTTGTAAAAGCCGTCTGAACCTTCAGGGCCCTTATGCCAAAAAAAAAGTTTACATATAGGTGACTTTATTGCTTAGAGCGATTTCTTCCAGGCAAAGTTTTAGAAGATATATAAATTAAATTAATACACACAAACACTATATAGGTATGTATAGCACAAATATATATCATACATTTAATACATAAAGACACAAATTTTTACAATAAAAATTATGTATTATATATATACTATGCTCATACATTACATACAATATTTATTAAAACACACACACACACTTACACAATATAAATACTATACTCTATATTATCTAATTTAATAATACTATTAAGTGACCAATTCTTGTACATATATTATACCCATACTAATATTTACTAATATTATCAATGCGAAAGTATCTTTGTCTGTCTGGGAAAGGACATAGGCTACTTTTTGTGACGAAAATAAAATATTAATGGATGAAAGTTTGTATGAAGAATCAATGAATTTTCATGAATTTTAGTATAGAGATAGATTGTAGCTAGGAGAACAATAAAACAAAAAAAAAACAAATAAAACTTTAAGGGATCAAAATAGGGACGATTTTTTATGAGAGACACATTAAACCAATTTTGATGAATTTAGGTATGAAGATATATTGATTATATAGACTTTAGAGAAGGACTACCTTTTGTTACTAAATCAAAACTTCAAGGGCTGAAATAGGGGATAAAAGTTTGTATGTATCATGTCTCAAATTAAGAATAGGAAAATTCATATTTATACTTTTGGTAAGAAATAAAAGGGGCTTTACATTTTTCTAAAAACCTTTCCGCATGCCGTTACAATAAAGGATTATTTTAATTAATGTGTTGGATAATATATTTCTAGTATATATATAATATATCCAATAATAGTAAGGCAAAGTCGCGGCTATCTGTTAGTATAAACATATATGTAATTGGTTTCTCAGAAACGGCTCCAACGATTTAGATGAAATGTTGTATTTGGGTAACGTTTTACATTCAGAGTTTACCTAGATAAGTGTTGTTCTTTTTTTAAGATATCAAGCAATAAGTACAATACAGCTTCTATTATAAAACACAAGAGAGAGAGAGAGAGAGAGAGAGAGTGAGATTGTGTGTGTGTGTGTGTGAGAGAGAGAGAAAGACAGAGAGAAAATGACGACGTAGCCGTTTTAGTGAGTAAGAGTTTAATAAAACGACTCGCTCCCCCCAAGCATGTACGTTAAAAAATTTTTGTCCACGTTAAAAAAGGACTTAATTCTACGTTCATCGATGCGAAGTCCATCTCATCTACAGTTGAACCGTCATTGATTAATAACATTAAAAAACTTTTAAAGCCTTTGTCTCTTGAATGATTCAATTTAATTTTTTTATGTTTGTTATTTTATCTATTTTTAATATCGAAATGTACTTTCATTTTTCAGCCCATTGAATTGTGAAACCAAATTTGTTTTCATGTTTTTCATTTGCTTTTATATGAATTTATTTTACAGAATGTAGAATGAAATGAATTCATTGTTTATCATTCAGTCAGTCTATATCCATACTAATATTATAAATGCGAAAGTAACTGTTCCTGTCTGTTACGTTTTCACGCCTAAAGAATCCTAATAGATTGGACCTTGGGAAAGGACATAGGGTACTTTTTGTGGCGAAAATAAAACATTAAGGGTAAAAAAAAATAGGGGATGAAAGTTTCTGTGAACAAAATACGGGAAATTAAATGCGCATGCGCGATAAATGGTAAAATGAATATATTTCATATATTATATAATATATTTCATATATATGCGGCTGCCATACCATCCAGTTAGTTGACTGTCAATCTGCTTTGTTGATATATTGACATTGTTATACTTAATAAGAAATGTATTGTATTTCTAATAATTACCTATTGAATGATACTCCAGTTTTCTTTTTAAGATTGGCTGTAGTGTTTGTAAGCTGTTTAACTACGCAGTACGGCATAATTGCTGTTTTATTTTATGATAGAAATATCACGTGCGCTGTCAATCGCGGCTCGCGGGATTTTCTATATTGTAAACGATACACCTATTGTAAGTTTTTTGGATTATACAGTTTTGCTACAAATGAATTATTTCATTGTGTTATTCCACATATGGTGAAAATAAAACTTGTGTGAAAGTTTATATGAAGAACCCGTCATGTATTATTAGGGATATTCATACTTATGCTTTTGGTAAGAAATAAATTAAATGAATTATTTGATGAAAATTGTACACGGGAAATACACGCCATTCCTCAATTAATATGGCATATGAATTGTTAACAAAATGGGTAAAAATAAAGTTAAGGGATGTAAATAACTACTGCTTAACTATAAACGCGCGCGGAGCCGCGGGCATACCGCTAGTTAAATATAATGGGACAAGCTGCGATTAGAACCCTATTACTTAATATAGGTATGTAGAATAGCAAGATGAACGGAACGAAAGAAGTGTGAAAAAATCACATGATGTTTAAGCAACTTTTTAAGCCCCTTTTAACTTGGTGATAAGTAGTGAGGTTTTGAACCAAACCCTATCCAAAATCATCTGCATTTTTTGCAACAAAATAAATTATAAATTTTCATAATATATTTAGATAACGGTATAATCTAATTTAATTCTGGAAAATTCAGCACCGTGATACAATTGTGCAAACAGCGGTTTTCGCATGATACCTCACTAACCCCTCCACCCTGTGATGTTTCGTGTTTTTTTCCCGAAGTCCCTCCCCCCTTTCGAGGCTCACGTGATTAATGGACGACTCATTAGAAAGTCGAACATAAGATTTGTAATATATTTTTTAATAAAAAATTATTAAAGTATATTTTCCAAATAAATTAGAGAATCATTATCCCACAGGTAGATATATTATGTAAATAGGTGGTTTCAACCAATATTTTCTTTTTAAAAAAGGTATCACAAGCTTCTCTCGCTCGAGATCGACTAGGAAATGCGATTTAGGTCTCATGTCGTGCCTTAACTGCCTAACGACGCGATGCGGCGATGCCAAGTCAGCGCTTGGTGAGGCCGACATCGTATCTTGTTACTGCTATGCGTTTGTCTATAACATAAAATGTAAAATCAATTCACCATAAACATTTTGGAATCGTATATCTTTTTGCTGTATTTTTAGTCTGTTTTATTTCAATATTAACCTTTTGTAACGAATAAAATCACCTTAATTATTCAGTTAACCAATAACCCAAACTGGAATTAATTTATAACACGCTTTTATTAATTAAAAAATTGAAAAATAATGTAATAAAATCTTAGAAGTTTTAACCTACTTCTAATAACTGTCTTATCGAAATGAAACTTTGTATGTATATAAATGTAGTTCGGATGACAAAACTCTAGTTTGGTATCTTGGATCTTATCTGATTATGGAACAACGAGGTGGATAGTGGAACTCTTCTGTGGCTACTAGCAAACCCCTTGAGTTTAGGCTTATATGATCTGTTCTGACGAATCCAATAGATTGGCCTTGGTGACGAGGGTCTGGTGATGGAGCCAGAAGACCTTTTATAATTTTTAGTGCGTGATAATAGTGTGTTTTTAGTTGTTTTTTTTAATTCAATGCTTTTAATAGTTACCATTTTAAATATAGACGTCGAATTGTTAATATTAAGCGTATTTATTTCTGATACAATTATGCAACAACTTTGAATATTAAAGACATATCCCTCCTTATTCGCAGTCGGTTATATAGTGGAAAATTCAGAATACACTTAAGATTATTAAGCTAAATACCCATCGTTTAGCGTTTTATTTGTATTGTATTTTTGTTAATTATACCTGATACAGAAAATCGGCTAATTCCTTCCCGGTTAGAGGCAGGTGCGTTTGAAAATTACCAATCAAAGTTTTAGATTGAAATCAATTCATTCACGCGACTTTATGAGAACGCCCGACACTCTTACAGCTTCATAAAATATTTAACAAAATATATTTCTTATTCGCTAATAATTTAACCCGAAAGTAAGAGAAAGTTTTTTTAGTACCTACTTGTTTTCTAATTGAAAGTCGTTTTTTTACTATCGAGACTAGTTTTTTACTGACCAAACCAACTTCAATGACTTTGAGGATTTCCCTGGTGTATCTTGGAAGTTAAAGGTCCAGTGCCAATGAAATTAAAATGGGACCACTCTAGAGGTACTCCCTTTCTAACAAAATAAGATTAGTAACTTTTTATTGAATAAAGATATCGTGAATTATTTATATTAGGAACAAGTATCTAAGAAGTAAAACAAAAAAAGGATCAAAATTTAACCAGTACTTTTTGCGTGATGCGCGCACGATGGCAAACCTCAATCACTTTATTTATACACAAGATGTATTATGGTTGACTTCATAAAAAATTCAAAGTACAGACCACGTATTCACGTACAGGTGTGGTTTTCAACTAGAAATGGGTTTTAACAATTCAGTCGAGAGAAACTTCATATCTAGATTGGATATAGAATATTAAATATCATTGTTGCTATATTTTGTGTTCTCATGATTGTGGAGGTTTCGCAATGAAAAATATTTTGTAGAGCTTTGGAGTTGAAATTGCAGTGTGGTTTGTGGGGTGATACTGTGGGAGCAAAAAATTCATATCATCATGAAATCATCGGGCAGTGCTAAAATGAAATACGGGAGTTTATTCATCGTGTACATCTGCATGTGCAGGATGAAGACTTTGAGTTGTTGGGCACCACGATACACTTTGCTAGATAACTGACAAAGTTCTGGCGATTGATCGTTGGTTGTTTATGTACGATTCATAAAACCCAAGTATCACTTATGGGGCCATGGACTGTTAAATCAAGATATCATGATTGATCTAAGTGTTTTTTACGACTCAAAATACCTTTTTGGTGTAAAAAAATAATTTAGAGCATTCGGGCGTGTGATGAATAACTCTAAATATTTTAAAAATATAAAAACTTTAAAATATTGTATTGTACATACGTTCGCAATAATTTGGAATAAGAATCACAAATCTGGAGTCCTAGGTGCAATACAGAAGATCCAAAGGAAGTTCCTTGAATAATTATGTTACTGTTTGCATAACATCTACAATCCTAACAACTATAATGAACTTTGTAGTAAACAAAATTTACTGCATCCTTGTAAAGCATCGTTAAATACCAGATAGTATATAGGTATCTGCTCAAAATCTCTTCTAATGTCCCGACCAAGCATCTGGGTACAAAACTTGCCTTCGTTTCTACTAACTACCGGCATTCCTATGGCGAGCTGGTAATTTCTTCAACTGTATGAGTGAGAATAACAAATTGATATTTTCAATACTACTGTACACAAGGCGAGATAATTATTAAGCATACTTTTTTTTACCAGGGTAGATGGCGAGTAGTAAACTAGTATTTTTTTTCTTTATCACCAAATCTAACTTTCATTTGTCATTTGTACGTGTTAAATATTTTTTTACTTAATATTTTACTTAATACAGTAGTGTGAGGCCGAGTTTATTCCAATCTGAGCCTTGAATGTATGTGGTGTTTTTTGTATTCTATCAGTGAGGACGTTTAAATGTCTGTTTGTTTATAGCTTGTGATTACTTATGCTTTATTAAATAAGTTTTAGTCTTCATAAAAATAAATTGACAGCTAACTGAGAAATTGTCCAGAAAGAGTTATTTGAGGTCTTGGAGTAAAATAACAGTAGAAAGTAGATAAAAACTAATAAAATCAATAATCTACTTTGTCAGTCTACATCCTACCAGGGACAGGTGTGTGTGTATACTCAACTTGGATAGGACAAAATACAAGTGCTGATTGACAAAATTTCAGAAATAAAAGAGATACTAAAAGAATAAGGCGAAAAAGGTTTTTTTTTCTTTTTTTACTAACAAAAAAATAATATTTATAGCTTAATGTAATGCAAATGTCATGAGTGATCTTACAACGGTTCTGGTATAATTAGCACTGAGGGATGGAATGGCAGCATTAAACCCGTGTTTTACATTCAAGGGCGGTACAACGCCTAAATCTGCCTTCCGATTCCAACCCATTTGTTGTTGAGTATTTTGTGGAATAAAACTAACATACTATTATGCCCCAGGGTAGATGTTTAGATATATTTGATTCAGTTCTGTTTATTCTCAATAGTACTTAAATCTTGTGGTTGGTTTATCTTTTGTATCTACTTTAATTATATCATAGAGGCTTTCATTAAAACCATGTGAATATTTGGACTATAGATGATAAGTATTGTTGTAAACTTCATCTAAAGTGTTCGAATCTTAGTGACTCTTTTATAACTTTACAAATTAATACTATCTGTTAATTTTATCGTTCATTACTACTTCGTAATTTTTTTTTATTATAGCTCGGCAATGTTATGTTTTGTACCTGGTGGTAAGCATAGTGAAATCCAGTAACATCAGCGACTGCAATAGGATTTACAATCTTATTGGCAGTCATCGTTGTCAATCCGGCATGTCACGTTATGTTTGAAGGAGTCCATGTTGTGGGAAGGAGGGAACAGTTCCACAGCTTCACTATACGGCAAAGATAAGAAGATGTAGCAATTGTTTCTTCGTTTTTATACGTGTCACACATTACTTGTAGTTTTTGCAAATATCTCCGGGGTTAATGGTTAAAACGAGGAAGGATTTGGATTCGATTCACAAGATATTTTTATGCAAAGTGATCCAATATTAGTGATATAATATTAATAAGGTATTGTATCTAGTTAAAGTATGTTATAATGTTTGAATTGACGCTACAGATTGCGTATCTGCTTAAGATTTAAGCGCTCCGTTATTTGTAAAACGTGAAAGATTATGGGCCGGCGGCTTAAAAAATAAATTGAGATATTACAAGATTATTCAGTAAAGCTATTAGCATCTCTTTGAGGTCGTCAAGTACACATTACTACTAGGAATGACGATGTATAAAATTTAGCTTTTTTACCGTGAATAATCGTGTTTACTACTCAAAGTAAGCCAAAATACCGGATTTAACAATATTACAAGTACCGTGTTTCACGTTACGAAGAAAATAACCTACTTATATCATTAAGGTTTCTTACTCTGAATAATAAAAATATAGTCTATGAGGCATTAAGAAGTATGACGATGAATATAGAACTAAATTTGTAACTGACCTGGTTAGGATAGGGCTAACGATCAATATTTTATATTCTTGGTCTCGGAAATATAATACAATCTTATATTTAAATATATAAAGTTATATGAAAAAATAGTTTCTAATTTATCTTCTATATCGATTAATCTTTGTATGTCTGATTGTATGTTCGGATTTAACTGAAAAATGGCGTGAACGATTTCAATTAATTTTTATATACGGGAAGCTTATGTTGGTAGATTTTGGCACTAATAATTTTGAAATATCAAACAATTTATAATAAATGAGCATAATTATGATATTAGCATGAGGAAGGCTCATTTATTTCTTGCTCTCGCTGGCCGCTGCACGAAACCCACTCGCTTCGCTTGCTCGGCTCGTGCGTTATGCTCACAGTTTCAACCTACCCTAATCAAACCACTAAGTTTATAAACCTACGAAAATTTTACCATTAGATTGCATATTTTAATATCTATTTAAAATCTACCGATAGTTGACAGTCGCACTAGTTTATATATCTATATTAATAAATCTGAAGTCCTGTTTGTACTTTTCATATTTTTCGTTAAGAACGATGCTGAACACGAATATCCCCCATTTTTTTTGTCTGTCTGTTTTTGTACACGGGATGCTTATGTTATCAGTCAATTGTTAAGGTATAATAAATTTCAATATTACTTTTAGAAATCGCAAAAAAGAAATAATTTCCAAAAAATACTATTTTCGTTATCTCTTTACCGATTTTGATAACATTTTGTAGACGGGAAGTATACATTACATAATACCATAATTGAGAGGCTATAACAATAGTCAATAATACATTAGAAATCATAGAATAGAATAATTAATACATTTTTAACAATTTTGGAAAAAATTGTACACGGGAAATATATGCCATTTCTTAATTTATAAGGCATATGAATTGTCAACAATATAAATAAAAACAAAATTAGGGGATGTAAATAACCACTGCGTAGTAACAAACGCGTGCGGAGCCTCGGGCACGCCGCTAGATATTTATGAACTCGTACAATTACTCGGTGCCATATAAATATACAATATGTATTAAAAAACCCATCGAATCAGAAAACGGTATATAGGTAAACCAATTACTTTAACAAAAAAAAAAAAAATAATAATTTTGATGATAAAAATGTTATTTCGATTTAAAATTAACGTAATTTACTTTTAGTTTCCCTAAAATTAACAAATTTTTAAAACGTGTTAACACCGTCGCCAGCCCGGCAGTACACTGAGTCGCGCCGCGCCGCCTGTATTGCCATGTAAGTTTCTTCATTTAGCTAATTTTTTTTTACTTATAATCTGAGATAGATAACATAAATAGAATATAATCTCGATACCTAAGAACACCTTCACGGATCCGACGGGGTTTTTAATACATATTGTATATGACGGATGAGGAGCTTCATCGTCGGTGGGTCGTTGGATAGAACAAACTCGTATC
Organism: Saturnia japonica; assembly: GCA_033032175.1. NCBI lineage: Eukaryota > Metazoa > Arthropoda > Insecta > Lepidoptera > Saturniidae > Saturnia > Saturnia japonica. The sequence goes on along the minus strand of CM065305.1, from coordinate 20,658,136 downwards.
ATGGATTCGATATTAATTATTTAAACGATTAGATTACAGACAGTATGTAGGTAGGCACGTATAATTAACAGGATATATCTCTCAGAACGCGTGATAGTTTTAGTGACGTCCGCACGCGCCGCCCGCTAACAAAAAGTGAGTCATCTTGACACTGCCGACTCGATGGCGCCCGCGTCACTAATTCGATATCGACAAATAAAAATTATGACTGCGTAAGCATTTTAATCGAGCGGCTGAGTGCCTTAAGCGTTTGCCCCCAAGTCACGGTGAAGCTGAGGCTCCAGGACCATTATGGTTAATAGTATAGTCAGTCAGAAAAAATCATTATAATCGCTACTGAATAGGAGTGGTAAATTGAGCAAAAATAACGTATATGCTGTATAGCTAAATGCATCTAGTATACATTGTAGATCTTCGGTAGTCACGTAACTCATTTCTATCTACCGCTATCTAGTGCTGGTCTGTAACTTAATGATTTATTACACTTTGCCTCGTGAGCTCTTTTTCAGGAAGCACTCTTTCCGTTCAAACTTCTGACAGAAAATGTAAAAGCAAGTTGCAAAACTTTTATTCTTCATCCCAATTTAAAATGTCCCCATGAGGACCGATTTAAATAATGAGATTTATCTAAGTCGTATATCACTTGGATCGATGGGCGAGTGAACTTTTTTAGGTAATTACAAAATCGATTTATCTGTCGGCAACGAACGAAAGTCAAGTCAGAATAGTTAGTTATAGGCAAAAAAGTTTATATGGAGAAGGAGTGCAGAAAGCTAAAATGTATCTATAATATATGTTACTAATAAATAAAATAAAATAAATTAATACTGCGAATCCTAAGTGCACCACTATACTAGGTGCTATTGAACGTAGACCCTCCCAACATATTGACATTGTCACTCAATGAAAAGTGACAGCAAGTGATATAATATTCATACTGCAAATGTCAAACATAAAATAGTCTATGATTAAAAAGTCGCTGGTCGAATTTCGATCATTGGGCAACAGCTAGTATTAAATAATATCTATTCTCAACAAAAAAATTGACATCATATTAACGTAAACGGTCTCCAAAGAGAGATGATAAAAACGGAGATATTCTTAGCTAGATTTTCAATTCACGGAAAATGTGACTGGGTTAGGTTAGGTTTAACTTGTGATAAGAAAACGCGGGAGATTTTAGGCAAGCTCTTTGATATTGTTTTGTGATTCGATTCTGGTGACTCATCTATTATTTTACGGACAAATCTTATTAATTAGGTTATTATATGCGTATTTCTTTGGCGCTTATTAACATCATACCTTTACTTATATTATATATAAAATATTCACGTGCAATATAGTCACATTAAAATATAACACATAACATACCATCACGCCTGTATTCCCCGAAGGGTTAGGCAGAGGTGTACTAATGTACACCCACAATTCGTCGAGTATGTTTTTAGGTCCCATGTAATAGGGGGCGAGCCTATTGCCATTAATCGGGCACGAAACGAAACTCCGAGCTGCTACTGAGAATTTCATAGGAAAAACCCAATAACACTTTGCTCGAACTGGGATTCGAACCCAGGACCTCGCCCGTAGCAGTCGCGCTAACGACCACGTCATTAATTTAAAATATGTATTATATATAATATGTATATATTTTATAAGTAGATAAGAAAAACTATCGGAAATAAATTACATATTTATCTTTTTGCCTGTTTTATACTTATATGCAAATATTAGGTCCTTACATATGAAATTAGCGTTTTGTCGTACTGAACACTTTGATCTGACATATCTCCTCTTTGGTTAAGAATTCCAAATTGAAATTTTTAAATTCATTTAGCTGGTACATTTGAGTTTTGAAAACAGTCATTCATTTGTTTTTTCTTCATTATTTTTTCTTTAGCGTCGCTTATTACCGCACAATGGAAAACATGAAATATCGGTATATTTACGAGTACCAGTTCTACCGTGGCACCAGTGCTGCAGAAACAGCTCAAAGAATTGATGTGTACGGCGCTGGTGTCGCAAAAAAAAGCACGGTACTTTATTGATTTCAACGTCTTTATTCTGGAAATTACGGCCTTTAGAACCAACCCCGTGGACGGCCGAAGACCAAAGTGGAAAATGAAGAATTAAAGGCTATTGTGGAAGCGGATCCATCACAAAGCACTTCAGAGATAGCTGAAGGCTTCGCGGTTAGTGATAAAACTGTATTAATCCAGTTGAATCAAATCGGGAAAATGAAAAAACTTGAGCGATGGGTACCTCATGAATTGAGTGAATCGAACTTGCAAACACGCGTCGACTGCTGTGTTACTTTGCTCAACCGACACAATAATAAAGGGATGTAGTACCTTTTAATCTATATTAACACGAACAGAGAACACATAACAATTTTATATTATTACAATAAATAAAAACACTGTAGAACCTTTTACTCAATAATTAATAACCATCTGTTGCTAAGTAACAACTGTCGTCATAAAGAACACAAAATAGTTTTTAGAACCTTTTTCTTTATGACATCTCGTCTATCCGGTGTTGCCACGTCTCTCATTCAGAAAACTGGCTTGCCGCCACAGGGATTTTAAATCGAATCATTACTTGTGATGAAAAGTGGGTACTGTATGATAATCGGAAGTGCTCGTCGCAATGGCTGAACCCTGGAGACTCAGCCAAATCCTGCCCTAAACGAAAATTGACTCAGAAAAAGTTACTTGTGAGTGTTTGGTGGATTAGCGCCGGTGTTGTTCACTACAGCTTTCTCAAATCTGCCAAAACGATTACGGCAAATATCTATTGTGAGCAACTGCAAACCATGAAGGAAGAACTAGCTACTAAACAACCGAGATTGTTCAATCGCTCTAGGCCACTGCTACTTCACGACAACGCAAGACCACACACTGCACAACAAGCAACCACTAAGTTAAATGAGCTACATTTAGAATGTCTGCGACATCCACCGTACTCCCCGGACCTTGCCCCAATAGATTACTATTTTTCCCTGAATTTGGACAACTTCTTACAAGGAAAAAAATTCAACCCCGATGCGGCAGTCCAAACCGCTTCAAAGAGTTTATTGATTCTTGCCCCCATTGTTTTTTTTGTAAAGGGATCAATGAACTACCTATGAGATGGCAAAAGTGCATAGATAACAACGGTGCATACTTTGACTAATTAAATATATTTTCCAAAAAAAAATTGACTTTATATTCGTCCCATACATAACGTTAATTTTATATGTAAGGACCTAATATTAAAATGACTACAGCTCTTGAATGCCAGAAACATTAACTGCCAACAATAAATTATATAAAACAAAACTGTATCTGTAACTATTACATTATTTTGTTATTTTAATGATAATTTTGTAAATATTTAATAATTAATTTTATTTTTAATTTTATTTATAATATTAATTTCTTTACAATATTTTTTCATATAAAACCTCCGCGACATTGTAATGTCTTCTTTATTGTTATCCTTGAAGAAATATTAACAAGGCATACAAAGAGAAAATCACCTAAGGCTTCGACTCCCCCGTGGCTTGACTATCGATTACAAAGTAATTTATGATGCAACGTTTACACTTTGACTTTGAAATTTTTTTCTTAAATCATTTAAGTGTTATAATAGGTTTTATACATCACACACGATTTATTTTATTACAATTTAATTTCTTTAGAAATATATTAGAGAATACTTAATAGAAAGTTAGCGACCCGTGTCGCATACAAAGCTTTATTTGTATGACTAGCGGTACGGAATACGCATTAATGTTTTCATCCCGTTTACTCATTTTAATGACAATTCATAATTATTGTTATAGTCTATCAGTTATATTCAAAGTGACGGCAACTCGCATGTAATCTTCTGGTATTGCAGGCTTCCATAGGCTGTGGTAACAGTTTACCATCAGGCGTAATTGATAAATGACATATATTTCTAGAGTAAATTTAGCTAAAATGGGTTGGGAATTAATAGAAGTTTTAACTGTGCCGTTGAAAATATTGTAGGAGTCATTGTTACTATTACGTATTTCTGTTTTCTTGAGCTTGAGTTTGTAGCAACGACGGCTAAGTCATATAAAATTCCACAACATGTAACAAAGCCTTATTGTCTTGTCATTAATTAAAACGATTTAAGTTCATATTAGGCAAAGTAGATTTTAAATCTTTAACGAGTAAAAGATAGTCCAGATTTCAACCACAATTACTCTTTTTTTATTTTCACCTCCTAGACTTGGTTATTTATGAGATTTATAGATAAATCATCTCAATCGAGACTTGACCCCTTTTTCACAATATGTTTTTGTTAGAATGGAGATATGTCTATATTCTAGTTGCCTGTAGTTATGGTAGTGGTAAGACATAACAATTATGACCGATAGGATCGCGACTCCTTGATTTAACACCCGCCATAGTGGGAGGTTTCTAGGCGTGTCGCGTTCCGGGAGCAGCCAGTATATAGATAGCTTCCGAGAGGCTTGCAGCTCATTCATCAATCCATCCATTCAGCCAAAAGACGACCACTGGTGGATATAGACCTTCCTCAAAGATCTTCACAACGACCAGTCCTGTGCTACTTGTATCCAGCCGGTTCCCGCAGCCTTCACTAAGTTTTTCTTCTTCATCTTCCTAACTTGGCAACTAGTCCTCCTTAATGAATACCATTACTACCATTATCAAGTGAATATAGCGTCCTGTCTTATGACGATTTCATTACACTAACAAGATGGTGGCTCTATTGTTAGAACTTTCTAAGGAGCGTTTGTGTGATTCCAGAATGCATGATTTTAGTTTATATTTATAATCCACTTCACTTATGCACAAAAACCAAACTATATCACGCAAAACGCCACCTATATTAAATATTATAGGGTCAAAACCTAAGTAAATGAATTAAAAACAAAAACCACAACATGTCACTACAAGATTCCGCCAAAAACTCCCTTCACGTCTTTGGCCCACCTTGTCGCGGGTCTGCCCACGCTGCGTCTTCATGTACGTGGCCGCCACTCGAGAAATCTAGCAGTTGCAGTAACATTAGCAGTCTGGGTTGCAGTTCTGTTAGGATTATATTGTGCTTACCATAGTACCGTCATTATTCCAAGCTAATATACAAAAATATGATATTCATTCCTTTGGTTCAGAGGAAACGCGGGCATTGTTTTGCCCATACAAACGTATTCCCCTGCGTGTCTGTTTGTGTTCCCTGGATAATGGTACCAAAACATATTTTTTTATACCGTAAAATTTATATCTACCACTGCCATGTCTGACTCAGTGACTGAGTTTTGATTTTTTTCATAAATGAATTATTATAAAAACTAGGAGCCTTTTAAAATGACGAAAATTGCCCTTTTTTAACGTCTAGCAAACATAGTTGACCACTACAAAAAGAAAAAAAGAAAAGAAGAAATAGCCAAAGTCTTTCTTATATTATTTTGAAAAAAATATTAAAATCGGTTCAGATTTGGAGGAGGAAACAGGGGTATACGAAACTATGATTTTGTTAATTATCTTAGGTATAATCAGTTCGAACTGCAGTTGCCACTCTCGCACTCTATTCAATGAGGTTCCGGGCATAGCGCGATAGCAATAGATTTTAAAAATAACTATTCTTAAAATGTTTCTTAGATCGCGTATCCTCTTAAGTGCTTACAATTGACTTTAAGGCGATGCTAAATCTGCCATAGATTACATCCATGGTTTTTATAAGCTTTTTTACAAAGTGGTTTGTAATTTCAATTAAAGTTTTAAGAGATCCTATTCATGGTCCTGATTCTATCGTCATATATAACAAAAAGAACAGAAAAATGATATCACTTATTTACAGACAGCAATACCTGGATATGTGTATATGAGATCATCATTTGTCAAGCGATATATTTAGAGAAATTGTTACTAATTTTTTATCGCAAAGATATGTTCACATACTACCAAAAATAAATGTATAAGGCGCCGTCCAAACGTAGACAATGCTGATAAAGGATACCGTCACAGAAAATCGTAATTTTTGTATCCAGTATACGCAACAGTATGGAAATGATAACAATGGTCTTTTTATCCAACGCGACACACAAAGCGAGACCTTGAATGTGCTATAATAGATCTACAGCCCGGTGTTACAACAGACACAGGCAACTAATGTGTGTAAGTAGTATAATTGTATGGAAATTTATGAATATTGCTTGTGCTGACAAAATTGTATTTCTAGTTGCTTAAACCAAATACTTAGTGAATGGGCAGTCCATGTATTTCAAGTGAAAGCAGTGATCGTCCTTGATCTCAGATTGGCTGTATGAAAATAAAATATTCACTGGTAGTTTGTATCTGACACAAAACAAAAATGTATCTACGTTTCCGCTACGCCTTATGTAGCACAATGTGTTCAAAAGTAAAAAATAATTTTTTTTTTAGAAATGTGGTTGATGTTAAAGTCCTTGTGATCGACAAAAAAATCTGTATACATTTTCAAAAGATGTTTTTATAAGAACTTTGAAACTCTTTTGCGTCGTTTTCCATTTCTTTGACATAAAATTCATATTCGCTTACACAATATTAACGTTTCGGGCAATATTTTGATTGATGCAAAGGATTTTGTTAAGAGTTTCTGTTACAACGGTATCCTGTAATGAGGACGCGTGTGTGCCTTTGTAATAACATGGAAATGTAATGTTTATATTTTACTTTTTTCCAGGACCTTAATTAGGAGGCTTTATTATGAAGACATGTTAAATAATGTATTTATTAGACATGTTGTTCATATCGATATATTTATATATTGTTTGATATTTATTTCTACCCTTTTCAGGAACGGCAGAGTGGGATATATTATTATATGGATATTCATAACCATCCCACTGCTCGGTTTGAGTGGAAGGGTATATAAGGTATAGCGTACAAGGTCCAGAAGTCAAGTTCGGTGAAGCTGTAAAAGACGCAGCGGCTTCAGGGCCTCTAAGGCTAACAGTATAGTCAGTTCTAAAAAAGGTCGAGAAGCTTAACTCGCTCCCGCACACCCTCCACGTCCACCCTCTCTTGCGGCAATTAAAGCCTAGGTCCATACCCTCGGTGTGGAGCCCTTGAGTCTTGAAGCCGCTCGCGCGATACATGTGACACTGTACATGCAATCACTGCCAAATTATTACACTGCACCTCACACTCGTGCACACCACAGGTACATAGAGTCTTTAAGGGACCTTTTTCACTAGTTAGATAAAAATTGGCACGTCACTAAATTCAAAGAATAGGAAATTAGTCACATCGCGACTAATTTGCATGATAGGCGACAGCTCAAGCCGAGCCGACCACTTTGGCACCCTTGCGCATGTTGCCCCGCTTTTGCGGCTGAGTGCCTTAAACTCTGTCAGAGGATACAAAGGTTAAGAGTATAGTCAGTCAAAAAAAGGACCAGAATGGTAGCATTCTTGCTTGGATCATCACAAAGTTCACGTCATCTTGTCACTGATTCGTAGACGTGAATTATATTTGTAGTTCATGAAATATATTCGCACTAGTCAGTATATATTTATCATCTAAGATTTTTTTCCTTCTAGATATTATGGCCTTCAGCTTTTAGGGTTACGTCAGTCGAGTTGTATTTATAGTTTTTTTTAAACTACATAATTGGCAATCGAATTGAATTCCGAAAGGGCGTTACTACTGTGAGGTAACTGAGGTACTATTGTTGTTAAAGAACTACAGACATCCCACATATTGAGACCGAGACTTTTATCCCTTTGTTTTGTTTTTTCAATGTAGGTTTGTATTGGTGAAAACGCTAATTAAGGTTTCATCTCGTTATCGATACTAGAGGGCTCATAATGAGGGCAGTGTTCATTCATGTAACATAATCCTTCCACGCTGCAACTCGTTCTGTGCTGTCGAAATTAACTTTGATATTTTGATCTAGGAAAACTGTTATAATATGAAATCGGGTTTGTCGGTATGATCAAAAAAGTTGTGCGGTCGGGGGAGCCTCGTCAAGTACAATGTTACTAAAGATGTAAAATTATTAAAAAGAAACAAAAACCAGCCTGCAACAAAAACACGTTGATTTAAAAAAAAATCCAGACGTTGTACTTAAATATTATCTAGTCTATGTAACTCCCGCAATTAAGACGAATCTAACGTCACCTCATTTGCTAAAATCCCTCAAACCGACTACAGGCTACAGAGCTTGCCAAAGAAATAGACTTACATACATACTTAAATACATACATAAGCTCCAAAAACATAACCCTCCTTTTTCGTAGTCGGGTAAAAATAAAAATAAAAATATTATTTAAAATCCCGTTACTCCAATTCTTAAGCAACACATTGATGTAAGTTTTATAAATTAATAGAGGTATGTACCATACAAAATAACAGAGAAACCATTGAATTACGGTACTCACGCCTATCTCGAGAGGTCACTTTTTGTGGGCCTAATAGAAGTACAATGTTTTGCAATGTGGCGCCAGCCTGAGGAGGGGTTATACACTCCTCGTATTTCGATACTCACACGCACACACACACACACGTATACTATAACAGGGAGAGAGAGAGAGAGAGGGAGAGAGAGAGTGGAATGGGGGGTTATAAAGCTATTTCCATACGTGATGATTTCTGGAACTCTTACCGCAAGCCACGGTAAATAATTGTGTTCCAATAATTATGTTATCAACCATCCCGCAGCTCCGCAAGTGTTCTCATTAATTATTTGCTCGTTACTTTATTTGCTCGTTACTTTATTTTCACGCATATTTTTGAAGGTAACATTGATAATTTTTCAGCCCTGTAATTTAGTATACATGCATATAAAGTTTCATTAAAATCGGTTGAGAATGAATATAAATTAAACTATTTGATGTTTTTATGTTTTCTAAAAGTCTCTAATCGTTTAGAATAATCTAAAATCTACAAAGAACCTAATTATTCTTACCCACAATTATACCCAAGAAATAAGTTTGTCTATTAAGCAATTGTAGTATAATTGCTTGCAAAATCACAAATACTGATTTAAGGCAACTACAGGTGTGCAGGTTCTGGGTAAACAAACTATTTTTGGTCCGTAACAGACGTCGGCTTATGTTTCGATAACTACCATTTTGTAGCGTGATTAGTTTGAAAATTGGCAATGAATTGTAATATCAACATTTGAAATATCATTCCGTTTGAAATAAATTTTACACCGTAACAGTTTTATTCCTAACTCTAGTGCTCGCGCTATGAGCATTTTAATGTCCGTGGCAAAAAATTGTGTTATTTTGTACTATACATTACGCATGTTTCAAGGTCAAGCGTCTTAGTAGCTGCTTCCTTGTTTTAGAAATTAGAAGAAATTTAGTGCGCGGGTAACCACAAGAGGCAACGCTTGTCGGTGTGTCTAGTTTGACCGCAAATTGCTTACTGCGCTCTCACGGTAAGTGAAATTCTTTTGTCTGCTTTTGAATAATTTTTTTAAGTATTATTTTGTATATATTGCTTATAATATAACAATATTTAGTTTATTTTAATTAATTCATTGGTGGCTTTTGAATTTTTTTTTAAGTCGTAGTTTCCCCCATTCATCGTGCCCCAGAAACCGTCTAGGAGTTTACAGCGTCAATGCACAATAATACAATAAAGCCGCAGCCTTCCCATCACTGTGGCTTCCCAAAGACCATCTCGCCATCGCTCATGGTCGCCAACTACATCAAAATATACCTTCAGGTAAAGAAGGTGCATGCGCAGTGTGTCCGTCCAAGAAATATAGAAGCAATAATGCTTGGTTCTTATTATGTATCTATATGCTTATGTTACTGTGCAAAGAACATTGTACGTAAATATATGCGTTACGGTTGTTTTGCTAAAATACATGTCGTAGATGATGCAAACGTTTAAATTTGTATTTAACTTTTTTTTATGTAGGTTAAGTAGTTTTAGTAAATAGTGTTAGAATCACGGACAGGACACATTTCGACAGTTTTTGAAAGTTTTGCCTGTATGTGCGTATGTACGCCAATCATGCAGAAACTAATGGACCAAATTTAATGAAATTTGGAAAGATTATAGTTTGTAGCTCGGAGGTACATTTAGGATACAAGGTTTTTTCATATGAGCTTTTGTATAGTGTATAAATTGCATTTAGTTATGTATAGATAAAAAAGGAATGTATCTATATAAAATACTTTAATATATAGTGAAATGCTACGAAACTAATCAACATTTTTTTTCATGTAATTTTGAATAGAAATTATAATAAACAAAATATATATATTTACCAGAGGTATTGATAGACAGCGCTATACGGATTAGTTTATTAGTTCTCAATATTCTGAGAAATTACAAGAAAGAGGGTTGATATTAATAACATTATACAGTTACGAAATAATTATAATTTTACAATAATAAAAAAAAGAATAATATTACAAAAAAACTAGCGAACCTTAGAGTAGTCGCATATATTCCACTGAGACAAGAGGAGCGGCTTTTCACAGTGTGTTGTTCAACAAAAATTTCTCCCCCTCCGATCCATCCATATAAACCAGTATTATGTTCCTAAAATATTCATGTAAAATTCTTTCAAATTAATATGTATTCTAATGATACTCTTTGACGTAACGTAACTTGTCCTAACACCATCCATTTATATCTGGTAATCTGACTAAAAGGTCTATCTGGAATTACTCCGGACGAACGTTTGGGAATGGACAACGTGACTCTCAGGATTATGGGCGAAATGTTACGAATGTTCAATGTTAATCGAATTAGGTAGTTCAGTCTTCGTACTATAGATATTTCTAATACAAAATTTTCTTTTCATTTCCTGATTTATCTATACAATTTATAAAATTGAAGTGTCTGTTTATAATGTCAAAATAATAGCTTTTTAATAAATGATTATGAAAGTATATACGATACCTATAATAGAAAACACATTTTTAAAATTTTTGTCTGTCTGTCTATTTGTTCCCGGTTATCTCCGAATCGGTTGGGCCGATTTTGATTTGACTTTCACTGGTAGATAGGTTGATATTATAAGGAGTAACTTAGGCTACTTTATTTTAGAAAAAATAATTAGTGTTCCGCGCAAATAAAAAAAAAACTGGTCACGGTGAATAAAATTTGGGTGCTTAAATGTTTTACGCTGAGTAAACCACAAGAAATATAGCAAATTAATGTACTACAAAGAACTACAAAGAGTAAGCCAAAGTGTATGTCTGTCTTCTAAGGAACACCCACAATAAGCATTTTTGTCTTTAAAATAGCCGGGAGCGGGAAAGCAAGATTCGCGCATGTGCCCAATCGATGGCAGTCTGTAGTCCACGTGAGCGAATCCGCGGGCATAGCTAGTTATCTATAAAATGTACGGCTATATTTTTCTCATTACTTTTGACCTTTTTCCATTTACTGATAGTTTGCCGTTAGCTTCTTTTTTATGAGTACGAAAAAACAACCACCTATTGGTGTGTTCTGGCAGTTGCACTTGAAAGACAGTTTTTCTAGTTTTATCATTTTAACACCTTTAGTCACATCCTCATTTAATTTCAGATGAAACTGTGGACAAAGATAAAAATTTTAAGAAAAACAAATTATACATAGTACATTATATCTTCATTATAAGGCACAAGTTCGGCCGTGTGTGGAATACTATTCGCATCTCTGGGATGGATTCACGAAATACTTCCTCGATGCTCTGGAAAGGTTGCAGAGATGGGCTGTTCGCAGTGTTAATTATGCAGACGTTGTTACCAAATACATCGAGCGGTTTCAGCCGCGCAGTCATATTGCATACCTCGTCTGTATCATGATGTTTGAAGAGCTGTTCAATCTAATTCTTTTCCTTCTTTCCACAACAGAACTACACACCCTGGGCTTCGGAGATACAGTTTTACGGTAAACTCCTCAGTTCTCAGCACGAACTAAAAAGTTCTCTATGTCTTACCGTGAAACTGTGGAACCATCTCCCGGCTAGTGCGTTCCCTACTGCTTCCGACATTGGGTACTCAAACGTAACGTGAAGAGGTATTTATGCAGACTGGCATGACAGTACCGACCGCTGATGAATTTTCGATCTCTCGGTAGTCACCGTTGTGTTTGGATTGTACTGTGCTTACCATCAGGGACAGTACCGTTAATTTGCAGAGCTACTAAAAAATCTGATGACGGGATAACCTCAAGCTAGACTGCAGTCTTGAGGTCACTTATTGATAAGAAGCCAACCAGACTCTTTAGACCTGAACACAATAACACGAAAAATGTTAATGATGATAATTTAAACGAATATAAATAATAAATTTAAAAAAAAACACCTGAGTCAAGGGTCAAGTACGAATAGCATAGTCAACTGAAAAATCCTTTAGGCTAACTGTATAATCAGTTCGAAAAGATCCTTTAAGCTAACTGTATAATCTGTTCGAAAAAATCCTTTAGGCTAACTGTATAATCAATTCGAAAAAATCCCTTAGGGGAACTGTATAATCAGTTAGAAAAAAGAAACCAAGGGTCGTTCTCGCTGAGACCGATGGACCATTCACATCTCTACAGATAATCCTCACGGTCAACCAATTGATTGATGATAAAGATGACATTAAAGTTGATGATAATATCTATATTAATAAAACTGTAGTTCTGTCTGTACAGTTAATTTTTTGTCCAAACTTCCTGATAGGCGTACTAAATAAATGATACTGATCAAAAATAATCCATTAAAAAGTTTTTTTCTGGCTGTTGGTGTATTCGGCCTTAACTCAAAAACGGCTTGACCGATTCTTATGAAATTTAGTAGAAGAAATTATCAAAAATAATCCAATAAAAAATATTTTCGTTAATTCTTGAGAAATTTTGATGAAATTTTTTAAATGGGAAGTATAAATTATTCCATAATTGATGGGCTATGAAAATTTTTTATAACACTTTTAGGAATATTTTTTGGGGTTTACGAATTTTGAGGGTACTTTGTACACGGAACGTATAACAAATCACATAATTGATGAGCTATAACAATTGTCAATATTAATTCTAGAAATCTGATTAAAAAGTTCACATAAACAATAATTTATTTTCAACCAATTTTGATGAAATTGTACACGGGAAATACATGCTATTCCTCAATTGATACGGAATATGAATTGTCAACAATATGAGTAAAAATAAAATTACGTTAGTCATGTAAATAACTAGTGCGTAGTAATAAAAACGCGCGGAGATGCGGGCACAACAATAGTAATTTTATAAATGTCTGAGTTACAACGCATATTGCCCAGTCATTTACATTCTCTAATAATCACTATATTAATACGTGATAAGAAAACTTCGGACACATATTAAGTGTATTGCGTGCACGGAAGTCTGTGAGATTTAGCATGGTCAAAGTTTATATGTAGAAGGAGTCAAGAATGCTAAAATTTATCGGTAATATCTTTTCCTAATATATTAAATAAAATAAGATAATACTGCGAATCCTATTCTGACCACTGAACTTAGACCCCCCAAAATATTGACATTGTCACTCAATGAAAAGTGACAGCAAGTGATATAATATTCATTGTTTAGGTATACACTGCAAATGCCAAACAGGAAATAGTCTAATTTCTAATTTCGATCATTGGGCGACCGCTAGTTTAAATAAAAATACTGCAAAGAGTTATAATTAAATATCATAATTTTATAACAAGGGTCATTATTAAAGAAACTGTGATAGTACTTATAAAAAGAATAAACAACATCACTTATCTCAGAGACTGGAATAACTCAATCCCAAAACAGTTCACATTTTTTATTGGATCATATTACTGTTTTAATTAAGGGAGTTATTAACTGTAATGAAGCCCGATTAATTACTGCTTCGTACAGAAGCCGCCGTTTCACAATACAGGCTCTGGGAGATGAGCTGCTTATTGTCTTGGTTTATTCATTTTAATATCAGTATTATATCTTAGCAACTGCGACGCGTCTTCCTACCGATAATATATTAAGTCCCTTTATAAGCATATTTTGTTTGCTTATAAAATAAATTTAAACGTTTAGGTTAAGGGTGTCTTGTAGTAATTAATTCTTTTAGGCCATACAAGTATTATTGGCATCAATTATAGGTATGCATATAACACTAATAATAAAACTAGGAAAAAATAGTCTGCAGAAAAGAGAACAATATACAAGACAATTTTTAACAAAAAAGAAAACAACTTCTTTCATTTTGAGGAGTTCTCTGGTGTATCTTCGACGTCAAAGGTCCAATGTTAATGAGATTAAAGACCTTTGAGGTATCCCCTTTCCAGAAAAAAGAATCATACAAATCGGTTCATAAACAAAGAACCTTTTAAAAAGAACATTCGAATTGATAACTTCCGTCTTTTTTGAAATTTGACGAGATGGCCCATTAAATTTCTAGTTAATCTATCTCGGTAAATTAATGATAATCTAACACTATTATTTCTATATTTCTATCTATCTTCAGTACCAAGACCTCAAATTTAAAACTCTATTGTTTTATATTACGTAGCAGTATGTATAACTCAGAATAGTCTAAAACAATAGATAAGATTCATCAAACTTAAGCCGAGTTTAAGAGGAGGGCTTATGAGGTAATTTTGAATGGTGAGACTCTTTGGTTATTATTATATTTATTCAAATAATGATATTAATAATGAATAATTTTTTGGCCTTATATTTGGTAAAAATATGGAATGTTATTAAGGACAAATGTCCATTGTCGGAAATCGAAACGGGAAAGTTCTGTGAATGTTCCATAGTTTATACATAATTACCAACAGAAACTTGTAAAGGATAGGATTCGTTAGAGCTGTACGCAAATGATCATATCAAGGTTCTCTACACGTTAACAAGGAAATGTTGGGGAATTTACCGTTTGCCATTCTTTGGGACAGCACAAGACAACAGTCAAAAGCAGATAGAGAGGAACTAGATTAGTGGCTACCGAGATATAATAACTTCCCTAATATTGACCAAATTTTACATACATTGAATGCTAAAGTTTCATTATGATATTTTGAGCTTAATATCTTGGCGACCGAACTGCGCTTGGTATCTTAAAAAAAAGAAATAGATACACCATCTAGGTGAACTTGAAATGTAAAAAATTATCTATATACAAAGTTTCATCCAAATCGTTTCCGAGAAACCAATTACATTTATAATATATATACAAGAGTTGATCACTTATTAGATATTTATATATAGTATAAGGTAAAGTTGCTTCTAGCTGTCTGTCCCTATATAACCTTAGATCTTTTAAACTACGCAACGAGTTTTAATGAGATTTTTAACATCATTTAGAGATTTTTTTTACAGAATGTACTTAAATACAATAAATTCCGATTAAGTTTTTGGATAGTAGAGAAAATTCAATTATTTGTAATTAAGTCGTCAAAAAATGATTTTAGGGCGCTTACATGGCTTATGAAGAATTAAATTTTTTATTATTAAATTTGGCTAAAACTTATGAGATAAATCGAATCATATTCTAAAAAATGAAGTTCTTTAAAAAGTCTAGAGAAAAGCCCGCGATGGCATATGTATATGTATTATAATTAAAAATATTACGTTATTTGCGGAGCTATTTTCTCCAATTCAGTATTAATCTTTATCCAGATAAGTTTGTTAAGATTAACTTGGGCATTTAATGTAGATTAAAATTGTTCTTTAGAGTTTTCAATTTAAATGAATACCTTAGAAGATATCATGTATTCAAAATTACGCGCTATCTAAGAAATCCCTTCCAGCAAAACCGGGCGCGGTCGTTTGGCCAGCACTCCCCACCTATGATTAATTATTTGTCGCGAGCTAAGCGCACTATTTGTAAATATGAAGTTACATAACATACCATCACGTATGTATCCCCGAAGTGTTAGGCAGAGGTACACCCACGGTTCGACGGGTATGTTTTAGGTCTCTCGTAATAGGGGGCAAGTTTATTGCCGTTATTTGGGCATAAAGTCAAACTCTGAGCTTCTACTGATAATTTCTTAGAAGAACCTAATAACACTTTGCTCGACCTGGGAATCGAACCTAGGACCTCGATCATAACAGTCGCGTTTAGGATCACTAGGCTGATGAGGCAATTACGAAGCGATAAACTCTAAATCAGGCTTTTTCGTACCACTCTGTAAATTGTATCCTATACTTGGCTCCTTTACTAAAATATAAGGCAGTAATTATAAACCTTAAGGTAATGATAGTGACTATTCTGCTGTCGCTGATTATATACAACTGAGAAGATACCAAGGAGGGTTAACGCCAGACGAGCAGTTGATCATAAAACACTATGCCGAATCTCACTGTACAACATAAAAGAAAGTAATATTTAGTGCCAATCCTACTTAGGTGGCATGAAAGCAAGAAGAAGTACAAGACAAATTTTAACAAACAAAGAAAACCAACTTTTATGATTTTGATGATTTCGTGTTGTCTTCGTATTCGAAGGTCCAATGCTAAATAAATTAAAATGAGACTACCCTTGAGGTAACCCCTTTCTAACGAAAAAAAAAAAAACTAAATCGTATTGTAGAAGAAGTATTGCAAAGGGAGGATCCTCTGACCAGACGGGTGTTATGTCCGGCGGGCAGCTGCCCAACGGTTGTAGTCGAGTTCTTGTATATATACTCAACGATTGAGTTAATTTCTATAGCGCAATGTAGGATAGTAGGATGCGTCTTATGTGGCTCGATAGATGTCGCTATGTGTCGCTATGTATCGCTATGTAGATGTCGCCACAGGTTCTTCATAAACAAAGAAGTTATGGCTGAACAACTCCCCTATTGTTTAAAGTCGGTTAAATGAAATTAATACTATTTAAATTATTCACTAACATCACAGTACATAATTGTCGCATTCATAATTCAAAACTAGCATACATAGTGCTAACATCATCTAAATGAATTATGAAAGCGGGTCTTGTTTTCTAGAATTGCTTTAAAGTTATAATTAGTTTCATGTGACCTACGAGTTACGGTATATTCTGTGACGTTTGTCGTGAATAGAGAAATAGTTTAAATAATATTTTATTTTCAGTTTACAGTCAATATCAAAATTGCATTAAACAATATAGTCCCTATGAAAGCTCTTATGAATGTTAATACATTACTGCGGGTTCAGAATACATCCCAAACATCACCCTTAATATAATTATTTAATACCATTTTGACAATAAAAGTTGCTTAAATTTAATATTGAACTTATTGTCCGGGAAATCTACAATGCGCTTAGAAATTTTATTGTAGAATATCAGCAAAATTACTTTTAATTGTTTTTCGAATATTAAATTTTCAAGGTTGTACTGGGCAAAAATGTTACTAAATTCTTGAAACTTGTTCCTCAGTGATTCGCGAGGTTCCGTGTTATAAAATGCTGTAACTGCCAGTTTTTGTAGTACAAAAGTGTTATCTACTTCAACTCTTGAGTTCTACAGTAAAATACCGTAGGACATTAAAGTATAGAGTAAGCGAAGTAAACTAACATAATACTAGAAACTACATACTTGTCTATTATACAAATGCCTAAATAAAATTGAAGTGTCTGTTTGTAATGTCAAAATAATAAATAATGTTTAAAGCAGAAAACCAATTTTTATAGTTTTTGTCTGTCGGTCCTTCTGTTTGTTCCGGCTTATCTTAGTAGATAGTTGATATTATATGGAGTAACGTAAGCGACTTTTATTTTATAAAATCTATACAAATAAACAAAATTGAAGTGTCAGTTTGTAATTTCAAAACAACACTTTTGGACTAAATGCATATTATTATTTATTTATAGCAAAAAAAAAAACAGTTTTTATAATCTTTGTCTGTTTGTTTCGGCTAATCCCCGAAACGGTTAGACCGATTTTGACGAGACTTTCACTGGCAGATAGCTAATGTTATAACGAGTAACTTAGGCAACTTTTGTTTTAGGTAAATAATTATGGATCCGTGCAAATAAAATAATAAGCATTATTATCTTTAAAATAACCGGTGTGCGACTGCTGTGGATTGAAGCTGGTCACCCCAATACCGACGACATTCTGTAGTCCACGCGAGCAGAGCCACAGGCACAGCTAGTTTCAAGTAAAATAAATATTGATACACTGTGTATTACTAATAAATTTTCTTTCTAAATACGCCAGGTAATTAAATTGCGATACCATTAGACCAAATTTTAAAATATGGTCCTGTCAATGAACCATATATTTTTGTGTTTATAAAATGTTGTTTTTAATTAAAATGATCTTAAAACCGGTATTTCGTCTGTTATCCTGATTATAAATTCATTGTGACAGTCAAGAACTCAGATAATCTGTTTTTAAGATTCTTCAAATTATTTTGTTTAACGTCAAACGAAGTTAAGGAAAATACAAGAAAATTGTGGCATATTATTAAAAAGATGATAAATATGAAATACTATATATAAACAGATACTTATCATGTTTGTTATTTGACTAATTCCAATTTAGTTAGTACAAAATTTTACTAAGTTCTTAGTTGAGATACACAAGTTATATTAGGTCTTTACCTATGAAATTGCCGTTTTGTATGAAAAAATTTAAACGAATTTTTTTCCTGTATTTTTTATTTGTATTAATCGAAGTAATCACCCATGCAATCAATGCATCTTTGCCAGTGCAGTGGCAGTTTATTGATGCCCTTCTTAAAGTAATCAGCTGGACGGCAGGCAACAAATTCTTCAAAGGCATTTTGTACTGCCTCTCGGGTATTGAATTTTTTTCCCGCCAAGGAGTTATCCAAATTCTTGGAAAAGTAGTAGTCTGTAGGCGCAAGGTCTGCTGAGTACGGCGGATGACGGAGAACTTCCAACACCAGTTCTTGCAACTTGGAGACCGTCTGCTGTGCAGTATGAGGTCACGCGTTGTCGTACAGGAGCAGCGGAGACGAGCGATTGACCGATGCTGGTTGGAGATGTGCCAGCTTCCTAATATATAAAAAACCTAATATATAAAAAAAATTGTGCTTATAAAAAGATATCAGTTGAAGAAGATTATTTATTAGATAAAATTATTTGTCGCGTAATGCACTTCATAAATCTAGCTTACGTGAAGATCCAGCAATAAATATAAGCTGTACTACGGACTACAGGCACAATATCGATCGCAGCTTCCAATCTGTTAATGGGTTTGTTCTCACATCAACATAAAAACTGGGACATAGAAAAATGCTCCTTTGTCTTTTGAGAAATTTTTAAATGTAACAGAAGTTTAAAATACACTTCGAAATTATTGTATATTGCTAAATTAATCATGCTTTTCGTAGGCATGTATGTTTAAGTAATTATATGTTCTTATATACAATAACTGATTAACCGTTCGTTTATAAATAATTCTAATAACTATGATTGTCTTTTTATATTGGTGAATATTTTTCATGTAGACTTATTTATATTATCGGTCAACAAAAAACAGATATCTAGAAATGCATAAAAGCCAGTTTAAAATTTAAGATCTTTTTTTTAATATTTTATATAAAAATCTCGTGTCACGGTGTTTATGGTCGCACTCCTCCCAAAAGGCTGGACCGAATTTTATGATTTTTTTAAAATGTATATTTGGTAGACATGAGAATAGGTCGTAATGTATATTTCTTACCATTGGATGATTAGGGTGTCCAGATTTTTTTCATTCGTTTTGACGTGTTCAAAGATCAGTCGATTTACATACATACAGCAATAAAGCGAGATGGTAGGGATCTCAACCACCATACAAATAGTGATAAGGTTATCACTGTTTTCTTTTTTAATTTCTTGCGTTCCAGGATCACTCGGTGTGTATCCAATAATACGCAGACGAAGTTGCGGGTACCAGCTAGTAAACAATAAAAATCGTGAACTATATAATTATAATAAATAATCGAAATCTGTATATTGTATATTTGTACACGTGGACTACAAAATGCCGTCAATCGAGGGCACAGACGGCGGTCGCAAAGACAAAAATTCTTATTGTGGGTGGTCCTTAGATCGCTGACTTTCTCTTGCCCTTTTCAAAATCTAAAATAGTAGTGTACATTAATTTTATATATCTCTTATGGTGTCCTCAGCGTAAGCCATATAAGAACCCCAAAATCATCTTTTTGTCTAGTTTTTTCACCATTATCGTCACTGATTATTTCTTACTAGCGGCGAAATTCTATCATTATAATTATAGAGAATTATAGAAGATATATTTTATTATATTATATTATTATATATTTTATACTTTGTTTAAAACTATCGACATTTTTATTGAGGAATAAATTCATTTTTGAAATTATAATATATATATAAATATATATAGCTAATGTTACTCGCTGATACTGTAGATTTATATTGGTGAAAGAATTTTCAAAATTGGTCCAGTAGTTTTTGAGTTTATCCTGATCAGTTAACATAGTTATGATTTTTTTTAAACCCTTTAAATCGGATAAGTGGTTTTCGCGTGAAAAGAACATAAACGAACAGAGAGACATTGAGTTTTGTAATATGTATAGATTAAGCCTTAATCCAGAACTATATAGTACACATATTTTAAAAAGCCCCACTAAAGTTATTAGAGCGTAAAGAATTTAAGCTCCAGTAGAAGAGATAAAGCCCTATTATGGGTCGGGTCACACGTGACGTTTTTAGATTTTAAAATATTGAAATTTTAATCAATATCAGTCTTTATCAATTAACAATGTAAGTGGTTTTCGTATGCGAGGGCATAGGAAAGGTTTTCATGGTTTTACATTCGTTGAACTCATAGATCATATATGTACAGGAGACCGCTCCCGAAAATGAAGACAGACGATAGTACTAATGACACCTTTGATGATGGGATGGAAAAAAAAATTGATCCTGATTAAAAAAAAAACATATTATTTAAACTTTTTATTAGCATTATTTACGCTCCATCATGTTAGTACAACTTAATGAAACGAGAATTTTACAAAAAAATACAATACTTTCCTTAAAAAAAAACCAGCAATGAACACTAATTTAAATACAGCTGATTGCTCGGGTCAAATAACGCGCAGGCGCGGCGCGTCGCGGCGCCAGTCCAGCGCGAGCGCGGCGCGGTGCCATTCTCGCGCGGCCCGCAGCTGGCGATCGCACAAATACTTATTTACAATATTGTCTAAATACCTAACTTATCTACTTTGCCACTTTCATTCGGATTCTCCGGTTGAATTAAAAAAGTAACGGGTTCAATGCCCCGCAAATGAAAAAAATACTTAGATAAAATTTTAACAAGCATTGAGCCATGTTTTTTAATCCATCGTGTAAGAATGTTTATTATTCTGATGTATTCAGTTATGTACCTATTCATATCAGTTCAGTACTAAGTTATTTATAAAAAATGTAGGTATGTAATAGCTTACCGATCTAAAGCTTCCGTGGTCTTATGAGATGCGGCTCAAATTGTGCCCCAATCATTTCGAGGCAGATTTGGGCTCGGCGTTGCGTATCCTCATGCAGGCATCATCGTGGAGTCCTCGACCCAGTCCGCACGTAGTTTGTCGAAAACATCCACGGTCCTTTGGTGCATTTCGTTGGCACTAACACACTTACGATTAAAAGCACATTCTCTCACATACCCCTACAGAAAGAAGACTAACGGGGTCAGATCGGGTGACAGAAGTGGCCAAGAGTATGGTCCTAGTCTGCCGATCCTGCGATCATCAAATAGCTCAGTGAGGCGCTCACGGACGAATCTGAGGATGTGGGGGTGCATCATCATGCTGAAAACATTTTCGGCGATATTCAGCTAATGATAAATCGTCTAAA
This sequence comes from Saturnia japonica, assembly GCA_033032175.1. NCBI lineage: Eukaryota > Metazoa > Arthropoda > Insecta > Lepidoptera > Saturniidae > Saturnia > Saturnia japonica. The sequence continues at coordinate 20,636,423 of CM065305.1, read as the reverse complement.
ATGTCCTCCGACTGTTCATTTATGAGGTTTAAATATCGCTGTCCGTCAAGTTGCTGTGGCAGAATCATTGGTTCTAGTATGCGATCCTTAAATAAACCTGCCCATACGTTAACCGACCATCGGGTTTGGTGCCTGGTTTGTAGAACAGCATGCGGGTTCACCTCGGAATAAACGTGTGTATTTCTTCGGCTCCACAGCCCGTTTCCTGTAAATGTCTACTCGTCCGTCCAGATCACGTGTTCAATGAAACCAGGCACAAGTTGTTGCGGGTCTTATCCAATGGTAAAAAACTCGCCAGTGATCGTTCTCACCGGATACCAAGCTTGCACTTTGTGCACTTTTTATGGGCACATTCGTTTACGCTTTAACACCTTGGAAACTGTCCAGTATAACACACTTGTTACATCTCGAAGCCTTAACAATTTAGCAATACCTCGTTTAACTAAGTTTGGATTTCAGCGAACGACATCAAAAATGCTCTCCTCGAACTGAATAGCCACTTGACTTCCACCTCCTGTCGCTACTGGGGCAGTGGGCCGATTTTCCAACACTCGCTGAATAGCTGCTGTTATCAGGCGAGAGTCAGTCGGATGTCCAGCTGTCGGGAATCTCTCTCGGTAAATTCGTAATGCACGCGAAGCATTCCCGCGAGCTTCTCCAAGGCACATTATTCATTAACATGCTACCGTATTCACGAACACTAGTATAAACGTATGCGTTAGGCATTATTAAAACAAAACTCTCATAAAATGAACACAATCTTATAAAGAAACAAAAAACGTAACAATAAAATAATGACAAGAACTTAGTTAACAATACGATTGAACGAATATCTGTCGCCCACGCACGCGCATATGAAATGAAAGTCAAAGTGTAACTGTCTCAAGAACTAAAAATACTTAACTTAATAATCAACCCCGCCAAAAGAAATAAAGCGCCGCGGGCCGCCTCCTTGCAGTAGCCCCCTCGTTAGCGTCGAAAGCGGCACTTTGATCTTTTCCGCAGATCGATAAACCGTTATACCTACATTCACGACTATTATTTCATAAGTTTAGTTATTCCTACTGACTAGTCTTCATATGGAACTTAGAAGTTATACTTAATTCAATTTTTTTTTATACATTTATACAATCAATTGTACCCTGACGTAACAAGAAGCTCGCTACTACAAAAATGATATTAGAATATTAAATTAACCTAATTGGATTATCACGTACATAATTAAAAATTTACAATTTTGTACAAGAAATTAAAAATGAAACGGTACAGAATAATGTAATAGTTGAAGAAACTATTTGCAATTATGATCGACCATTAATTAATCTATCAGAATGAATTTAAAATAGAATTCTTGTACTTTATGTTAACAGACTTTCTGTTTTTAGTCCGGCCAATACTTTAATTTGAAAACAGGTGGGTACGTCACATCTATCGAAAATTACGGCCGGCAGCTGGCGATCGCACAAGTACTTATTTACAACATTTGTCTAAATACCTACTTTGCCACTATGCTAGTCTCTACCTAGCCGCTTTCAATTCGATCAAAGTACCGGGTTCGATATCCCACTAATGAAAAAAATACTTCAATTAAATTTTCGCAAGTGTAGAGTCAAGATTTTTAATCCATCGTCTATGTTTAGTAGTATTCTGATGTATTCAGTTATGTATCAGATCAGTTCAGTACTGATTTGGGCCAGGCGTTGAGATAGCTAAGTGCCGGGTTCGATTCTCCTCCAAAGTACGCAATGACGAAGTTGGAATGTTAATTCTAAAGGAACCTTGTGACGTAGAATCTGCACATACTAAATTAATTATTGTCACTACTGTGTTTTGTTTTGTAAGATTCTGAAATACACACCGTAAAATTTTCCTCATTTTTTCTATCTAACTCTGTACAAAACAATGCATTATGAATTATTACAGCGCTACACTTTAGGTTTTTCGTACTTTCGCTCATTTTAGTCGTTAATTTTACACACGCACCGGCGGTGACACCGCGTCACCGCGCTCTCCCCGTGCCAGCGCGCCAACACAGCACTGGCACGTGGCCGCGGCCGCGGCCTGCTGATGTAGGTACTAAATTTGCAAGCGACATAAAAGAATTAGAGGCGGCACCGGCGTTCACGATAAAACTTGCAAGTAATTTTTGTAAGTACCTACCTGTTTTCAAATTAAAGTATTGGCCGGACTAAAAATGAAAGTGTGTTAACATAAAGTATAAGAATTCTATTTTAAATTCATTCTGATAGATTAATTGACTATCGTAATTGCAATTAATTTCAACTATTAAATTATTCTGTACCATTTCATTTTTATTTTCTTGTATAAAATCAAAGATAAAAAGATTAAATAGTTTTTATAAATAACAGCTAAGCTTATAAAATAAAAGTTGGGAATGTCTAACGCTTTATCGATCTGTGGAAATGTACAAAGTGCCGTCAACGGCGGCCGCGGCTCACCGCCAAAGGAGCGGTTTGTTTTGGCGGGATTGATTATTAAATTTAGTATTTTTAGTTTTTGAGACAGTTTAATTTAGACTTTCATGCGCGCATGAGCGACAGATATTCGTTCAATCGTATTGATATTTAAATTCTTGTTAATATTTTATTGTTACATTTTGTGTATCTTGTTAAGTTTGTGTTGTTTTTATTATTGTTCTGTTTTAATAATGCCTAACGCGTACGTTTATAGTGCTCGTGAATACGGTAACATGTTAATGTGCCTTGGAGAAGCTCGCGGGAATACTTCGCGTGCATTGCGAATTTACCGAGAGAGATTCCCGACAGCTCGACATCCGGCTGACAGCAGCATTTCAGCGAGTGTTGGAAAATCGACCCATTGCTCCAGTAGCGACAGGAGGTGGAAGTCAAGTGGCAGTTCAGGTCGAGGAGCGCATTTTAGATGTCGTTCGCCGGTATCCGAACTTAGGTACACGAAGTATTGCTAAATTGTTAAGGTGTCGGAATGGAACAAGTGTGTCGTACTGGACAGTTCATAAGGTGTTAAAGCGTAACCGAATGCGGCCATACTAAGTGCACAAAGTGCAAGCTTTGGTACCCGGCGATCACGACCGCCGGCGAGTTTTCTGCCGTTGGTTATTATACCAGCAACAACGTGTCCCTGATTTCATTGAACACGTCATCTGGACGGACGAGTCAACATTTACCAGAAACGGGTTGTGGAACCGAAGAAATACACACGTGTATTCCGAGGTGAACTCGCACGCAGTTCTACAAACCGGGCACCAAACCCGATGGTCGGTTAATGTATGGGCAGGTTTATTTAAGGATCGCATACTAGGGCCAGTATTTCTGCCACAGCGACTTGACGGACAGCGATATTTAAACATTATAAATGAACAAATAGTGGACATTTTAGACGACCTATCATTGACTGAATATCGCCGCACATGGTTTCAGCATGATGGTGCACCTCCACATGTGGCAAGGTTCATCCGTGAACGCCTCACCGAGCTGTTTGATGATCGCTGGATCGGCAGACTAGGACCACACGCTTGGCCACCTCGGTCACCCGATCTGACCTCGTTAGACTTCTTTCTGGGGGGGTATGTGAAAGAAAGGGTTTTTAATCGTGAGTGTGATAGTGCTAACCAAATGCGCCAAAGGATCGTGAATGTTTTCGACAAACTACGTGCGGACTGTGTCGAAGACCCCACGATGATGCCCCGACTGCATAAGGAGACGCAACGCCGAGCTCAAATCTGCTTCGAAATGAATGGGGCACAATTTGAGCCGCATCTCATAAGGCCACGGAGGATTTAGATCGGTAAGCTGTTTCATACCAATTTTTTTTTATAACTTATGTTTGAACTGATCTGAGTAGATCGTACATAACTGAATACATCAGAGTAATAAACATAATTACACGACGGATTAAAAAGCATGAATCTATCCTTTTTTAAATTTCATTCAAGTATTTTTTTCATAAGCGGGGAATCGAACCCGGTACTTAGCTTATTCAACCGGTGAATTCGAAAGAAAGTGGCTAGGTAAAGACTAGCACAGTGGCAAAGTAGATAAGTTAGTTATTTAGACAATTGTTGTAAATAAGTATTTGTTTGATTGTTAGTTGCGTGCAGCGCAAGATTGACGCTGCGCCCGGGCGTTCGTTGATCCGAGCATCAGCTGTTTTTGATTTTGTGTTTCATTGCTTTTTTTTTTTTTTAAGTAAAGTAATGTATTTTTTATGAAATTATCGTTTCATTTAGCTGTACTAACACGATGGAGCGTAAATAATGCTAATAAAAAGTTTAAATAATATGATTTTTTTTTTTATCAGGATCAATTTTTTTTCCATCCCATCATCAAAGGTGTCATTAGTACTATCGTCTGTCTTCATTTTCGGGAGCGGTCTACTAATACCCTGTATACAATCTGTGAAAACTGTACAAAATGATCATGTAATGCGAAAACGCCTGAGGGCTTATGTGTCGTACTTGTGTATCAATACGAATTAATAATATACGTCATTGAAAGGTATTATGTACTACTTACTAAAGCAGCTATTACGAAGAAAAAATGTGCACCACTTGATACTGCGGGGTGCGGGGTGCGGGGCACGCTCGTATTAATACATTCAACCTTTTGATGACAAGCCAAGCCTTGACTTTTATTTGTTATTCTCGAGCTGTTTAAGCAGTATCTCAGTTTTTTTTTTTTTTTTTTTTTTTTTTTTAGAACTGACTACACTGTTAGCCTTAGGGGCCCTAAAGCCGCTGCGGCTTTTACAGCTTCACCGGATTTGGGGGCGAGCGCAGAGGGCACTCAGCCGCGAAAGTTTTGTGGACGACTCGCACGAGGGTGCCAAAGTGGCCGGACCTCGGCTCGGGCGGTCGTCGCGTTCGCAAATAGGTCGCGATCTATTCGAATCCCTACACCTACGATTCGAGCTAACTAAATATACACATAGGCACGTTCCCTTCCTCCTGGGAGGAAGGAAGGAACCGTGCGTATGTGTATTCAATAATCGGAATGTTTCTACACTAACTAGCGCTAACTAACTAGCGTAAAAAAAGAAAAAAAAAGGTCCCTCACAGAACCTATGTACCTGTGTGGTGTGCACGTGTGTATGTTCATACGTGTGTAGTGTTGTATGTAGGTAGCTAAGTGATGCACGTACAGTGTCACTTGTATCGCGCGGGCGGTTGCCTGACCCAAGGGTTTCACACCGAGGAACGGACCTAGGCTTGGGTTACCGCTAGAGAGGGTGGACGTGACGGGTGTGCTGGAGCGAAATTGACCGCCCGCCCTCTGCGGAGAGAACGGTGGTTACGCGGGCGTGGGCGCTGGCACGCTCTGTTTGGAGAGACGGATGTGTAATATTTATTCGAATTTTCGATGTGATCGTCGGGATCAATAAAAATATTGCGCGGACGGCGTTTGCACCGGATGTCCGTGGGTGCCGGAACATAAGTGGCGGCTGTTTTTATTAACGGATTCGCGTGGTTCGACGCGGTGTCGAAATACGAACGGGAGAGCTGTTTAACGTAGGCATGTATCGAAGGAAGCTCCATATCTCTATGGAGATCTACGCTTCGAACATACCACGGGGCCCCGGTGAGACGATAGAGGAACCTATTCTGTATCGATTGTAACCGTTTGAAACTCGACTCGGACATATGTGCGAACACGGCGCAACTGTATGTCAAAATTGGTCGAATACACGTCTTGTAGAGCGTGAGCTTATGTCGCGTGGACATTTTACTCACCGAACACAACAGAGGATGCAACCGGCCCAGGACCCACGCGGCCCTGTTCCTAACCTTACGGATGTGGGGTCTAAAAGAGAGCCTACTATCTAGGGTTACCCCTAGATATTTGGTCTCTCTTACATACGGAATCGGATTATCGTAGAGCTTAACAGGTTTAAGCTTCCACGGTATCTGTGACGAATCCGCATCGAAGAGCATCGCGGCGCTCTTCGAGGGATTAACGGCTATACGCCACTCGTTAAACCACTTCCCGAGAGTGGTCACGGAGCGTTGGACTTTGTGTCTGAGGTGGGATCTATTCCTATCTGAGGCATATAAGACTGTATCGTCAGCGTATAGCCCTACCTCGACCTCTGGGAGTCGAGGTAGGTCACTGACGTACAGGTTAAATAGGCTAGGAGCCAGGATCGAACCTTGGGGAACGCCTGAGCGTATTGGACGGGGCGTGGACAATTCACCTTCCACTCTATAGCGAAAGGTGCGATCTGTTAGATAGTCGCGAATTATTTTAATTAGCCTATCGGGGACTTCAAAGTGATACAACTTGTAGATCAATCCCTCGTGCCAGACCTTATCGAAGGCCTTGGCAACGTCGAAAAAGACCGCAAGTGTACGGCGGGGTTTATATAATTCAGCAAAATTAAATGCAACGTGCTCCGTGAGGCGGTGCACTTGATGAGTGCAAGAATATCTAGCACGGAAACCGAATTGCTCAGGCGGATAGAGGTCTTTCTCCTCTATTACTGACTTGAGACGGTTCAGAAGGATCCGCTCGTACATTTTCCCTAAAGTATTTAGGAGACTGATCGGGCGATAGCTGTCGGGAAGCGACGCGCTCTTGCCGGGCTTACGGATACCTATGACTATGGCCTTTTTCCAGGCGGCTGGAAAATGGCAGTGGGCTATGGCTACATTGAAGATGCAGACCAAAAGAGCTATGAGGCGATCGGGAAGAAGTCTAAGTACTTCATTCCTGATCCCGTCGGGACCTGGTGCTTTTCTAAGCTTAAGGCTTTTTATAATGGAAAGAACCTCCTCAGACGTGACTGGGGACAGGGAGTCTGTCGCGGGGAGCTTATCCAGCTCCCGCACGCATCCATCGATACCCTCGACCCGGTCGGTATTTGCATCGACACTGTTCGGAGAGCACTGGCTCTCCAAACAAGTGGCGAGGCACTCCGCTGTGTCGCTGCTATCGAAGGCGAGCGGTATACCGGGACCCCTCTCGAGGGGGGGCATAAGATAAGAAGCCTCTATTTTGAGGCTGTGAGCTAATTTCCAGTAAGCCAGATGCGACGGCCTTAGCCCTTCGACGAGGGCGTCCCATCTGTGACTTCTGAGTTCTAATATACGGGCTCTAACCGATCTTTGAAGTGCGCGTAAACGTGCGCGGTTTTCCTCGGTCGGATAGTGGTCGTGCGCACGAGTCGCCGCGTTCTTTTCCGTCAACAACGCCCGCACGTCGGCAGGGAGTACGAAGCGGCGATCGCTCGCCTCTTCGACCTCTCCCGAGGCCTCTCCGATGCCGGCCTGCAGGTGGTCGACCAGGGAATCGATCGCGAGATCTACGTCCGCAACGGACCCCAATACGTCCGGGATCCTATCTAAGCTGGACGAGGACGGCCTGTCCGCAAGATAATGTTTTAGCTTGGCATAGTCAACCACTTGGACCGAAGGAGGGCTAGAGTCGTCTGGTTGACCTAGCTGCATGATGACCGGACGGTGGTCGGAGTCGAGCTCGTGTACGACCCGAATGAGTCGTAACCGAAGCGCGATACCTTTAATGAGAGCTACATCAAGCACTGTCGGCATACAGTTGTCTTGAAAGTGGGTGGGAGTGGGTGGCGCTATGACATCAAAGTTTAGCACGTTCGTTAGCTCTTCGAGTTTAACCCCATTACTGGAGTCTCTCCAATTGCCAAACGAAGTGTGTCCACAATTGAGGTCACCCGCTATAATGACCGATTCACCGAGCGAAAGTAGCTTTTCTAGGTCAGACCTGAGAGGCTCTTTCCTCGGCGAGAGATAAACTGAGACTAACGTTATGGACGGGTGGTCGGTCATTCCTAGTCTACACACGGATACTTCCATATTGGTAAGTATCGGAGGATCTACCGGCGTACAATATAACGATCGTTTGTAATAAATGAGAGTGCCGCCCCCGCGGCCGGCCCGGTCATTTCTTACAATATTGTAGTTCGCGATTTTCGGATCACGTTTAGCACGCTTTAAGAGCGTCTCCTGCACTAAAAGAACATCTACTTGGTGATCTTTAAGAAAGGTCGCGACGAGATCACGCAGCGGAAGTAGGCTTCGCGCGTTAAAAAATGAAAGATTTAACGCTTTCGGTTTAAACTTAGCCATTGAAAGGCCCTAATTTTTATTACTACTCGCCTCGCGATCGAGACGTTGTAGTGTCTCTACGAGGCGGGGGAACGCGCAAGCGGTCTTGATGAGACCGAAGCGCTCCAAATGGTCGTTGTATTCGATGAGCTCGCGGATATCGTGCTCGCGGGTGAGCAGTATCATTAGGTCGTTACTATTGACGACAGTGTTAGCGGGCGCGCGGGGCGCAGGAGCGCGGGGCGCGGGAATATCCATAGCCATAAGGGGCTGTGGATTGGGGCGGCGGGGGCCCCATGCGTTCTGCGATGAACGCACGGGTTGCGGTTGCACCACGCGGGGTGCGGAGGGGCCGGCGGCGGCCGGGAGCTGGCGCAGGACCGGCAGCGCGGGAAATTCCCCTGACGCCAGCAGGGTTTGCGCTTTGATGGCTGAGGCGGGGGGCGCCGCCCGGGGGGCCGCCTGCCTCTGTGTACGTGGCCGCGTGGTACGCGGGGCCTTGGGGCAACCGCGATAATTCGCGGGATGCCCCTCCTCCCCGCATAACACGCAGCTCGGGGGGACGACGGAGTCACGCTCGCGCGTGCACTCCCGTGTGGGGTGGTCCTCTCGGCACTTTACGCACCGCGGACGAGAATGACAGTTACGGGCAGCGTGCCCGTACAGCTGGCAGTTGTGGCACTGCGCAGGCTGGTGGTTTTTGTGTGGGGGCTCCACGTTAATCCCGGAGAGCCCGCACACCGTCTCTAGCTGGAAGATGGCCTTTCCCTCGGGGGAAAGGTCCAATATGGCCACTACCATTTGTAGTGGCCGCTTATCTTTACTGTACATCCGGTGTACTTCCCGGATGGGATAACTTTGCTCCTTGAGCGAGGAGCACACCTCCGACGGGTCGAGCTCCACCGGAATGCGGCGGATGACCACTCGGAGGACGCGCTCCTCCGCGAGCGAATACGTATAAAATTGCAGACCTTTCTGCCGGAGGAGGGTGGTTAGTTTACGGTGAGTTTCCGAAGAACTCACCGAAATAGAAATCCCGTTGACTATGTTTCTAGCCTTGTGGTAGTCGAGTTTGAGTCTGCGCATCTCATTGCAGACTCCCATCCAGGCTGCCTTGTCCCGGATTATGATTGGAGGTGGGGCACGCTCTTTTTTCCCGCCGGCGGGCGCGGGGAGCTGGGAGGACGCGGGGGCGGCGGCGCCCCTGACTACTGCCTTAGCTATTACCTTAGGCGCCGGTTGAGCAGTCGGACTGCTACGCGCCGTTCGCTTACGCGACGCCACGACGGTGAAGCCGTCGTTCTCGGTATCCATCTCCGGAGATGGATCCGGATTCGCGGGCGAGTCTTGTTCGACCGGAAGGGCCGAAAACGAATTTTTCGTCTTTAACGCGGTTTCCGTGGATCGCGCGGGACGGACGTACGGACTATTTTTGGTAACCCTAGATTGTGACCGCGAATTTCGCGGCCCTCGCCTGACGGAGGCGGGGCTTGACCCGCGCGATTGGCTAGTCGGGACAGGGGGCGTGGCCGTAGGCGCGGCCATGGCCCCGGATGACGCGGCGGACAGGCGCGTAACGCTGCGCGCGGGACGTTTGGGCGCGACGCCGACTGGCGCGGCGCCAGTGGATGTAACGGTCGCGGCCGTGACGTCATCGGCCGCCTTGCTACCTGAAGCGGCCGCCTCGCTACCTGAAACGGCCTCATGACGGGTCGCGGTCGCAGCGGTGCGACGCACGCAGGCGTTCTCAGGTAGATTACGGTATTCCTCGTCTAGAGAGGGACACCGTAATACGACGAAATTTTGATAGCGCTGGTATTGAAACTCCAGCGCTTTCATCCTGGCTTGCAACTTGCCTATGCAAGTGGCCAGGTCGGCAACGTTATTTGCCATGGCGGCAGAAGAGGGAGGACAGTGGGACATTTTTATTTAATTTTAAATTTAAAGGCCTCCCTGCCTTAGGGGCAGGGGGGTGCGCCAAAAAATTTAAAAGACTATCGGAGTCGGCAAGAGACCTGTTGTCAAGGTGCAATGACACACAAGAAGGACCTATCAACCCTAAGGAGCCCTAACAAGCCCGGGGCCGAGGACGCAGACCGGTAATTAAACCGGGCTAGGCCCAAACAGGTTCCCGGGGATGGAGTGTGCAGGATCGGAAGGTTTGGCAGGAGACACCTGGGGCAAGACTATGCGATAACCGCAAAGGCCTAGATTCCCAGGCCCGTCCGAGTCTGGCTGTTTGCCTCTGAAGGAGACAACCAGCGGGCTGCTCGGGTCACGCCCCACTTGCCTTCGTTGGCACCGTCAGGTATCCAGCAAGTGACCACAAAACCGTGGATTTACAAAAAAAAAAACAAGCAAGTCGCACCGAAAAGTGCGGTTTACCACGCGAGCGTTAGACACCAGTTGGTTTACGTCGTAATTGCAACAATATATTTGAAATAAATTCCAAATATAAGATCGCAACAATTAAGTCACGTGATGGTCAAAATTGAAAACGGAGCGACACGTCCGTTCGCAACAGTGACCAAATCGGAACCTCAGTATCTCAGTGCACATGAAGGCATATTTATGAAGTAAAATTTAACGTGTAATTGCAACAACTGCCCGACACAGACTGTATGTGTGAGTGTATGTGTGAGTGTATGCACTCCAAGGCGTGTTTCGAATAATCTGATTGAGGCGTCGTCTCTAGTACGTAGTACATAATACCTAATTGAAAATCGTAGGTATTCGTGCAAATGTCTTTAAATTTCAGCATATTTTCCAGTATGTTTCGAAGTAAAGTAATTATTTGTGTTATTGAACTCCGGAGCTTGTGAAGTACGAGCTCAATTAATTGTTTGTATGTTTGTTAATTTATGGTAACCTTACGCAGGGAGCCCATTCCATGCGGGAGACGCGGTTTTGCCTTCTGTCACTCGTCGCTCGTGTGTTTTAATTTTAAGTAAATAGATGGCGCTAAGGGAGGCCGAGTTAGAAAAAATCGGAAATAAACGAATTTGCATGCTATTAGAACACGGATAGAAGAAACTTATGAAGATTTAAAAACTTAAGTAACAGTCCAAAAATCAGAGCACCGAGTTATGAAATACAGGAGTTAATATTATGAATTTATTTAATAACAAATTATAAGTTTTTCTGCTTTGGTGAATAATTTGCTTTTTCCCGGTTACTAATTAATACTAGTGAAAACTACATATCGTATGTTACCTATGTTTCTTTCAAGGTCGTACACCGCCATGACTTATACCCCTATCCCTGACGTCTCTCGGAGAAAACGCTGGCCGCGAAATATTTTTACCGACCCCGATGATAAAATGCAAAAAGCAAACGCGTACTAGTTACTTACATTATTCAAAATAGGGCGTGCCTGCGCCCACTCCCGTGAAACCACCGTTCTCTTCGCAGGAGACGAGCGGTCAATTTCGCTCTCGCACACACCCCACGTCCACCTTCTCCTGCGGGAACTCAAGTCTAGGATCGTTTCCTCGGTGTGAAGCCCTTGAGTCTGGGTGTCACTCGCGCGATACAAATGACACTGCACTTGCAATTACTAGCTACCCACACACATCATTACAAGTTGTGTTCAGAAGTACGTACATACCACTAGGTTCTGTGAGGGACCTTATTTTTATTGTTTGTACCAGTTAGTTTGCACAAAAATCGACAGATCACTAAATACATATACACATGTTTCTTTCCTTCCTCCCAGAATGCAGAGACATGTATATATGTATAGTTAGTTAGCTCGAATTCTAACTATAGGGAATTAGCTATATCGCGACTTGTTTGCAACTGCAAGTTGTCATACTAGCGCGGCTGAGTGCCGTAAGCGCTCGTCCCCAAGTCATGGTGAAGCTTTAAAAGCCGTCTGAGGAGCTAATCGTATAGTCAGTTCCAAAAAAATAAACAAGACAAATTCACTTTGGAACTTCCAAGTAAAAAGATAATGTATAATTTAACAATCAATTCAACACGTAACATGTTGGTTCCAGTGACGCGCGGGTGACACGAACTCATAAGATTTACCCCATACAATAACCGCACAACATGCCTATTGAAGTTTTCACTTCAAAAATGCCTAAATACCGAAGGAACATTAAACCTGTATCACTCTATAATAGTATAATACTATAATAGTAAAGTTTTGGCACAGTCCTTCAGTACACTGTAGGTACTGTGTGAATATAATTCATGGGAAGCAAGAATGAAAAAATCTTTAGAATATGTAATGCTTTTGGACTACTACCAAAATGTTTATTCACATAGGACATTCGGGTGCGAAGGTCAGCATGCAAATAAATCCCATTTGTTCTCAAAGCTTAGTACTTGAGTTAATTTTAATAATGACCCTGGAGATTTTTATAACTTATTGGGCCAAAAGCTTTATTTTTTATCTTAAGAAACTAACCTATTTTAGTTCCAAGTCTATTTGAAGTGGGGCCTTTGGCATTTCGTAAAATAATTCTTGAAAATAATTATGTAATCCATAATATTTGTACTTTGAAAGTAACTTTATAGTTTACTGAAATGACCTAAAATAGACTTGAATATACGATTTAAAAAATAACCGACAAGTTTGTTGATAATAATATATTTTTTTTTTAATTATTTATTATAACAAGATACAAAAATATGAGGCTTATTTCTAGGAAATACAATAGTTTATATATTTAAAGGCTTACTATTGATATAATGAGAGCAGCGATGAATCTAGTCTTGAGGTCTTGACTCTAGCGAAGACTGGTATAACGAGGCGTTGCAATTGAGTCAATTTATTTAAAACACTAGCTGTGCCCCATGGTTTCACTCGAATTAATTTTATACGACAAATATTGCCAACCCACTCGTGTAGCCTAACATAATCAGAGAACATCACTTCCCGCAAGCACAAATTATTTTTATTTTGGATTTTCTCTTAAACGATGTATTCAAATAACATCCTTTAAAGGGCAAAGTTTGAATTCACAAAATTCTCTTTATTATGAAGTTACTATTGTTCGTAAGGATTGATATACCATGCCTAAAAATAATCTTCAGAAATCACTTCTTAATAATTAACAAAAGTTTGTCACAAAATACCGTATTGTGGCTTATGTATAAAAAATAGGCATATGCTGTCGCTACCTTTTTGTTTGGATATACTAAGGACCAATATCTTTGTGCAACATTGTATTTACGTATCATTATGCATTACGCCAGCACACGCGGATAAAGCAGTTCATGAGCGCTCTGACTTCCGACTTAGTTAACAAAATATAAAATATATAAGGTTAGCTGAAAAGTGTAATGTTGAATAGCCTATACTATTTCTCATGAGTCTGGGTATCATATACAAAAATAATTTTTTGAATCCAACTGGTAGGTTCCAGAGATTAGCGTGTTTAAACAAACAAACAACCAAAAACTTTTCCGCTTTATTATATTAGTAAAGATTACTCGGAAGTTGTTTAACTTTGCAATATATTTGATACACAGTTATTAACTAAAATTATATAACATTTCAGCTAGAAATTGTCTTGTAGTTTTACGTGTAAGGCTAAAGTTCATAGGATGGGTAATTGTATCATCTTTATACTGTTACATCTAAATTTCCTGGGTTCGATTGACGCCAAAGATAGCAAACCTCTCGATAGCTGGATACTCTGATTGATCCCAAAACGTAACAAACCAAAATAAAGTTACCGGGATGAGTTTATCACCATGTGTATGGTGGTCGTGACCCAACTGGGTACAAATACCCCTGCCAATCCTTTCGATTACTGTTTGAAACCATGATTGAAATTTCCAACTAAAAGTACCGTAAGCCCAAGGATTATAATGTTCGTGCTAATTTTAGATTAGCAATATTTTCATTCCATGATGGTGCCTTTAAAGTCGAGCCTACCTTTGAAGATGATGGTGTTATTCTTTATACTCTATATTTCAAACAGTGGGATTAATAAAAGCCCGTATGAGCTTACGTCATGATTTATAGCAATTCAGTTTTTTTATATACTTACCATTATTCTTCTTTTTTTAGGCCTACAGAAATTGATGGTACAACATCTGTAGACTTTAATTGCGTTAAGGCTGATATGATGTCCAATGGGTTACGGCCTACAATAAAGACAGGAAGACAACAGTTGCTTCTTATTTAAACCAACTTTCTAATTTTTTTTATAGTATCTTTGCATATTGACGGCACTGTTCCTGGTGATAAGCTCCGAACAATCCAGACACAACGGCGGCTACCGATAGATCAGCGGTTTTACGGTACAATAATGATAAGATAGAGAAGTTTTAGTTCTTGCTGAGATTGAGGTTACATTAATACTGTGACCTCGAAGCTCAGCGTGTGTGGCTTTGTTACGGAAAGGAGAGGTGGGAATTGACTGTAATATTATTCAGAATGTTTACTTTGATACAGACGGTAGAACATCCTCAGCGAGCCAATGTTCCTGCACAGCTGAGACGGCTTGATGTATTTGGTAACATTTGCATCAACAAAAATACAGTGAATAGTGTTAATGATAAATAAATCTATTACAAGTTAATCAATGGTTTAGCAGAACCGAATACATAATATAATAATGAATTGTTTGAAGAAGATAGCACAGTCTATAATGGAAAAAAATTACTAATTCAACTACTGGAATACACTACAATGTTAAATTTATAGGCTGCTACTCAGTATGCCGGCGTAGTGGCAGGTTGGTTTTTATACGGGGTATGAAGCCGGCATAGTGTGTAGTTAGCCTTTAGATGATAGATTTTCTACTTGAAGGCGGTAGTTGGTAAGTCATCCTCTAAAATATAACTTTATCCTTTCCTTACTAACTTTACACAAATATTATAATAATAATTCTTTTATTAATTTGCAATAACACTTTAAAGTATAAAATTACTAAGACAGCGACAACTTAGCGATTTGGCAAGATTCCCAGTTAACAGCATATTGGTGACTTGTTTGAAATGTATTTAGTTTCACATCCACTACTGCTATACGAGGTAAGCCGAAATAAAATGATATTTCGTAGTATCTAGTAAATCATTTATGAAACCATTTTTTTAAATAAAGCTCTTTGGAAAAAAATTTCTACTATGGGCAGCCCGACTGCTGAAATACCTCTACCCTACATAAGATCACAGCTAAATAACCTTACGTTGTGTTCCTGCGGTGAGAAGGGATTTTCAAAACACCTTAGGGAAGGGATATTCAAGGTCTGCAAAGCGATAGTGATACCTCATCTGTTACAAGCGTCAATAGGCTATTGTAACCGCCATCATTTAGCAAATATAATAAATAATAAACAAAACTGTACGTATATTTGAACTAATCAAACGAGTAAAATAAATCTTGCATTAGTTACTAGATGGCGTATAAATCTGATATTTACTAATTTAATTTAATTTGACAGAAATTATAACGATTTTGAGTTAACTCTTAAAGTGTTTGACCCGGATGCATTCCTGTATCATTTTTATTCAAATGCGACGAGACTTTGGTGAGTTGCGTACATGCTCACAAAGGTTTCTGAATTAGTATAAACACTTTACAATAGGTGGCGTGCGAGTTGTTTCATTTCGAAGGTAACGGAAACAAAACCAAGGGCAAATTTTAGTGTATAATAAATCTGAAAGTATGTTTGTTTGAATATTTGTCCATTAATCACGCTCATTGGTTGAAAGGATTCTAATAAACTTTGGCATAGAAGTCTTTTAATTTTAAGAAGAATTTTAATTAATTTTAATTTTTTTTAAATATTGATTGTCAAATTAAATTTAATTGTGAACATCCTAAAACGTAAACATTTTCAGAAGTGAAAACTTCTTTAGGTACGCTGAGCACTTTATTTTGTGGGTATCGAATGAGACTGAGCCGTCACGCTCGGCTATGTAACACTCGTTCGGGTAAAGTCGGCTCGAGTCGACTAATTGTATTTCGTATTTATTAAACTCACCTTGATGAAGGTTTCATATTTATCGTGTGGTTTTAAGCACACAATGTTTTTTAATGAGCTTTACAGGTAAAAGATCCATTCTCTTTGCATAATGAATACTTCCGACCGAGTGCGTGCCATTAGGAAGAGGTTCGCGAGCCGCTTTTGTTTCTCATTGTTATATTTTCTGTTTATTATAACGCTTTTGTGAGTTATAATCTATTTTGAGCGTGTTTTGTTATATTAAACGTACACAGAAATGGAATATTGTTGTGTTGGCGCTTTAATTTCAGTATCTTCGGCAAAAATAGCTAGATTGTTTTATTTATTACTTACTTAGACGCTCACAGGGTTTCATCCTTGTTAAATTTATTCAACCAACTCTACATCTTCTTCCTCTATAAATAGGGTACAGAATTTAAAAACAAAACATTTGTGCATTTTACACGCGTTAAAAGTGAAACTGTCAGAACTAACTACCACTCGTACTGTATATGCAACAGTCTGGTCGTCACACCGCTAGACTAATTCGACCACGATCATAGACGTGAAATACTCGACTTGGATTAAAAGTGTATAATATATTTCCATCTTATTCTATTAGGTTACTATTATTAGTCTGTTCAGCCAATTTTTTTTATTTATAAACCGATTTGGATGATTATTTTTTTGTTGGAAAGGGGATACCTCGAGGTTGGTACCATTTAAATTTCATTGACATTGGACCTACAACTTCGAAGATACTTCAAAACTTGATATTCTCTTTTGTTAAAAATTGACTTCTAAAAATGTTTTGGAACGAAGTGCCTTAACGTGGATTTGGGAATTAAACACATTTTTAGGTTATGAATATCTATGTTAAGAGGTAAATTTATTGAAACGAGCAGATAGGCCACTCTGGTTCTCGTGGCCTCAATTCAAAGTTTTGTGAATACCCTTACAAATTATATTTCAAAATTATTGACATAAAACAATAATTAGGTTTTAATAAAAATCGGGCAAGTAGCTTCATAAGCGTAGGACGGGCTATCGTTGTTTAAAAAAATCAAAATATTTGATTTGATGTAGTAATGCAGTTTAATCATAATTAAAAAAATGTAATGCCCATTAGAAAATTATGACCCAATTACTAAAAGTTCCATTTTCATATTAAAATAGCCAAGAACTGTGGTCAAGAGTATTAGTACCTATGTATTAGAAGAATTAATCGAAAAGAGGCGGATGACCTTCTAATGATCTCGCTTGTATTATTCCAAATGCAACGCCTGTAATGTTTACCTGTACCCATTATTTTCGCCTAATTAAGTCGATATTATAAATAAAAGCAAACATTTTTTAATGGTTCACCAAAAGCTCAGGGTCATTGCAGGGATTCGAACTCACGTCAATCGACGTCGATTCTGTATACGAAATCATCGAATCATTGCTTTGTTCTATTCAAGCAGTTTTTTCTACATGCAATTATGTAGTTATACCAAATAAGTTTTTTTTATCTGAGAATCTGTACTTTTAATACTTTTTAAATGTGTATTATGTACAATTTTGGCTTCAGAAATCTGATTAGTTATATTAGTTATTTTTATCAACAATGTTTAGAATTTTGAAAATTTCTCGTGTATTCAAGGCAAAATTTATTTCCTGAACTTCAGTTGCCGTTAGTTCTCCGTTTACGGTTCATAGTTAAGTTAATTCCATCAGGGAGAGTAAAAACCACGAACGTTAGACGTGGGCGGGTTCGCTTCAGTTACATTCGCCTTTTTATAACAGCCTGGTCACTTTCAGACTTCGTTTTTTTAACCGTATTTTACGAGTAAGAAGTATACGTAAATAAAGTTAAAGTAAAAATTCAAACGATTTGACATCAAGTGCCTCGTATTTTATTTAAACATACATGCATACATACATAATATTATATACGTGCATATGCTCGAAAACATAAACCTCCTCTTTCGCGGTTGGATAATAATGAGACTTCTTTTTAAGGGAAAACCTTCGTTTAAGAACAATTTTCAGAATCCGTAAAGCTATGTTATTCATCCGAGCAATGCTCTTTTTTAACGCAAACGAAATTGAATCTAATGCTTTTAATGACAAAATCACAAATCAACTGTTCAGCGATAATTACTCTTCGTACCATTGTTGTCGATTAAGGTGGAGGTTTCAAACGATTTTATAACGTCAACTGCCGACTATAGAATTAATGAGTTCCTATTAAACCTCAAGCGTAAATATTCAGATTTAGATTCAAAGTATGATACGTTTTAAATAACAGATTTATTTATAACAATTATTAATCAATCACGTTACCAATAAGGACTATTGTCTTTGAAACATTATATATACATACATAAAAAACTTAAAGGCTCTCTGTCTGCTTATGTAATTTTCACGCGAGAACCACTTACCAGATTTACATTATTAAAAAACATACCTATGTTATCTGACCAGATTATAGGACATATTTTGTTACATAAAGTAACGTGCAAAATAAACAGTGACGATAATGGTGAATCACTTCGGAAGAAAGACGCTTTTGGGGCGCTTAAATAGTTTACGCTGAGTAAATCATATGAGTTAAATCATGTAAATGTTTTACATGATTGTAGATCTCTTAAAGATAAACAAAAACGTCAGCGATATCATATGTAAAGGAATTAAAATTTATTGTCCATGATTGAAGGAGCAACACCTGAAAACTTTTGATCCAATTTGTTTTAGTTAAAATAACAGAACGCGAGAAAGTATTTGGCCTTCACTACGTTGTTATATTAGGACTACGCAATGATGATGGAATTGGTTTTTTTTTGGATTACTATTTAACCATTTTCATATGAATAAAGTCGCAGGCACCAGCTAGTATATAAATATAAATACCGATGATATTTTTTCGACAACTTTCAATTTTACATAGAGTTTCGTTAACATGGCAACTCTTCTTCTTCTTCTTGTTTTGGCGCCGCAAAAGCACTTGCCAGTGTCAATGTTTTTAAGCCTTCAAAACATTTTCCAATATACACAGTGAGGTTTTCAGTGTCAATGTTTTAATATCTTAGTAACATTTTCCATCGTCAATGTTTTGAGGCTTTCGTAGTAATATACATTATAAACAAAGTGGCGTCCAACAAGATAGTGGCCACCTTGTAAGAACGATATAGGGAATTTTTGTGGTATCCCAGAATGCATGCTCTTGGTCTTTATTCACAATCCACTTCACTTATCCACAAAAACCAAACTATATCACGCAAAACGCCACCAATATTACATAATATAGGGTCAAAACCTAAGTAAATTAATTAAAAATAAAAACCACAACATGTCACTTCAAGATCCCGCCAAAAAAGCCAAACATGGCAACTCAATTGCGGGATTTGTGCAAAGTATTTGAAATTTATAATATTAGGTTTCGACTGAAATTTTGCTCCTGCGAAATAAAAAAATCGATAAATTGCTACTATTCTACAATAAAGATTTAGAGAAATGGAACTACATATCCACTTTTCTCGGGTTCTTCGTTAAGTAAATATGTTCATAAAATCTGACAATATCTTACCCTGTAGGTACCTATCCCACGAAAGAATTGGTGTAATAAAATTAGGAAGAAAATTTACGCTCTTGGCCCTTGTGAACCTTAGCAACCTCTTAATGAATATTAAAAAAAAAAATTTTTTGAATTTTTTTGCTCGGAAAAAATAACAAATGTCGACTAATTCAATTTATAAGCGACCTTATTAGCGACACCATCAAAATGGTGCAATAATGCAGTGTTTTTTTTTTCTCAAAAACAAAGAGTTTGATTCCTGTCTGTGAATATTGATTTTTCAAAAAACAAATGTTGGTGTTTTAGTTTTCAACTAAATCGGTCCCCAGACTCCTTTGAGTATTTTGACCTATTACGCATACTTTCGAAATTGGCCATCCATGCCTACTTGAAAAATTCACTCAGTATGTATGGGTTCAGCTAATGACCATAATTAGATGCAAATTATGAACAAAAACTAGCACTCTTTTCAGAATGAGAAAGTGGTCCTCCAACAAACCAAAAAAATGAGTTTTATAATACTGAGAACTTAAACTTAAAAATTTTGAATTTTCTTGTAGATATTAAAAATATTGTGTGCGCCATGCGTCTGCATCGTGTGATCATGTAACTTCTGAATGAATTGAAAGACGATGATACTGGATAGGTGGCGCGTTTGTCATTATTAATAATTTCTTTATGTTTGAACTACAACGATTTTTATTCACAAAATATATTGATTTAGTGCCATTAAAGAAAATCACAAAATCTGAACCCTATTGACGGCTCTGTGTGCGAGTCATAACTAACGGAGAGTGCAGAACAACGTCTGCCGAGTTAGCTTATATAAGAATTTCACCTTAATATTTTATATACCAAAAATATTACGTTAGTAGATTAACCATTAAAATTAAATTAAACCTAAGCGAACAGAGAACTTTTTTTAAGTTTGTTAAAGTTATTAAATATGTCTCAAAAATTTTAAGTTGCCAAATCTGTAATCCAGTTGAACAGTATTAAAAAAAAAACAACAGTATCTTAACAATGTTCTGCCCAACTAAGAATGGATTTCTTGAAATTCGGGGATGAGAAGGGTGACAAAATTTGTATGGGAAATAATATTTTTCCGGTCAGATTTATTGGAAATTGGAACAAACGTTTTTCAAAATTTTTAAGGGATTAAAGCATAAAAAAGGGTGACGAAGTGTATATGGGGAATAATAAGTTTGTTTCAGATTTATTTTCTGGACCTGTTTCAGAGTTAGTTTCAGTTCAACTGCCAACGTGTTATACAAAAAGTTTACTTTATATAATCCTTAGCTTCTGCGCGCAGTTTTTGATCTAAATTTCTTTGATCGATGTCATTGTTTGATTTTTTCTTTATATCGTGATTTTTTATTAAATTACACTAAACATATATACTATAATGCGTCATTATTCACTGGTTATAAACGGTTTTTAAAAATATAAACTTATCTTTTACAGGAGGCTTATAAAGGATTGCAAATTTTAATTTTTTTGTATTAGAATACTCAGCCCTTATATCATTTGGATAATATCGGCCAATATTTAAAATAGTTTTATTTGGGTATTCTCAAAGTAGTTCAGCTCGAGTATAGAGTCCGTGGTAGTCTAGTGGTTCAGACCGGCAGAATATCGATTCGATGTCCGCACATTCGAACTTCGGCATGTACCAACGAATTTTTCGGGATTCACTTATATTTACTAATTCAAGTTTGTAGCACTATAGGCTGACGGTGAAGGAGAACATCGTGAGGAAACCTAAACGCTTGAGAAATGTTCTTGTAGTACCACTGTATGTGGGAAAAATATAGAACTGTTGATTTCTCGGTGTTTGAAATCGCCAATACGTCATGGACTGGCGTGTTGATTAAACCCTTGCCTTCCCTGAGATGAGGCACACGAACAGGCTGTAAACAGGATATTATTATGGTTTATTTCGTAGAATATGATATTTTTTCGATAAACTTACCAATTAACATATTTTATATAATCTAAAATTGTATTTTTACAAAACCAAAATGGTCTAAAGTTATTTACGTCATACTAACCAAGATATCAACATGAATTTAATAACTTTTGGCCATTGTGGTTTTGTAAAAGCACTTTTAAATTTTGTTTACATTAAAAGTGAATTTATCAACAACAAAAAATCATATAGGCCTCCCCGGTTTTCGTGGCCCCAATTTGCATCCAACGACGCGACGGGAAGAAGCAACTGGTAATTAATAATAATACATTGATAAACCGCGTGTATCACAGTGAATAAACACGAATGAAATGGGCAAGCAATTAAACAATTTAATTTGTGACTCTATCGTGCTCATTCAGAGGTAAATAGGTTTTTAATTTGCAACTTTATAATAGACCAGTTTTTACGTCTGATTTAATAATTTAATATCGTTGTATATTTTGCACCATCATTAAGTCACGTTCACAATGAAGTGAGTGTACTCTGAGCGCGTTTATGGATGTATTGAGACGTATCTCGTCCGGGAGTTCATTGTGAATATATCCTTGTGATTAAATAGAAAGAATTTTAGTCAGAGTTAGCAATTATATTAATATAATTTCTAAAATCATAAATATTGATCTCTCAATCTTAAGAAAAATCTAACCGGTCAATTTTTTAACTAGCTTTAACACTTTTATTTTACCAACCAAATTTATATAACTACAAACTATAACTATACTATATTATATAACTACTCCCACAAAAACTCCCTAGGAAGTTTTAACAAGGCAGCCACAATCTTGTTAGGCTGCTGAAGTCGTCATAAGACAGGACATTTTATTAACTTGATAATGGCAGAAATTATCTTCATTAAAGAGGACTAGTTGCCAAGTTAGGAAGAAGAAGAAAATAACTAGGTACTTTTATTTATAGTCATGTAATACAGCTGTCTGTTTCGAGTGAGTCAACCGAACAATACATATTCTATCTTCTAATTATAAGCTTCTCTGTACACTATTAAGCGCAGACTGTCATTTCACCAAACGTGAGCTTTGTCAGACCGTTACTGAATTGGCAATTAGCTTTGCATCAAATATGACTAATGAACCACGACCGAGTTACGGCCGATAGTTACCGGTCAGTAAGCCTTAATCAAACGTGAACTGCGTAATACAATTAAATGTTACTATTCTAAATGTGAATTTACAATAATAGGTATCACTAAGAAAACATAGAATAATAAGCTGAACATCATAAATTATTTACCGGAAAACTTCAACGTTCTTTTTTTATTGCATTGGATTGAACTCAAGACCTTAAATTACGATACAAAGGGTAATTTTTATTTAATTTTATTTATTATAATCCTGGAAAGTTATCAGAAGAAAAAATATCGAGATAAATGGCACTGTGTTCAAGTAATTGATTATTGGAAAGATAACAAACTCTGCAAGGCCAGCTAGTTTTAGATAGGTGTTTGGTGACAGATTTTCAGCTTGAGGGTGGTAGTTAACGAAACGGGGTAATAGAAAACAACACACTATATTATCCATCAGCGAAATTTCACCTCATTTATTGAAGTTAACAATAATTACAAGTGTATATAGCGCTTTATTTCACATAACAAAAGGTGGATTTAATGTTGAAAAGTACTCTCTACCAATCGTCTACGGCTGCATGAAAATGGTATACGTAAAGCGTGCATAATCTTTATTGGATAAAAGTCTATGAAATTTTTCAACTACTTTGCTAATTGGATTTTAGCAATACGGCCGTATAAAAAAATGCTAGGCATAAAAATACGAATGGTTCTGAAAAATACGCTTATAGTTATCTGATTACAGATTTTAAATTTAATTTCTTACATAATACATTTTTTACTGGATAGAGTAGGATAAGACAATTGTGTTCGACTGAATCTCGACCACCATACATTAGGTGTTACACCCGCCATACTGACCCGCTTAGGCTGGTCGTATTCCGGTATCAGACGGCGTATATTCAGTAACCAAGAGGAGTGGTAGGGTAAGGTATGTACCAGACTCGGTCGCAACCAAAATTTACATAGTGACAAACTCATCACTGTGACTTACTTTTGGTTTGTTGCCTTTTGGGATCAGCCAGTGTATATTCAGCTGCTGAAAGCTTGCAAGCAGGCATGCCAGTGACGACTGACGACGGATAGCTAATCTCACAGTGGTCACCATTTTTGGACTTATAAAATTCTACTTCCTCACTTTTTGAACTCCATTCAAATTATTCAAAGTCATTATGATTTACATTTCAAAATGGAGATATAAAACTATCGTGAACAAACGATATTCAGAAGGAGGAAGTGCTGGAAATAAGCAAACACTAATTTCTTCCATAATGTATAAAATATAATTCTAACAAATTGTTTAAATGCGTCGACAACAAGTCTCAAGTTCAATCATTTATAACCTATTCTCAAAAAAGTTTTCTTAATAAGATAAATACTCATCTTTGCCCGACCAAGCTAGATAATGAACGTTGTAGAGACGTAGACAAAGCGATTAAATAAAATATCGTGACACATTGTATCACTTACGATTTTAGAACAGTTTATTCTAAAATACATGCATTACCTACTTAATAATTATTGATCGCCAACAAGAAATGAAAGAGAAACAACATAGTAGACGCTTCAGATGCTTGTATTAGAACGAGAGAGGAATACGAGCCCATTTTCGTACCATTGGCCTAAAGAATAAATCGAGCCAAAATCTTCGAGCCGCTTACTTTTATAAGATGTAACTATACCGTGTCAGCGCGTTTACCACTTGCATGCTTTCGCGCAAGCGATACTAACTACACGCAAACGTGTGGACGCACCGCAAGTACTTGCTGCGTTTGTTCTCAAGAAGAACCAGTAGCATTGTGCTTATTACTTCGAAGCACCGATATGGATCGGTGCTTTCCGAGATTCATTTAAGTTTGCGGTATAACGATGCTGGAATGACTTACCTCCTCCACCACATCGTGCTTTAAAAACCAAACCAAATGCCCTCTTTACACGTCTGATTTTTTTTTCTCGTTATAGGCCTAGTGTTTTGGCCACAATCTCACCTGATCTTAAGAGATGATGTGATCCAAGATGGTAGCACGCCAAACCTAGTGAAAGACTGGCTCTGAAGTGAAGCTGCCGGAACACACCTATTGGTATTTGATGACAGATTTTCAAATTCAAGGTGGTAGCTAGCCAGACATTATAAAAAACCCCTAACCCCTATTACCACGCTATGGTTTCATCACGATGTATTCCTTCACAGAAAGCTCAGTCTCATTGCAGGGATTCGAACTGACGTCGATCGACGCGAAGTCCTTACACGCCAACAACTGAGCCATCATTGTTAATTTTTGCCGAGGTTTGGCAACCGTGTGAATTGGGCTGGTCCAAACCTTACTTGGTTTCCAGAGCTGAGCTCCTTGGGGTAGCGAGGTGGTTTTAAAAAGAAGTATATGAAAAGTAGAAGTATATATAGGGCATAAATAGATTTCCCTCTACTTAGGGCAGCCTAACTGGTGAAGTACCCTTGCGTTGTTCTCCTGCAGTAAGTAGAGTTTTCAGAGCTCCATGGGGTAAAGGGGTTCAAGGTCGGTAATGACCAAATGGATTCCTATCCTATTATATACCGTAAGCTACGTTAGTTAGACCGTAAGTTAGTTTGCCACATTTGTTGTATAATAAAACAGCATTTAAAACAGTTTTATTCAGCTTACTCCTAAATTATATGTCCAGCATAAAGAAGACGATAGATTGATATTTGATGCTTTTTATTAGAAGAATCCTGTGGTTTAAAGTTTACCAAATTACGTATTTCAGATTTTGAATGCCTTACGTCCAAGCACTTGTATAAAGACGAACTATGGTACGAAGATGTGTCATTGGGTCAATATTATCTTAACAACCGACCTAAGCTCAGTGTCTTGAAGAAAAAAAAAATGTTATGTATCAGAATAAAATGTTCACGATGCAGAATAGACTTAATTTTATTTTTTTATTGAAAAGTTGACCAAACTTTTAAAAGATAAATAATATGTGGCAATAGTTTATTAATAACTAGCGACCCGCTCCAGCTTCGCATTGGTGCAATTTACTAATGTGGTGTTATTTATGTTTTAATATTGATAGTCATATTTACGAAAAGTGCACTATGCTCGCGACTCTTTGATAGATAAGATGCAGTACGAGTGGCGACAGCGTGCACTGCCCAACCGTTTCGCTGCGAGTGATTTTTCGGTTGCGCGTAATTTTGAATCTGTGAATATAACATAAAATTTAACCAACGCAAGCTATGTAAGCGCCCGAAAATCATTTTATGATGACTTGATAACAAAACATTGAATTTTCTCTACTATACAAAAACTTATTTAGAATGTATTGTATTTAAAGACCTTCTGTAATTAACTAGGTAAATTAAACTGGAAACCATATAATTTGTTGCGTGGTTTAGAAAAATAAACGGACAAACAAACAGACTCGGATAGCGTCTATCTTATATATTATGCATTGATATTGATTTAAACATTTTAAACTCTGTTTTATTGACTATTTTATTATAAGCAGCAACCGTAAAATAACTGTAATTTTTGAACTAACTATTATGAAATTCAGAGAAACGGAACCATTCGAGTGTTAGCCAAATATGTTAAATGAAAAATATTTCCTATTTCTGTTGCGAGCCGGTATTTCGTTCCTCCCTACACATTTTTCACCTGAACAAACTTTACCTTGTAAATACGGTTTGTTGTATAAACGGAATTATTTAAAAGCTACGCACTGCTCTGTTTGTTATATCGACATATTATTTAGAATTGGAAAATATTGCAAACGATTTTTTTTCACTGCTTCAGAATTACACGAGTAAAACAAAGTTTGAATTTAAAAGTCGCGGATAAATAATATAGTAAAATTGAAGTAATACCACATTTTAATAATTGTTGCGACAAAAATTATACTAACTGAAGTCGAGTGAAAGCACTTTGACTCTTGGATTCAGCAGATAATTGAATTTTTACAGACAAATTGATAAACTCTCAGTCGTTCGTCCATCAAATTATATTTAAAGAGAAGACACTTTATTAAAAACAATATTCAAATACTAGCTGCGCCTGCAACATCGTCCGCGTGGAATATCGTGTATGAAAACATCGATAAACAAAACCGATAGGTCTACTGAAATTCAACATCCGTGATTTATCACTGTGTTGTGCTTTGTCTCGGATTCCTGAGAGGCACTATGGTACACACGGTTAGCAGTCAGCCGTGTCATAGTTCTTCACTACTTTCGATTAATCGATATTCTGCCATACGTATACGCTGTGAATTTAACCTAATACCTCATTCCGTACAGGTATCAGGGGCAAGTTTTTTTTTCGTAGTGTCTCGTTCAGCAGCAAATCAGACTTGACGATAAGCCCCAGTTTTCTATGGACAAACAGATCAAACCCTTTTTTAGAGTAATGGAATACTGAGAAATTCCCGTTTACTTTTTACCAGGCATTTTACACAAATGCAATACAATCCGAAACTAGTAGTAGTCAGTAGTTCAATCATAAAACTCAATTTTAATCCAAATCATAATATTATACAATCAATATAAAGTCCTTTGAAAATACCGAAATAAAACCATTTTGGACATTAACTGTTATTATCTAAACCTACTAGACCTAAGAGCTGTGTAGTTCAACACAAAAAAAGTTTTTGCAATACTTTAGGAAAAGCGAAGTTTATTTTTTAATTTTATATTTATTCATTTTTATTATCTAATGAATATTGGCGCATAGTATACGCCTAACATAAAGTTATTGAAATTGAAATTACTGAATGTATTGAAAGTTACGTGTAGATAAATTAATTTAAATTAAATTTGTATTATTTCGCTATATATTTAAAATATCTTGCAGTATTACATCTACATACATTTTTTAAATATTATAAACTTTAAACACCATAGAAATGTATATACTTACGTGTATAAATGCCTCCCAAATATTACAAAATATTAACTACATTATAAATATACATTTTTAAATAGATATATAAATGAAAATGTATGAAAATGTCTACTCCGAATTAAAAAAAAATACACCTTTTAATGTAACTGTCAATTAAAAAAAAATTTGGTCTCAAAAACATTATTTTGAGTTACGCAGTATTACATTCCAAGCTTTCCAAGAGAGTTTCCAGTACTTTGGTTAGGTAATTTAGGAGTCTCATTCGAGTAAGCAGAGCCTAGAGTTCTATTCAATTTTAAGTGAATGCGATTTGGAAACTTTTTCAATAGGGTACAAAGTGGAACGACAGTTTCGTAAGATTTATAGTTTTTAGATAAGGGTCGATTGTTCCATTGTTTTATACTGTCTTTTTAGCTGAAAAACGACTTTTACAAGTAATAACAAAAAAAAAACAGGATTTTATAAATAACTCCAAAAAATCATGTTTTTTTAATTTAAAAAAACCTTTAGTTTGATTGAATTTTACATGAAACAGAAGAGCGCGCCCTATGGCGTCAAAAAAACGAAGATTTCTAGCATGTTTTGTAAACTTCTCTCTCCATAGAATTACATTGTTTCATTAGTCAAGAAGAATAGTCAAAAATGTATCCAATATTGAGGCAACTATTTGAGTCGATAGATCTCTCCAGCATCCGTTGAACGAGTATTTAGATACAGTTAGACCTTAATTTTTAGCCGACTGCAAAAAGGAGGGTTATGTTTTTGGAGCTTATTATGTATGTATGTATGTTAGTAGGTAATAATATTATAATATTCTTTTCTAAACGGCTTAATGGATTTTATCATACGAGGTGTCCTTAGACTCGTCTTAGTTGTGGAAGTGACTTCTATACTTTTATATAAGGAAGAGACAGAGTTTTTTATTTATTTATTTAAACACGCTAATCCATGTAACTACCACTCGGATTCTAAAAGTTCTTTTATGTGTATGGTATTTACGATAAATAGTATCTAACATTATTAAGCTACGCCTTTCAGCTAGCCTTAAATATTAATTTTTATAAGTAAGTCGGAAGTGTTTCCGAACTGCTTTATCCGCGTGCGCTGGCGTAATGGTTGATGATACGTAAATATAATGTTGTACAAAAATATCGGTCCTTAGTATATCTAAAAAAAGCATCACTTATACATAAGTTACAATAAGGTATTTTATAACAAAAAAATGTTGAAAAGGTGACTTTTAAGCATTATTTTAGACATGGCATATTAATCCTTACGAACAAAAGCTACTTCATTATAAAGATAACTTTATGAAGTTAAACTTTACCCTTTATAGAATGGTATTTGGACACATCGTTTTGGAGATAATGGATAATTAAAATAATTTGTACTTCACGGAAGTGAGAACAATTATTTATAGGATACACCGGTGCGTTGGCGGCGCGGTGTATGTCGGATATAATTAAAATGGGTAAAACCGTAGGACACAGCTAATAGAATATGTATATAATATTAACGTACGACGTTTGGGTGTTAAATTAATAGCCAAAATAAAAACAAATTTTTTTTGTGAAGTTTTTTTTTTGTTGCAGTCGGCTTTTTTCTTTCCTTTTTAATAATTTAACTTTTTAAATTTAATTCGTAATAAATAAAGAAACTCGATTAAATATTGATTTTTACTGAGAAATTTAATCAATCTTTTTAATCAAAGTGATTAAACCATGCCAATCTTGCTGTTTAGTTTTCCAAATGAGGCCGGCCCAGTGATATCGTGATCGAACACCGCGTAGATAATCTGCAGTATGCATGAACTTTCGGTGATGGAAAACATCGTGATAAAACCATAGCATGGTTATAGTGTATTTGACTAGATACCACACTCAAGTTGAAAATCTGTCGCCAAGCACCTATAATAGGTGTATTCCGACAGTTGAATTTGAGAGTCAGTTTAATTAGCATGTCAACATCATGGACCATATCGCCATTTATCATCAGGTAAAATTGTGAACGCCAAACCTATAAAGGATTTTTAGTAAATTATTTCCATTAAAACAAAAAATATTAATTTTTTTAAATAAATAATTTGCTACTTATGACGGTATTCCGTGTTACGAATCAAAACCACTGGCTCACTTTATTGACCTTAACAATTGTATACAATTTCAGATCCTGATATTAATATGAAATTCGGATAATAATTTACACAAATCAAAGATATGCTCAATATAGGTAGTATAATAAACATTTAAATAATGACGCTTTTACCGATATCTGACAAATTTATAGGTAAATAAACTTATTTCTAATTCATTGTGTATTATATTATCAATATTTACAAATAAAGTCTAAAACTACATATTTAGTTTTTATTATAATCGTAACATCTACTGCAAATAATGTTACAATTATTTTTATTAATATAGATTTAATTAAAAATTAATTGGACTACATATGATTACAGATTCTACTGAACGTTTTTCTGTTCGAAAATATATCTAATTTTCTTTCAAAACGCGCTTATAGAAGATTTAGTTTGAAAAAATGATTTTGGTATTAAATAACTCTTTATGGTAAGTACTAAATATCGACCACAAATAAATTTTCCCCAAAATATGTCAATGGTACTTCAAAACACCCTGGAGAAATTTATTTCAACCTCTATAATACCACCCTGTTTAAAGATAAAAATGACTGAAACCGGTAAAAAGGGTAACTCTATTGAAATTATTTCTTGAATATTTTCGTTTCATCCATTACATCGTATCTTGTGACATCATCTGGTTTTCAACGAAAATATATTCTGCTTTGGATTATTTCATTTTTATTGTAGGGATGGGACGAATGTAAATAAGAAATTTATTAAACTTTTTTTTTTTTTATGTTATTTGGTAATATATCACATTTGTGTACAACTCGATCGCGACCACCATACATTAGGTGTAATGTGTGTGTGATATGCATTTCAGCCGTTTTATATCTAGTAATCAAGCGAGTTGATAGAGATCTGTACCGGAACGGGTCGCGACCACTATGCAAGTGATAAGTCTGTCGTAGTGACTCTGCTTTGCTTTGTCTCGTTCCGGGATCGGCCAGTATTTATCCCACTAGGCTTAGCGTGCTACCATCTTGGGCATTACCGTCACAAGATCACATAAGATTGTGGCCACAACGTTAAACCTATATCGATAAAAAAATTGCAAACAGCAATGTGCTTATCATCAGGCACAGTGCCTGGTATCAGAGCCTATCAACAGGCTTTAAAAAGAATTTATATATATATGTGCCTACAACAAAGCCTCATCTCTATTATTCGATTCTTACAGTCTGCCGATAAATATAACAGACAGAATTAATTTGAGAATGACGGGTATCCATTGTTGCTTTGTCGGATAAAGGAATTTTAATTAGTGAGTTACGACCCGGTTAACTTAAGTATCCTCATATTTTTAATTAATCCTATTGTTGGATTGCTTCATCTGGAAGAGATTGTAGTACAGGTTTCATTACAGTTAAGAGCGAGATTTTGAGAAGCGAAATTTCTTATAACACTTAGGTACTTATAATAATTTTTATTATAACCCTTATTGAAAGTTTTCATTAAAGGTACACATACATACTTACCTACGTAATTTTGTATTTCTAAAACACATTTTTGAATCTTAATAAATAAATTAAACGTTTAACATTAGAAAGTTTTTACTTGTGTAAATTTCACTTACGATTCTGTTCTCGATAAATATTTATCAAATATTTTGTTAACGTATACGATAGACGTAAATGTAATGTATATTTCTTTAACTGTATATTTCTATAAATTACATCGACTATATATTCTTGTATTCTTTTCTTGTAAAAATACGTTAAAAGTTCGCGCTTACCTACTTAATTGTAATTAATCAATACTAAAAGAATAACATAGTCAAAGCAATGTTTAAAAAAATGTTTTCTGCTATTTATTAGTGTTATATTTACGAATATGATAGAGATTATAAAAATAAGCGAGAAAGGATAATTCCATGAGCGATGGATAGCAAGATGGGGCATGATTGATCACGTCTACTTCATGTAAATATTGAACAAGAGTTGGCAAGCCAAAGATTATCCATTTACGTAGTTACGAGGGCGCAAACTTCTATATTATAGCCTTTATAGTTCGGATCAGTCGTTCTGAGTTAAGCTAAACAGGATTACTAAGTCCTTAAGGTTGCTGTCAGAAGATATAACCGAATACTTAATTATCTTAATTAAAAAAAAAAAATTATCGTTATCATACAAAGTCGATGTGTTTGTATTAAAGAACTCATTTAGAATTTATTTAAAATCTTTTAAAACTAGCAAGTTCTATTATACTTATTACGTAATTCGCTTTTATTAAAGGGCGTTTATTACGCACTCATTATTTTAATCTAGTAGTTTTATTTTTACTCATAATTATATTTTGTTCTTATATCTCATATTGACATTACGCGAATTTTCCATTTTAAAGTACGCGTCACTTGAAAACTACTGAACCAATTTGTAATATAGAACTGAACACGAAGAAAGATGATAAATGATGATGAAGAAGAGAGATGCATATTATTACACTTTTCTCTAAAAGCTAAGTAGTAGTGGTAAAATAACGATCGAATAATTATAAAAGAAGGTCTACTTATAATCCAGTTAGTTCAACTTAGAGAACTAATAGTAACAATTAATGTGAACTTTTTGGTTTAACCATAGACGTATTTATGTATAACTGACAAACGTTGTTACTAGATTTTATCTGTCATGTTAAGATTTTAATACGTGCTGTTTTCAATCTGAATAAAGTTAAAGTTCTCAGTTTTATCGTATTTATTATGCATCAGGTATCAACTAGCTAATATTTCATGTAAAGCTTCATATTTGTAAAATAAGGATATCTTTAAAGGATATCAATGTGCCTGATATCCTCGCCCGATTGCATCCTCTGTTATGTGCTGCAAGCAAAATGTCCACGAGACACAAGCTTACGTTCTACAAGATGTGTATCCGACCGATTATGACATATAGCTGCGTTGTGTTCGCACATATGTCAAGATATAATTGGAAACGCTTACAAGCCATACAGAATAGGTTACTTCACCGCTTTACCGGTGCCCCTTGGTATGTTCGTATGGAGGATCTCCATAGAGATATGGACCTTCCTTCGATACATGCCTATGCCAAACACCTTTCTAGCTGTTATTTCGACATCGCGTCGAACCACGCGAATCTTTTAATCAAAGCGGCAGCTTCGTATGTTTCCGACCCCAATGCCTGCCGGAAAACGCCGGCCGCGTAATATCTTCA
Organism: Saturnia japonica; assembly: GCA_033032175.1. Classification (NCBI taxonomy): domain Eukaryota; kingdom Metazoa; phylum Arthropoda; class Insecta; order Lepidoptera; family Saturniidae; genus Saturnia; species Saturnia japonica. Next base: position 20,603,640 of record CM065305.1, on the reverse strand, counting down.
CTGACCCGCTCGACCAAATCGAAACAGCTAACGCGTTCTACGCCACAGTCTCTCCAAACAGAGCGTGCCACCGCCCACGCCCGCGTAACCACCGTTCTCTCCGCAGAGGACGGGCGGTTAACTTCGCTCCCGCACACCCGTCACTTCCACCCTCTCTAGCGGCAACCCAAGCCTAGGTCCGTTCCTCGGTGTGAAGCCCTTGGGTCAGGCAGCCGCCCGCGCGATACAAGTGACACTATACGTGCAACACTTAGCTACCCACATACAACATTACACACGTATGAACACACACACGTGCACACCACACAGGTACATAGGTTCTGAAAGGGACCTTTTTTATTATTTTTTTGCGCTAGTTAGACTAATGCGCTAGTTAGTGTAGAAAAACCATTCCGATTATTAAATACACATACGCATGGTCCACTCCTTCCTCCCAGGAGGAGGGGAACGTGCATATGAGTATATGTTAGTTAGTTCGAATTCTCTTAGGATTAGGGAATTAGTTAGATCGCGACCTTTTCGCATTCGCGACGACCGCCCGAGCCGAGGTTCGGCCACTCTGGCACCCTCGTGCGGGTCGTCACAAACTTTCGCGGCTGAGTGCCATAAGCGCTCGCCCCCAAGTCCGGAGAAGCTGTAAAAGCCGCAGCGGCTCTGTTTTTGGATAGGGCCCCTAAAGCTAACAATGTAGTCAGTTAAAAAAAAAAAAATGTGCCTGATAGTAAGAGCAGTACCATCGTATAATAACGGCGACCACCAAGAGATTGTCAATTCATTGCCGGTCGTCGCTGCCTTGAAGCATCTCAACAGCAGAATAAACACTGACTGATTTCAATAAGTGACAATTCAAAAAAGTTACATGATATATTTATCACCAGTGTCGATCCAGAGGTACACAAATGTCTACCGCTTAGTAAAAATGTAAATAAAGAAGACTAAAAATTGACATCAGTGGCATTCGATGGAGGCTTTAAGAAGCATCTTGAAATATGTACAGCTATTTGACAAGTTTAATAACGTTTACTTTGTTCCCTTGCTTAATTGCATTCGCGTACTCGAGGCGTAAGTAAATTAATTTGCGTCTTAAAATATCGAAAGGTTGGTGCTATCGTAAATTAGTATGAAGGGGAACGATGTAGGTTAACGTATATAATTATATATTAGGTTGGCAATATTCTATTATGAAAATATACGATATAATATGAATATTTTACGTAGGTATTCGCTGTAGTGATATCTGGAAGTGACTCTCTCTGTGCATTCACTAAATTATTAATATGATTATTAATTTTAAATATTACTTTTACGGTTGGAAAAAAGAGAAAATAAATTTAATCAAGTTTCTTACCAGCTATTCTCGATGAACTCGAATATTTTCCGAAGCGTGCACAATATCGTGCACTAGGTATCACTAGTGTTTTGACGTTCATAAGTGTCTTCTTAGGGCCTAATATGAATAAAGTATGTTTTAATTAAAGTTAAATAATCACATTTAGAGTAAAATTAAGAAAAAGGAATTATGAAACCATTTGATAAATTTTGCTTAGCGAAACAGAATTATTCTTCGCTAAAGTATGGTACTTTTGAGTTTTCTATAATTATCACTAGCTCCAAAGCTCCCAATGCTCTACAATGGTTTGAAACAAGAACTATTAGTGACCAAAACAAATTTATTTAAACATGTTACAATTTCTATTTCTCAAATTAAGTGTATTTTACACGACTGCCCATAAAAGAGTGTAATGATTTCAGAGTTCATGTACGTGAGTTTCTTTATTTCACCGTAACTTTAAAATACCTGAACAGATTTGGATGTATGGGGTATCGTTAAAATCCTTTCAACATCCAGAGTAGCACAATCTATATTTTTTGAAAAAAAAAAAAAAAAAACAATGTGGTGCATACATAATTATTTCAAAACGATATAAATAATTTGTTTGTAACAGAAACTGATAGATGATATTAAAAGCATGTTATTGATTTTGGTAACTTGTTGTTGGTTATAACAATGTATCAAAGGTGGTGCTTCCAAGAGTGCCATATCAGGGACCATTAGGTAGTGTGCTCATAATATTAGCCGCATTGCAATTTTGTATGGCAATGCCAAATTTTATATTAGGATGGAAGCTTGTCTTTTGGCCATGCGTAGACTCAAACAAACGCTGTACATTTGTATGTTTATAAGGTGTGCATTCGATCCTCAGAAATCCAGCACAAATGGCTCAAACACATACGTTGCCTGTCTGTATTATACAAACTGTAATTCCACATTGTAACAATTTTAAGTAGGATTTCATACGTTTTAACAAAAGCTGCGGTATTTTTTATAAATGTTGGTGATACAAATGATAGAGGAACACGCGAGTGACGGGCTCTTTTGTTACTTTAACGTTCATACCTCGACAGTATCAGAAATGCGCAAGGAATGAGATATTTTTGTTGTATTTTTTTTTTATACGCACATTTTTGTAGATATTGCATTTGCAACATAAAACTTTGTAACACAACGAGCACAACGTCTGATAATTATATTATCAGTCTATATATGACTAGTCTGCTGGGCAAATGGCTCTTCCCGAGAAACTCTTGTTGGTGGTTGGTACCAATACATGACAATTATTGTTTCCACATGACACAGTGTCGCATTTCGTGATCAGCCAGTGTATCAGTGAAGGTAGATAATGGCCCAATAATCCTGATAATGTCGCCAAAAGTTGGTATTTGAAAAACAAACTGGTACCATCAAGAAAAAAAGTAAATACCAGAGGCTTAGTTCCGCCTTCCAAATGCTAGGAGACGCTTTGTTCCGTCTTCCGTCCCGTACGACTTTTTTAACTCCTCAGTGTACTTTTCAGGTGTATCTTCGAAATCCAAGGTCCAATGCTAATGCAATTAAAATGCGACCCATCTGAAAATATCCCCTTACCATCAAAAAAATAATATTTTAAATCGGTTTTTAAGTGAGGAAGTTATGTAGTAACAAACATTTAAAAAAACTACAACCGAATTGATAACCTTCTCCTTTTTTGAAGTCTGTTAATAACTATAAACAATACGTTTATATTGTTTTAAATGCTGATAAACCCGATAGAGTTTTTTGACGGGTCTTTTCGATAACTGGCATGTCTTCCGAACCTGTAGTAGTGTTTTACAATTCTTAGGGCTTAAATTGAATAAAAAAATTGATTTTAATTCATTAATCATTTTGTGCATGCACTTTGGGGCTTTTATTTTTGCTTAATTAATCACTAAGAATAATGTTATGAAGCTTAATAATACCTTCCTTGAGTAGTGACTTATATTAATATGAAAAGTATGTAGAAATTACTTCAGTAATTTTAAAGTGATACGCGTTCCAAACGTTTACAATTTTAATAAAATTATCTCTCAGAGATGTCAAAAACACGAAAATTTATAAAATTTATATTTTCATTGAGTAGCCCAATCTTTTTAACTGTGAAATCTTGCTGTCATCTTTTAGTACGACATTTTCTTATTCATATGTTAATTCATAGTCCAATCATATTGTGTCGGTGTTAGCTTATAAAGCAAGGAATCATTAGATATCTTTATTCATGTTTTTCACTTATTATCTACTTCTATCTACCTTAACACTTATTAGCAAATTAAAAAAAAACAAGTTCATTAAAATAAAAAATGAGTTACAAAAACACTTTGCAAATAAATTAACACCAGCAAAATAAACAAGAATGTCGAATTACAAATATTGTCGTCGTAAGAATTTGAACTGAGAAATACATAACCTAGGAAGTTATGTTATATGGTTGAAGAATTAAAAGTAAGTTATTCTTTGAACAAGTGACCCAGTTTTTGTCTCGGATTTTTCCTGTATTTCTTGCCTCGGTTTTTCGCCACGCACGTTTGTCACGCCAAATCTTGTGGGTTTAAACAAAAGCCGTGGTTTCAAAAAAAAGCATCTCTGACGAAACAAATGAAGGAGAATACGCACCTGACAGCCTCTTATATCATCGTAACGTTCTCAGTATCATGACAGTTTTAGTGATAAGTATAAAGAAATGGATAGAACACATTTCCACGTTCCTTCAGATACACAATTCCCTTTAAGTTACATGTTAGACAACTTTGAACTGTAGGTATATAAATGTAAACAACATATTTATTTAAGAAGTTCTGTATATTTATTACAATCTGTATAAAAATTTACTATTCCCTAAAATATTTGGAAAAATTTAGAATTCACTAAACACATCTCTAAAACTTATTTAATGTCTAAATAAGTAATAGATTTTTACTAAATGCATTATGAAAGTAAATACGGTAAATATAACAAAAAAAAAAATTGTCTGTTGCACCGATTTTGACGGAACATTCACTGGCAGATATCTCATATTACAAGGAGTAACTTAGAAAAATAATTAGGGTACCGCGTAAATTAAAAAAAACTAGTCATGGTGAATCAATTCGGACGCCTAAATGGCTTACGCTGAGGAAACTATAAGAGATACATCAAAGTAATGTACTTACTACATAAACGTGTGCATTAAAAAACCTTCAAAAAACTCAGCAAGAGCATAATAGCATTTTTATCTTTAAAATAACCGAGAGCGGTGGTAGTACGACTCGCGCGTGTGCTCGATCGACGGCTTTCTACAGTCCACTCAAGCGCAGTTGCTTGCACAGCTAGTCGAATATATATTCTTTTGTAAAACCAAGTCCGGTGAAGCTGTAAAAGCCGCAGCGGCTTTAGGACCCCTAAGGCCCAAGTGTAGTCAGATCTAAAAAAAAAGCGTTACGGAAAGTTGGAACTATATAAGGCCGATTACTTCTAGAAATAAACACTGTCTAAAAAATTCAACGAGAATGTAATGAATTAACATTTTATTGGACAGTGTTTCATGTCTGCGTACAATGGTAAATATTAAGGACAGTTGCCTCAAATGATTATCGATATCTGATACCTAGTTACACGGCCTGTTTACGCAAAATGACAATTTATTTGGTATACGTAAAAAAAGCTACCTGTTGGTTTTTTCTGATGACAACACGAAATTACCCGTATATGCAATGCCGACGTCAGTAACTATTTAATATATCGCGCGGACAAATCATACTTATCATAAAACAAAGTCTTGCGCCGCGTTTATTTGTATATCTGAAGGTGATATGGTGAACTTTGTGTATAGTTCAATAAGTTTTTCTGTAAATTGGCTGAAATATGACGATAATTATTTAAGATGTTGGTAGAATCATGCCGATTTGTAGTTTTACTGGCAACTGCGTAAGCCAATAGAAGAGTTATATGTATTAACTCTGCTATTCGTGCGAAGTCGGGGCGGGTTGCTAGTTATTTATAAAACTCAGAAAACTAGTATATAAACTATTCCTCCAAATCATCTTTGGGACAAAAGATTAGGCACACGACGAACACAGGTGTGTGTGAAACCGTGCAATTTTAATCTTAACTGAAAAATCGAACAACGCATTAGTTTTCTCAGAATACTGTAATTAATTCGTAGCGGAGCTTGAAAGAAGAAATAAAACAAGGATTAATTTCTACTCGATTTAATTCACACTGAAAACAATAAACTTCTAATTGTTTCTGAACACGGTGTAATCAACAGGCTATTGTCCGCAAAACGTAACTATTTCCTTCCCCCAGTCCATTGCTAAATGAACCGTACTTTATAGCATAAATCTAGCTATTATTTACTTCCTTATTACCTGAACCTTTTAATAGGAGTCTCTTTGTTACGCTCCCGTCGGTGGTCTTTCTGAATAGAACGTTGTCATTTGGGTACAAACCACACAGATTTATCTTAGTTTCTTATTTTTTTCATTTCTAATTTATAGTAATTTGAAAACATATTATTCAGTAAAAATATGAATATCGTATTTCATTATCATTTAAATTGGGAATGATCTTTTACTATGCACCGCGGCATATTGTCGACATTTGTTATATAGCCTATCGATTTGTGCAATGAGATAACATTTTTGAATAATATCAGGATAGAAAAAATATGTTTTAATGGTATATTCGTGACCAGCGTCCTTTATAAGGAATACGTGTATAGATAGAACACATATTTTTAAATTCAGATTATTATTATAGATCCTATTAAGTGTTAGAGACAATAAAATAAAAAACATGATGAGGTAATTGGTGTATGAAACCACCAAAACAATATAAGTTGGCGTAAACCCTTGCGTTCTCCTGAATGCCCAGTACCTAGTGTAACATTTACTTTTTTATAGACTGATATTATCAGAAAGTAATATTAATAAAGTGCCTATGCCATTATTAAAAACGTGGACGTTTGTAGGTCATTTACAGTTCACCTTTGAACCTTAGGTGTCGTTGAATATAAAGGTTGATCAGCTCATTGAGTAGGATAAAAGGAATCTAAAGGAGGTAAATTTCATAAAAGCTCGATAGCTGGGCTATTCTGTTCTGCGACAGAATCTATTATCATCTAGTATTTAAAAAAAAGACATGTGTGCAGTTCCTGGAATCCACGCTGCAATTGAACCTCCAGAAAACATAAAAATATTCACATAAACGGTACACGTGAAGAATACATCACGCTGGATATGATGCCTTTTCCTAAGGCTTCGTAATACGCAGGCGCACACACAAATACGTATAAAGGGGAAACCGAAATAATAGGAAACACTGTATAATATATTCTATCTCATTCTGTCCTACGCTAAATCTTATAAGCTTATGTGTTTTTCAATTAAAAAATATTATACATCTGGCTTATTGTGGTTGCGATTCATTCGGACACAATTGACGTATCCTACCACCTAGATTGGTCAATGGGCCGTAAATCATGTAACAAAAACACGGTATTTTCTTTTAGAGCACACTAACATATTTTTCAACACATTTGCATAAAAAATGCATTTACGAAGCCTTTAAGCATTGTTCGAAAGTGAAACAATTACGCACGATATAACGGAGCGTGCGGTAAAATAGGTACTCACATATGTAGGTGCCTGTTTTGTCGCACGCTCCGTTGTATAGCGCCGTGTGTATCCTATAAGATTTTTTTTTTAATTTCATAAAAAAATATATGAGAATTCCACCAAGGAGTTTCACATTACGAGAATAAATAAGCTGAACGATCGAACCTCCTTGGAAACACTTTTGATCAATAAATTTGTCTCACTTCAATATTAAAGAGAAAATGAGATGAAATATGTATAGCTCTAATTTTCACCACGCGCACTTTACATTACATATTTGCAAATGCGCGCCATTTTCATATTAGAAGTAAGAAACGTAAAAGATTGTTGTGACTTTCCGACTGTTATTTATAAAGAAAATATATTAATAATATGAGTTCAAGCGTGGAAAATATTGTACGACACGGGTGCGGATATTGGTTTTTACAAATTCGTGACTATAGTATGCCCTCAAATTCGTCTCGGGCTTACATTCGTGAACTCGTTTGTAAAAACCAAATTTTAGTATTATAAATAACTAGAAAGCGAATTGGATAATATAAAGCTGTTAACGAATCAATTAAAAGGAAATTAAGTTGATAATACAATTTAAAAATAAACAATTCTCCAAATGCGAGCAAAATTGTGAAACAGTAATTCAATTATTTATTCAATTTATCTTTTCCAGGTGAGTCCGGGGTTCAATTAGGCAGAAGATTTTCGGCACATCAAGGTAATTTACATCAATTAAAAGTGGACAGTGCTATCAATTTGCCTGTTTTGTAATCGTATCAGTATTTCTTGTTTTGTTATTTTAATTGTTTTTACTTGCCAGATTACGGCAATGCCAAAAGGGTCATGTTTGTAGCATCTACGTATGTCCGACCGCAGCGCCGAAACTACTCGTTTATTTTTGATGATTGAAGAGTTCATTGATGTGTTATTTATTGAAGTGAAACTTCTTTATCGGGATTGGAAAAAAATTTAGTGTAACATTTTTTCGTTACGCGTCATATTTTTCCGTTACGCGCCATCTTTTTCTTATCCCTACCACGCGTGATTCGAAGTATACTTTCTCCAGCGGAGTAGGGATTGGTAAATGTCTCCAATGTATTTTGCGGCCCGTTTTGAGTAGTTACATTTTTGAAATCCAGGTGGCGATTGCATCGACTTCCATAAGAGCCCATGACCCGCTTTGAGTAGTGATGACTTTGACCACTAGGTGGTGTCGTGCAATTGCCATTTACCAATAGCATATCGTTTTAACGGACTTACTCCTACCACTATACTTGACCGTTTTTCTATTGCACGCTTATTTATTCCCAACGCTCTATAGTGACGTGATAAATATATATATATATATATATATATATATATGTTATATTGAAGTGATCAGCAAAATAAAAGGGATTATTTTAATTCTAATTCCAGTGAATTTCTAAAAAAAATAAGTAATTACATCTCTTTTTCTAATACTCAGGTGTAATTATGGTATTTATTTTTTAACGTTATTTAAAATTAACCTCAGTTTTTGATTGTATTTTTCAATACACTAACACGTGGGTGTAATTATGGTATCAATTTTTTTTTTATACTTGAATGTTTATTGTGGTATTTATTTTTCTAAAATATTCAAAGTCAACCTCAGTTTTTGATTGCATTTTTCAAAACACCAACACGTGGGCGTGATCATGTTATTTATTTTTAACGAGACCCGGCACTACAATTGATGGAGTTTTCGCTCGGTTACTAAATTTTGTGGAATGTAAACAATATATTTCGTATTTCAGTTACCATAAGCCATTAATAACACAAATATATAATAACGACATCAATGATAGTAATAATTCTATTACAATTAATGAAATTCAATAATAATCTTTGTAGTAATAAGCTAAAATGAAATAATTTTAGAATTTGTATTTATGTCTATGATAATAAAAGCCTTTTATTAAACTTTATCTAATTTAACTTTATTTAACCAATTTCTGTAAAGTTGCATATAGTAAATTATTTTTTGAAAAATAATGTCATAAAGAAATTTCACTTCTTAAGAGTGTACGCTAGTACACGCACACATTTTTTATGGTTCAAGTAACATAGACTTCGTTTTTATGAATAAAATCAAATTGACGAACATTACAACTAAAAATGGGAGCTAAACTGAAAATAGTGACATTGACCGACATTTAAAAATATATATATCAGTATATAATATATATACTTGTAGGATTATGAAAAATATGACAGTCGTGAGGTTGGATTAGATGTGTTATGACCAGATTTCTACGCATTGTTGTCTATACAGTACGAATGGTCGATGTCACGAGTACCGCTGATTTAGATTTTTTTTATGTAAATGTAATTTTTACTTTGTTTTTAAAGTTATGCAAATAATCATTTTACTGTTAACTATTATAAATTTATTCAATACATTAAATTTACGAAACAATATATAATATTATAGCGAAAGAAACTTCTTTATTACTGGGTTTTTCATTACACCTCTCGAATTTTTTGGTACAATCTATACAATTAATAAAAAATTGTCTGTTTGTAATGTCAAAATAACAGCTTTTTATTAAATGCTTATGAAAGTATAAACTTTACCAATTATAAATAACTAATTTAAAAAAGTGTTGTCTGCCTGTTTGTTCTGGGCAATCTCCGAAACGTTTGGACCGATTTTGACGGGACTTTAACTCGCAGATAGCTGATGGTATATGGAGTAGCCTAAGTTACTTGTTTTTTAAATTAGGGTTCCGTAAAAAAGAAAAACTGGTCATGGTGAATCAATTCGGGCGCGTAAATGTCTTACGTTGAGTAAACCATAAGATATACGTATATCAAATTAATAAACTACATAATTAAAAATGACCCACAAAAGAGTCAATAAGAGCAGTGTTTATCTTCTAAGGATCGCCCACAATAAGCATTTATCTTTAAAATAACTGGGAGCAGGCGAAATATTCTGTTTGCGATAAAAAAATTGAAATTGAATCTATGTGTCCTCTAAATAGTTTATTTATTGCAGGATGTGTTTTACTCTATTTTAAAAATGTTATTATAAAAATACTAGGACATAATATTTCAATAGAATAATTTTATCCAGATGAACATATGTTTCAGAATGTCATCATACGTACGTATATAAAAAAAATACGCAAAGTTTTCAGAGTTATGAACTAAGTTTTATATATTCGTGCTTAGAAACTTTTACAGGTCCTCCAAAATTTCATGCGGCCTTGGTACTTTCTAACAGAAGCGTAGCCTCTCGCTACGACAGAATACGAGACATCGTACTATTTCACTTCAAAGTTTATAGCGCCATCTACTTGTAGAGGTCGGATACTTAATTGGTACTTTATACACTTGAACTTATTTTATAACGTGAGTGAACAGTATACTAACTTAATATTAGGTCATTACATATGAAATTAGCGTTTTGTCGTACTGACCACTTGATCTGAAATATATCCTCTTTGGTTAAGAATTACAAATTCAAATTTATAAATTCATTTAGCTGGTACATTTGAGTTTAGAAAACAGTCATTCAATTGTTTTTTCCTCATTATTTTTCTTTGGCGTTACTTATTACCGCACAATGGAAAACATGAAATATCGGTATATTTACGAGTACGAGTTCTACCGTGGCACCAGTGGTGCAGAAACAGCTCGAAGATGTGTACAGCGCTGGTATCGCAAAAGAAAGCCCGGTACGTTTTTGGTTTCAACGTTTTCGTTCTGGAAATTTTGACCTTCAGAATTAACCTCGTGGACGGCCGGAGACCATAGTGAAAAATGAAGAATTAAAGGCTATTGTGGACGCGGATCCATCACAAAGTACTTCAGAGATAGCTGCAGGCTTCGGGGTAAGTGATAAAACTGTGTTAATCCACTTGAAGCAAATCAGGAAAGTAAAAAAAACTTGAACGATGGGTACCTCAAGAATTTAGTGAATCGAATTTGTAAATACGCGTCGACTGCTGTGATACTTTGCTCAACCGACACAATAATGAAGGGATTTTAAATCGAATCATTACTTGTGATGAAAATTGGATACTGTACAATAATCGGAAGCGCCCGTCGCAATGGCTGAACCCTGGAGACTCAGCCATATCCTACTCTAAACAAAAATTGACTCAGAAAAAGTTACTTGTGAATGTTTGATGGACTAGCGCCGGTTTCGTCCACTACAGCTTTCTAAAATCTGGCCAAACGATTACGGCAGATATCTATTGTCAGCAACTGCAAACCATGAAGGAAGAACTAGTTGCTAAATAACCGAGATTGGTCAATCGCGCTAAGCCACTGCTGCTTCACGACAATGCAAGACCACACACTGCACAACAAACAACCACTAAGTTAGATGAACTACAATTGGATTGTCTGTGATATCCACCGTACTCCCCGACCTTGCTTCAACAGATTACCATTTTTTCGGAATTTGGACAACTTCTTTCAAGGGAAAAAATTCAACCCCGATGCGGCAGTCCAAACCGCCTTCAAAGAGTTTATTGGTTTTTGCCCCCGTGGTTTTTTTAGTAAAGGGATCAATGATATACCTATGAGATGGCAAAGTGCATAGATAACAACGGTGCATACTTTGATAAATTAAATATATTTTACAAAAAAAAAGAAGACTTTATACTCCTCCCGTACAAAACGCATATTTCATATGTAAAACCTAATTAATATAAAAAGGTTATTTGCATATTTATATACACCAAAATGTTTAAATCATAATAATTTAAGTATTGGTTGTAAAACAAAAGTTGCTGATTTTCTAACATAACGATCTCTACCACCTAAACTAAGTCTAATGGTGTTTCTCAGAAGGTATATGAGATTTGCCAGTATTATAATTTCAAAAAAGTTAAACAAACAACCACGGGTTTGATGATTTATAAACGGTACCTAATCTATAGTGACTGATTATTAATTCAGAACTAAATCAATTATGCTATATTAAGAGCTTACTTATATATGTAGTTATAAATAAATTCATAGCTATAATAAGCTAATAAATACAAATAATAATACACTGTATTTGCTCTTAGACTATACGTAAAGTCTGACATCAACTATTTAATTCACTCCAACAGCACTGAAACTATATTTTTAGCAAAGCAATAATTGTTATTTCCATTTTTTTTAATATATTTTAAGTCAATTGATATACTTGTGTTCTGTTAACCTGAACTAGACTTATCATGTCCCTCAGGAACCAACTTTCCGAGAATTATTGTTATAATAATTTTAAATGATTATTTATAATAGTAAATATTAAGGTAGGTTTTTCATTTTAAAAAAGATACATACTGTAATATTTGGCTCTTTATTGAAATTGCTTTTATTTTTTGCTATATTCCTCGTACTACAGTTACTTTTATTCGTAGCTTTGAGACCCTTCACTACGAACATGTCGTAGCAATCGTAGCACTGCGGGCTACGATATATGCGGTAACCTTTATTTCGGAATAAAGTTTTGTACAAACTAACCGCCACTTATATTTTTTATATCGCTGAAGCTTAATGGTAATTAATGCTATAACTATGTCCGTATAAATAAACAGTTTGCGTCCCAGTTGTTGCGGTTTTTCAACGCTCGGGGACGCGCTCTATGCAAACGGTTTTCGAATAATTATTATCGTTTATTAAAGTATTTAATAAGTACTGGGATTGCCTCAGCTTGTTCTTGGTGGAACAGTTTTGTTGTGCCTATTCAGATACAAGAATTCGGACACGCGGCGGCCGCCAAACAGAGTGAAGTGTGGATCTGCACTCGATCACGGACACAACGCGAGTACCTACTTCACCAACGGCAATCCCCAGGTAAGTCAGCACTATTCAGTCGGGCGCAATTATTTTTGTGAACCTGAACAACAACCGAATCAGTAGGGTATAGGAAGTCTCAGGACCAGCGAGTTACGAAGTTATCGAAGGTTTAGTTCGCCGATCCTAGTATCCGGCCCTCACAGTTGTTATTGAAAGCTACACGTTTCGTACACCTATTTTAACCAGAAATAATCAATATTGTCGTAATGGTTGAGACAAAATAGCAAACTTAGGGGCGTGAAATTCCTTAACCTTAAACATTTTACTTTAATTACATTACTTACTAGTATTGCTATAATAACTCTGCTCCCGGAGATGACATATATGCCAATTTTACATACATTTTTGTGACGTCAGGGAGCCAAAAGGGTTTATAAATTATGTTGATCGGCAAATAGAAAAGGAAAGAGCATAGGAGGTATACGCTTGTGTTAAAATGAGTTATGGATATGAGACTATTTTTTTTTCAAACTATGTATAGGCTTGCCTTTGACCACTATCTCGCTTGATTGTAAGTGATGATGAGGTCTACGATGGACCACGCTTGCCTAGAAGGTACCTATTTACTCGAGACTTGAGGATACCTTTATAAATAGGTATTCATAGGCATGCGCCATCGGCCTGTATTGGCGTATGTAAATCGTGACGAAATTAAATTCCGTGTATTTTTGTAGAATGTAAGGTTTTAAAATGTAATTTAATGTTTAATAGACGTATTTAATTGTGGTTACTTGCACTGTTACTCGTATAAAATAATGCGCACACTTGTGTATTCCATTTATGGTGTCACCATATTCAATCCATTGTCGATCTAAACTACACTAAAATCTATGATTCAATAGTAAAACATTCGTGGTTTTATAACTCCAATAATTAATATATCTATACAATTAATAAAATTGAAGTGTCTTATTAAATATCAAAATATCATTTTTTTACTAAATGCTTATGAAAGTATATACGATACGACACCTACAACAAAAAGCCTATTTTAACATTTTTGTCTGCCTGTCTGTTAGTTCCGGGTAATCTCCGAAACGGTTGAAACGATTTTGACGAGACTTTCACCGATAGATAGCCGATGATATGGGAAGTAACTTGGGCTACTTTTATTTTAGATAATGAATTAGGGTTCCGCACAAATAAAAAAAATACTAGTCACGGTGAATCAAATCGGGCGCTCAATTGGCTTATGCTGAGTAAACAATAAGAAATATAGCAAATTAATGTACTACATAATTAAAGGCTTTAAAATGACCTAAAAAAAAATCCGGGAGTGCATACATGTATCTTCTAAGGAACACCCACTATAAGCATTGTTGTCTTTAAAATAGCCGGGAGCGGGGGAGCAAGATTCGCGCGGGCATTCTGTACTCCACGTGAGTGAAGCCACGGGCATATGTAGTTACTTTATATAATTTTTTTTATAATACTAGGAAAAAACTCTTTATTATATTATCACAGTTTATTAATAAAATATAAACATGATTCAATTAAATTTTTAAAGTTATATATCATTGAACAGGAATTTTAATGGATGACAACGCTTATGTGTTGCTTCTGGTGTTGCAAGCGTCTACAAGTTGCGATGACCACTTAACACAAGGCGGAGAGCACGCTTGTTTTTTATCGTTATAGGCTTAGCTGTGTGTCCACAATCTCAGCTGATCTTAAGTGACGATGTGGCCGAAGATGGTAGCACGCTAAGACTAGTGGAAGACTGGCTCTGAAGTGTAGCTACCATAACACATCTATCGGTGTTTGGCAACAGATTTTTAACTTGATGGTGGTAGCTAGCCAGACTTTGATTTCATCACGATGCTTTCCTTCACCGAAAGCTCAGGTTCATTGTAGGGATTCGAACTCACGCCAATCGACGCGAAATCCGTACACTCTACCAACTGAGCCATCATTGCTTCAAAAATACTTTGGCGTCATAGTGGTAATAAAAAATTACATAAGAAATAATATTAAGTGTGCTACATTCAGAATATTTTTATATATAGTCAAAAGTACTTCAAGTTTTACATCAATAACGTCATAATAACTTGTACGTTTTATAGTTCTTAAGTTAGTATGCTGTTAAGTCTGATGTATAGTATAAACGCGATTATTATAGTTTCACACGCAAGACTTGTTGTGTTTGCTCGTTTAACGTTTAGCTCGTGCTGTAGCTAAATGCCCATTAAAAGTGGATTTTGTAGTTCTTAAGTCTACGAGGCTCGTTGACTTCTAAATGAATTTATTCATAATCTTAAAATACGTATTTTGAGTGGTATTAAAATAAATTTATATTATAAATTACAAAAAAATAAATTGCTAGTAGGTACAATATGTACGTACGCACGTCAGAATTTATACTTCTATCGTGTATATAAAAGACTCTAAAAAATTTATATCGCGTGCCAACAACATTGTGAAGTTAGCGATTTAATCATACAAGTATAAATTAATTTTACCGAATTTTATATAAAAATAGCAAACCAGGCTACACGTTGCTGTGGAAAAAAAAATACTATACCGTATCCCTGAAAAGTAAAATATGCTAACGTACACTTTAATAACTTTGCTCGTTAGTCTATTACCATTTATTACGCCTTCGATATATTTTTTTAAATATTTTAAGAGGTGACATGCCCACGCTCTTTTTCTCGTGGAAGGTTAAAATTAATATTGATTAAATTACATAGCGGTTTTATTTATAAGTTTGTAGAATATTTTTAACATAATGATAATATATTTGTGAGGTAAATTTTATTAATGTTGATTATCACTCGTCATTATAATTGCGTTTTCATAATTAAAATTTCTTAGTTTAACTTAATCTTCTTATTCGCGTATGTATATGTGTTTTAGAAAACGTTAAGCTAGTTGAAAAAAAGTACTAGGGTACCAGAATGTTACATAAACTTATGCTTTCCAGCATCATAAAGCCTGTGAGCATGACTTGAATAGTTACTAAAACATCAGAATCTCCGAGCAGTAGATTGAGTTTGATAGTTTATTGTGTAGCGAGCGATAGACAGCGAGCGGTATGCATGGACGGGTTAAGGTTCCGTAGGAAAAGCGTAGATGAGGCTTTAATATTACCCGAAATTAACTAAGATAACATAAGTCTATAGAAACTACTACTATATACACTTCAATATTGGATGCGAAAACGTCGTCGGTGGGTTGGTTTTGTTATAAGTAAGCTTAAAGGGAGGCTTCAATAGTGGAAGAAAAATTACCAGAATAACATGAAATATAAGAGAAAATTACAAAGCTTCTGCTACTGTGCATAATATGGCCATCAAATTAATTTAGAAGAACTAGAAATAAAGTGCAATATATTATATAGGACGCACTAGCATAGCGGGCAAGATTTCCATTTCCTAGCAATGTCGTAGAGGTATGTTTCCGAACAGAATGTACAAGGATAACAAGGGGTAAAAGAGTTTGTCAAAGCTTTCGCTAAAGTAATAAGAACACTAGTAACAATGAAACATTATTTTATGTAAGTATTTAGGCACTACTAACTTTTGCCTGCAACTTCGCTTGCGCCAAGTTTGTAAAATATAATTCATAGATGATTTTTCGATACAAATTTTGAACCCCCGTTACACTACTTTAGAGGTTGAACTTTCAAAAATTCGTTTAGCGGATGCCTACGTCATAAAAACTGTCTTTGCGTCAAATTTCAGCCCAATCCGTTCAGTGGTTTGAGCTATGTGTTGATGGATTAGTCGGTCAGCCAGTTACGGTTTTCTTTTATATATTTATATTGAGATTAGATTAAAAAAAATAGTTATACTTCATTCTCTAGCCTCTTTTATTGTGGTGAATAAAGGTATACTCGATGTTATTTAAAAAAATATTGTATCATTGTCATCTGGAAATAAAATACAAATGTTATAAACTATGTTTTTTTTACTAAATTAATTTTGTGTAAATTAAAAATCACTTTGATCACGTCTAAGAGTTATAACTTATAACGTGGTAGGTACGAACATCCACTTATCATTTTTGATTGTTTTTTACATCACAATTTTTGTGTAATTCTTAAATAATAAATAAATGAAATATTTACAAAAGTTGCTTGTACTTCAGACTGTTTTTGTTCTTTCGTAATACAAAGCAAGTTATCAAGTTTTTGCCTTTGTATTGATGTCAAACAAATCTTTTATCGAACTCCTATTATTTATTTTTTAATATCGGCAACTCAATACCCAAGGGTAGATATTATTATTCGACTTCGTTTTACTTTTGTTTGTCGTGTCGAAACATTTTAATTGAATTTCTGTTTAGTCTGTTATAATGGACGTTTCGATAAATTGTAATAACAGGGTCATGTCAATTGCTTTTTTTAGAAGAAACAATACATTGTAGCTATGGTATATATTTAAATTTCATTAAATATAATAAAAAAACTTAATAAAATATTTGTAAAAAATACAATAAATAAAGGATTTTTAACTATGCGGTTGAAGCACCAGCGGTACCCAATACTTAATTAATCTATGATATGCATTAATAACTTTCATAAGCACAAATGTTGAATCATATTGTAATTCACGAATCAATTTTTAATTTGATATAAGTTTTTTTTAATAAGAAATAAATTGTTGATAAAAGAAATTAACTTGTGTAAGTTGCCATCTAACGGTAATAGTAAGAACTAAGTGTTTAATGTTAAAGAAATGTTCGTATTACTACTATCAGTGTAGATGGTGTGTAAATTGAATTATCAGTAAGTAGTATGGATTCGTAAGCAAGAAATATGTTTATACTGCTATATATAAATAGTACATATTAACAAAATGTTAGAATACATACAAATTTAGGTCCTATAAATAATTTTACCGGATATATTTTTACGGAGGCCTGTACATCTTTGGTTCCACTGCCCGTGACATTAATTCAATTCATTTTCGCTAGATGGCAAGGTATCGAATTTTATTTTATTTGTTTTGATAATTCGCTAGTTCCCAGAGGTTCAATCTCAACATAAAGTTTTTCTTTAACTTTGGATGTAGATATATAAAATTTAATTCTCCAAATAATTTTATTGTCTCGTATTTATAAAAAAAAATCATTTGGTTTTTTGATATCAAGTACATTTGAAAAATATCCAAAATCATTACTATGCGCATGCGTAGTTAAGCCCCTCACGGCAAACAATCATTATCTTTATCTAATTCAAATCAGGATTAGGACCCGCTACATAATTATGTTACCCTGGTAAAAGGTAGATATTTTCCGTTGTAATCGGGTTTCTCAGAAATGTTTTAACCACTATTTACCTGAATTTTCCTATAGATCTCCCATTACTGGTGGTTTATTTAAACGATCTATATATGCCACGTTTATTTTTTCATAAAGCTCTAAAAACTTATGCAACCCTAGTCATTCGTTCACGTAACTCTGAAGCTTTTCGTTACTTTCTTCCACTATGTTTGCTACGTACGGACTCGTAGCTAGGCGCTACCAGCTTGATTTTTCGTAGTCCGCCTTATTGCGGTAGGTAATGTTATTTATTAATTTTTAATCAATGGAAGCTCATTTTATGTAAATTATGAGTGTTTCAGATATATGTAGTCGTAAATATTGTAAAACATGTTATAGAGTATATATTATACATACATACTATGATGACCCTTTAGTGATTTAAACAACAAACTAAGATTTTATAGACGTTATCAAGTACAATAAAGATGAATGGTAAAATTTTTAGTATTAGAATAATCGTGTCTTACAAAAATAGTTTACTTGATAAACATGTTAAGATAATATAATTATTATTATATTTTCTTTTTGATCGGTAAAAAGTAAACACAATCTATATTATGAACTTACAACGATTTGGTAAAATATTTTAGAGAGAGATTTATATTACAACTAGCTATGCCCAAGGCTTCTCTCACGTGGAGTACAGAATGTCATTTATTGGGCACTCGCGCGAATCCTGATCTCCTGCTCCCGGCTATTTTACAGACAAAAATGTTTATAGTCCGTGTTCCTTAAAATATAGAAATATATATTCTAGCTTACTTTTTTGTAGGTCGTTGTAGTCTAAAATTTTGTAGTACATTAATTTGCTATATCTCTTAATTTTTACTCAGCGTAAGCCATTTAAGCTCCCGCATTGATTCACCATGACCAGATTCTTTTTATTTGCGCCGTACCCTAATTATTTTTCTAAAATAAAGATAATCAACTCCAGCGTCGGAGTTTGCGGGCTCTGACAACTCTGTATTCTATTCTATTTTCTCCCAACACTCCCTCTTACTTAACTCCACATGTTCAGTTTTTATACTCTAATCATGACCTTAACCTTCGCTCTTCTAATAATCTTATTCTTTGCTGTCCTGTCCATACTTCCGGTCTAGTACATTCATCTTTCTATATCTAATCTATTCTCCTATGGAATGCGCTTCCTTATGAAATCAGGATGTCATCTAATCGTTTCAGTTTTAAAGTCAAGGTACGTCGGCTTTACCAGTGTCATTTAGCAGAATTATCTGGTTAATGCTGTATTTAGTACTTAATGTTGACTAATTATATTTTTATTTATTGTATTGATATTTATGTATGATGTTGTTATGTGTATGTATTGTATATGTGTAGTATATATGTCTTATATATATTATATTTTGGTGTTGATATTTTATTTATATATTGTGATATTAAATAGGTTAAACATAATTTCAAAAAACCCTTACCTTTTACACCTACCAACATTTATCTCTGCATCACCTAATGGTTGACTGGCAGAGAATGCCTTAGGCATTAAGTCCGCCATTGCGTATTTAACGCATAATGTATAAATAAATATATAATCTAAGTTACTTCTTATAAAATCTTACCCGGAATAAACTGAGAAAGAAAAATTAAATTGGCTTTTTGATATAGGTTTCGTATATACTTTCATATGCATTTAGTTAAAAACTGTCATTTAGACATTACAAATAGACACTTAAATTTTATTAATTGTATAGATATTTGTAGGAATAAATAAATCAATTAATTTAACTCTCCACTAACAATGATGTATGATAATGATATGACAATTAGTTTAATATTATATTGAAGTGAAATTTCTTTATCGACGTATGGGAGAAATTTTGTAGCAATCGTCACGTTTTTCGGTTACGCGCCATGTTGCTTTTTTTATCAAAGTTTAGTATAGTGACGTAAAGAATATAATGTAATATATTATAATAATAACAACAATATATTAGTTTTGAAGTTTGGTTTGAAATAAGAATAACAATATATTAATTTGAAAGTGATAAAATAAAAAGACTTATTCAAATTTAAGTGAATTTACAAGAAAAGTGAGAGTGATTATATATTTCGTTTTATAAATTCAACACGTATGAGCATGATTTTAATATTTATTTGAGGTTAACCTCACTTTTTGATGTAAGTATCAGTGAATGTATATAAATCTGTTAAAATTAGCAAGTATTAATAAATATGACCGTAAATCTAGTGAACATTATTAATTCTAAAAACAATAAAAAATATAAATTAAATAATAATTTAAAAATAAAACAAAACACGATCAGAAAATAAAAATATGTATATGTACATCTTTTTTATTTATTCGTTTTTAATGATTTATTTATTCATTTTTAATTTTATAAAATCATTGCATTTCTACAAGATTAACTGTCATCATATAATTGTATTACTTTGAAAAGATAATTCCAATTATTTATTCATAACTTGTAAATATAATACAATAAATAAATAGCAATGATATTATAATAAGAACAATGATAAAATAAATTACTCATAAATTGTATGCGTGTCTATAATAATAAAATAGCTTTAATTTAATACGGAAAAAATTGTTTTTCTTAAGGTTTAAGCCTTATCTACCCCATTTTCGTGAAGTTGCAAATAGTAGAAAAATGATATGTCGTAAAGAAGTTTCACTTCTTACCTGTGTACTCTGGTACACACACACATTTTTTTTTAAATAAATGTTGTGGAATTTTATAAAGCTAAGCCGTAGAAAATATTGTAGGAGTCATTGTTACTATTTCGTAGGTACTTCTGTTTTCTTGAGCTTGAGTTTATAGCAACAACGGCCAAGTTATATACAATTCCACAAAATATAATAAGAAATATCTGGGCTACCGAGCCGTGCTCGGTGTCTTATAAACAAATAAAGGTAAACAACCTAAACATAAACTTTACCTGAATACAAAGTTTCATCGAAATCGTTGGAGCAGTTTCCAAGAAACCAATTATCTAAATATGTATATAAGAATTGCTCACTTAATATAATAAGATATACAAGGTGTCCAGAAAGGGTATCGGGTATTTGTTTTCGCGCCATATTCGAAACGGGGCGTCTAAAGGGTGCGGGGAGGGGTTCGTGGCGTCCGCCATTTTGTGGAGTTTTAGTCACGATGGAACAGTACTCGGGGACGCATCGCGCATTTTGCGTACGAGCGTATTATCGTAATGGTGATTCAATAGTGACTGCTCAACGTCTCTATCGTGCGGAATATCGTACACGCCACGCGCCAAGTGACGATAGCATTAGGAAATGGATCAGGATGTTCGAGAATACAGGTGCGACAGTTAAAATTCAAAACTCTGGTCGTCCTCGTTCAGTTCGCGATGAAGAAACAATTGAAGAAGTTGAGGCGTCGGTTCGTCAAAATCCGTCTTTATCCATCCGAAAGCGAAGCCAAGCGTTGAACATCAAAAAATCGTCTTTACATTCGATTTTAAAGAAAGACTTACATCTAAAAGCCTATAAAATTCAATTGGTTCAAGAATTGAAGAATACGGACTATGCTAATCGACTGAATTTTGCGAACGAAATGCTGCAGCGATTTAACAACTTTAACAACATACTGTTCAGTGACGAAGCAAATTTTCACCTGAATGGTCATGTTAATAAGCAGAATTGTCGGTACTGGGCAGTGGAGAATCCGAGACGAAAGCATGAACGATCCCTGCATAGCCCAAAGGTCGTTGTTTGGGCCGCTATGTCTGCTAAAGGCATAATTGGTTCTTATTTTCATGAAGATCAACGAGGCCGAGCAATTAATGTGAATAGTGACCGTTATTGCGATATGTTGCGAAATTTTTTGGTCCCAGAGTTGCAGGAGTTAGCAGGTTTCAACTCAAGAACGTGGTTCCAGCAAGATGGGGCCACTTGCCATACCTCAAATGACTCAATGGAAGTTGTTAACGAATTATTCCCTAATAAAGTCATTTCGCGAAGGGGTAACATCAACTGGCCTCCCAGAAGCCCCGACCTTAGCCCGCTTGACTATTTTGCATGGGGATACCTTAAAAGTAAGGTTTATCAAAACAATCCGACGGATCTAACCCAGTTAAAGCAAAACATCAGGTCAGAAATGGCAGCAATATCGATAGCTATGTGTCAACGTGTTATCGCCAATCTTCGTTTCCGTTTAGAAGAGTGCCAGCAACGTAACGGTCATCATTTGGATAACATCATCTTTTCCAAATAATTCTCCAATTCATAAGCTAATAATAAACAATAAACTTTTTTATTGCATACAAATAATTTTTGTTTCATTGAACTTACAAATACCCGATACCCTTTCTGGACACCTTGTATTTAACCTTGTCTTGTCATTAATTCAAATATTTTTTTGGTGTCATATAATTTGGCACAGTAGATTCTAAATAATAGAAGTTAACGAGTAAAAGATAGGTGACATTTTAGCCAAAATCACTCGTTCTCTTATATCCACCTTCTAGACTTGGCCTCCTAGATCTCCTCTCTATATCTTCTAAACGCATGAAGCTATAAGCTTCAAAATACTTGACATTTTATGGTTTTATAAATACCATTAGGAAACAAAATTTCAGCCTTATACAATAACTCAGTGCTGCTAGACAGAGGCGTGAAAATACGCCGCAATGCTTCCAGTAAAGATGGTACAGTACAGCCGTGCCTTGCGTTCAAGCAAAAATCGAAACGTTAGGGACTATTTAGCCGACTCGTTGAATATATTTAGTTAAATCTAAAATTTAAACACTTGGTCTCAGAAAATACTAAATGCATTGAAATAAAAAAAAAACGAACTTTAAATACTTTTAAGTGGTACCACCTATTTAATCATTTAATAGTTGCCCTGAGTATAATAATATAAATGTATATGTATAGAAAGGCGCGGGCGGCTAGTGGACTGTATAATTTTGTTGAAATTACGTTATCTAAGTTTGAGATTGATATGGCGGAATCCCCTTGCGCTGTATTTCGAAGTTTCATAACGAGGCAAAGCACTAACTTTGCACTGCGGCTTCTTTTATCCTTGAACACCTCCTTACACGGGATCAATTACACGACCTATTAACACTGCACTCCAGCGCGGGGAAGTGGGCGTCCATGGCAATAGACGATGTCTCAAGACCGTGGAAGAGATTCTGCCATCGTACACGGAAATGCTTTACCCAATTATGATATTATTCGAAACACACACTTCGGAGCACACGATGTGTATAAAACATTTTGTTTAATTTAGTTATTCCATTATGAACGCCTAGATGGCGTTGAACATTGGAATTGAATGAATACTGTAATAATATTGAATGAAACTTATTCAATATAAACGAAAATTAAATACTTATAATAAGAATGAGTTTCCGATGTTGAGATCGGTTAATCAACGGCGAGCTTCTTTCTAAAAAAGGTAATAACTATAGATTGCTGTTCGCAAACGGTTTCATTACTTTTACGGACATTCCGGTGGAATTGCCTGGGTATAGCGTCAATTGGACAACTGTAGGTATATTTTATAGTATTACTAGCTAACCCGCGCAACTTCGTCTGCATCATGTAAGAGAGAGAAAGAGAATGGGTTAGAGAGAGTGGATAGTAAACACTGTATTATTAGGTGCCGCCCGCCTCCCACATCATTCTGCATAATAAAAATGCGCTCGAGGTACTTGATCATTATTTTGCTGCGGAGTTATTATAAAACTGTGATATCTCCTAAGATATTCATTAAAATCAAATACTGTAAAGGGAAATTTTGATCAAAATTAAATACTTGTGATGAATAACGTATTTATTTCGATAAGGATTAATACCATGTATATAAAAACATCTTCGAAAATAATTCATTTTTTTGGAATACATTTTATTACCATATAAAAGGATATATTAAGTAACTCTTAAAATATAGCCCTATGCTATCGCGGACTTATTTTATAACTTTTTAAGAGAAACAATTCCTTCACACACGATTGTTGTGTAACTTTAACCATTTAAGCAGCGAATACAATGGAAGCTCTCAAAAGAAATACAATTTGCCCGTTTTTCCTAAATTTTTCATTGATGCTCTACTTCTATTGATCATAGCGTGATGTTATATCTTGTATGTATATGTATGTTTGCCTTCCTCGATAATGGTCTATCCAATACTGAAATAAACAAACAAACAAATTCTTCAGCTTTATAATGTTAGTATATGTAAACACTCCCTATCGGTAATTTTTTCGCATTGTAGTATCATAAATACGGGGGAATAGTTACTGTTTCTTTTTTTTAAATTAAGAAACCTGTATTGGAAAGAAAGAAGCCTGTACTAGTGAACATACTGTTTCTACCAAAGAGAAAGAATAGATGTAACGTGAATGATTTCAAACCCGGGGAAATATATATTTCTGTATATTCTGATGGGTGAATCAGTGCACAACTAAATTGATATAATTATATTCCATTGTATTTTAACATTTTGATCTCCAAGACTTCTGCTATATTAAAATACGATAATAAAAGGAGATAATAATTGGCCGTATGTAATCTTTGTTTTTATTGGATATCTTCCGAGTGTATATTTATCAATTCCTTTCATATAAAAGTTTTCACTCCGAAGTACATATAACATTGGTCCAAATTTCAATATCTTCTTATTATCAATGAATTTAATAATAAAACCGATTTACATACATTTTAATTTTACCAAAATACCTATCTATATATATATCGGAATATTGTTGAAAGAATTTCAAATTGAATTTCATCCATCAGGTCTTTTATGTGCCGGGAACGTATATCAAACGAGCGAGACCAAAATAAAAACAATTTTTCGGGACAAACGTTCAAAGTGTTCCCGGGAGTCCCGTATGCCTGGTGTTCGTACAACTGCCGAAACTTTCTCTATAGGTTAATTTATACGGAGTCAGGAAAGAGAAAAAAGTCTCGACGTCACTCTAGAGAATGGTCAGGGTGTCGAACAACAAACTTTTCTTCAGTTTTATGGGTACCGTAATCGATGGGAACCTTTTTACGGGATTGGAAACTAAGTAAGTTTTTAAGGACACGTGGGGTAGGAATAGGTTTTTCAATATATTTTCCCTCAGAACTATGTTATGGGTTCCCGAAAATGGAGATAAAATTCACTACAAAGTTTTGTACCAACGACGTAGCTAGATATTTTTTTCAAGTTTATATTATCGAGATGAAAACAGTGCACATTTTGGAATTTTATATTGTAACTACCTGTTATCCACGGTTTCGCCCAAGTCAAATTTAATTTAATATAATTTACCAACCGTCTACCATACGGAAGCCAATGCGCCCATGTAGTCTATTATTATTATTGCGAATACAAGTACAATCGGAGGATTTAATGCTAAAAAGAAAACTCTACAGAGAAAGGTATATGCAAGGTATGCATAATATTTAATATAAAAATCTAGCCGATATTCAACTGCTCCAAGCAAAACCTACGTAGCGTGAAGGAATTTCGAGAGTTGGTTAGTTGGATGTTGATTGGAAGTGAATTCCACAGTCGTACTGATGTTAGTGCGAAAATCGGTCACGGAAATTAGATGTTTTCACTCCCTGCACTTTCCTAGAGTTTGACTGATTGATCGACGTTCGTGGAGACCTTCTTAGAGTTGTGGCATAAGGTTATATAATCTTCCTCAATAAATAAGCTATAAAATGCAGAAATAGGTTTTCAAACGTTTTTTTAAATGGGTACGCAATTATTTTCGCACAAGGCCATTTAATTCCAAACTAAGCAAAGCCGCTAATATAAATACATATATAGATATTTAACACCAAGAAATACAACTAACAAATTATGCTTATCATAGAAATGTCAGTCTTATGGGGGTGTCGAACACGCGACTTCTTGGCTCAATAGTAGGGCTTAATACTGCACTTAATTCCAGACACACACAAACAAACAATCTTTTGAGCTTTACAATATTACTAACTGTGTGTCACGGTTTCACCCGTGTTAATTTTATTCGACAAACACTGTAACGTACCCGTGTAGCCTAATTGTTCTTACGGCAAGTACAAATTATTTTAATTTTTAATTGTTATCTAAACTACGTGTCCGAATAATAACATGCTATAAAAAGTAAAATACAGCTTTATAAAATTGTCATTATGATGATGTAACTATTGTACGTAAAGATTAATATGTCATACTTCAAAATAATGCTCTTATATCGCTTTTTAATTATTAACAAATGGTTGTCATAATACCTTATTGTGGCTTATTTAAAAGAGATTGCTACGTTCTGTTAAAGACTTTTTTTAGATATAATAAGGGCCAATATTTTTGCAGAACATTATATTTATGTATCATTAACCATTACGCCAGCGCACGCGGTTAAAGCAGTTCTGGAGGGCTTCCACTTCCGACTTACTGAACAATAATTAATATTTATGATTAGCTGAGAGTTGTAACCTAATGTCTTTACTATTCCTCGTGAGTCTGGTTATCATATACAAACAGAAATTTTCGAACCCGACTGGTATTTCCAGAGATGAAAGTGTTTAAACAAACAAACAAAAGCAATTCATCTGCTTTATTGTACTTATAATAAGTTTAGTTATTTAAATCTATCAACTGGGAAATGATTTAAAATTCTCGTGTACAAAATTTCATGATAATCGATTAAGAACTGAAGAATTCTTTTTTGGAAAATCTTGATTTTACGATTTCTAAAAGTGTTATTGAAAATTCTATTGTCCATAATTCATTAAAATACTATACGTCCCATGTGTAAAATTTCATCGAAATTGGTTAAGAATTAGCAATAAAATATTATAAGGGAAATTCTTACTTTTATAATTTCTAAAAGTAATATTTAATATCCCTAAATCAATTGATCAATGGCATAATCCATCCTATGTACAACATTTCATAAGAATCAATAGTCTTTTTTGAGTTAAATCCGGACATACAAACAGACAGAAAGATAAACAAAATATTGTGGCATATTCGTAGTTAGTGTCGTTCATATAGTACTCATAAGTCTAACGGATTAAAAAAAAAATTATATTTACGGATCGAACTACAAGCTTATTAATATAGATATAACGTGAGCAAAGTCGCGATAATAAATATATAATTGTTTTAACTTACTTTACATATTGGCTTAAATAAAAAATTATAAAATGATGAATATTGTTTTTAAACAAGCAATTCAATTTATCATAGAAAATAATATTAAGGAAGTTTCAAATTAGTTACGTTTACCATTTCTTTTAGAAAGTCTTCTCGCCAAAAGCGAAGCCTCGGATTCACCCTTTGAAAGAATCTTTTGACAAAGTCATTAAAAAAGTTTTACGAGGCGACACCTTCTTGTTTTTATCTCGAGGTCGCTATTAGATTCACTCCATAAAGAAAGCGCCCATCGGAGGTATCGGTTCGTAATCAAAACTGTCGATTTTAACATTATTCGTGGTTTATTTGAACTTAATGTGCATCTAATTAGAAATATATAACACGAGATACGATAAAAAGAACTAAAGGCTTTTTAAAATTACTAAAATTGTCCATAAAACCATCATTATCAGCCACCTACAAGCCAAATTTAACTTTTTTAATAAAATAAAGAAGGAAAGGAACCTTTAAAAAAAAATATTCTTGCTATTATAAATGCTACTGTATATTCTTGCACATGTTTTTGCTCATTGTCTTATTTTGTAGCCTCGAAATACAGTGTAGCTACAAGACAAAACAACGCTTCCTTTCATCATTTTAGATTTAGCAACAGGAATTCCCACGGCAAAGCTACGCCAACGGTACGCACGTGGTCAAAAGTCAAATTAACATGCGTTAAAAAATCAGCCTACGTTTCCTTCAAAAATCAAATTACCAACCGATAGTATGGCGCACCGTGGATGCTCGGCGCTTTAGTGATTTTTTATCATGATTTTTCCCCCTTACCACTAAATCCACAACAAATTTAAGTTCACAACAAACATAAATAAATTGCGTGAAATAGAGTCATCTCTGTACTCATTATGCACGGTTTTGTACATTTTATATGAGTAGACCGTGTCAGTTTAATCTAATGCGACTTCGTGCTAATGAGTTCACAACGTACACAACGCAACCCTCGGTGAGTTTTATATGAGTTTATACTGCTCGAATTACATTAATATTAGCGCAGATCTAGTTTCATATATAAGCTGGTAATTAACTTCGGTTACGCCTCCAATAAGAAGAAATATTTTAATTAATGATCCTTCTCGATTAGGAACTACATCACAAATCCATAAGCTTATAATAATATTTGTATGACCTTATACATTCTTACTTACCTTTCTAAAGAAGTAGGCAACTCATAAAGATTTAAAGCCATCATTTCGATCGACGTGAATTCCGAATCTCTGCAAAGTGCCTGAGCTTTCGGTGAAGAAATAAACATCGTAATTATATCATATCATGGTGGTAGGGCAATTTATGTTATCTATCACCCTTAAGATAATCTGTTATCCGCTAAGTTTAGCATGCTACCACTTTGGACCACATCGTCACATAAAATCATGTGAGATTGGGGCCAGACGTCAAATCTATAAATAATTAAAATTACATAACAATTAAAATAACATATTGAAAAGTGATGAAGAAACTGTTGTGATTGTTTATTTGTTTGTAAAAAAAGATAAGAATCCTCGTAGATTCCTTGAAGCTTCATCAAACGAAACTCAAAAAAATATTGATCAAAAGTACCTACCAGGTAGCAGTATGATTATTAAAGTAAGGTTTCCGATTAAATGGTAATATTTTATAGCATACATCTGGATTACATCCTCTGAGGATGTTTTATATCAGAGATACCTTATCATGTCAAACCCGTGTTAGAAAAGACTCGACGGTTACATATTCTACCTGAAAATGTATATTTGTAAGTAATATTATGTTTCATTCCACTTCTGTATATAAACATATAGAACTTTATTGACAAATTGTTTGTTACAGAATATAATTAAATAATAATTTAATTTAACTAACGGTCGCCCAATGATTGACATTTGACCAGCGACTTTTTAATCATAGACTATTTTCTGTTTGACATTTGCAGTATGAACCTAAGCAATGAATATTATATCACTTGCTGTCACTTTTCATTGAGTGACAATGTTAATATTGGGGGAGGGGGAAGGGGGGGGGTCTAAGTACAATGTAACTGGTCAGATTAGGATTCGCAGTGTTATTTAATTTAATTGAATATATTATTAACTGATATTATAGATAAATTTTAGCTTTCTGCATTCCTCCATATAAACTTTAACCATACCAAATCTTACAGACTTCCGTGCACGCAATACGCTTAAAAAGGGATATAAAGTTTTGCTTCACATATTAATATAATGATGACGATGATTTAAACTTAAATAGAACTAAAACAAACAACGACTTCAGGATAACAGATATACGATTGTGGATTGCTTTACCACGTGATATATTATTTGTTTAATAAACTTGAGAGATAGAGTGATCATGATTTGCAATTAATGTGTTGCATGTTCAAATGTGTTGCCAGGTAAAAACTAGTGTATTTCAGTTGGTATAAAAGTAGTATGACAATAAAAATAAATTTAGCTAAGTTCTATTTACGCCTAGCGTGTAGAGTGTAGGCCACGACAATACAGTTTAACGGGATCGCGGTCACCATAATATAACAGGTGACACCGTGAAACACCCGCCAAAATGCCACGTTTCGGGTTCAGTCGGTTTTTTAAATATATATTGGCACGGCAATTTGACTGTACTGTCCCTGTTAGTAAGCACAGTACAATCCTAACACAACGGCGAACACCGAGAGATCTAAATTTAACTGGATATGCACAGGCTGATCCCGAAACGCGACACGCAAAAGCGAGTCACTATGACGGACTTTTCACTACATGCGTGGTGGTCGCGTGCAGGTGCACCACGTGCATGTGAGGTTGGTTTGGGCGTCTCAGTGCTGAAGATGTTATTCGACACCCCTCACATCCCATATGAGGTAATCTTGCATACCTTCAACCAATTTATGAGCCCGAGCACTTATCATGAATATTATACTAGAAGTTTATATCGTTAGCCAATTGATTGGTTATAATAATCTTCATTAATAATTTAAGAAATCGTAAAAAAAAGGTTTAAATTTTTTTATTTATTAATTCTTAAACAATTTTGATGAAATTTGGTACAGAGGAATTATTTGTAATCTTATAATTTAAATGCTATACCAATTTCTATATTACTTTTAGAAACTACGGAATGAAATAATTACTGCATCATAAGTGCTTATAAACCCACGGGCACACCGCTTGTCTCTTATAAACAACTCAAAAATACATAGGTATAAACTAAATTTACAGCCAAATTGAAACACTACAAAAGTGTTACTTAACAGCGACTTAATGCTTAACGTAAAACGTGATTCTGAGTCTCGAAAGATCTCGATCGAGTGAAGTAGAGCTGTAGAGCTAAACACTCACCAATTAGAACTCGACCTCTTGATTTCGCTCTATAAAGGGGAAAGCGAAATCCGAGTTTTCTCGAGAAAAACGCGTAAATTGCTTATTTCGTTTTCCTTGTAAATTTCGTTACAGTTTAGTAATTAAATATAGAATTGGAAGCGTCTCTATTTTTATTTGTTATTTTAAGAATTACTATTATAAATTGTATAAATATATTTTCTTTAATTCCTTATGTATCAAACATCATTTTAAAGCCCAAATTAATGTGCTTGTTAATAAATTACTAAAGATTTTTTTCATTAGGATGTGTGGGAATTGATGCTAATAAATATATAAGTGTTTCCGCATAACGTCGGTATAAACTTGCTATACAATTCCTTTGGCTGTACTATTTGTATCTGGCTGGTTTTGGTAACATTAAAAATAAAAAATAAAAATATTGTTTCCCGCTATTTTTCATTTGTTTTTCTTTCTGTAAAAATGGGTGAATCTAATGAAGAAATTCGATACATTTTAAAATATTATTACCAAAAAAAGGCAAAAATGCAACTCAAGCATCGAAAAAAATTTGTAATATTTATGGACCTAATGCAGTGTCAGTAAGAGTAGCACAAAGTAGGGTCAACGTTTTCAGTCCGGAAATTTTGATGTTAAATATGCACCTCGTTCTGGTCGCCCTGTTACGAATAAAATGGGCAACATTTTTGAAAAAGTGGAGCAAGATCGGCATATCAATAGTTACCATGGAGCTGAAGAACTGGAAATTGACCACAAAACAGTTTTAACCCATTTAAAGAAAGCTGGCTATACCAAAAAGGTCGATATTTAAAAAATTAAGAGAATTTGGCTGGGAGGTGTTAATGCATCCACCTTATAGCCCTGATCTTGCACCTTCAGATTTTCACTTGTTTCGGTCTCTTCAGAATTCTTTAGGTTCTGTAAGACTAACATCAAGAGAGGACTGACAAAACTATTTGTCGCGTTTTTTTGATCAGAAGTCCTAAAGTTTCTATAGCAACGGGATCGTTATCCCGTTATACTAGAGTAGAGTCATTACTCTACCTACAAAATGGCAGAAAGTCATCGAACAAAAGGGCATATATATACTCTAAATATATGTAAATAAACTTTAAAAAAAAAATTTTGTTTTCATATAAAAATGCGAAGAAACCTTTTCCCAGACCTTTTATTTAAGGAGCTATCTATTATCAATCTTATAACTATCATGACAGCTGTTAGTTTGTTTACATTCTATAAAGTGTGAAATATGCGCACGGGTCAACTAATAATAATGTATGTAATTCCAAATTATTTTATTGAAACCAAAAAAAAAAAATCTATACGGATCATCCTATCTTTTTATCGTTTTTTTATAGCTTTTTAGGTTATGACAACAAAGTCTCCTAATGTTTAGTGCCAATGTGGCTGAAAGTAGTGACATGCTAAAGGTGGTAGCTAGCCAGACGGGTATTAGAAGATACCCACCACCATGCGCTATAGTTTCATCACGATGCTTTCTTTCTGCGAAAGCTCAGGCTCATTGCATTGGAACTTACGTCAATCAACGCGGTGTCCGTACATTATTCCACTGAGCCGTCATTGTTTCAATTTTTGGAGTTAACTTATAAACACTTATATCAACACAGATATAATTGCTAAATACCCATTGGAACATGACCAGCTCCAACTCAGTCCTCAAGAGTAGAAGGTATTTATTTAGAACACACATTATCGAACACAGTTTTTTTACATGTATTTTTGTGCAATTTATAATATAACTTTAGCTAAAAAGCAAACAAGAAAAAAACGTCACGAATGATAATCAACTAATTATAAATGAAAGTAGATTAAAATATTAAATTGATGTTTTAACCTCTCCAATGCGACTGCGCTGTCAAGATAAAAGCTCTTTATTATAACAACTCATTATTTATGCATGCTTAAATAATATCGCTTGCATCAGCGTGACGTAAAATGTGATAATATGGCACGCAATTATTTGCTTATAGTTTAAATTCAACATTTTAAGTGTTTGAAAGAACGTGTAGTTTACAATTATTTTGACATTTCTATTATTTGTTTTAATAGGTTTGTAAACTTTTTCTAGTTAGGCAAAGTGATTACATTGTGTCTGAATGTAAACATAGACAATTCGTAGATACTGGCGACGACTGAAAGATTGGAAATCCATAGCCGATCGCTGGTCTCATGCCGGCGTCTAATACTGTCGGCAATTGGATAAACTGGCAGATCTCGAAACGCGACAAACCAAAAGAAAGACATTATGACGGGTTTATTTTACAGAGACTTTATCTTTACAGATACCTTACCACACAACTTAAATATGGGGCGTTGAAGTATTACCTGACGCAATTTTGGGTTTGTAAAACGTTACGATGCGTTAAAAGGACGGGAGGGAGATTCAAACAACGCGTTAGGTAAAATCGTTTTTTTTTATTAATAAAAAACTAGGCAATTAAAATTTGTCAAGATCGCAACCCTTTTCGTTTATGTTTTACGGGGATTCCCTAGACTGTATTGTACGTCATTTTTATTTTGTTTTCGTTGTCAGTGTTCGATACTGTGTACGCAGAAGCACATCGCTGTTGTCAGTGTTATTAAAGTGACTTTATACTGTGTAATATCCTCAAAACAGGGAGATTTACATCATCAGCTGTTCTTGGCCTACAAAACTCTCATGCTGATTTGCTGACTTGGGTGTTACGTAACGTTTAATGAGGGTAAAGGGGGGGGGGGGGGGTATAGAAAAATGATACGGCGTGTTACATTTTAAATAATCATCAAAAATTGTGTTACTTAACACTTGAACGCCCCTTATAGGATATACACGAGCTGATCCCGGAATAAGACATCCTTAAGCGTGTCACTATGGCAGGTGCTTATACCTGGTATATGATGGTCTTAATTCAGTGGAATACAATAATTATCATGTCCTATACCACCTAGTATATTAAGATCCAATGAACGTATATTTTCTTATCTGTAATTTTATTACAGTGCATAAAGAATTTATTGAGAATACTGATGATTAAATAAACTATTAGACAGTTAGAATCAGACATTCGGAATACTCCGCAACTAAGACTTTTAGATCGTCTGTATTTATTTTTAAGCCATATTTTTATCTCAAATTGTATAGCGTTGCAAATTTATTAATCAAGTGTTGTTTAACGAATTTCATTATATACTAGCTGTCCCCGCGAGTCCGCTCGTGTGAACTGTAGTTAATGACGTCGTTATTGTCGTGACCTGCTTCAACCCACGGTTTGACGCGCGGTTATTTTAAAGACAAAAATGCTTATTATTTTATTTACACGGAACCCTAAATATTTTTCTAAAATAAAAGTAATCTAAGTTACTACGTATTATATCAGCTATCTGCTAGTGAAAGTCCTGTTAAAAACAGTCCAACCGTTTCAGAAATTAGTCCAAACAAACAGACAGACGATCCAAAAAATTATATATATATTTTTTTTTAAAGGATCATCTAACCGTCATAGGCATTTAGTAAAAAGCTTATTTTATTTATTTATTTCTATAGATAACTAATGTGGCTAACAAGCTCCACGTGATGTTAAAGTGTACCCTATGGACGCTTGTAACACCAGATTCACTTGCAAGTTGCTGACCTTGATGTCCCCTTTCTCAAAGAGCTTTTGAAAAGCTACTCCATCCACTACAGGAACACAATATAATGTTATTTGGCTGCAAGCTTCTGTAGGTGAAAGACTTATTAACCTTTTATCCAACTTTTTATTGATTATCAAGTATAACTTCTTTCTTTAAGAACCAATTTGGATGGTTCCTTCTTCATTGAAAAAGGGATATATAAAGCGTGGTCCCATTTTAATTTCATTGGCGTTAGACATTCGACTTCGAAGATATACCAAGGAACTCCTCAAAAACTTGTAATTTGCTTTCTATTATTTTAAAAATTGTCTTGTATTAAATGAAATTCCACCATGAGAAAGAGATGTTTATAAAATATTTTACACGAGATATTCTAACACGCTCGCATCCTTGAACCCTTCTTTATGAAAAAACATGATTTTATTTTATTTTTCTATATCCATCGAGGAAAAATGTTAGTAGGAAATGATGTTGTCAGCTGTCTATTTTCATCACGGTCCACCGCGATAGGTACTCCGATAATATAACATTATTTGAAATATAATAAAAAAAAGATAGGGTACTATCTCACATTTACGAAGAATCTTATTTTATTATTATTTCATACTAGCAAACGCCCGCGACTTCGTTTGCGATAAGCTATACTAATAATTGATCCCAAATTTTCCACGGTAAGAAAATTCACCGCTGAACGCGTATTGCTTATAAAAAAAATGTAGTTTCTTGAAACTTTAATAACTTTATTGAATAAAGTTATAGTGACATTTTTTATATAAGGGCCAAATATCTAAAAAGTAAACCAAAAATAAATAAAAAATTGATTAAAATCTATTTAGTAGTTTTTGCGTGATGCGCGCGCAACGGCAAACCTCTTTCATTTTATGTATGCAGTTAGATAATGCTAGTCTTATGTAAATTGAAATAAGGTCTAAAATAAAAATGTAATACTGAAGCTCTATTACTTGTTGCAGATCACATCTTGGCAACGGTTTAAAAAGGAATTAGTTAAAATCCACATGTTTGAACTTTCAATTGAAGTAAATTTAATCGATAAAATTTAAAAATGATTTCTAATGTTTACTCTCTAACCTAAAATCCTATTGAGAAAATAAAGACAAATAGTTTAAAATTAATGTTTTCATAAAAAAAAATATATTTCAAGATTTCCAAATGAAAATATATCCACAAGTAACATATAGGAAACGCCCCAACTTTTAACAGTCTGTTTAACTAATGTAAGAGCTGTTAGATTGCACGAGTCATCTAGTTAATTTGAAATAAATTTTAAATAACTACTCGTAAGGACCTTGTATATTAAACGGGATTTAAAGTTCATAAAATACACATAAGACATAAATAATGCATTCAACGAATACTTCTGATCAATATCGCTTTCTGCATTTTCATATGAGACATGTGGTGCAGCGTTTCTTTTTATTACTTAAAATCGTAAAAATGGTATAAAATGCTATGATATAGCCCACGCGCATGCCGCCTAGTTAAATGTTTGTCGGTATTTATCCCTAACTCCGACGTTAAACAAATTGCAGATTTTATATTATCGTCTTAAACATGAAACTAAGAAGTAACTAAATTGTATGGTATTAAATACTCAGTTTATTCTAAAGAGTTTTGTGGGATCAATTACTTATTGGTTGAATACGTCATATTTCGTTTTAAGGCAATAGATGGCGCTAAAAACAACAATGGTCATATTCTATTGGATTTTAAGAAGAAATGCGTATGGCGTTTAATTCTTCTATACGTATACGTATCGCTGGTTATTGGTACTAGAACAAATATTTAATACCATATATCTATACCTATACCTACCATATTCCTATGGTTTTCACAGAGTAGGTTATCATCATACTATAGTCCCCCGCCGCGTCTGTCTGTCTGTCTGAACGCATAGGTACTCAAAAACTGCCGAACGGATTTTTATAAAGTTTTCAAAAATGGACGGAGTAATTCATTGGGAAGGTTCAGGTGGGGAGTTTTGGCGGGATCTTAGCCATGTTGTGATTTTTGTTTTAATTCATTTAATTAGGTTTTTACTCTATATTATTTAGGTAATATTAGTGACGTTTTGCGCGATATAGTTTGGTTTTTGTTTAAAAGTGAAGTGGATTAAAAGTATAAACTGAAAGCATGCATTCTGAGGTCCCACAATAACTACCTAGGTCGTTCTAACAAGAGAAGCATCATCTTATTAGACACCACTTTGAATCAAATACCTACTACTACGAAGGCTAGAAAAGATTAATGCTTGCAAGTGCTTTTGCGGTACCAAAACAAAAAGAAGAAAAAGAAATTCAGGTGTATCATTAATTCATTAGTCGTTTTGAGTAAATTGGCTGAAATATGACGACGATTGCTCTTGATGTCCGAAAAAATCTTGCCGACTTAGGTAGCTTTACTGGCGTGCGCCGCGTAAACCCATAGAGCTGTATCGGTATGTAAATATGTATTACTCTGCTACTCGTGTGAACCTGGGCGGCTTACTAGTGAGATATATAACTAGGTGCCTTTGAAAATTACTAAACTTTCCCTGACATATAGTTTTTTAATTTTTTTTGTTTAGTTTTAGAGGAGGAATCAGGGTAATACGTAATTATGATTTAAATTATATACGTATATTTGATCTTTCTTAGGTCTTTGTAACCTTTTGTAGGTTTGTAGTGCGTGGAAGGAACAATTCTTAACAAACTATGTAAACTTTCTAGACTGACAAAATAAACTTTAAGCTGGTTACCTACTGTATAGAATAATAATTTCATAATATAGGTATCATACATAGTATGTAGAACGAATCCGCTCATCGATAACATAAAACAAAACGTGATGGAACTGAACGATTCCACCAATAAAAGATTGATGATACGAACGTTTTGTATGTTCTCTTGACAGGTTTGATGGTTGTTGTACGTGTCTGCCGATGCAATAGACTTTTGTATTATTTAACGTCACAATGAGAAAAATCACAGTGATCTGGACTGTTATAACAGCAACAGTTAACTATTATCGTGATTTTGTGTTTAAAAATTAAGTTCGAACATCATGTATTACATACTATATTTACATGGATAACAAAAAAAACTTGATTATGTTCAATGCTTAGAAAGCTTAGGTCCTGGTATGCGCGTTTTTTTCTAAATATCCCTGTTTTTAGGCCACCTCATTTTACAGAACGTCTAGATTGCAATACGTGACAGCCTCTATATCCTAGGTATGGTTACTTACAGCAACCTCAACTCCAAGAATTACATTAAATGTCATATCCAATACATCATGGAGACTCAGAATCCTGAAAAGGGTAATTGGGTGCGAGAGTTTTACATACCCTGTCAACTGCATCTCTTTCGCTGAGCGTGATCTTCGTGTGTATCATGCTGAGTGTTTTGAAGAGCTGTTTAATTTAATTCTCTCCTCTCCTCTATACAACAGAACCATTAAAGCTGTGTGGTTTTGTTTTATGATTAATATATACATATATGAACTCAGAGCCATAGTTTTATGATGACATCTAGATAGATATACTGTACGTACTAAAAAGTTCTTTGCTGCATAGTGTAATTGTGAAATCATCTCTCGGCCAATGAGTTCGCTCCTTCTTACGATATCAGGTTCTTTAACTAAAAAGTTCTCGATGTCTTATATTTGCCGTATTATGAAACTGTGGAACTGTCACGCGACCAGTGTATTGCCTCCTTCTTACGACATGGGATAAGTTAAGCATAATGTGGTGAGATATTTATTCACGCCGGAATGACAGCGGTGACAGATGATGAATTGCTGATCTTTCGGTGGTCACCCTTGTTTTTGTGTATCACTATGCTTAATATCTGGGACTGTGATGTCACCTTGTCATGCTATTATAAAAAATGTTCCGTATTCGAAACAAAACTAGATGTTTTTTTTTAATAAAATTATTATTATTATCGTTATATCTCGGTCATCCATATATATTTCACGTATCAATGCGACTACTGAGTAATGAGAATGTAGTAGGGTTGGATCAAATTGATCGTTATGAAAAATCACTATAAGAAATCACAGTGATTTTTTATTAACATGGCTGACAGTAAAATAGCATTTTTACCAAAGCCACGGCACGATAGTCCTAACTTCAAAAGTATACGAAAAACAACGGAATAAACAATTTACGAGTTTCAATCACGATATCGTAAATTGTATAGGTTCAGTAGGCAGTTTCGGAACGCTCGATAACACTGTTGAAATTTTACTTTAAATTGCTAGAATAAATAATAAGTGAATGTGAAAAGTAATGTTACTGATTTTGTTAAAATTTGTTATATTTAGTAAATTATAATAATTTAATTAAAAAAAACTATAAGGAGTCATTTTTATTTTTGTATTTTCTACTTGGTCTATAAATACATTTATCTCTTGAGAATAAGAACATAATAGTACATCGAGCAAAATTGTAAATAAAAAAGGGTGAGGTAAATATAGCGACTGAACGCTATATTTTTCATTTTAGACCCACGATTGGTACATCTACACAGACCGCACAATATCCTGTTTGGAGCTCGTTCAACCTCCAATTAAGCCGAATGAACGTGACTTCGAATATAACGATAGTTATAAAACATTATTGCAGTTTTGTTAACGATTCTTGTCTTATTTATATTAAAACAGCTTGAGCCTACATTTGCGAAATAGTGCCTTTTAAGTACACGGGTTCGCATTTTTAAAATTTTATCCAAAACCCTGTATTTTAAATGAATTTAATTTTTTTATTCTTACCCTTATCCAGGTTTCAGGAATCACATGTGATCTAGGAATGCCCCAAAAATTAAAATTAAAGTTATATGAAAACATCATAAGACCTGTCTTGATGAATGAATCTGAGGGCTGGGCAAAGAGACGAATGAAGCAAAATGACATGTAGCAGAGAAACGGTTGTTAAAATGGATGTAGGGTGTAACTGGAATGAATAACATTATGAATCAGAAATCGTTCCTGAAAGTAGCACCAATGGCAAAAAAGAAATGAGGAAGAGGGATAAAAGTAATTT
This sequence comes from Saturnia japonica, assembly GCA_033032175.1. Lineage (NCBI taxonomy): Eukaryota > Metazoa > Arthropoda > Insecta > Lepidoptera > Saturniidae > Saturnia > Saturnia japonica. The sequence continues at coordinate 20,564,473 of CM065305.1, read as the reverse complement.
AATTACAAACGTATTAAGTATAAAGGTACGGTATACAGATACACTCTACAACTGAGTAGAAGAAGACCGAAGAAGGTATTGATGTATTCTGTGATGTGTGTACAAAAGTTGTGATTATTGCTGAGACGAAAGATAATAGCGAAAGGGGGAAGAGGAAAACATATGATGTCGACCTTACTTGAATAGGTTAAGCGTAAGAAGCAGAAGTAGAGAAAGATCGATATAATATGTTTAGCCCAAAAATATGAAATATGGAAAATTAAATTTTACTGCATTTTCGTTTCAGCCTGGTATCAAAGATCAAGTTTATGTATAATTCAGCTATATTTCTGACTGCATAACTAAATAACTATGTAGTAAGGTGGGATTTTATTCGACTTTTAAATCGAACTGCAGTATTTAAAGTCGATTACACCAAAAAATATCATGGACAATGTTAGAACACTATGTAACCTTACAATCAAATATATGCCTTTCGTACTAAAACTTCAGCGCATTTATGACTACATAGAGGTGCTAAAGTATTTTATGTTCTCTACGTGATATGGAACCTAAGAATTATGTGATTTAGTTGGAGTCAGTACATAAATCAAAAGCAATATATTCCTTTGTTTTATATTTTAGATAAAATACTAATAGATTAAACTGAAACGTTTAGTGACGTATTTATATAATTACTAGCGGTGTGCCCCGGCTCCGCACGCGTTATAGTTACGCAGTAGTTATTTACATCCCGTAATTTTATTTTTACACATATTTTTGACAATTCATATGCCGTATCAATTGAGGAATGGCGTGTATTTCCCGTGTACAATTTTCATCAAATAATTCTTTTTATTTCTTTCTTACCAAAAGCATAAATATTAATATCCCTAATAATACATGACGGGTTGTTCATATAAACTTTCATACAAGTTTTATTTTCACCATATGTGGAATAACACAATGAATTAATTCACTTATAGCAAAACGGTATAATCCAGATAATTTACAATAAGTATATCGATTAGAATAAATAAATTCCCGAGAGCCGCGATTGACAGTGCACGACATATTTCTATCATAAAATAAAACAGTAATTATGCCGTACTGCGTAGTTAAAGAGCTATAAAACACTTCAGCAAATCTTAAAAAGATTATTGATCTACCATTTCATAGGTAAATATTATAAATAAAATACATTTCTTATTAAGTATAACAATGTCAATAAATCAACAAACCAGTTGGAGTGGCAGCCGACATTACCGCGCATGCACTTTGTTGTTCCCATATTTTTTTTTCTTTCCTACATTAAAAGTTTATATTCGCTACAAAAAGCATCCTATGTCCTTTCTCAAGGTGCAATCTATCTCTATACCAAAATACATCAAAATTGGTATAGCGGTTTAGGCGTGAAAACGTAACAGACAGACAGATAAAAATAGTTACTTTCGCATTTATAATATTAGCATGGATGTATCAACAATTACAGTGATATTAATAACAGTAACGGCTTGTTTCCGGCCTGCATATTTTGATGAAAACGTATTGGAAGCGAACTTGAACGCTGCGTCTGACATTTTGATTTCAAGTTACTTTTAAGTATCGGAAAACGTTCTGATAAAATAGCTCCTGCGATATTTTAATCGCCTGGGTGGATTCTTATGCTCGAAATTGTGTTCTATCAGTTGTATCTACTTCATTTGGTATGCTCGTAGTGCAAGGGTCATAATAAGTTAAATTGAAGATATTACTTAAACCTAAACTAAATAATAATTCATAGCCGTTTTTTCCGTCACTCAAAAAACACGGCTCGCTTCAAGACTGATCGACTTCGAGACTGGTCAAATATGGAATAAAATTAGAGAGTAAAATGTTTACAAGGTTTATTAGAAGTGTATTTCATTTTATAGTGTGCACAATAGAAGGATTGCAGTTTTTTGCAATAGTGTGCAATAAAATAGTCATGTAACTCTTGTATGAATATAATCCATTGATATACGAGAGCAACCAGATTCTGGGCAAGCATGTTCTACATTCAGAAGAGGTATCATCACTCCTGTTAAGCAAACACGCTGCATTGTGCTTTAGCTTCGTGATGATCACAGTAGATCTTATTGGTTACAAATACAGAACTCAACAAACCTGCAATTTTGATACCCCGAAAGGCATATAACATTTTATTTGAATTAGTATTTATTTCATATATATAAGTAAAATTATATTTCTATATTATACTATCGATGACCTTTATATATCACCACAGTATTCGGAATTACTCAAAAATGTACTGTCATTTAAAATACATGATGCCAATGAACTTTAAATTTCAGTAAATTTACAAAAGGACGGGCGCTACGTAATTTCGCTCCGAACCTAACGTTTGGCAGTCGTGAATACAGTTTTCAAGGCGGAAAATCCAGTAAATCCACCCCCACACGCTATTCATTTCATAGCAGACGCGGACTAAATGTATCGACGTATAATACTTTCTACGTAACACTTGGATTAATAAAGGTATCGGCAATAGTCTGCTCTATATTTATGGTACACCAATTGGATTTAATAAAGCAGTCTTTTGTAAGAGAAAAGAATTGTATTTATATATTTATTTTCTACGATTTAGTACAACATTCAAAGCGAGATGCTCCCGGACGTGATTTTTGTATGAAATAAATTTTAAATAAACTTTGCACCTTGTTTAACCGATCTGATAGTGTAGTAGGTACAAATTATCCTATATCCGGGATCTTCTAAAGCAGAAGACTAACTATGTACACAAATATACTTTTGTCTTCGAGTTCTGTCTGTCTGTATATGATTCTTTTATATTACAAATGGCAATAGCAACGAAATGGAAGTTAAAAGCATCACTAGCGGGAATTTAAAAGAAAATTAATTAATGAAATTAAATTGTTTTTTTTTTTTTAATAAATTTCTTCATCAATTTCAATTTGTCTTAAAGTTATTTTACAATTCACAAATTACTCAAATATTTCTTCGACAACATTACAAAGTAATGAATTAATTATTTGTTAGTAGGTTTATAATAATTTATTATAGCTTAAATTATGATATAACTCTAACGTTTTATGAAGTTTAATTATAATACACAAAGTTACAAATTTTGTTAGACGCGTCATTGTGTAGAGAGAACTTGTATAAGCCGCCGTACTTTGTTGGTCTTCATGATCTGGTTTCTCATTGTGAACCGAACATTTTCCTAAGCAGCTTTAACTTTCTACAACAGAAGTCTTAAATATAAGACACTATTTATTTTTCTTCCGGTTTCTTTAAAATTGTAGAATCTGTGCAGTGCTTCCTACGAATTACTAATGGTAAACCCTTATATTTACTGCTCTTACCGACTTAATTGAGTTATTGGTGTCCAGAGAAATTCCTGTAATAACAATGACTGATCTCAAATACGGCTACAAGTTCTTTTTGTAATTGCTGCCTTTTGTAGCAGTATATAATACAGTAGGTAATTAAAGTCCAGCGAATGATGCTGATTCTTAATAAAAATACAAGACAATAAAATATCTTTTGAAATTAAATATATTTAGCCTGATCTACACATTTTTATAGTATATGATTATAACATACAAAAATCACCGATATGGAATTATAACGAGGCGAGAAAATTGACGTATAAAAATCAATTTCATTTCATCACAGAGGGATTAAAAGTAAATAGTATGGACAGTAATATTTAAATTAAATAACTGAATATCAGAAATATTTTAGTTGTTTTTTTATTGTTATAGATTTATCGTTGTACCCACAATCTCACCTGATCCTAAGTGGCGATGTGGCCAAGCCTAGTGGAAGATTGGCTCTCAAGTGCAGCTGTCGGAAAACACCCATTGGTGCTTGGCCAGACTAGCCAGGCGGGTATTCGAAAAAGCTCTACCACCATGCTATGGTTTCATCACGATGTTTTTCTTCACTGAAAACTCAGGCTCATTGCAGGGATTCAAACTTACGTACATACATGCTATCACTGAGCCAACATTACTTCAAAGTAAAACAAATTCATAAAATAAGTAGATTTATATAATATTTGGTCTATAAATTGTATGGCCAACTAATTTATATTAAGTTTGATTATAAGGCAACAAAAATAATACACAAGAAATATAAAAATAATAGAGGAACAACGAGAAGGGAGATCTTTAACATAATAATATTATATTATGTTAATAAAGATTCAGGTATTATATTCTCATCTTTGCCTTCGCCTGAAACAGATATTGATAGCAGCTGCTACTTACATCCAACTGAACCAGGCTGGTAGCGTTACATATCTTTAATTTGCTTTCTTGGACGTTCCACAAATGAAAGGGAATAATTTAATGGACTTACATAAAACAAGTGAAACAGTTCAAATAATCTGATAAAATATATCTCATTGGGTCAATTACAATTTATTTCTCAGTAACAAACAATTTGTAATCAAGAAATCATAATTAACGTGTTTATTTAAGACAAGCAAACTTTTCTCTTTAAAATGAAGTCAGCTGTAAGTTGTTATAAATTACTCTTCTGAAATATTTACAAACTAATTTGTTTCACTTTGTGTTTCATAGGACTATAAATGCTGGTTTTTTTTAATAAAAATCTCTCCACCGTCGGTAAGTTTTGGGGATAATTTTATTTACTTTTAAAATTTTAAATAAACATTATTCAGCGTTAAATATTATTCAAATAATTGCTCGTTAAAGCACCAATTAAAGAAATTACAAAAAATAATCATATGATTTATTACCAGTCCTTATCTCTAGTATATTTTGTAAGGTAATGGAAATTTCTTTTCAGAGCTTTTGCAATAGACAGCAAAAATGTTAGTTACTTCAGTATAAGTATACTATTTATGTACCTATCTTCTTATATATAAAAAAATCCCGTGTCACGACGTGTGTACGGGATAAACTCCGAAACTACTGAACTGATTATGATCAAATTTCGTAAATATCTGTAATTTTGTCGAACTTAAAAGATAGTTTTTATCTCAATTATTTATAAATTACGGGATGAAAATAAGTACCGCGTATTAACAAACGCGTGCGGAGCCACGGGCTCATAGCTAGCAATAGTATAAGATTCCATATTTACTTGTTTATTTTATTTGTAATAATTAGCAATAATAAAAAAATGTATTATTACCATTTATATGAGAATGGAGTTGTTATACGAAGGCACACTATTTTTAATACGTTCATCAGTCGTTCACCGTAAACATAACTGCATGCATAATGCATTCATTTTCACGAACATTTGTAAAGCAATTATTCAGCTTACATAAAACCTTAATGTCTCTTTTACGTACCTATCTGATGAATGTAACTTTGAACGCTTTTATCTCGTTGCAAGTACTAAAGCTTTGCATTGTAAATACTTCATTGCGCATTTGCTCTCTCAACTTCCGTCTAATATTTATATTTACATCATCAATATTTATATAATAACCTATTATTATAAAATGTGTATAATCGTGTATGCGATATAATTTATTTTGGTTTTTAAATTCCTTTTTTGTATTCTCATAGTATGATTAAATCGAGTTGATACTTTTAACACATTTGCGGTTTTGCTTCTGCAACGATGTTCCTTTTATTCATAGTTACAATTGTACTATACTTACAGTTTTGTGAAATTTGCATAACCCTTTCAAGGTTTTATATCATGAAGGGGTTTGGAGGTTTATTTCTACTCGGGTTAGTCCGATTAGTAGAATACCTTCTACCTACAATAGATCGCAGCCAAAATCCTTGGGTGAGTCTTTGTAGTGAGTAGAGTTTCCAGAGTTTCACGAGTTCCCTACCACCATGGGTTCAAGGTCAGCAACATATTAGTGATATCTATGGATCCATAGACTACAATAGCCGCTTTCCATCAGAGTCTTTTGCTTGTTTGGCACCGTAGATGAATTTAAAAAAACATACGTCAAATGTATGACATTGTTGTGATAATAGCTATAAATTAAATCAATGGTAAAAAAGTCCTCAGAAACTTTTTTCTTCAAAACTTCATACCAAATTAGAAGCAACTATCAGAACCAGTCATTAAGACATTGGAATTGGGTCTAAAGTTACAGCTATTAACTAAAAAAGGAGAGTAATTAGGTAAAAATTTGTTACTATTTTCAGTTCACACTTTCCTATAACATAATGAAAAATACCATTAATAATCCATATTATGGACTAATTTGAAAGTCGAAACATAATATCTAACTGACTTCAGAGGTTCCGCTAATTATTTTGACCATTAGACTACAGATGCGGTTTGTTTAAGATCTTCTTATCGGCTGTACAAGAAACCGATCTACAAGAGGCCTATCCGGGCTTACAATTACTTCAACAACAGAATCTTTTTGTACGGAATAAACTTAAACATTAAGTTATCGGTTTAAAGAACAGCAAACTCTTTTGTATATCATTTGATGTATTCACTGTATAGTAGACAAACCGGAATAGGGCTTTGCGTGAGATTTCTTGTTGAATTTACTACTACGGGAAGTAATAACTTATGTATTGAGGTCGAACGATACTTAAAGGCTCGAGGAATTCACGAAAACCAATAAATTACAATGGCTCACTATTCTAACCATATGCATCATTATGTTTGTACCTGGCGTAAAAATCTGATATAAAAATAGTTTTATCGATTTTATATGTAGAAAATGCATTTAAGTTAAGAGAAAAAAATCTTTGAAAAATTAAGCCACTTTTTTATTCGTCCATATATTAGAATTTCTATAATTTCAACTTTTGGGCTTAGTGTGATACCATATTCAGCCCTATTTAACATTAGATGAGGTTGGGGTCAATTCTCAAATTATAAACAACAAAAATATCTATTTTCCATTTTTTTATAATAATTCGACGCTTTAGTAAATTTGAGTATTTGGAATATTTTACATTAAATGCTTAACACGTCTCTACAACTCACTGAAAGAGCACACGCCTTCATACATCCTTATTATATCGCACAATCTGTTTAATTTTTAACATAATGTAATAAGACAATTGTTTAATTTGCTATTTCGATATTTTGTTTACCTACTAACTATTTTATTACTACCATTTAAATCACAATAATAAATTATACAGGAAAGTTTTTTTCGGAATTCGTGTACATTTACTAATTTAATTAAATTGGTAACACTATCTCGGTTGACGGTGAAGGAAAACAATACACGTACAATACTGAGGCCCTAGCAAACTCCAAACGAATATAAGAAACGCTGTATAATGCTTCCTATCTCATTTTCTCCCACGTTAAATCTTATGAATTTATGTGTCTGTCTCTTTTTACTGTCGCTTTTTCGTTTCATCGACTTTCAAATCACAACGATGCTAAAGAAGTGTTCACTTCAATAATCTACTTTTCTGTTTTTTGCGTTTTATTTGATTCCCAGACGTCCTACTAAATTATTATATAGCCTTTGTCACTTCCCCAATTAAGACGAATCTAACGACACCTCGTATACTAAAATCCATCTAGCCGTTTAGGCTTCCGAGCATGCCAAACAAATAGACATACATACGTCCACTGGAAAAAAATAACCCTCCTAAATTACTTTAAGTATTACGTCTGAAAATTAAATAAAAAGCAAAAATACTAAAATATTTTTCTCTCAGTCAAGTGTTTTTACTCGAATGTGAAAAGAAGGATAATGTTTTTCAAGCGTATGTATGCATGTATGTCTATTTCTTTGGCACGCTATGTAACCTAGATGGCTTGATGGATTTTAGCATACGAGATATTCTTCTTAATTGTGCAAGTGACATAGGCTATATAATATTTAAGACGTCGTGTCTGGGATTCTAATAAAACGCTAAAAAAAAAAAATTGTGATATTGTTGCAGCCGGGTTTTCTGTTTCCTTTTTAATAATGTAGCTTATTGTTGCACTTAGGTTTTTTGTCTATTTTTAAAAAGTTGACTTCTTAAGAAATTATTTGCTAAAAAAGTTCGAAATTCATGCTAAGTTTTCCTTCACAAGTGTCAAGCTTTTTACATTATTGATTAAGTTAATAAACAAAAAAAAAATAGAATATAGTCTTAATTTTGCACTGTAAAATCACAATAACATTGCCCATCATGATAGTATTGGTTTACTTTAATCAAACTACTCCCTGTCATTTATCAATGCAAAACTTTATTTACTGAATCTCGTTCCATCTAGTTCAGCCCGATAATCAATCAGATGACGGGCTGAAAACTTAATGGCCCCCGCACAATATTATCTGTTTGATCGTAATGTTCAGAATCTGAGGTATCGAGTTACAATCTCAAGATAAACAAACGAATATCGATCATGTAGTAAGAATGTATTACTTCTGGTATCTAAGGATTACTTAGATCAGAGTCAGATGTTTAATGAAATACCAGTTAATAATAATTCAGAAAGTAATTTCGAAGAATAAGACATAATAGACTCCTCTACAACTCTAAAAGGTGATGCATTAACTATAACGTGAAGCGTTCGGGCAAGCTGTAGGCAAGTATGTAGAGTAAGAACAACGATAAGCTACACGGGTGCGGCGGCGGCGACGGCGCGGTTCAGAATTCGAAATTTAACAAGGGTGTAACCATGAAGCACAGCCAGTTAAATTCTAAATAATCTAAATGGTCATGCTTACAATTAACGCATACAAATTCATGGGCATTTTCTAAATATAAATAAAGTAGATGTCTCTTATAAATAGGTATTACTTAGAGCGATCCGTTTTAATTTAGTTTAACATCGCATAAGTCCTTGCAGCATTGCGTTCTTTGCGTTAATCTTTGGCATTTTAAAAGCTTCCCTTTAAATATTCTTAATCCTACGAAACCGTTGCACATGAGATCGTGAAGAAAATACGACACCCTCAAAGTACCAACGGTAACTCTTCATTAGGAAAGTTTTCGCACGAAAAACCCGACCATTAATTCGTCCGTTCGGATTCCAGGAAACGATTAAATTACCACAAAAAGGCGGGAGAGTCGAATGGCCGCTATAAAACGTAACTGCGCTATGACGCCGCCACTCAAATCTCGACCATTACTGGCAACGAGTCGGCAAGTTTATTAGGTATCTCGATGTTTTACACTTAGTGCGAATGATGAGGTTCGGTTTGTATGGGCGCAATGCAGCTATAGGAATAGTTGTAAGGGAGTTGGTACGAACTGAAGGCGTCAGACGCTTCAATAACGTTTCAGCGAAAGCACGGTTCGCGGAAGCGTCCGTTCTGAGTTACGTAAAAACGCGCACGGACTACGATACACTTTGGACATTGGTGAATATTAATGCACCTCAGTGTACAAACGATTTGAATTCAGTGAGCGGATTTATACAAATTTATGTGAATGTGTACGGAAAATGTAAAGGTTTGTGATATTTAAAAAAAATATCGTTGCTTTCTTTTGAATTATGTTATTTCAATGAATATTTTTTAAAGGAAACCATAATTTTCCGTATATTTTTATTAATAAAATAAACTATTTTGTAATTAAATTATAATATGCATTACTTAATTTTAGATAAATACAACAAGTTATATTTTATACTCCATTTGTGTTTGTGTTAGTCATTACATACATTACAAGTAATTCCTTATCAATTTTTTTTTAAATTTTGCTAGATTTTTTTCATCTATAAGTATATTTAACTCGTATCGTGAACAATTACTGTTGGAGCTTTAAAACCACTGAAATTCCAACAAAAATGCGCTACGGTCTCAGTGAAAGTTATATTTATTTTATTTTGAAAATATTTCAAGAGAATTGCAGCCAGTTAAGGAAAATTTTAGTGTATGGTTGGAAAATCATATCGTCAAATTTTCATATTTTTTTTCAAGTTAAGCCACACAAGGTTTAATGGGTAAGCTGACAAGTTTACAATGGAAAATCAACAAATCATTATTTTTATTTTAAAGAATTTTTAATTAACTAAACAGTACCAACTTTACATACAGAATATTATTTACTAGACTATTGAGTAAACTCTTTTGCCATTAAAAACATAAAACCACAAAATTTAGTTAAACGGCGAAAGTATTTATTATTATTATTATTTATACGAAATGACTCTAAAATCTATAAAAAATTTTTATATTTAAGTTTACCCGTTTCACGGTAAATACCGCTGATGTATAAGTTTTGTTGAAATTAGTCGAACCGTTGGAGATCGATCACGAGCTCGCGTTAGTCGAAAGAGGATAGGTGACTTCGCTCATTATTCAAAAACGTTAATCTATTGAGTACATTTATAGATAAATAAGAATACAAAATTGAAATCCACAGTGATCAATTTTCAATTCACTGCGTCGAAGCAAAAGCTTGCCTTAGTATGTTGACTAAGGTATGAAACTCATGAAGAACATACCCACTTAGCAAACAAAACGGATGACTCAAAGCTTGTTTTAAATTCATAATTATTCCTAATTTAAAAAAACGGAATGTTCTAGAATCAATTAAATTAAAAAAATATAAGTACATAATTATAACATAGAAACTATTATTTAGCCTTTCTATATACTTTATTCTCCGTAAGACATACTACATGGGCTTAAATTGAATTTAATATAATTCAATTTTTTATTGGAATCTTGCCTGTCAATTTGGGCCTGGTGTGAAGAGGTGGTTTGTGAAGATCCAAAGTATGTTTTTATAATAAATGACATTTTACTGCGGATCATTAATTCTACAGAAGATACTATGTAAATAAGGTAAATGTTGTGTTCACTTTTATACTGCTAAATAAATATTTATAATCGTTAAAAGGACCGCAGATTACAAGGATTTTTTTTTCACTTCGCTACTACTGACTCTTTTTATAAGCATATATTAAATTAAAGATATTTTGTCATGTTACATATTTTTGTAATGCAAAAAGATTACTAAAAATAGGGATTTTTGATAGTAGTTCAAACGAGAAATCAGTTTAATTGTTTACTAATTATGATAATTACTAGCCGGACTTCTTTGTTTATGAACTAATATTGATGATTTTTTTTTGGTAGATAAGGGATACCTCAAGGTTTATCCCATGTTAATTTCATTGGCAGTGTACTTTCGACTTCGAAGATACACAAGGGAACTCTTCAAAATCATTCAACTTGGTTTTCTTTTTTGGCAAAAATTGGCTTGTAAATTGTTTTGTTGTATTTAATCTAAGATGATATGAAATGCCTTTTCCTCTCTGTCTTGTTTTGTTAATTCAAATGCGAATACGATGCAGGTTTTTTTTCTTCTGCTGGAAACAAAGAGTGTTTGTAATCTGCCAGTCAAGCTTACATCAACACGGATGTTCTATTAGTATTGTGCAAATGATATTAAAATAGAAATCTGTTTTCAAACCAAGTTTACATTTAGGATAAGTTTCGGACAGTTATTGAATCAAGGTTTCTTTTCTTATATAAACAAAATTAGTTGATGAATGATTTTCTATAGAAATTTCTTTGAAGTGCGAAGTGTTTATTTATTTTTTATTTATGTAGATAAGCTGCTACCCGCGACTTCGTCTGCGTAGAATAATTATTTTTAGTAGCCTATTTTTTTCTTTAAAGTTTCATCTAGTTTCGTGATAATTATTTTTTAGATGAGCACCGCATATTAAAAATTAAAAAAAAAATTGATCAAAGTCACACGTAAGATCAAACGCCAAACCTTTATCATTTTATTTATATAGAATATATACATCGACCGATCCCGGAATGCGACAAACCAAAAGAAAATCAGTTATGGGTTTATCACTATGTGTACGGTATTTTAATTATATCTGTCTTCAAAAATCTTTGAAATCATTCTTTACTGCACCACCTTGCATACAAACTTTCATTTCCTATTTCACCCCTTAAAGTTCTACTTTCGTGTCAAATGGAAGCCTGAGTCTTATCCCAAGGTCTAATCTATCTCTATACCAAAATTCATCAAAAATGGTTCAGTGGTTTAGGTGTGCAAACGTAAGAGATGAACAGATAGTCAGCAGACATACAGAGTAACTTTCGCATTTATAATATTAGTATGGATTATAACATATCGTATTAGAATAACTGGGTAATAATAAACCTTAAATTATAAATAAGTATTTTTATTCTCTCTTCAAAACACGCATATTCTGACATACAAACAAGAACACACACCCACACACACACACATCCAATCAACAAACACACGCACAAACGCACCAAATTTTATGGAACGCAGACCCTATAGCTCCTACATTGCCTGAAAGTGGTCGCTATTGACAGGGACACAGTCTTGACTAATTTAGTTAATATCGTAAATTTTTAATTATTGTTGTAACATAATTTATGGTTCCAATAAAATATTATTATAAATAATTATTCATTGACTTGGAAGCTATGTGATATGAAACTCATTATAAAATAAGAGTTGTAAATTATGCTGATATTTGAAGTGATTCCTGCTTGTTGAACATATTTTATTATATTTCATAAAAATTGTATCACTATAATAAACTGAAATATTTGATGTCTATTAAAATAGCAGGAGACAGTTGGCAGAATTTAATTTGAATATTTTTAGTTAATTTGTTCTTAATTACTTACCCAAATTTCCATTTTGTTGCTCTAGCCGATCGCCAAAAATCACGATTACTGCTAGCGTCATTATAGAGGCAGCATGAATACTCTCGCAATTTTGAAATTAATAAATATCTTATCGGCTATTATATAGTAGTTTTTTGATTAATGAAAGCATTAAAAAAAACTAATAATAATAAAAACTTTTGAGTTTTAAGTATTTGTAAATTTCAAAATTCATGATATCATGAACGGCGGATATTGTTGATAATAAATTGAATAAAATTAAGTTGTCTTATTAATAAAATTATATATTTTGTGTCATACTTCATTAATATCATTTATATAATAATTTTCATGCTGATTTTTATAAAGCTGATCTAGCTAATGGCGATTTTCGGCGATCGGCAACAAAATCTTTATTTTTCGTAAGTAATTTGCAACAAATTAACTAAAAATTTTCATGTTTTTTTTTAATTTAATTCTGCCAATTTTCCCCTGCTACCTTGATAGACCTAAATATTAGCAATGACATAATATATAAAAGAAAAGAAAACAATTATACGATTTCCAAAGAGAAATTATGATAAATTTCGCATAAACAATTGAAACGTCACATGAAGTAGGGAACTATGTTAGTGATTTTAATTTTTTGAAAGACTTTTGAGTTATCAAATCTTTATTTATATGACTATTATGATTTATAGCATAATTATGTTGAGATAAGTAAGACACAGTAAAATATTTACATGACAATAATGTATAGTTTCCTCCCTATCTTTAAGCCGAAATTTATCTCTTAGCTATAAAATTTTTAATATTTTTGAATTATGCAACTACTGGTGTACGTCAATATTTTCTCCATTATTAAATCTCATTAATCTTTTCTATTTAGCTGCGAAATATTTGGCAAGCGATTTGATACTATCCAGAATTTCCGTCGGTTATGGCATTCGGACGTAGATTGAAAAAAAAACTGCAGCGACTCGATTACTTTAGAATGACGTGATATACTGTCATTACTCGAACTAAGTTTAGATTGATTTTTAAGCTACACATTTTAAAGCAATAAGGGAAAATGATTTTCAATTCGCATCTTTTAACGTTTTTAATACCGTGCTTTAATAATATTCTTTTTCTTTAAATGAGTTAATTTTTAAGTTTCCTTTCAAAATAGATACTTGGAGATCGTTTTTTTAATCTTGCCTTATATTAAATCTACCTTCATCTCTTCTAAATAAAGCTTTCATAAATCAGTACTGTTTGGGCTGCCTTTGACAAGTTTTAAATTATATATTCCTGTAAAGCTCTGTTCAGCAGCAAATGATTTTTAATAAAACAACTTCTATGTGTTTGGTGAGCATGAAAATGTAATAATATGAAATGTAGTTTTACAGCTTTTATTTAATTCATATATTTTATTATTTTAAACTTCAAAATATTTCGTATTTGGAGACAAATTGTAGCTTATTTATTTAATTTTAACAAAACTCAAACTCAAATTCGGATATACTTTGTTATTAATAGACGAAATTTTGCATACGATTTAATTTACTCCTAAGACAAAAATGGAACAGGACGTTTAAAATCAGTGAGTTTTTGGTGAAATGTGCTTTGTTCAATCAACAATAACTTTGAATAACAGCTTTAAATGCTAACTCACTCGTCTATAGTAACCGGTATAATCGTTAATTCATGGTTAACTATTATAAAATTAAAATTGAACAACTGAAGATGCACTGCGGCCACTAAATAAACTCTATAATTTCAAAGTTGTTGAATATGATACGGTATTGACTGTAGAAATTTCATCTCCAAACCTATTTCTATTGCTGCTGTTTCCCGTACTAAAGAGTTTAGTCTGTTAACAACAGGCACCGGCACTGAGCCGTTCTAACTTAGTACTTGATAATAGTACGCTATCTATGATTGTTCGTGGTTAAACTACAACCTTGTTTGCGATAGTTATTATAATGCTCAAATTGCAGAGATCGATCGTGAGGTAAATAGAATTTCCACTTTATACTTTTGTTCATAAAAAGTAGATATAAACTCGTTTCTAACAACCACAGGTTTAGTTAAATCAATAAGACAACCCGTGTCATTAATCACAAAGATTATTATGACAGAGTGAACGGATATCCGTGTCAAAGCATATTTTTCTTTAGGAATTGAAATATTAAACTTTCATAGGTTACGTAATAAGCAATGTTCGTGGAGATTTATTGTCGTTTATATGAAACCGGGTAAAGTTAAACATTCCTCTTGAGTATTATAAAATATCTTGTTAAAACACAGCGTAAGAATTTGTTGAGAATAAAATTGGAGAACATAAAGTGGCTGTTAAGGGACTTAACAGTTTAGTATCTACTTGGAGTTTTTATGTTGGTATGTCCTAGGCGTCGAACTCTTCATAATTTGTCACAAAAATTGATAGACTTGGATCAGATAGTTTGTTTTTGTTAAACAGTACGTAGTACGCCCTATTAACGAACATAAAAGGAAAAATCACACAAATGATAGACCACTAATAAGAATAACAGATTGTATGACGATAGCCACACATATGGAGAAAGTCTGTCTTTGTCACTAGCTTCAGTGAGCCATAAGTCGAAGTCCACTAGGGTATACTTACACTTGAATTAATAGTCGCCGGGTGAACAGTCCCCTAAAATCCACCATAATAAACAATTACTGAAGATTCCCCTAAGTGAATGTATTTTCACACTATATTGTGTGTTAAAAAGCATGTTATCTACAAAAATTCTCTATTGCACTTTGCTGTTACATTGCAAGATTACATTACAAAATTTGTGCATGATTTCAAACTTTCATGCGAATTTTGTAAACAGAGTTTTTAACAAAAAGAGGCATAATATGTGTAGAAAGGGTTTACTTCGTAAATCTGCATCGACGACGAAATTCCATATCGCTGTAGAATTCCATAGGGTTAAGTCAATGGTATTATAAATTTTACTTGGGTTAAGGTGATTTTGAAAATAATATTTGGACACTGATGTAACTCGCATTTCGCGCATGACTTCATCGCTCTC
Organism: Saturnia japonica; assembly: GCA_033032175.1. Classification (NCBI taxonomy): domain Eukaryota; kingdom Metazoa; phylum Arthropoda; class Insecta; order Lepidoptera; family Saturniidae; genus Saturnia; species Saturnia japonica. The sequence continues at coordinate 20,548,909 of CM065305.1, read as the reverse complement.
TAGATTAATTTTGAGACTTAATTCACTTTTTATTTTAAAACATATAAACAATCACCCAAATATAAAAATAAGATGCAAATTCCGAGCAAGGGGACTGAAAGGTTGACAAAATACGATCAGTCAGCATCCAGCCCCTAACATCTGTGAAATTAGAGATTACTTTTGTTTATGATATGCATAAAGATTAATGCGCCGCATACAGCCTGAATCGTCCCTTAAAGGAGCCCTTATATTGACTATGAATTCCAGTGTTAGTTATCTGGAAGTTTTATTCTGTAGGCATTAAAGTGACAAATAATGTGAATGAGAATTTATATGTCTATTAAGAATATTATTCTTGAATTATATTGTGCGTGCTAGCAAATGTGCTTTTGTTATTTAGTCTAGGCATTGCAAATGATAACAATTCACGATTTTAAGTCTTTTTTGTATTCACCTTTTTGCGGTTGTGTTTCTTTCTTACATCATGAACAAACTTATTTCCTGAATTACAATGACTTTTCGAAATTTGGTATTGACATACACATGGAATGGAGTCATAGGATATACAAAATATACCTACTGAAAGAGTTTACGGAAACTTCGCAAATGAAATGATAATAGGATACACAATTTCACACGAATGTAGTAACGTGGATTGAGTCGATCTGTACGAAAGTGTTAGTCGGTTAACTTACACGTCCGTTTTAGTACAAATTACGAGCTCGTAAAGTGAGACTCTGCGGTCAACCGCAAAATAAGTAATGGGAACCGAAAACTATTCTGGCGCAGGGTCGATGAGTAAATTAAAAAGAATTTATATTGCGATACACTTAGGTCTGTGATAACCTTGAGAAAGAATACGACTATTTGAAATTTCTTTGGGCGCAGTGAGAGTAAAATTCCAAGTTCGAATTTTAGTGCAACCTTTTTCAACGAAACGTTTCGTTTCTGATGCAAAAAGGACTGAAATAGGTACTTGGTCAGAGAAAGAAAAAGAACTATGCTAGAAGGCCAGAGAGATAGATAAGCGTGATAGTATAATACAAGATAATAGGACATTTAGTGATTTGTATTTAAATAGATATACGTTTAATAAATAATAAAGCCAATATGAGGAAATCCAGGTATTGGAAACTTATCATTACAAAGCTCAAGAGATTGTATGTATAAAGAACCCAATCCTTGGAACTACCAGATAGATTTGAAAAATTAAATATCCTATTAATTGAGAGGGTAATATACTGTATAACTTTACGCTACAACTCTAAGGAGCGGTGTAGTAGTAAAGAGTTTTTCAATAAGACCTTTGTTTGGTAATTATAAATAAAAAATGATATCTGAAGATGTCCACCACGACTACGCTTACAGATGTCGATTCTTTCATTAAAATTTTTAACCACTTTATCGCAAAGTGACTGATTTATTTCGTTAATCACGTCACTGATTTTGAGTTTTAAGACTGTAATCGATTCGATTGGCTCCGTAGATATAGAACCTATCTTTATCATAGTTCCATAAAAAAAAACCATTTTGTGAAATCACATGATCTGGTCGACCACCTAACAGCTGAATTCCGTGAAATTATGCTATCGGAAAATTTAGTTTTATCATTGTTTTGGTGGCTGTGTAACTTATGGCACCATGTTCTTGAAACCACATATCAGTGATATCCATATCATTAATAATATACAAAAATGGAGTTATATTATTACGAAAAGTCTTGCGGGGTGGGACGCGCTCTAGGTATTTATTGTCGGTTTTTGCGCAATTTCATAGGAGTTTCGTTTTTATCCCCGGCTATTCAACTACTAGTACTTGTCTACTATTCTTATCGCAATAACAATGAACGTCGAGCAATTTGACAAGGTGTAGGCAATTACAAGAAGAGAGAACAGCAACACTGATGCGTTAGTTGCGGAGAGGTGTTGGTTTGGTTGCATAAATTTAATTCGGTAAAACTCTGGAGCAGTCAGTAATAATAAACTTTTTTTCAGAATTTATTCATATTATGTTGTTAGTAATGTCATAACCATGTTTTAAATAGGTGTGTTCAGGGAGCTCCACTTGAAAGCCAGTCTTCCACTAGACATAGCGTGCTACCATCTTGGGTCACATCGTCACTTAAGATCAAATGAGATTATGGACACACAGCTAAACCTATAACAATACAAGACAAATTTTAACAGAAACGAAAACCGACTTCTATTATTTTAAGAGTATTTTAAGAATTTGAAGGTCCAATGCCAATGAAAGTAAAATGGGACAACCCCTGAGGTATTTATTCCCTAGCCAACAAAAAAAAAAATCATCCAAATGGATCATAAGCAAAGAAGGTATGGCTGAACATCACTTAAAGAATAAAGGGTTGTCTTATGCTATATTAGGACTACTCTGTAGTCGCCTTGTCATGTCTTCCAACAACAATTTTTTTCACAGTTGTGGATCATTAACAAACTGATATTAATTACAAAAACATATTTTCTTCCACCTTTCACACATTTTGAAAATGGTTAAAAATGTATGTAAGTGTGTCATAAGCTAAATCAAAGTACACATCCCAATCAGATTACTATATTGTTTTTTTTTGTCCACAAAAACTGAAATGTTAATATTACAACATTATGATCCAAGCCCGACAGATATGTAAAATATAATGGAAATGAGATGAAATTCACCAAACGCCTGTAAGAGATAATTCTGACGAGATTACAGACGAACGTTGAATGCATAAGCAGAGGCCGTGAGCCGGTCGACAAAGGCGCCATAGTCTTTGGCTGCAATATGCAATAATGTTTATGTATTAACATATAATTATATGTGGCAACAATATTCTAACCTAGTGTTTAAATGGCTCCATACTGTCTACATGAAACATTTCTATTAAATCAATATGTGTTTCAAGATTGAAATTCAATTGTTGTGTCGTCTATTGATCAAGTAATTTATGAGTGAACACAGTCAGCAAGCCATTTGAATAATAAATACAATTTTTCTTAAAATGACGCGGTTTAATTAATACTAGCGATCGCTCTAAGGACAAAATTAGACCAGCGACTTTTTGATCATAGACCATTTTCTGTTTGACATTTACAGTATTCATAAACAATGAGTATTAGCTACATCACTTGCCATCACTTTTCGTTGAGTGACAATGTCAATATTTAGGGGGGTTTAAGTTCAATGGCACTGGTCGGGTTAGGATTCGCAGTATTCATTAATTTAATTTATGCTTTCATATATATTAGTAACAAATATTATAGATAAATTTTAGCTTTCTGCATTCCTTCTTTATATAAACTTTTACCATGCCAAATCTCACAGTCTTCCGTGCACGCAATACGCTTAAAAAGGTACCGAAAGCTTTTGCTTTACGTATTAATATATGGATTTGACGAAGTCAATTTTACAAATTCTAAAGTGTTGTAAGGAAGTACAATATTATTCGAACACTTTAATATCTGGCAAAGATTTTTTTGTTTATGAAATAACTCAAAAATATTGGCCGCGAGGTTTTCTTAGGCGTAAATAAATAACTTCTTTTGCAAGAAGATTAATTTTATAAAGGGTTTTCTTGACGGTGTAAATGGTTAAGAAGGGATGGTAAATAGTAGTTCAATAATCTCGTACAGATGTCGCTAAAAGTTAGTATTTGCAAAAAAGCTGGTACCCTCAAGCAGCCAGCACCAGGGGGTTTAGATCTTATCTTCCGCTCCGGAGGACCTTTTTTTTAGATCTCTTCGATGAGCAAAACAGGCCTTACTGATTTTGAAAGTAAGTACCAGCATAGATTCTACCTGATAAATGGTATAATACAGCCTTGAAACCTGATATATCAATCAGGCAACTGATAAAGTCTATCACTCGCTGGCGTTTTTTGATAACGCGTCGATTGAACGAGGTTCGAATCCTAGCTTTCGGTGAAGGAAAACATTATGATGAAACCATAGCATGGTGCTAGAGCATTTTTTATACCCGTCTGGTAAGCTACCACCCTCAAGATGAACGTCTGAAGCCAAGAACCAATAGGTGTGTTCCGACAGCTGCACTTGAGATATAGTCTCTCTCTAGGCTTAGCGCGCTAGCCATGGTTGTATTGTTTTATATCCAAAATGTGGCTATAATCTTATATAACATCGTCTCTTGACATTAGGAGAGATTGTATTCAAACACTCTTAAAAAACTTCGATAAAATATAAGTCATTGATTATAACACATAAAGGATTTATTAAGAAATACGAAACTTTGTTTCCTCTCAGAAACAGATGCGTGTGAGAAGGCTTCATTTTTAGGGTAAACTTGTAGCCTTTTTTTTGTGTTGAGCAAAGTTCGGAACACGGTCCCGATTTTTAAGTTATACGTTTTTAGAAGATAAATTACTAGTTATTGTTTTGTTAACCTCGAAACAGCATTGAAAGCCGCCACTTTTTAATATTATATTTAATAAAAAAAATTAATTAATCAGAACATTATCCTATATTGATTCAAATCGACTAGTAATTAAATCATACTAATAGATTAAAGTAAATTATTAAGTGCTACATGAGACTGTATCCAATTTAATCCGAGCTCAAGATTGGACAGAATAGTTTGAGAGGATTGTGGCTGTAAGTACGTCAAGATGGACTGTTGAAATCCACACTGTATTGGAGAGATTTATGTACTACTGGCAAATTCTAACGCTGCACACTATCCGTATTTTTTAAATAGAAAACATTTGAACTGAAAATGAATGTGTTTATTTATTGGTTAATGAATTATATACCATAAGAAAAATTACATTTTTTTCACATGTTAAATTATTTATTTTCAACATCATTAGATATTCGTAGCAAAAAGTTCATGCAGGTACATACTTATCAGTTTAGAAATAACAAACGAGTTCCCTATATCGTGCTCACATATAATATATTACAATGTCGTTTAAATGAGTAATAATATGATGTATTTTAAAACAATCTATGAACACATATATTTGTAACTACATATATAAATACTTAAGAATGTGTTATATTTAAAGAAAAAATATAGTCAAAAAACAAGTTTTAATTTTAAACTTTTCTGTCTCATAAGTAAGAACAACCATATGGGTTATGTATTCTGTAACAAAGTTACCGGAATATTCACAAAACTAACGTTGACAAGTAAGATTGGGTCCGACCCGCATAATCGCGGGATTAGAGTTGGGAGCAGACGCGCCGCAAATCTACCATATCGCAAAGGTCAAAGCTTGGGTATACCGCATTGTGAGTTACGTGCTATCTTATTTGTTGATTTTACAATAGGAACCTATGAATATAATAGAACAATATTTATCCATCTATCAAGACAGCGCGTGCGCGCGTGTTATATTACCATACTGGCCATTTCATAATTTTTCAAATTTTTGTTAGTAGTAAAAATGTTCCTTTTTCCTAAACGAATAATGACCAAAGACCGAAGAAGGTTATTGTGACTACGTTATAACTTTGAGAATATAAATAACCATTTCTCCGTTAATAGAACATAACATAATCTTAACACAAGATCATTATTATTAGTCAAATTAAAACCATTGCAATTCTCGATAAAACAAATATTTAGTTTACGCATTAACATCTGAAAAATTTATTTTTATTTCATTTTTATCTTTCAGTTCATTAATTTATCATATTATCTGTAATCCGTATAAATAATTTTATGTTAACTAATGTAAGTACCTACTACTTATGTTTTACTTTAAATTACTATTTTTCTTACTTGGTTATTCCCTTCACCAAGTTTATCCATAATAGCCTAGTTTCACGCTTATCAGAACTTATACGACCCTACAGCCATTTTTCGTTTACCCTCGTGAAAGGCAGATCAAAGATCTCGTGTCAGTCTTCTTATTACCCATATCTTCGTCGATGTGTTTGGATTATTTTTCTTGTATTGTATCTTATAATATAAAAATCTTTACGTCTATTAGTGAATCTATAACTTCTTAACGACTTGGCCAATTGAGCTCATATTTACACAATATTATATTTGTTTTATAAGGAATATTTGAAAGTTTATAGATATGTTAGGATCCGATAGTTGGTGTTGTGGTCGTGCAATTAACTACCGGAAAGGACAGAACAAAGTTTGCCAATTCAGGTAGTTATCTATATTTTATAATAATTACCAAATATAGAAACTATTCAAAATAACGTGAGAATGTTATTATGGTAATAATAATAACTGTAACACGTTTGTCGCCGATCTAACATCGCTCAATTAAAACACCTATTTACCAAAACATATCGAAAAAAAATTAATAGACTTTTAATAACAAAAATGTCCTTTTAGTTGTCGAATTTGTATTTGGTTTTATTTACCGTATATTACAAAGGGAACGTCACTAAATTACAAAATACTGATAACTAGTTTGTAGTTCACAAATTCCACCTTTTGTAATCGAAATACACACATGTATACAGTTATATGTGAATATTAGATATTTATAAATGTTTCATCATTTTAAACAAATAATTCAAATTATACAAACATTTTTAATAATAAAATAAATAACATATACTTATATAAATATTTTTTGACACAATTTCACACACAGCCATTCATTTACAAACTAAGAAAAGCTTGTATAATATGGTAACTAAACAGCTGATATACATACATATATAGATATTTAACACCCATTCACACATAACTGACATTTATGCTCATCACACTAAATCAGTCATGGGCGGGGATCGAACCCGCGACTTCTTGGCTTAATAGTAGCGTTTACTACCACTGCGCCACGAGACCTGTAATAATTGTTCGTGTTTCAAATGAATAAAAAAACTTTAAGCGACACTCATTTAATGTAAAAAATGGATTTCATTCGGATCACCGCTTTATTTATACAACCTTTAACAGGTCGATGATTCAAATAACAGGGCGCTCATAAATCGAATAGACACAATGGCGAACTAGATAGAGTATTATTTCCAAATAGGTGCGTTCGTGTCATTATATTACTGATAGAGAAAGAACTAGCAAACGTTGGAAACTATAATTTTAGCTGAACGAGATAAATAGGGTTTTCAACTGTGTTGATAGTAGGAACTTTTTGTGTCTAGGGTTCTGAATGAAACGTTATGCGAAAATTGTATACTGGTTGCTTATGTAATTAATGAGTAAATTATATGAATGGTGGAATAAACAGCCGTCATGTTAGTCATAATTAAATAGTTTGATAACAGACGATGCTTTCTATATATGTTTTCATTAGGATTTTGGCCTAATGAAAAACGTTTTTTTTTTTATCAATTTTTAACGTAATATTTATTTTTCTATCGTTCGTTTATAGTGGGGAATTAAATTTTTTAAATTATGTTTAAATCATTAAATTTGATGGGGGAATAAGGGAGGTATGTCATTTCTACTGTTAATAATTTCATAATTTTTCTACTGTTTCTGGAAGGTCGATGCATTCATACATTTAAGGCAAAAAAAATTCGGTCTCGTATTTTTCAACACCGATTATTTCAACTGAATAGGCCGTAAATCTGAGTTCCAATGTTGGCTATCTCAGATTCAGACGATCGCCCGTTACTCGATAAAGATAATAAGGCGTGTAAACGGGCGTGAAGGCCGCAAATGTCTGAGTTAACACGTTTAGGCTCTCTTTATGATCAGTACTATTATTAAAAAACTAGTTTCTTCTAGCGATGTTAACAACCGTAACTAATGTTCAGATAAGCTTATCGAATAACATCTTAGACAGACTGTATCAGCTTCGCTTTGAAGCATCGTTTCTCAGCATGGAGGCCGCGAATCCTCAGCCCTCAGGATGTCTTTTTCAGAAATATCTTTAAAAAAAAAACTCGTTAACGAAACATACTTTGTGAAATAGCTTGTAGAAAATTACTAGCGATCGCCCTAAGGTCAAAATTCTACCAGCGACTTTTTGATCATAGACTATTTTCTGTTTGACGTTTACAGTATTCATAAACAATGAGAATTATCTACATCACTTGCTGTCACTTTTCGTTGAGTGACAATGTTAATATTTTGGGGGGTCTAGGTTCAATGGAACTGGTCTATTTAGGATTCGCAGTATTAATTTATTTTATTTAATATATTAGTAACAAATATTATACATAAATTTTAACCATCTGCACTTCTTCTCTATATAAACTTTAACCATACCAAATCTCACAGTCTTCCGTGCACGCAATACGCTTAAAAAGGGGTATAAAATTTTGCTTCACGTAATACAATGTTTATTATATTTATTATTTACAGGTTTTAGCATTTGGCCATACTCTCTCCTTGGTCTAGCGGGGTTACTGACATTCAAGCGCTGCTGCTGAAACATGCCTATTTGTGCTTGGCGACAGCTTTTCAACTTGAGGATGGTAGCTAGTCAAGCGCGGGCATTAGAAAACCCTCTACCACTATTCTGATTTAGTGAAAGCTCACGCATATTGTAAGGAACGTTGGTTAATCGACGCTCTGTTTAGACGCCTAGAATTAATGTTTTAAGTAATTAAAGTAGTACTAAATTTAATATATCTTTGATATAATATCATTATATCATTTCATGTTTGATTATTATTATTCGGTGTTAGACTGTTGAAATTAACATGATACAAACTACTACAGTAGCTATGCTAGCAGACGTTGTTCTGCATTTCCCGTTAGATAATGGCTCGACCACAGCGTCACCTATTGGATCCTCCCATGTCTATAAACTATCGTCTCGAAAACACAATTATATCTTGTAAATATGAGCTCAACTGGCATAAATTAACAGGTATAAACAGGTATCAGGTAATATGTATTCATTTGAAAATAACATCCGGACAAAAAGTCTATTCTACTTATCATCATTAGATTAATACGTGAAACAAAAACTTTTTATCCCTTTTTAAGCGTATTTCGTGCGCGGAAGACTGTGAGATTTGGCATGGTTAAAGTTTATATGGAGAAGGAGTGCAGAAAGCTAAAATTTATCTATAATATCTGTTACTAATATATTAAATAAAATAAATTAATACTGCGAATCCTAACCCGACAAGTCCCATTGAACTCAGACCTCCTAAAATATTGACATTGTCACTCAATGAAAAGTGACAGCAAGTGATATTAATTCATTGCTTAGGTTCATACTGCAAATGTCAAACAGAAAATATTCTATGATTAAAAAGTCGCTGGTCGAATTTCGATCATTGGGCGACCGCTAGTTTTTATTAATTAAGGAGATCATTGAATTAGTATAGTATATTTCTTTTCTCTTTTTGCATTTATTAATACAACGAACATTTCCTTGAAGAAATACAACGTAGAAGTGTTTATATAAACGGCTTAACAGTAACTCCATTTATGCGGTATAGCTGATCTTACATTATACAATTCCGGTATATCCGCTTTGGCTTGTTTACGTATCACTTTTCTCGATCTTAGTCTACCTTGACTCCTCCCTGTACCATTCAATTCAAACTGCTTCATTTGCGTGTACATACAACGTACGTGTTATTTTTGTAAATGTATTTATGTCTCGAATTCCGAATTTTATTTTCGTATCGAGTAAATATGCGTTAAACGAAGTAAATATTTTGCGATAGTCTTACGTACAAATAAATACTGGGCTTCGTTTGTTCAGACGTGTCAAAAATAATATATTTTATTTATTGGTGTAAGCGATTTGTTACGTTGTTAATGAATAGGTATGTAAACATACTTCTCTTAGTTTGGTACTGTCGATTATTAACTTGTCTCCTAATTTTATTTTTAATTATATTCACATAACCTAATAAATGAGTAAAATAACTTAAATTTGCGGTGTACAAAATGTTATCAAAATCGATGAAGAATGAAAAAAAATATATTAGAAAAATTTATTTTTTACGATATCTAAAAGCTTTATTTTACAATTCTATAGCTTATCATTTGAGGAATGGTACAAGTTTCTTGTGTATAAAATTTTATTAAAATCGGTCAATCTATTTTTAACCGACTTCAACAAAAGACGGTCACTCAATTTGAAAGTATATTTTTTTAATGGGTTTTTAGCCATAACTTCTTTGTTTCTGAACCGATTTGGAATATTCTTTTTTTGTTGGATGGGTAGATACGTCAAGGCTGGTCATTGGCATTGGACCTTCAACTTCGAAGATACACAGGGGAACTTCAAAATCAATCAGAGCAATCCTCAAAATCATAAAAGTTGCTTCTTTTAAAAAAATAAATATCTTGTCTTCAAATCTATAAATAGACGGAAAACAATAATTTTAAAAAAGTGGAATGTACGGAATGACTGCATATTTATTAAGTAATACAGATATGATTAGTTGAATTAACATAATAATACATGTTATATTAAAAAAAAAAATCTATATCTTTACTATATACAACTCAGAAAAAGATCTGACAAGAGAAAAGTACTTCTATAGCCCCAGTTTGGATAGTAAAAAAATGACAAAATCAAACGAAATTTATATCTGTGAATTTTCCGGCACAATAAACTATCGCCGGAGAAATTCATAGGGATCTCGGAGATATTTGTAACATAGACAGGTTATTTTGGTAAAGGTCAAACAATCTGAAATATCTATACATTTCATTTTGTAAATTTACTGAGCCCTTCGTAGTGACAGAGATTCTTGAGTGACTGTATAGAAGCAAATTATGTTATGTTAAAGTTTTTCTCTTTGATCTATGAACAGATTTTGGAACCTATATTTTAATAGGCGTGTTTCTATGATAGTAATAATATCTGTTATTAATGAAATTCGTAAGTTATCGAAGTCTGAGCTTGAGCCATAGTATAGTTTAGGGCATTTTCTAATGCCCACCTGGCTAGCTACCACTCTCAAGTTGTAAATATGTCTTCAAGCACCTATAGGTGTGTTCCGGCAGCTGAACTTACTTCCTTCCATTAGGCTTAAAGTGTTACCATTTTGGAACATATAAAACTTGAGACCTATACCAAACCTATAATAAATAAGGGATGATTTTGTTTATACCTCCAAAAAATTTTGCATACAAAATATATAAAACTTGTACTCATTTAAATTGTATTATTATTATTTTTCTACGAAATGTTTACTTCTATGTAAATATTATTTTGTGAATAACATTTGGACATGTATAAAAAATTATGAATAGGAATATTGCGAAAGAATTCTGCACGCATAGGGATAAATTGTACATTAGTTTTTCTGTCTAACCTGTTGGAGATAAGGCTTGATAATAAATGAAGAGGTTTAGGAGTAGTAATAAAAATAATGTTCAGTATTCAATATACCTAATATAATATCTAGATTTCAGTTCAATAAACAGAATAAAGAAACAAATAAATTTATGTCTATATAAAATCTTTAATATATCTAAGTTAAAACGGTTCGACGGGTATATCAAAGGCGGGTCCAAACATCATTAGATGCACTAAACCCCGGTCTGTCCAAACTCAATGACCTTCTGATTAATTCCTGGACCATAAAATAGCGTCGTAAAATTAGTTATTGCGACCACAGTGTTGTCTCTTCGCTGGCTAAAGTAAATGCGAGCGACGAGTCCAAGGCGATGGGTCTATTCGAAACGTTTTTTTGCACGTAACATCGTTTGCTTAGAAGCCCGTAAACGTGTGTTTACTGAATTACTGGTAATAATTATTATGAACTAACTTATGTTCTTTATGTACAAACACGATATTAATATGATTATAATAATTTACATTTCTTAACTGACTTCAATAAAAGACGGATTCTTTTTTTTTTGGATAGGGGGGGATACTTACCCCATGGGTGTCCCCATTTTAATCTTGAGATATTGGCCAAATGTTAATATACCTACAATGAATAAAAAAATTACATGAACTAGCGGTCGCCCAATGATCGAAATTCGACCAGCGACTTTTTAATCATAGACTATTTTCTGTTTGACGTTTGCAGTAAGAACTTAAACAATTAATATTATACAACATGCTGTCACTTTTCATTGAGTGACAATGTCAATATTTTGGGGGTCTAAGTTCAACGGCACTGGTCGAGTTAGGATTTGGAGTATTAATTTATTTTATTTAATATATTAGTAACAGATATTATAGATAAATTTTAGCTTTCTACACTCCTTCTCCACATAAACTTTAACTATGCCAAATCTCACAGTTTTCCGAGCACGCAATAAGCTTAAAAGGGGATAGAAAGTTGTTGCTTCACGTATTAATATAATGATATACGCAATTCACAAAATTTAATCATTATACACGTCTAATAAACCTGGAACAGACCGTGGTAAGGATAACATAATTATAAAAATAATTAAGTTTTTAAAATATTTTACGTAATTCAATTACGTCCAACCTCACTCAGCCTTGTCCCATCCCAACAAAATGCCGCGCTGTTAAAAACTTCACCCGCTTGGCAAAGATTTTTGTTTTGTAATTTGAAATATGAGACCTGCCAGAATATTGCATGAACTTCGAAAATTATCAATAGCGTCTAACAAATGCGTTATATCAAATCTAAAATCTTTAAATGTGCTACTCCATATATTTCTCTATGCCTGATCGCAATTACATTTAAGATTTATTATAATTACTCACTCAGTCTCTGTTATTAGCGCAGTTAGTTTAACTAATACCAGTTTGATTTTAAAATTGCTAATGAACAATTTTCTCGACGTGCACGTAATGAAAATGTAATTTATTATTTTATATTAAACATAATTTATTTCACTGCGATGCAACTTTTTAACCTATTCCAAAAAAAGGAGGTTACTCAATTCGAATGTATATTTTTTTATGGCTGAACAGCCATAATTTCTTTGTTTATGAATCGATTTTGATGATTGTTTTTTTGTTGGATAGGGAATATCTTAACGGTGGTTTCATTTTAATTTCATTGACATTAGACCTAGGAAATTCTTCAAAATCATTCAAGTTGGTTTTCTTTTTGGTTAATGTTTGTTAAAGTGAAGTAAATTTAAAAAATGTTTATAATGATAAATTTACTATGTAAAGTATTTCTTGGATAAAAAAAATTAAAATGCTTTGCGATCTCAATCAAATTAATACGCTCTCCGACCGAATTTAATTTCGTTAGTAGCATTGCCGAAGTCCTTTGTATCTTTGTTGGTTTTATCAGACTTCATTCAACCATATAATTTGGCAGGGTCGACAAAAGTAATAGAGGTACCAATGGAATGAAGCCAACGCGTGGATATTTTTCGTACAACCTCAAACAAGTTAAATGGGTCAAATATTAGGTAGTTTTCAGAATATGTAATATTCTTTTAAATGTGCCATGTTGTAAATGTTTTTAAATCTTTAAGTTTAAAAAACTCCGGTTTCTCCCCCCCCTCTTTGTTCAGAACGTCTCATAGCAATGCATGATAGCCTTGCAACTCCAGAGATTACATCAGGAATGTCATTTCTACTACATCGCTAGGTCGGAGAAGCGCAGTACCGATCGTTGTGGCTATCTTTGTGAGAGGCAGATATTCAGCAATGGATGTTCTTTGGCTGAATGGATGGATGTATGGTTTTTATTTATTCAATAAAAAAACCCTCCGATTCATCCAAATTCTTTGCTTTGAATACATCAAGCATGAAATATAACGTATAAAAATCCTTAGTAAAAATTATTATACCTATATCAAACATATAAGAAATTCCAAGAGTAATGAAACAAAGCTTATGTTAAAACAGCTCCAGAAAGTAAAAAGTAAGATCGTTATTTTCAACTCTCATCTAAAATACTTTTATGAATTAAACATAAATCTAAAAAAATTGGCACCCTCTGTGTATCTATTTAAGTTTTGTGGCGAGGAACAGTTGTTTTTATTTGTTAAACATTGTGTTGAATTTAAGTGTATTCCATTATTTTGAAGAAACATTTTTATATGTTATTCGTACTTGACGCGTGATGTGTATACTTAATACGAAATTCTGAACTGAACCCAAGTTTTAAGTAATCATAGTACGGCTTTAAGGCTTTTGGTATTTCATGATCAGACTATCTGCTACTAGGTACTTGAAAATATGTTCTTAGCATCTATTGGAATGAATTATGTTATTAGGTGCATTTGAAAGTAGGTCGATTTTTGGCTTTGATAAGGTTTATCAAATATTCGGTCAATCATTATTGTAAATTTTTGGCAATAGTCTAAATAAATTAATACCGTAATTTCTTGTAAATGGAACTCGAAAGCTAATTATATTTTTTAAGTATATTTCTATAATATAAAATTTGACGTCATGTACGTTTTATAGTTACTATATGAATTCTTATTTCAATATTAGCTGACGCCTGCTCGCTTCTCTGCGAGTATTTTTTTATACCATTATAAAATAGTCTATGTCCTATTGCACGACATATTCGACTTTTAGGTATTTTCATTACAATCTGTCAAGAAGCTTGAGAGCATTTGATGGATAAATATTGAAACAAACATACTTTCACATCGATACATAATATAAAACTGTCCAATGTTGTTCTTTACAAGTCATTACTTCTTATCCATTTACATGGTTTCTTTTTAATTCATAGCTATATTATCTGGCTAGACTATAGGATATATTTTGTTACATAAAATAAGGTACGAAATAAGTAATGACGATAATTGTGAATCAATTCGGAAAAAAGACGCTTCTGCTGCGCTTAATTGGCTTACGCTGATGAAACTCTAAGAGATATATGAAATTAATATAGCACACCATTATAGATCTTAAAAATATCTACAAAAAGTACGCAAAAGTATAAATATCTTTCTCCTAAGGATCACTCACAATAACTATATGCGCTCGACCTATGAAGGTCTGTAGTCCACGCGAGTGGAGCCGTGGGCACAATTATTTTATGATATATTTCAGATGACATATCCTAAGTTCAAACTTTATGAAGACTATATTAATGTCATTGTAATTATTTTTTTACATTGTAATACATTATTTTTTACCACATAAATGGAGTCATAAACAACGCAATAAGCCATGACTGTATCATATTTCAAAATGACGATAATTGTTTTCCTTTGAGAACACTTTTATGTTATTTGCCTGTTTTAATTGTTTCGGTGTATACACTGTGTAGAGTATTAAACAAATAACGTGACGGTAAACTTCTATGTTAGTGCTAACTGCTAATACAAATGGCAATTTGAAATGTATACATATGCTTAGCATTAACCGAACGATAGTAATTAACAAGCGAAACGGCTTAGCTTAGAGACGTGTACTTACCATTGTATATACCTGTACACACTAATTACGATATTGTTTACACCGACAAATTAGTTTCTATTTTATTTTAACTATCTATACTATAATATTCTAATGGTATAATATACTATTATAGTATTCATGGTAGTACCTCAGATTACAATATAGGTGTGGTAAGGAAATTGAAAAATTAAGCAAACTAGCGATCGTTCTAAGTTCGAAATTCGACCAGCGACTTTTAGATTTAGACTATTTTCTGTTTGACATTTACAGTATTCATAAACAATGCGTATTATCTACATTACTTGCTGTCACTTTTTGTTGAGTGACAATGTCAATATTTTGGGGGGTCTAAGTTCAATGACACTGGTCAGGTTAGGATTCGCAGTATTAATTTATTTTATTTAATATATTAGTAAGAGCTATTATAGATAATTTTAGCTTTCTACACTCTTTCTCCATATAAACTTTAACCATGCCAAATATCACAGTCTTCTGTGCACGCAATACGCTCTAAAAGGTACCGAAAGCTTTTGCTTCACGTATTAATATATAGATAGCATCAAAATATGAAAACTGAAATCAGTCGGTTATAAGCATACACAAGCGATTGTCATACTGATAAAAATAGGTGTAACAGGAATAGTAGCTAAAAAAAGCATTATTGGATTAACATAGATTTCGTGTGATTTTATAATTGATCCAATGTATTCACGGTCGTCGAGTGGTTTAGACCGGCGGAATGTCGATTCGATGTCCGCAGGTTCGAACTCGCGCATGTAGCAACGAATTTTTCAGAATTCGCTTTCATTTTTTAATTGAAATTGGTAACACTATTGGCTGACGCTGCTGAAGGTGAAGAAAAACATCGTGAGGAAACCTGAATGCTTGAGAAATTTTCTTGTAATACCATTGTATGAGGGAAAATTTTATATAGAACTGTTGGTTTCTAAATGTTTGAAATCGTCAATACGTCGTAAACTGGCGTCGCATGATGACCCGCACATTCTCTTGTGAAGAGGCCTATGCCCGGTGGTGGTACCCCTACGGGCCGATATTTTTTTATTTTTTTATTGTATACACATTTTTTAAGTTTTCCACGTGAGAACAAGAAAGCACGTGATCTTTGCCACTAAAAAAATTAAAAATCCGTTTCTTGAAATAATTTGGTAAGCTACATAGATTTTACGATATTTACAAGCAAATATAAATACTATGATAAAGTTGTGTTTGCTCGGAAATACTTAACAGCTTATTTTGGTATAACACAGCTTAAGAAATTATCGCTTAAGTGAAGGCTTTAGCTGCGTTCGCATTTCCACGGCTTAGCGAGGTTTTAGATGTTGAAACGATGTGAGCTTATGTTTGAAAATTTTTCTGCGTAAAAGCTTTATGATAAACTTTATTTACTGAACTGTAATTTTTAGATATAGCTATGTTATAAATTTTTTGAATTACTTTTATTTCTTTATTTGTTTTATTCATTTTACTTCTACTAAGTACTTTACTTTGGACGTAGCAAGTTTCGATCTAAATAGTGTTATTGACCAAGTAATCTAATCTTTACGGTCTGATCTTGTTTTAGGAACATGGTTCATGTTAGTAGTCACGGTAAAAGTGTTCAATAAATCTAAACGAATAAATCTGTAGTTCGGTCTGTATATGATTTTTCTCCAAATTTTGTAACAGACATACCTAGACAAAGGACACTGAACACGAAAATGACATTAAAAATATTTGCCTGTCCGTTTATGTCTGGATTGAACTCAAAACTGGCTTGACCTTGACCGGTTAGTCCTCAATTTACATGCTACAAGAATTTTCAATAATACTTTTAGAAATCGTAAAGTATTTTTTTAATTATCAACATCTTTTGATGAAATTTTGTTTTTTTTTTCCATAACACGATGGTGGCATACAAGCATACGGCCCGCCTGATGGTCAGCGGTCGCCGCAGCTTATGGACGTTTGCAACACCAGAAGCATCACATCCTGTTGCCGATACTTTAAAAACCTAGTCACTCCCTTTTTAAAGAATCCCATACTCAATTACATCCGGAACGTTAACGGAAGAAAAATCCTTTAAAACCGGACTGTCTGCGATCATTTAGGTTCCAAGGTCTGAAGATGAACTATCTGCCGATGGCGA
Source organism: Saturnia japonica (assembly GCA_033032175.1). Lineage (NCBI taxonomy): Eukaryota > Metazoa > Arthropoda > Insecta > Lepidoptera > Saturniidae > Saturnia > Saturnia japonica. Next base: position 20,531,606 of record CM065305.1, on the reverse strand, counting down.
CCGGTGCGATGATGGAAGATAACCGTTGGCATCAGTCGAACAATTCCTCAGAACAGAACCTATTACACAAGCTATAAAACACGCACAAGGAGACAAACTGGAACTTACAGGATCGATACACTTCAATTGATAACCTATAAGAATTATCAAATAAATTCCGAGAGGAAAGCAATTACTGCATAATAAATGCGTGAGTAGCCGTAGGGCAAAGATAGTTAAACTACGTAATACATCAATTAGTAAATAGTAATAACTTCAGTTTATCACATGTAAGTTCCCACGGCTTAACTGCCAAACGCAATCGTGTTTTCCTTTAACGATGTTTCAAGAGAAATGATCTTTTTGCGTAAAGTCAAGAAGTTTGAACGCGTTGAACAAGTTATTATTTCTTACGAAACTTGAGTACCTACTTTTACCCTTGGAAGAAAAAAAATTTATGTATTTTTTGTGTTCCAAATTATCTTTCCATACGAGATGTTTCCTTTGCCAATTTATATACGTGCTTAGCTAAGCTTGCTTATAAAATACTTAATGTCTACTTATTTTGAGTTCATTTTCATCTCCTCTCTTTTCTGATAAGTAAGAATATGTTATACAATTTTGATTTAGTTTACTTGAAAATAACTACAGTAATAATTAAAAGTTATGTATTAGGGATTTGAAGTTGGAAGATTTTCCTCTTTATTAATCAAAATTATAAGCCTGTACAAGATGACTGTTCAACATAGACCCTCATAAAAGGATCGCCATTTTATGCAATCCATCTTTCTAAATCCAGTCACTTCCAGCCGATAGAAAAAAAGTGTGCAGTTCACATGCAGTAGATGTGAACCTTCAGAAAACATAAAAATATTCACATAAACGATATACGTGAATAAAAACACCACGCTGGCTATGACGCCTTCTCCCGAGGCTTTGTAATACGCAGGCGCACATAACGTACAAAGAGGAGACCGAGATAATAGGAAACACTGTATAATGTATTCTATCTCATTCTCGTACAGGCTAAATCCTGTTGACTCTTTTTAGTGTCAATTTTTCGTTAGAAATCACGACGATGCTAAAAAGGTTTCACTTCAAGAACAAATTACCTAAAATCACAAAAAAAAAACTATTATTATATAGTAACTTAGTCAAATAAGCCTTATGTAAAGGCAATTACAAAATTTTAAAAGACATCCTAAACTTAATATGAAATTTTTAATTATCGACATTTTCGCGCAGTTTGTTATTGGTAAAGTTTTGCACTACGGGGCAATAAGCAATTTATTGGATTTTTTTTATCGAATACGCTTCACTATATATACTCTTATTTATAGTAGGTACAACGCTGGTAGCCCAGCTCAGAGGTAATGAGATGCAGTATGTCAATGTTCAAAGGTCGACAGATCCTAAAGCACGCCGTGTAAACGCAGCTCGTGGGTGCCTACGGCAATCAACAAACTTATTTATTTTGCCAATGTTAGTCATACACCTATATTCTCATCCACGTCTCTATCATTGTTTATTTCAACATAATTAAATTCAAAATACTACTTATATCTACGTAATTTTTTACGTTAAGTATGATGCAAAGAGGTTTGTTATCACTTTATGTTAAGAGGCCATATGCTCGAACAACTAAGCTCAAAAAGACCACAGTCTTGAAGCAAACGCTTTTTGTGCTAGTGCGTGTAGCCAACCTCACTCTTCGGATCAGAATACAGTATCACCAGCACGGCTGCTTTCCAGCAGAAATAAGTATGGCAGTGACGCTTTCGTAGTCAGTCATTACACCACTTCTTCCAGTATCATTATATTAGTACGTGAAGCAAAAACTTTGTACCCCTTTTTAAGCGTATTGCGTGCACGGAAGACTGTGAGATTTGCCATGGTTAAAGTTTATATGGCTAAGGAGTACAGAAAGCTAAAATTTATCTATAATATTTGTTAATAATATTTTTTTTATTTTTTTTAACTGACTACACTGTTAGCCTTAGGGGCCCTATCCAAGAACAGAGCCGCTGCGGCTTTTACAGCTTCACCGAACTTGGGAGCGAGCGCTTAGGACACTCAGCCGCGAAATTTTTGGACGACTCGCACGAGGGTGCCAGAGTGGCCGAACCTCCTGGGAGGAAGAAGGAAAACATGCGTATGTGTTTTTAGTGATCGGATTGTTACTAATATATTAAATTAAATAAATTAATACTGCGAATCCTAACTGACCAGTGCCATTGAACTTAGACCCCCCAAAATATTGACATTGTCACTCGATAAAGAGTGACAGCATGTGATATAATATTCATTGTTTAGGTTCATACTGCAAATGTCAAACAGAAAATAGTATATGATTAAGAGGTCGCTGGTTGAATTTCGATCATTGGGCGATCGCTAGTTACAATAATGATATGTTATTATTTTACAAAATTTAAGTCACATACCTTATTCTATAGTTTAAAATATGATTACACTATTTATGATACTCATAAAATAAGTTGGGTTGAATTATATCCATCTCGACATGAACAAAAACTTTCTTTCCCGGCCAGTGTGTTCGCTTCCTACAACATAAAGTCCTTGCTCGGCAATGTTGTTGGATAGCACTGTGTTTGTCATCACTTAGACTTTAGCTACGATAAAAATAAACTGAAAATACAAAAGGTGAGGTGGATACAACAATTACCAATGATGACAAACTAATTACCGTGGTAATATAACGAGATATGTATTAACAAATATACAAACGTCACACAAGCAAATGATTGTAGAAACATAGGCAATGTGTACGTCATCACTATAATTGCAGGAAATGAATATTTTGTGGTTATTTTAAGCGACACAAAGTAATTACTTAGCCCCATCCTCATAATGAACAACTGTAGCGTAATTGTGGGCAGAAGCGCGTTTGTTGAATATCAAGTAACGTTGAATACCCCCCTCACAAGGGTCAGGAAACGGCCATCGGCGAGTACAAAATAGCGGACATGAAAAGTCTAAAGTACAAAGGGTACATACCCACATGATGTATTTTTTTAGTATAACAAAAAAATTATGTTTTTAATGTCTTATTCAACAGTTTGTAATTTTTGTGGTCCATGTTTAATTTAACAAGCTGTGCCTGTGGTTTTACTTGTGTTAAATTTTTGCTTCGCTCCTTAGTAGAGTCATATTGTGAATTTTATTTGTTTGATAACGCTAATCACTGGAACTGCCAGTCAGCCATAGCCATATTATAAGCGTCAAACATACATAAACTTTAGATACAAACCCAACAATTGCAATTAACTATATAATCCTCTTACAATAATATTGTATTCAGCAAATTCAATGAACGCTGTAAACGCTATAAACTATTCACCGTTTGATCTGTTTGATCATTATCTGGTGCTCTGTTGAAGGGTGGAACAAAGGCCGAAGGCGGGCTCATTGTATAGAGACCGCAGAGACAGTATAATGATGCACCAGTTACAATACTCGCGTAGGTACGTATTCTACTTAGATCTCATTATTATGGCTAACGACAAACATTTTCTATCGTTCTTAATATTGTTATATTGTTACTGATTTGTTACCGCCAGTAAAAAAAAATCATATCTGATTTAAAAAATATTTTCGTACGTTGAAGAAAAAAAGTTTCTTTGATAACTGATTGTTGCAGAGATTATCGTATTTAACTCAATAATTTTTTGTATAAATATAGCTAGATGAAGAAATATATAGCACTTAATTCTGTATCTCTTTACTAGTCTCTTCTATTTCCACAGCTCATCAATCTCTCGCCAGATTTGCGACGTTTTCGTGTTGTCCTTAACTTACTATAATCTATTAACTGATCGCAGTGGGTTAAGTCGGTCATTCGTCGCTGATTTTATTTCTTTACCCCTTTTATTTAACATCCTTCTGACTTGTTCCCATGTCCGTAGTCTTCTCTAACTCTTAAAATTTTGAGAAAGCAAACGTGTCTCAAAAGGCTAATTCTGATGTTGGTTAGAAAAAAATTAACTCAGATTATAATATTAACCTTTAATTTTTTGCTATCGGTTGAAAGTTATTAATGTAGGACTTACAAGATTTTAGTAAAGGAAATTAATTTCATTTTTAATCAAAAATGTCCATTAAACACAGTTTTGTTTGTTCTGTCATCAAATAATAATTTATTTCCTATTCAAAATATCGAATATCGGAAAAGTAATTATAGAGGAATAAAACTGACGTAGGAACTGGTAAGTAAATTGTCAGCTGTTAGAATATCGAGTTTTGATTGAATTGAAAATTAAGCTTCAATGAAATATGTCGATCGTTGTAATTTCTTCGCGTAATCTCGCACGTGTTTGATGATGTATGAATTTAGTTTAAACAATATTGATTGTAACTAACGACGTAACGAACGTATCTAAGGTCTATTTTGATAGTGATAGATTACGTGCGAAGTTCGATTGTTCACGTTTAAGAGTAGGTATTGGTGGCACATAGTGACATAGAAAGGGTTGGGTCTAATTTGGGTCCGACTGAATTGCGATCACCATACACCAGCTTCAGCTGGTTTATATCAATCAAACCATGTTGTAAAGATCTGTATTGACTGGGTCGTGACCACTAGATAGTAATAAAAGTGTCACAGTATCTCTCTTTTTACCCGACTTAAAAAAAATATAGGTTACTTAATTCGAATGTATATTTTTTTATGAATGTTCAGCCATAACTTCTTTCTTTATGAACCGATTTGGATATTTTTTCTTTTGTTGGATGGGATTCTTCAAGAGTGATTGAATTTTAATTTTATTGGCATTGAGCCTTCTTCCACAAAGATGCACCTGGGAGCTCTACAAAATTATTGAAATTGGTTTTCTTTTTCGTTAAAAATTGTCTTCTAGTTTGTCGCATTTCAGGATCAGGAAATATATATTCAGCTGCCTAAAGGCAGGTTCTAGGCTGGCATGATAGCGAAGAATGTGCTGATATGCAGATTGCAGTGACAGTTACGACAGCCGATTGACTATTTCCCGACTGCGAAAAAGGAGGATTATGTTTTTCACGCTCTGTAGTCTAAACGGCTTCATGGATTTTTACCTGACTTCAAACAAGGAGGAGATTCCTAATCCGAATATGTATTTATTCTATGAATGTTCAGCCATAACTTCTTTGTTTATGAACCGATTTCGATGATTATTTTAATGTTGGAAAGGGAATACCTCAAAGATGGTTCCATTTTAATTTAATTGGCATTGGACCTTCGACTTCGAAGATACCCTAGGGAAATTCTCAAAATCAGTGAAGTTGTTTTTTTTTTGTAGCATACAAGGCTTTTACATTAGTCTTAATTGTGGGAGCTACATAATATTTAAAGTACTACATCTGGGAATCAAATGAAAAGCAAAAATAGAAAACAAAATAGTGTAATGTTTTTATCACAGCCGGGTTTTTGTGTCCTTTTTATATTTTAACTTAGTGACTGATTTTAGGTACTGTGCTTAAAATCAAGAATAGTGGTGTAATTTTACCTTGTTTCTAAAAAAATCTCAGGCATACAACAATCACGCTTATCTTAGCCCCATTACACTTTTTCAGCTCTTAGAACTGCCTGACATAGAACAATACAAGAAAATATCTCCTGAATAATATACAGTTTTGTATGAATATACTATGTTGGAATGATTTCATTAGTAGTCCTAAAACAACCTCACGTTGAAAGACGGTGCTAATGAACAAAAGGTATGAATGGTAATATATTATTTTACAAACTGTTTGAATTAGGCTAAAAAAGTACTCACCGGTTGGAAAATAAAAGCTTTTACAACTCAATTGAATGTAATGAATTTAAAAAAAATCTTTGTAATGTTGTTAAGATTTTTTTTTTGAAAACTGAAATATTTTAGTCATTTTGTAACTATCGGCATTTGCATAATTTCGTATTTATCATATTTACATAATATTGGATAAGGTGTTTTGTACAAACCTATTAATAAATAAACTTACCTGTGATATTCATCATAGCTAAATTTTATACGGGAGGTTTTAATATCAAATCCATTCAATTCAAATCAAAGAGCATTTCTAGTTTTGTTAATTTAACTTTTCTATTATTGTTTCAATTAGCAAACATCTGCAGTTTCCCTGATTTTAAGAGGTCTCTGCGGCCTTTAACTATTTATAGCCAACCTTACTAAGATCAAAGCCGTAACAGAGGTCCAATCATAATTGATGTTTTCGTTAACAAAAATTATGAAAATGATTTATATCTATTAATGCTAATGAAAATATCTAAAAGGTGCCATCTTTTTAAATAACATGACAGCTGTTAGATTGTTTTCATTATATAACGTGCGAGATGCAAGTCAGTTAATATACAGGGTCGATCAAAGGTAGTTAGTTAGGTTAGGTTAGGTCCAATTACTTTATGTAGAAATGAATTAGTTCATAACTTTTTACAGATATTTTACACATTATCTTTTCTTATATTTGGGTACCTACTTACATCGTGGAAATCTAAGAAAATTAAAAAAGCTTTTACATTTATAAATAGGTTAGGTAATATTTGAGTTAAATAGTAAAATTTCATAGTCTCCTTTAATTGTAAGATACAATGTTTATTCGAGAGATATTATCCTTATAATAGACCCTTTCGTTTAGTGCAATATCATAGTGCATGTTTGTTTTTTACATTTTTTAGTTGGTTCAATTAATAGGTAAGTTTTTTTTTAGAAAATCTGTGAATGTCGGTTATTATTACTTCAATAAAATAAAAGCATGTTTTCATTGGGTAAAATTTGATATCTTCAATATTTAATATACTTTTCCTCTGTTTCGTTTTTTCCATCTGTATATAATTAATTTGGTTCCATTTGCCACACAGGCAATTCGATAATAATCCTTTAGAACAATACAAATTACGTCCCATTGTTGGCTGACCATTTCGCAATGGGTTACATAATGGCTTATTGGTGTTTAAGTGATGGACGTTTGTGGGTCAGTTTGAAACTCGTGAGAAGGCAAACGTCTGACTGAAATTCAGAAAGGATGTTTATCAAAAATTTTGCGGGTTTTAGTTTACTTAAAACGTTTTATTTTTACAAGCTTTAACTTGCTTTGTTAGTATGGGTCAACTGAATTTTAAATAATTATCTCCCACCGTTAGAGCTGAAATTTTGCATAAACGCTTAGTTTGAATGACAATGCAAGGTTAACTATGTGACGCCATTCTAAATTAGATATGGCGAAAGCTCAAAGATGGCTAACCAATACTTTTTTATGCACTCCCATGTTATAGGTATCAAATGAAAGGGTTTACTGAGAAATATATACATAATTTAAATATTGCATGGAAGCTTGCATTTATAAAGGTATTTTTTTATTAATAATTTTATTCTTAATACATCTTCTTCTTCTTCTTAACCCTTTTCCACCTAAGTAAGGTCAGCATAACATGTTTTCTTCTTCCACTCTTTTCTGTCAATTAATATATAACTTTAATACACATACCAATCCTCACACAATTCCATAATTCAGCTACACCTTCTTCGGTACTATTCCTTCTTTACTCCTATATCCATTCACCTTCATACTTAACATTCTTCTAGTTATATGTCTTGAACCCACGATACATTATATGTATACCACCACCTATACCACGCTAATCTATTCTCTGTCACTAGTGCTATTTTTTTACTTCCTTCGGAATACTCATTCTTAACCTTATCTTACACTGGCTGTGGAAAGCCTGAGATCGGATCCGATAGCGAACCTTGGGAAAGGTCTATGTCCAGCAGTGAAGTCTAAATGCTAATAATAATGATGAATCCTATTCTTTCTAGCTACTTATGTACCTTTTATGTTCCTGTCATGTGATAGGATAATATTTAATACAAACAAATTTCCTAAGTACATTTCATAATAAAAGCCGAAGATTTTTTTTTGGAAATCTCGGTACATGGGTCGGCCCGTCTTGTAATACACCTCTATCCTACAAAAGATCCCAGTCAAATAAACTTGAATTTTTTTGTCTTGTTGTGACTATGGTTTCCAGAGCTCTTTGGAGAAGGGGGGTTGAACGTTGTCAAGCGTCCTTATGATACGGTAACCGTTTACCATCAGGCGAGTCGTATTCTTGTTTGCTAAATCCTAAACCAGTGCGACTCGAACTATCAGCCATTCGTACTGTACGTACAACAGTGCTAATAGTCACACAGCTAAGCCTATTCGACAACGATTTAAGTCAACAAAAACAGGCTTTGCATTAACCGTGTGTCCTATAGAATATGGTTAGCTCTTTTTAGTGTCGGTCGGTCGGACATCTTTCCCTTGTAGCTTCCATCCATCAAACGCGCGATAAGGAATTTCGTACTAAAAATTAAAAACCGCTTCAAATAGATGTTTTTGTACCATAATAAAAGTAAGTACAAATAAATTTTCTTATAAATTAAACAAATCAATATTTGTGAATCTCGGAGACTATTCAATCTATACATCACATGTATATCTCTATTCACCGACCCTCGGGCAGAACCTCGCCTTCACGTAATTGAATTTTGGAATTTTCATGTACGGGTAGTAGGTGCATATTGTACTTTGTATATCTATTTTCAGTAGCACTTCATATATATAGTTTGTTAGAAAATGAAAATATAAAGGACCTTACCAAACGTATTCAAATATAAGAATGAATATTGAACATTAAATTAATCTTTACTCATGCCTACTATTAAGGTTTAAATGTGCATAAAATCAATTGATTTTGTAGATTTAGATTAGTTAGCAGTTTAGATCACAAAATAGTTTTCTCCGTTTTTAAATTGTATTATTGTATAAAGTTAAAATATAACTTTGCAAAACTTTCTGTTTTTATATAATTGTAACTACTTATATTTTTACCTGACTTTGGTAAAGCGAAAAGAAAGGGTTATGTTTTAGCAGTATATGAATGTTTGTGGTTAAACAACTCATCTGGGTTTAATGAATCAGACATTTCGATTAATTATTATGGTCCGGGTATGACAAACTATTTATATAAACACAAGACAATTTTTAACAAAAAAGAAAACAAACTTTAATTATTTTGGAGAGTTCCCATGTGTGTCTTCGAATTTGAAGGTTCAATGCTAATGAAATTAAAAGGGGACCATCTTTGAGGTATCCTCTTTCCAACGAAAAAATAATCATTTTAATCGGTTCATAAAGAAGTTACGGCTGAATATGCATAAAAAAATATACATTCGAATTGAAAAATTCCTCCATAGAAAAAAGTGGGGATTTCTTTTTTTTTTTGTATCGTTTGATGTCAGATGATGCTGCAGAATCGGGTCAGGCTTTTCTAATATTATTGAAGTAACATAATACCTAATTTCGACTCTATCATATCTGTGGAAGATGCTTACATCTATTCATCAACTAGAAAGGAACTGATAATATTCAAAAGGCTGAAACAAGTTTTTTTTAATCAAAGCCAAGAACGCTCTCGATCAATTCACAAACAAAACATAAAACTAAATAAAAATTGGTTCAGCCGTTTGAGAGCTACAATGCCACAGACGGACACACAGATACACATGTTAAAACTATAAAAACACGATGTGAGCGTTGAAAAAAATTCAACCAACCAGAAGAAATAAACAAACACTTCGATAAATATTCTTCTATCTATACACAAATAATAAAATTTAAGTGTCTGTTAGTAATGAGAAAATAACAGCTTTTTACTAAATGCGTCTGGATGTTTAAACGATACTTATAACATAAAAAATTATATGTAGGTAGATTATCAGAAACAAAACAAAACCAACATGATTGCGACAACGAAGAATTTTTTATTACAAAACAATGATATTACTGATAATATCATTGTTAAGTACAAAACGTAATAATAACAACGCTTGTCAAAATATATACATACTTGATCATTGAAAGAATTGTATTTAAATGAACCTCGAGTCTCGTTTGATCCACACAATGAACTTTTTATTTATTCACCCCCTGGCTCTTAAGTAAGTAATTGCATTACTGAAATTTCGCACATGGCATTATTTTTAGACCCCAGATACAAATAAATTTAATGGATATATTTTATTACACTAACTTTTATTAGTACTTAGGGTCGCTAAAGTAATGTTGCAGTTGAGAAGTTATAGCTCTGTGTTCTTTCAGTTATTTATTTTTTCTAAAATTATTCTTATAAGTGCATAATGTAATTTAATTGAAGTCAAACATGAACTTGTATGTTATTAAAATAATAATAAGAATTTTTTTAACAAAAACGAAAACCAAATTCAATTATATTCAAAAGTTCCCCGGTATATCTTTGAAGTTCAAGGTCCAATGTCAATGAAATTAAAAGGAAACCACACTTGAGGTGTCCCCTATCCAACAAAAAAGAATCATTGAAATCGGTTCAAAAACAAAAAAGTTATGGCAGGACATTCATTTTAAAAAATCATTCGAATTGGTAGCCTCCGTTGTTTTTAACGTCGGTTAAAAACAGAGTCCACTATGAAACGTACTAACTTGAAATAAATTCCATATGATATCCGTATGACAGGCCTCGTGGCCAAACTCTACTATCGAGTCTACTGTTCAGAGGTCGCGGGTTCGATCTCCGCCCATGACTAAATTTATGTGATGCCCATAATTGTCCGGTACTGTGGATTTAAAAAATATCATTATTATGTATAGTAGCTATCAGCTTTGAGTAATGTGGAATTGTGTTCCGTGGCGTGTTGTGACCGGCAGACGTTGTTCTGCCCTTTCCGGCAGTTAATGGCCCGACCACAGCGCTACATACCGAATTGTAACGTATCTATAAACCATCGTCGCGAAAAAACCAATATGGTACGTGAATACGAGCTTAATCGGTCAAGTCGTTTTGAAGTTACAGGAATGTTAATAGACATCATAGAAACTACATTTGATTAAGTTAAAGAGGATGAAGGGTATAAAACGGAAAAAAAATGATCAAAATTAATCCATTAGTTTATGCGTGATGTGCGCAGTACGGCAAAACTTTATGTATATAAATAATACGATGAAACGAATCAATGGATAAGAATTTTTTTTATATGCGCCTATGGACGCTTGTAAATACCATAGGTATCACTAGCGCGGTGCCGACCTTTCACCCCCCTATTCCAAGGAGCTTTGGAAGCCCTACTCACCGCACGAACAGAAAACTAGGTTATTTAGCCGCAATCTTCTGTAAGATCTACCAGTCGGGCTGCCCCAAGTAAAATCAAATCTTCAAAAAAAACTATCTGTATTTCTCTTAAAATAATCTCTCAAATGAAACAGTTAGATATACAATTAAGGTAATAAATATCCAGTAAAACACGGATGTCTTGGGTAATTTGGAAATAGTAATTTAAAGTGATCAGGTGAAGATTGGCTCGTCCCGAGGGCGTTATTTGGGTTTCAAGTTCGTGAGATGCTAATTAGAACATGTAGTTCAGGCGATCCCATGTGTTATTACATTTTATAGGTATATTCGACTGGCATTCGAAATGTTACTTACACAAACCTTCATGATACAATCTTACAAAATAAGTACGCAAAATCCTATTCTCAGCCGCTTCCATTATGTCTTATATAACGGGAATTATGCCTGCGCTTGTTTCATAAGTGCTCTTTTAACATAATGTGATTGCAAATCGTCTGCCCTGGTTTTTATGGTAGAAAAAAGTACTTTATCTATTTAATTTTATCTAAAAACTATATTTTTATGAATTGAATATATTTTTTGTATATATATACAAGAATTGCTCACATAATATAATAAGATATAAGTAATATATAAAAAACTACAGTGCTTGTTTCATGTGTTGGTAGTTTGTTGTGTTTTTAAAATAGTGATGTCACCAATCGGAATTAACCATAAAACGGTACGAGATAGTAGGTACCCCTATAGATAAGTTTTTGTAAAAAAAATATATTGAACCCTCCAAAGATGAATGCCGAGTAAGGTAGATAAAATCACATCTCTGGTAGGTTAACCGAGGCGTTTTTCTTTTCAGCCATAATTTCTTTATTTATGAACCTATTTAGATGATTCTTTTTGAGTGGTCTGATTTTAATTTCATTGGCATTGGATCTTCAACTTCGAAGATACACTAAGGAGCTCTCCAAAATCGTTGAAGCTATAATAGTTTTCTTTTTTATTAAAAATTCTTTTGTATTCTATTAATACGGGCACCAGTCTTTATTAGGATACATTACATTAATAAATATGCAAATCTTAGTTTATTATTATACAACTATGGCAGCCTAAATTCTCATGAAATGTTAGTAACAAACACCAAACCATATATAAAAATACATTGTACTAATAAATAATAAAACATTATTTAACGCCTCTACAAGTGTAATCAACTGCCCCTAATTCTCTTGAAGAATACAAACTGTTCAAAAGATAGCCATTTAAGATAAAAATGCCGGAAGAGTCTCAGATAGTAAGTAATCTGTTATCGAAGCGTCGTTTCCATTGAAGTTAGAAAACTAAATAACTGAAGCAAGGGACTAATATTGTACATTAAACAATACCGAATGAAGGAACTCAAATGATGTTTCCGTTATATTTCTAAATAAAACTTTCAGCGCCCCGCGGCTCCGCACGTTTTTGTTACGCAGTCATATTAATTTTTTTTTCATCCCATAATTTTATTTTTACTCATATTATTAACAATTCAAATAGCCTATTAATTTATGAATTTATTTCACTTCCCATGTACAATTTTAATAAAAATCGTTTGTTATCTTTTTTTTACTAATTCTAGAAGTATTATGAATATTCACATAGCTTATCGATTATGGAATGACATATGCTTTTCTCGTGTACAAAATGTAATAGGTATCGGTCAAGCCGTTTTACAGCTAAATCTGGACATATAAACAGACAGACAGACATTTTTTCATGGTATATTCATGATCAGTGTCCTTGGTGACTTGTGAATTGGTTAAGATTGGTTGATATGTTAGTCTAATACGGCTAATATAACAAAAAATAAAAATGGCAAACAATACCTTAAAGGAAGTATTATATCAGAGTTAGTATGAAAATAGTACCTACCAGTGAAATAGAAGTTGAGGAGTAATTATTTAGCATTGTATAGCATGTCATAATAAATAGAAGAGTGTTAAATATGAAGGTGGAGGAATAAAGACGTAGAGGAAGACCTGAAAACAAAATGGATGAATAATTGTGCAAGGAACGATATAATAAAAGGTATAATATGTACTGAGATTACAAGTATACTCTTTAGATCACTAAAATAATATACACATGTTTCTATCCTTCCTCTCATGAGGCGGAGAACATTATATATGTATATGTTAGTTAGCTTGATGTGTAGGAGTAGGGAATTAGCCAGAACGCGACTTAATTGCAATCGCAGCAACCGCCAAGCCGAGGTCCGACCACTTTGGCACCCTTGAGCGAGTTGCCTTAAGCGCTCGGCCCCAAGTCACGGTGAAACTATAAAAGCCGTCTGAGGCTTCACGGCCCTTATGGCTAACAGAGAAAAGTGGAAAAGTAGAACATGTTGTGCTGACCCTACTAGCAGAGAGTAAGAAATCGAAGAATTCTAATGTACCACCTTCTTTTTATCGTTTATAGGTTTTTTCATTGCTGCCGCGATCTCACCGGATGTTAAGTGACGATCTGGTTCAAGGTTGTCGCAAGCTAACATTAGTGGGAAAACTGGCTCTCAAGTGCAGCTGCCAGAACACACCTACATGTACTTGTTGACAGTATCTGATACCACATAACTTGGTGTTTTAGCAGTGAACAAAATATGCACGTGTGCGCGTCAGGAAATCATTAACATAAGTATAAATTATGTTTTCATGTGCCCTATTTTCAGGTAGTCTTTTTTTTACTCGATTCGGAATGTTTTTCAGTAGTTTTTGGCGGGTTCTTGAAGTGTTATGTGGTGGTTTTGTTTTAATTCCATAAATTTATGTTGAATGGCCCAATAATATGTAATTTAGGCGGCATTTTACGTTATGTAGTTTGATTATTGAGCACAAGTGAAGTGGATTATAAATAATAACTGAGAATATGCTTTTTAAGTTGCCACAAAAACTCTCGTGAAAAGTTTTAAGAAGGGCCGTCATCTTGTTAAAGCTATGTTTGAAGATAGCAAGGTGATTGAAAAAATATTCTACACACGACTTTGAAAGAATTGTGCAAGAACACGGATTCGATTAACTAAGAAGAAGAGTGCTTTTCCACTGACATCTCTTAATGAAGTAATGATGGCTCAGTTGGTAGCGTGTACGGACTTCGCGCCGATCGACGTGAGTTCGAATCTCTGCAATGAGCCTGAGCTTTCGGTGAAGGAAAACATCGTGATGAAACCTTAGCATGGTGGTAGGGTATTTTATAATATAAGCCTGGCTAGCTACCACCCTCAAGTTAAAAATCTACCGCCAAGCACTTCTAGTTGTGTTCCGGTAGCTGCACTTGAAAGCCAGATTCCCCACTAGGCTTAGCGTACTACCATCTTGGATCACACCATCATTTAAGATAAGGCCAGGTTAAGACCATAACGCAATACCTATAACGACTATAAAATGAGATGCTTAAAGTTTAGATTGTATTGGTTCATATGTCTCTTCCGAAAAATTCTTAATAACCCAAGTGATTGATATAAATATAGATCGATTAAATAAATAATAAGGATTTATTGTAATTAATTGATGACAATATACAAATAAGGTTTTAAGCTGTACCCCTATAAGCAGTATTTATCTCTTTGGTGTATAACTACACAAATAAATAAAATTGAAGTATCTGTTTGTAATGTCAACATAACAGCTTTTTACTAAATGCATATGAAAGTGTATACAACGCTTATAATCAAAAACCAATTTTTCAAATTTTTGTCTGTCTGTTTATTCCGGCTAATCTCCGCAAAGGTTCGAACGATTTTGACGGGACTTTCACTGGCAGATAGATGATGTTATAAGGAATACCTTAGGCCACTTTATTTTAGAAAAAGAATGAGGGTTCACTCAAATAAATATAAATTCGGAAAAACGTCGATTTTAGGGCGCTTTAATGGCTTACACTGAGTAAACTATAAGAGATATGTTGAAATATTGAGTTCGTCTACAAAAATCATTCTCTTTGAGATATTATATTTTAAATGTTTTAAATTTACCATATCCATAATACTAACAAGATATATCAAATTTATGTAGTAATTAAATTTAGATTAAAAAAAAACTACAAAAAAGTCAGCGATAACATATGTCAATCTTCTAAGTACCACCGACAATAAATATTTTTTGTCTTTAAAATAATCGGGAGCGGGGGCAACACTATTCGCACGTGTGCCCGGTTTCGACGGTATTCTGTAGTCCATGGGAGCGCAAAAATTCATAAATATCTATTTATATTGTTATAGGAAAGCTTTTACGAAGTTTCTAGAAAAGCATAAAGCACCATAAAGCAATTGTGTTTTATTAACTAGGTAATATATTTATGTTCCAATACATTAATATATTTATATCTACTGTATACATATAAAGACATCTATAAATTAGATCCACAAACAGTTTATTACCTTAAGTTATTATTCTTTCCGACACCTACATATAGGTACACTTATCGACGGATATTGCGCAGTTTAATAAATTTTTATGAGATTTATATCCCTAGTTTGTATGAATCTTGTAAGAATGTGTTATCTATTTTTATTATTTTTCTATGATTATATTATGTTCCAATTATTAGACTATACACAAATCTAGGTCAGTTTGATTTCTTTATAAGATAATTTGATATTAATATTAATGAACGGTATGGCACATCGAAATTTATTGGAGATTCTTCCCTTCTTGGGACAGTTCGGCTAGTGGAATACCTCCACCCTGCAGAAGATCGCTGCCAATTGCCCTTGTGTTGTTTTCCTACGGTGAGTAGGGTTTCTAGAGCCCTTTGAGGGTTTAAACTAAAATGACCGAATTGATCATAATTGAAAAGTAATGAACCTATTAATAAATTATATTAATGAAAAGAGAAAGCACATAACCCTAGTAGCCTATGAATGAATATGGAACTGGACGTATAAGTAGGTACTTATAATGAAATATCGATCATATAACTTCATCTTAAAAGGTGATGGATTAATTTTAATTTGTTTTGAATTACTCCCATATGCTTCTAAGATGAAGAGAATAAGAACTAGGATGTTTATTTAAATATTTTTGTAAACAATTACATCTAGCATGAAGCAACGATAGCTTAGTGATAGCGTGTAAAAACACCGTTTCTATCGACTTAAGATCGAATCCTTTCAATAAGCCTGAGTTTTCAGTGAAGGAAAACATCAAGTTTTAAGTTGAAAATCTGTCGCCAAGCATTAATAAGTGTGTTCCGGCAGCTGCACTTTAGAGCCAGTTTCCAAGAGGCTTAGCGTGTCGCTATCTTGGTCCACATCGTCACTTAACATCAGGTGAGATTATGTCCAAGACCATTAAAGATTAAAAAACAATCATCTTAAATCTGCATCTGACGGTTTTTGTTTTGATCTAATTCGACTGTACCTCTCGTTCCAGAGGAACGGCACGGTGAGGATAACCGAGTTAAATCGAATGAATGGGATCGTTACGACGTCTCTCTCGGATTCTTTTGTCCTGGATTCGCGATGGGCTCCCTGTGGACGAGTATTTTCCTCCTATTGAATCATCCAAAAAAACTAAGACGGCCTTTGAAATCTGAATAGACACTTGAATTAAAAAAAATGGTTCTATCATAGTCTATTCTGAATGAAATCTATTTTCTAATGATATCCGGTTTGAGTATTCGATTTTTTTTTTAATTTAAATGAGGATTATCTTGCTAACCGTTTTAAAAAAAAGCGGATGTTCTCAATTGGAATGTTTTTAATTGATTATTAGGCATAACTTGTTTGTTTATCAACCGATTTAGATGATACTTTTTTTATTGTATTACGTTGACTTTGTACCTTTAAACTCCTCGAAATTATCGAAGTTGGTTTTTCTTTTTTGTTTAAAATTGTCTTGTATTGATATAAGGGCATAATCAATTTTAATTACTTCTTTGTAAAAAGACAACCTATAAATTTAATTACGCACACTATATTACACTTGTTTATATATTGTTTTGTTTATATAAAATTTTGAAGAAGTCGGATTATCAATCAAGAATGAATAAGTGTAACATTTTGTTATGAAATATAATATTAGTTAATAAATTTGTACAAAAGTATCCGGTAGTAGTTTAGTATCTTACATTTTGTAAAAAAATATCGGGTCTGTTTATCGTGTTACGTTTATCGATATAGCTCCATCCTTATAAGTTTCTCCGACACTGATATAACCTTGTACGTGTGTAAACGTCATATTTATATAAAATAATGCATACATGATGTAAAAAAGACGCTCGTTCAAGTTTTCACAGGAGCTGTCATCGAGAAAATAAAGAAATGGAAATGGTATATTAACTAACATTTGATTCTGACCTGTCCGATCTTTATAGCAACACCGGTAAATAATTAGTTAAATAAATTAAACACTTAAACGGTACATGAGCCACTGCAGTCTATAGTTATTTATAATCGACCTCAAGAAGGATTGTACTCTTAACTAAGGCCAGTGAAAATAGGTTGTTACTCCTGGGATCCGTGTTTGGACGCCTCGTATGTGAGTGCGTGTGTTCAATCACACTCTTGAGACCGTAATATAATGGCGCGAGCTCTGCTCTGCTGCTTTGCGGTAGGAATAGATATAGCGGTGGGGCCCCGCAGTCTTACCAGGTTGTAGGTATAGGTTGCTAGGTGTAAATCTGTTGATACAGAAGTAGGAGAAAAAATTACATCGCCTCATTAAAACTTTTTATTTTCGGAAAACAGCAATCTTCCATTTTAGATTTTTGTTGTTAGTTTAAAGACAAAATCATCGTACCTACAGCTAGAATTCGAACATTTATTTCACTGTTAATCTGTAAATGATTTTTGTTAAAAAGAAACCCAACATCAATGATTATTAACAGATTTCTTTTATATATTCTAAGTTGAAGGTCCAATACAAATGAAAGTAAAATGAGACCTCCCTTGAGATATCCCCTATCCAACAAAAAAGAATCATCTAAATCAGATCATATACATAGCAGTTATCGGCTGAATATCCATTAAAAAAATACATTCGAATTGAGTTACCTCCGTATTTTTTTAAGTCGGTTAAAAAGCGATAATATTCGAAGAGTAGACTTTTAAATACATTACAATACTAAAGTTGTAATTATATTTATTGACTGCCACAATAATTGTTTGTTTTATATTTTATAACAACAAACTTTATAACAATAGAATCACAAACTTTGCTGTCATCTGGCCTGCTGTCTTAGGGATGCCTTCGTATTTGATCTTAGGTCTATCCTATGTAGCTAACTTTTAGACAATTTAATGCAAATTGTCGCTCTATTGAGTTGAGTGCAACATCATAATAAAATCACTAATATATGGTCAATCCCCAATCTA
Source organism: Saturnia japonica (assembly GCA_033032175.1). Classification (NCBI taxonomy): domain Eukaryota; kingdom Metazoa; phylum Arthropoda; class Insecta; order Lepidoptera; family Saturniidae; genus Saturnia; species Saturnia japonica. Next base: position 20,513,145 of record CM065305.1, on the reverse strand, counting down.
TAATTAATTTATCCTTAATAGTTTTGTTTCTAAAACAAATCTGATGAAATATAATGTTCTTTAACTTATTAGAACTAATAGAATTATGGAAATATGAATTTAAATTTCTGAATGGTTGGTAAAATATAGACAAATAGTTTCGTGAAAAGACAGTGTTTATAAAAAGCAAAAGAAATTAAGTCAGTGCTGAATGATCGAATTCAAACCCCAAGCGATCAGATTAAGAGATTATAGCGTGATAAGAACAACGCAAAACTGTCTCTAATCTGACAAATGATTAATGACTTGGGGAATGGCAGAGATTTGTAAGGGCAGATATAATTGAGATCATGGACTGTATAAAAACTGTAGTTTAGCCATAATACTACCTTTCAAATTACTATAGGATAATAGTAGATTACACAACAAGTGAAAAAAGAGAGTACTTAATTCAAGGGTCGAAATTCAATTTTTTTCACGAGGGTTATACTCTACTTTTTACCATTGACTGCGAGAAAACGTCTTAAACGGGAATTTAATAAATTGAGAGTGAAACTTCAAAGATGCGATTCAACTTCAAGTTAAGGCAAATTTCGTTACATGAGAGAAAATACAGATATAACGTAGAGTGAAGGAGAAAGACTGCTAACTTTACATTGTATATCTTACTCCTAGTTCACTCTAAGGCGGATCGACAGTTTTATTAGAACCGAACGGTAAATGTGTCGGATTCATTTGGCATATGTATTCCAATAGTTGTTAATAATAATAAACGCATCACTGATTTTCTTTTGGTTTGTCGCATTCCGGAATCAGTCTTGCTACGCTCCGGATTCTAATCTAGTATCCTTTGCTTCCAGCGGGATTCAACTTAGTCCCTCGAATTAAATTCCCCCTTTTTTCACTTTTTATTTAATCTACTATTACAATGAAGAGCATTATCATAATCACCAAGCAGGCAAATATTTCTGCTATTTTACTAGCACGTAAAAAAGTTGAGACGAAGAATAAACCAGTACATCCTTCGGTCCATTTGTCATCCCGGCCTGTACTTGAAATGTTGGTAGTAACAAATTTCGATGCCTTGTAAATATTAACTATGAATGGCCTGACGATGAAAATCAAAGGAAAATTAGCACTGAAACTACATCTATCGTAAAAAGAACTCGAGATAAAGAACTAACTTGAAATTATCGGTAGTTGGAGAGACACTACGGTACAATAGTTTTACAGTCAACATGTTAGAGAAAATCTGTTAACATCATACGTTCAACACAATTACTAATACTAGTTACCACCACTAGTTGGTTACCACTAGTAACTTATATTAGATTTTCTATAGCCAAAAACAAGGTGTAATACGTAAACGATTGGAGGAATCATTCAGATATTGAGCATTCTAAAAATAGAAATAGAGTTTCGTTTTGATTGTATCAATGTATTAAACGGTTATTTATTGTTAGTTGCCAATCTCCGTAGCGTCAATATAATGACGTACTTGCCCGGTTCTTCCGGTTTAATGTTATTTCTATAGCAAATATTTGGTCTGAAGCCGTCTTCCGATGTCGTAGTTAGAGCGTAGTTTGTAGTATAGAAAGCTATTTTCGTTCACGTGTATACATGTTGATATAAAAAGTGGTAAGGGAAAAATACTGGATTCGTTTTAACACTTGTGTTTGGAATACGGACACGTGAGCACTGGTATTTACTTTTTTCTTATCGCTTTCCTTCATATGAGCTAGGGGGAACATTGATCGAATAATAAAGTTTATTAGATATCACTTTCAAACTTTTTCGTATTCAACTTTTTTTAATGTTATCCTATTATACTTTCGATTGGTAGACCTGAATATAATAAAAATCTTAATGAAATATTTTTAATATTTAGTAAACTATAAATAGGTGCTTACTATTATCGAACGCAGCCGAACTAAGCACAGTCGTATCGATCGATATAACATTGTAATAAAAAACATCATACTATTATATATATCATACATTTGTTTTCCGTTGAAGACTACCGAATGCGCCAAAAAAGCCATTAAAAATTTATTGACATTATTTAAGAAATCTTACAAATTATTTTTAAAAAAATTCTATAAAATACGTTGTATTTTAAAACTTACATAATGTTATGTACAAATATAATCTATTGAATAGTCAAATAAATGAGGTTGTCTCAAAACTGACCATAAACACAAATTTCAAACTTGTCCATCTGAAAGGGTGGAACATTCATTTGCATTTAAAGTCGCTCTATTTATTTGCTAACATAAACAAGACACTGATCTCATTCTAGCCGTGTAGAGAGAACTGTAGAAATGTGAATTTTTGTCGCTGTACGCTCTGAATTTTAAACTTTTATTTTCTCCATGTCGTCAGTGCAAATTGTTTTAAAGCTTACGTTTGAGACAATGGAATATTTTGTATGCAAAATGTTTGCGCAAAGATAACTTTTAAGTATGGATATATAACGTAGTATATCTACATTTAAATGTTTTAATATTATTAATTATATGATTTAGCGTATAATTTAATAATTTATTCAGGTGAGTGGATATACACGCTTAATATACTTTTCATAGTCAACATATATATAATATTGGGGAATAAATGTGAAATATTAAATTTGAACGCATCAAAAATGTATTTTAATTTAAAAAATATTTCTCTCTGTATTAGCCATAGCTATTACGAGGTCAACAGCGTAGCTAGTTTTGGCATAAAACCTACATAAATATGTAAAGCACTATTCAACACAACTGCTATCTGATATGAATTGAAGAATATAAATATGTTATGTGTAATTAACAAGTTAGTGCTATAACCATAAAATTCAAATCAAAGTTGCATGAAGTATTCCTTTTATCATGTGTAGGATGCATTCCCTTTCAAAAATAAAACTAAACCAACGAAACTCGATCTGGTCTATCAACAACTTATTTTATTTTTTTAATTAGTTTTTATAGTATTAAATTATATACAGATATTATCATTTTCAGTAGATGTACAGAGAAGGAATTACATCCAGACATCACCATCGTTCATGTAATTAGCCGCCCTATAATAACCATTTCGAAAATAAAACTTGTATAACATGATTCTTGAACTTATTATACGGCAAATTAGTAATGTGCTTTGGAAGTTTATTAAAGAACCTAACACAATTACCTAAAAAACTTTTATTTGTTTTACTACGTCTAAAAGATGGAATCTATTTCTAGTATTGAAATTGTATCTGTTAGTTAAAAGTTCAAAGTTATCTTTTTTTTCCGAACATACATTATATTTTCCAAGACCAATTGGGAAGGCAAAGTTAAGATACTAAATTTTTGAAACTTATTCTTCAATGATTCGTGTGGTCCCATATTATAAGTTGCTCGAACTGCCCGTTTTTGTATTACAAATATGGTATCTACCTTAGTTACTGAACCCCACAGTAAAATACTACGGTATTTTAAACATTAATATTATTATTAAAGTTATTATCCTACGACGTTAAACTGTGGAAGTAAACGAAGTAGACCAACCTAGCAGTAGCAATATCAGTTAACAGGCAAATCTTATGCACCGCGTATGCAGCGGAGCTTAATTTCCCTGCCAAGGTTTTAATGTGAGGACCCCATTGTAATTTTTCATCTAGTGTGATGCCTAAGAATACAGTATTATCAACCAAGCCTACTAAGTTCTCTTCTATCTTAATATTACTTTCACCACGTTGTACCAATGTACTTACCCAATGGTAAGGCAAATCTGATACACAATGTTTTGTTTGGTATATATTAAAAGATTATTTAAAGCAAAACATGCTTAACTTGATTCTTAAACTTATTATCCGGCAAGTCGGTAAATTATGCTTAGTAAAGCTTATTGTAGAAGCTTACATAATTACCTTAAATGTCTAAGTGTAAAAGAATAAATTAATATTATATTTTTATTTCTCATATTAAAATTATGCCTGTCATTTACAAATTTATATGAAGTGATACGTAGTTGACTATAATTATATCAGCGCAATTTAAATATTTAAGAGCTAGAAAAGACAAATCCGTATAAAAATGTGAACAGGGTCCATCCATCTTGAACATCAAGACAAATAGTTAGAACCAAGATCGAGTAAACGTTACTAATGAAATAATAAATGAGGGAACCTTGAAAGGAATTTAAACAAAAAACCTCTTAGAAAATGTAAGTCTTGGAAGATAAATTTTAAACGGAAAGTGAAATTGTCTGAACTCGGTTGTATTTTTGTTGTATACCAACTATTTGACTCTTGTGATGTTTTTTGTTATAGTAGAACGCCAAAGTGGCTACAATATGGCTCCTAATGGTAAGGAGTTTACAATCTAAAAACAGTTGTAACCACCGAGAGATCGACTATCCATCACCGGTCGCCGTTGTCGTACCGGCCTGCAAGCCACATACACTGGCTGATCCCAAAACTTGACAAACTAAAAGAAAGTCACTGTCTTCATTTTATTATCTTATGCATGGTGGTCTTGTACCAGTCGGGTACAGATTCCTACTAACCAGGTTGATTACTGGCTACACACTGGTTACACGCCTATGCTTGCTACGACAACAGGTGTTGTTGCACACTGCCTGGTGTTGTATGGAAGTCGCGATCTAGTTCGATACAGCAGATCAAATACATTAAGGATGAGTTACGATTTCTCGCAAAAAAGCGTTGCTCTGACCTTTAAAATACATTGGCAGCCGATTTTATGTCATACCGTAATTTTTTAAGCCACTCATGCATTAACACCTGCCATTCGCAGACCTCGCCGCATTTTAAGTAGGCAATTTATATATTTTTAATATTATATTCGTTCGAGAATGATGACGGTAGAAATAAATTAGCTTATAACCTACCTCCGAAGATGTTACAGAGTATTTCAATACAGCAGTATAAAAATGCATTATGTTTATTTTGATTTGTTAAATGCCTGTTTTGGTTGGTTGTAGGCTTATTATTAATATTAACTAATTACATTTTCAATTATCAATTCAATTTAAATCAATTCATTCGGAAGAAATAACGGAAATCTTACAAAATTTCTATTCGAGTTCTTAAATACAAAACGCAATATGATAATAATCTCTATATTATATTAATCTAATTATTTTCTTCAAGGGTGTCATTTGTAGCAATACCATAAGTCATTTAATTCTTTATCAAAATTAGTTATTATAATAACATTTTAAAGCTTATAATATGTTCCCCGCTATTGATGAAAATAGACGAATAGTTCGAAATTAATGTTTAGTAATTATTATTTTTTAACTTAATTTTCTGTTAAATCTGTTTAACTAATAGCTGTTAATTACATTGTTTATATTTTAATATCAAAAATGTTTGAAATATTCGTACAGCTCATTTCATCATCATCATCTTCTTCTTCTTCTTGTACGCCACTCATTTCGTTGCTAAGATAATCTCATCCATGTTTTTCCCGCGATTTTTACAATGTCGTCCACTACTCGTTTACCCGAACGTGGCTTGAATCAATACATCAGCGCTTTAGTCCACCTACCGTCACTCTGCCTGACAACAAGTCCTGCCCAATTACATTTTAGTTTTGTGACAATCTCTCGAACATCGCTGATGTTAGTGCGACGTTGGATGTTGACATTTTTGACTAGATCTTGTAATTTGATGCTGAGCATGGTGCACTCCATGGCTCTCTCTGCCACTTGTATTTTATAACACAGTCTCAATTACGAACGTTTATGTGTCAGCATTATATTTTATGCTGTCTGCTATTTATATTTATACACAGCTCATTTTGTATTAATATATTTCGGAGTTTATAATTCTAAAGATTTGACTGCTAATATCGAAGGCGTTTTAAATAAGCTTAATTTTCTATATAGTTTATTAAGTGTAACTACGTTTACGTACAAAAAACCTTAAAAGCTAAACCTTTACCTACTGTAAATCTTCTGTGACCGGAGTAAGTTCAGGTTATAAATTTTATTCGCGAGCCCGTTGTAATGAAATCCTTTGCTCTACCTTCCCTACAGCAAGTGGATTAAGTTATACTTTGAATTAAGATGAGAAGCAAGAGTCGTCGTATCTTGTGAGATAATTTTTGATTAACTGCGACAAAATGCTTAAGCTATCTTGTATTCTTTTTTATTATTAAAATGTTTACGTTTTAAATAGAATCAGTCTAGCTTGTTAGCCACTTGTAATAGAAGTAAATACATACAATTTTTGTGCTAAATGACAATTTAGCCTTTACTTTTCTGTCTGCAAAAATTAATGTATTAATTATACCGTTTTCAAAAATATTGATTATTGTCGATAACTCGCACATTCAAGACTCAGAAAATGATTTTATTGTTTTCTCGCATATCCACATGAACACATATTATATATAGGCAGTAGTAAAATTGGTTAAAATAGAATAGAGATAATGCGGAGCCTTGACCAATTTGATTGTAATTTATGGATGATGTGGTTCTTATTAGGTATGTAAGGAAAATTATAAATTATCATGTACCAATGACTGCTATATTGCATTTGAAATCATATCGAAATATGAACATGTATGTAAGGGGGTCTTGTCAATTATAGGCTCAATTATGTTATCTCTTAATCCTTATATTTTACATGGAAGCACCTTTAGTAATATTACAACGCCGTTCGTCTTAATAATTATTACCTCTTAAATAATGAATCGTAACGTTTTCCGGGGTGAACTCTGACAGATTGAATGACCTGAACACTCGTCGAATCAATATGTTCCGTTTAGAAATACAATCTTATATTAGTTCAGAAACTTAATCCTATATGTATAACCGCTAATTTTAACCGAACTCATCAAAAGACGGGAGGTTACTCAATTAGAATGTTCAACCATAAATTCTTTGTTAACTTCGAATATACACAAGGGAACTCTTCAAAATCATTGAACTTGGTTTCGTTTTTTGATAAAAATTGTCTTGTCAAGATATTATGAATCCAAACGGCTTGTAATTCATAAAATTCAAACTTAGCATTAAAACTGACATTTAAAAATATCAGTACGTGAAAATATAACGATTGGTTCAGCTATTACATATTTTATTGTCAGTTCTTTTCCATCACATAGATGTTTTTCACATTCAAAATTATTGTAATTAAAATTGGGACTACAAATAAAGTAAAGTTTACCAACGATAATTGACTTAACTTTAAATAAGTTTAACCATATGGAATAACTGAATATCAAAGCTTGCGTCTCTTGATTAACATAGGTATTGCTTCCACGCCGAGCGCGCCACTATCAAAGATAATCTAATGTATTTATTTACAGGCAGTTTATGTTTATAGAAATGATACCGTCTAGTAATATATATAGAGTCTACTAAATCTACTGTTATATCTTTATATCTTAATACTCAAAATAAGTTTTTAACATTTCTTGAAGCAAGAACCATCCCAGTGAATACAATAATAACTTAAAGCACTATAACATAATATTTTCATTAAAATACCGTCAAATCATAAAATATATGCGATTTCTATATGATTTAGATAACTCAATAACAGATTTCCCAGAACTCTTAAGTAAATTGTATCTGCGAGTACTCGTAAGCGTACTAGGAACCCCAGTTTGTTTGCAATTTCTTCTGTAAACATACATATGCTCAAAACTCCACCCTTTTTAAGTGTACTTACACAGTAAAATAAGTTTTCCTATGATATTGACATTTTCCACCTAAGTCGAATGCAGTTTCTCAAGTCGGTCTCTAAAAGGTTAGTTCAGAAGTAATTACAGGAAACCTAAAACACTCACATAATAATCACATATACGCACACGTATACACACACAGGTTAATTAACACACACGCACCCACATACACACACATTACTCAATAAACACTTTTATAAATATATTCATACACACTTATTGTTATCGTTAAGTATAAAGTGTAATTTATGTACTACTTCTTAATTGGCACTTTAGAATTATATCATTTTAATACTACGTGAAGAAAAAATTTTGTACCCCTTTTTAAGCGTATTGCGTGCACGGAAGACTGTGAGATTTGGCATGGTTAAAGTTTATATGGAGGAGTGCAGAAAGGTAAAATTTATCTATAATATCTGTTACTAATATACTAAATTAAATATATTAATACTACGAATCCCTTTTTTTTAACGTGGAGAAACCCGTCATGGGTACACAACCGCCCGGGGGGACGAGTGGTTATATGAAACTCCTACTCACTAAAACTCCACGGTGCACCGTCCGCCGCCGTAATGGGGCGACACGGGACCAGCGGTAGCATACTACCTCGTCGCCCCGGCGGCAAGGCCCGGAAGGGCCACCCGCTGACGGAGACAGACCGGTGCAAAACGAAACTCTCCCCGTCCGCCAAACCAGTGCAATGGGAAGATAGGCCCCTGACCGATCTCCCCTTGGTTCGGCCTGGCAGGAGAAAGAAGGCGGATGAACCCACCCCTTTCCCCCACCCACCCGGCGTTGGGTTTTTTATAGAGGTTTTCTCCTCTTCCGTCCGTGAAACGGCAGGGGAAGGAAGCGAATGAACGCACCCCCTCCCCTACCAGTCCGTCGTTGGTTTTTTATAGAGGTTTCCTCATCTGCCGTCATTGAGCTCCCGTCCGTCCTCGACAATCCGTCTTTGATTTTTTAACGCTCATCCTCAATCCTCTGGTTATTTTTTAAAGTGGTTTCCGTCCACTGTCAATCCTTGATTTTTTATGCTGGTGGTTTTCTCCACCTCCCTCTAGTAATTTTTTAACGAGGTTGTCTTCCTCGGTAATTTTTTAAGGTGGTTGTATTCCATCGTCCGACCGTGATTTTTTAAAGGGTGGTTTACTCCACCACAGTCCTTCCGTGATTTTAAGGTGGTTTTCTCCACCGCCGTCAGCGATTTTTTAAAGAGGTTGTATCCTCTCAATTTTTTAAGGAGGTTTTCTTCCTCCTCCGCCGTCAAAGATGAGTCCGTCGATAGTGCCCCCCAAAATATTGACATTGTCACTTAATGAGAAGTGACAGCAAGGTTCATACTTCAAATGTCAAATATAAAATAGTCTATGACTAAAAAGTACCTCTGGTCGAATTTCGATCATTGAGCGAACGCTAGTTCTAATTATTTTACAATTTTTAAAATGTGCTGTGAAGTTTGTATATCTTAAATAAATACTGTGAAGCTGTCCAATCATCTCACGGTCAGTGTGTTCCCTGCTTTCTATACGGTCTTCTTTTTCAACATAACATGAAGAGATATTTGAGCAAACCAGCATGACACTGACGACTGGTGTTGGAATGTAGCATGTCTTGGCGATTACCGTAGTTTTAAATTGCACTGTGCTTACCATCAGGTAAAGTTCAGTTTTAAACTGAGGTAGGGCATAGAGAAATCTCTTTTGAAATTTATCTCTACTCGGGACCCGTTTGATGCAATACCTCCCACCCTTTATAAGATCACATCCAAATAACTTTGTTTTGTGTTCTTGCTGTGAGTAGAGTTTCCAGAACTTCTTAAGGAAAGGGGGTTCAAGACCATAAAACACTAGTGATACTTTTCTAGTACTACAAGCGTCAATAGGTTAACCGCTTCTGCTTACCATTAGAAGCCGAAAGCTTTTTGTCCCCTTAGTTGTATAAAAAAAAAATATCGTACTACAAGGTTTCATGAAAATTTATGAAACTTACGAAATAAGTAATCTGTCCATTGAGCCTAAACGCAATATCTCGAGTTAGTGAAGAGTTAGGTATCTTGCAGATTCCATATGATGCTGAAGCATCACATCAGTGTTGCCATGTTCTTCTAATATAAATGAAGTAACACAATACCAAATTTCAACTCGATCAGACCTGTGAAAGATGCTCATATCCATTTATCAAGTAGAAACAACTGGTGATTTTAAAATAAAATCATAGTTAAGAACATTCTTGATCAAGTCACCTTTCAAAAAAAAAAAAAAAGTAGATTATAGTCAGTTCAGCTGTTTTGGAGCTACGATGACACAGACAGACACACAAACACACAGATACAAAGACACAGATGTTAAAATTTTTGGGTTTAAAAAAATATGTCGTTAGAGCAGGAATTTATAATTTTAACAGAAACACGAAATAAAAACCTCATGAGGTATTTACGTACTATGTATATATAATTACCATGTGATATTGATAAGTTTATATTCATTTATTCATAAGTAATTGAGTTATAAGCGAACAGACAACCAGACATAAATATCTTTCATTGAAAATAATCGTTTTATTCGATGAAATAAAACTATGTCTGAACTTTGTTCAGTAAATTATCGTGTTGTTGCTTGGAATCGAAAATAACTAAGCTGTTACCAAGCAATCAGATATTCCTAAAACATGATTAACCTGGGTTTCCCACGGTCATGTCGATAAAATACACAAAAACATTAGCGTTCAGTACAGACAAGTTAGAAATAGGTGTCTAATCAAAATAGTACCGTACGTTTTGACGATAGGAACGTAGTCTGCGCTAATAAATAAAATAAAAGTCTACCAAGTTTACCAAATATATGAAAACAAAAATATACTATGTGAGAATTTAGAAAGTTTTTCGTTGAAACTATAAAATATACTGAACAGTCGACTGATGCGATTGGTTTTCTGCGAGCTTCGTTATTCCGTGTTTGATATTATCACCTCTTTTTCTTATTTAATGGCAACGTGTGTTTATACACGATTGTGCCAGTGTCACGTGAATAGAATATTTTTGTGTAATCTTAAAAATTCAAACAACTCTTTAACAAGATGGTGCTTGTTAAAACTGTCTAGAGAGTTTTTGTTGGAACTTAAAATTTCTTGCTTCTAGTTAAATTATTCATAATTAACTTTATTAGTACACAATAAACAAACTTTATCACGTGAAATGCCACCAATATTACATAATATAGAGGATAAATAACGTTAAATTTATGAATTCAAATTAAAACTGCAACGTGGCAGAACAGGATCTAATCAAAATGTCTATATTATTATTTGTTCGATATTCTAATCTACCAAAGCCATTTTTTGGTCATACTTACTGTGTTGCCGCGGCCTGTATTTATTAATAAAAAAATTGGTTGCCTGTAAAGTCGGTATACGGGCGAAAGTTTTACGTGACAACGACTTTATGTCTGTCTCTCTCGCTCTTAGGCGGGCTAACCATGCCCGAGTGGAAGGGACGCGTGCCTCTCACTCGCTCTCATTGTGAGCGCATAACGTGAGCGGAGCGTAACGCAGTTTCTTGAAGTGTCACCCGGCAAACCAATTTATAAGACGTTGTCACGTCAAAATGGAAATAATAAACGCTAATTATTTCATTAATATAAAATATCAGATAGTTTGTAAAATTAACATAGAAACCATATCATTTTGATAACAAAATGTATGAATTTATGAGCCGATGAACCGCTCCCGACTCCTTTACTTATTACCTAATTGCACTATAAAATTTAGTAAGCCTATATCATTCATAAATAATATTACATCTTATCAGTCCAAAGAATTTTTAGAATCGAATTTGTAGAGATTCTAGAAATTATTGCCTACAAACATGAAAATTTAGATTAGATAATTTCATTTGTCAACGCGCAATGAATATTTATGTAACGTACAAAAGAGATGTCGAATGTTAAAATTAAGAATTCGGGGTAAATATATTATCTAAGTCTATTTGATCTACCTATCACGTAAAATGAAAGACCCAATCTGTCTTCTGACGTTCTTTCCCTTCATTTTGAAATCTCATTAAGATTTACGTTTCGATTATATTGGTTCACCTATTTTACTTTTAATGGAAATTCGAAACGTCCACTTTGAATATACTCGTGGATAATTATAATACTTAAAGGGATATTCCTTATTCAAAGTTCATGGATATTTTATGTTTAATAATGAAATCTTTGAAATTCTAACGTTGTCAAAGTAAATGTACCTACATTAATTTAGTAAATTACTGAAGTCAAATTTTGTTCAGTTTATATAAAATTGCGTCTTTCACCTTATCTATACCCAATATTTAATAAAGCGGTTCTTTTTTGTTTGTTAAAACACGCTAATTTCTGAAAATACCAGTCAAATTGAAAAAATCTTTTTGTATATTATTGCCAGATTCACCAGGAATATTAGACCACAACTCTCAGCTAGCCTTAAATATTGATTTTTGTTAAGTGAGTCGGAAGGGGAAGTGTTTCCAAACTGCTTTATCCGCGTGCGCTGGCGTAATGGTTAATGATACGTAAATACAATGTACTACAAAAATATTAATCCTTAGTGTATCTAAAATAAATTAATGTTGTCATATGCCTATCTCTTATACATACGCCACAATAGGGTATTTTGTGAATTATTTTTGTTGAAAATAAAAAAAAAAATATTTATGAGCATTATCTTTTCACATATCATATAAATCCTTACGAAAAAAGTTTTTTCACCATAAAGACAATTTTATGAAGTTAAATTTTAAACTTTACAGCATTTTATTGGGACACATAGTTTAGGAGATAATGGAAAATTAAAATAATTTGTACTTGCGGGAGGTGAGAACGATTACGATAGGCTACACGGGTGCGTTGGCAGCGCGGTGTTTGTCAAATAAAATTAACACGTGTGAAACCGTGGAGCACAGTTAGTATTGTTTATATTTACGTGTCATTTACATCGATGGTTAATGTTGTGTGAATTTGTTGAATATTCACCGTCATACCAACTTTCAATTTTGAAGGCAAAAAGAGAGTCATTGCTGCGACTAGTATGGCACCGGAAAAAAAGAATTAGGTAAGTATAAGTACATATTTTTTGTCTATCTGTTTTATATATGCGCAAAGTTCAAATTTTTAGCATTAGTACTTAATATTTACCTATTATTGTTAGTTGTTTGTTATATTATTATCACTAAACAAACATAAACTAGTTTACCTTAATATTATATTATAAACTACATCTGTGACTAAGTTTTTGCACGTGTTAGCTACAGAATTATTGTGTATAAAGATATTGTTAATTTTTTTTTTAGGTAAGGACCAAATTTCGAAGAAGTAAAAAAAAAAATCTAAATCTATCCAAAAGTTTTTACATGGTGCGCACGCAACAGCAAACCTCTATCTACTTATAATATACTTGTAGAGATAGATAGATGTGTAGGTAATAAATAATATAGACGGTTGTAGCACTAATTGACTAACGGGCATTTAACAAACTTTCCAGGTTAGTAAATTAGCCTCTGTCGATATAATCATTATATATAAGCCTCTTTATTTCTTTAATAGTGAAAAATTATATTAAATGCAATTATATGATAATATGTCATATACTTTAATTTTCGCAGATCTACTATTAAATACCTCTCACGAGTAAAGGCTTCCTCCATTACTTTCCAAACCTCTCTATCCCTCGTTGCTTTAATGCAATCGTAACCATCTCATCTACCCATCTCCCTAATTTGGTCTTCACACTTTTCTTTTATTGTTTGGTTAGGACTAAATATTGCTCATTTAATTGAAAATTTAAATTTTTTGTTGTACTTTTATAATATTTTTCATTGTATTATGGAACGCAGACCCCACTGTTGTATTGCCTGGAAGTGGGCGCTATTGGGTGCGACAGTCTTCACTAATGTAGCTAATATCGAACATTTTTGTTTTTTGTTGTAACATTTTTATGGTTCCAATAAATTATTATTATTGTTATTATTATTCCAAACAATATATAAATGAAACAAGTTTTAAAAATGCACAAATGTACAAATTATAAGTGAGCAAAGCCGAAGGCAGAAAGCTACTAGCAACATAAAAACTTAATTAGTTACGAATAATATAAAAGATAATAGAGATATAATTTTCCACAATACTCCTGGCTTAAAACGAAGCGGGAACAACCATTTCGAATGATATTTCCTCATCGACACAAGTGCCACGGACATTTTCCATTAATTCCACGTGTGATTTTGATAACTGGATAATAATTATCCGAACGCTATTCAAAGAGCATTAAAACAGATTTACCATTTGTTGTGTATAATTAAGGTTTTTTTAAACAATAATCAATATTAGTTGGATTGCTATGATCAATTAATATAAAACAGTAATCTATATATTTATTTATTTACCGACTTTAACCAAAGACGGTCACTCAATTCGAATGTATATTTTTTTAAATTAATTTTAAGTCGCAACTCCTTTATGAGTCGATTTGGAAGATTCTTTATTTATTTAATAGGGGATACCCAAGGGTGGTCCCATTTGAATTTAATTTGGATTGGACCTTCAATTTCGAAGATATACGAGATTGAGTTAGTTTTCTTTTTTGTTAAAAATTGTCTTGTTAAACAAGCTTATGGAGATCCTGATGACGACTTAGTGCTATAGTACTTATCAAGACGAATACAAACCTAAACTCAAATAAAACGAGTCTAATTTAAGGAAGCGATATTTTAGTTTTGAAATACGAATAGAAAACTTTTATTAAAATTAACTTCAAAAATAGTAATTAAAAGGTTGATTACATGAGTGCGTGGTTAGCGATGCTCGGCACAACAGCTGCCTAACACAAGCTAAAATTATTTCTCAAGGCTAATCAATTCGTTTCCACCAGTTAGACGAACGATTTCTAGGAAATTTCTCTCTACTTGCAGCAGTCTGACTTGTGAAATACCTCCAACCTACAGAAGATGGTAGCCTAATAACCTAGTGTTGTGTTCCTGCGGTGAGAATGGTTTCTAGAGCTCTTGGGGTCTGGGGTTTCAAGGTCGGTATTAAAAACGTCCACAGGTTTCAATTGCTACATACCATGAGGCGGGCCGTACGCTAGTTTGTCACTTTTGTTGAATAAGAAAATGAACGCTAAGAGGAATTATTATCCTTAAGCAGTATTTTTGTGTGAACGCGTTGTTTACTTCCTGGCGGTCGCATAATTCGCCATTTATAGCCAACTCAAGAAAGACAGTCGTCCTAACAGATGTTAAATAAGGTACTACTTTAGAGGACTGCGTTGAAATGCCTCATGTATCAATTCATATTATCAACCACACTCTTCGAACTAGAGTACAGGAATGCGAGTACCTAGTGCTTTGCGGTAGAAATAGAAAGAATATTAAGATAGAATGATGCAATTTTTCCATTTTTGGTATATATTGTGAATTATTTCTAGCAAGGTCTTGAATAATATTAGATTTGTTCCGAATCTCTACACATCACAAGAAATATTCTACTTTTACAAGTGTATTTCTTAAATGTGAACTGCATTTTTTTTCTAAATATTTGCTATATTTATTTGATTAAGTGTACCTATAGTACCATTACCGAAACAGGTAGTAAGTAGTGTTACCGTAGCGGAATTAGGACAGGCCATTAGTTGATTTGATGGAATAATCCAGTCATTGCGGTAGAGAACGATTTGGGTAAACATCGGTTTACACTGTCTAATAGGTTTTATGTTAATAAAGTGTGACATTTCTTTATAGTAAAACATAATAGAATAAGCATTAACTATCATGACGCAGCGTTTTGTTTTGTAAAGATAGTTTCCTAGTACCATTTTTATATTAAACTAGCTGACCCGCACAACTTCGTCTGCGTCACTTAAAAGAGAGAGAGGGTTGTAGGCACCTATAATACTTTTCTAAAGGAGCTGAAACTTTATTTCTTTTATTTACTAACTATTTCAGCACCATTCACTCTCCCTTCCCCATATGACCGCCCGCCGTCTATTTGGAATTCATAGAAGTAACTAAAATAAACATTATTGTCGAATAATAAATATTTCATTTGCAATAACAAATATTGAGGTCATTAATAGAGATAAAAACTATTATATCTTTTAAGTTGGGCCAAATTACAGATAGTTACGAAATTTTATCAAAATCGGTTCAGTAGTTTCTTCAGTTAGTTTATCCTGAAAATGCATCGTGACACGAAATTTTTATTTATACATAAGTTGTATTCTATTATTAAAATAAGAATAATATTAGGCTATAGAAATAAATAAATAACCACGCCAATCTTTAACAAACTACCTATTTTAATCACCAAATAATCTATACTTTACATTCAATTCTTTTATCCTCGAGATGGTGTTGCTACATACACATTTCTCAAGAATTCCGGTTTCCTCGCCATGTTTTTCTTCACCATCAGCTAATAGTACTTTTTACTTCATCTCTGGTACATCCACTAAATATAAATATGAAATGTAAACAATAATTAGACAGCATAAAACAATAATTGATAAATACGATCAGGTTTCTTGTAGGTCCTTTGCGCTAATTAGCATGTTTTGCGAACCGTTAATTACACTTAAATTAGTACACGAAATCCGAAAAGATCGTTGATTCAAGCTACAAACTACTAAACAATCATATTTTAACCATAATACGAAAGTTTTTCTTACCTATCTATATATTAATACGTGAAGCAAAAGCTTTCTACCCCTTTTTAAGCGTATTGCGTGCACGGAAGACTGAGATTTGGTATGGTTAAAGTTTAAATGAAGAAGGAGTGCAGAAAGCTAAAATTTATCTATAATATATGTTACTAATGTATTAAATAAAATAAATGAATACTGCGAATCCTAACCCGACCAGTGCCCTTGATCTTAGACCCCTCCCAAAATATTGAATTGTCTCTCAATGAAAAGTGACAGCAAGTGATGTGTAGATAAGACTCATTGTTTAGGTTTATGAATACTGCAAATGTCCCATAGAAAATAGTCTATGATCAAAAAGTCGCTGGTCGAATTTCGAGATTAGGACGATCGCTAGTATTAATAAATCTGTAAGTAATTTTTTTCCTAATTTCCCGACAGACATATTAATGATATTTTTCACACGGGAAGCATATTATGTCATTCCATAATTGATAAGCTATAAAGAATAGTCATAATACTTTTAGAAATATTAAAAAACTTGCCACTAATTTTGATGAAAATTGTACACGTAACGTACATGTCTTTCCTCAGTTAATGGGCTGTAGGAATTATGAATTAAATAGTATATCTAAAAATAAAATTACACGATAGAAATAGTTACTGTGCAACAAAGTTCGCCCGCCGTAAGTTAATAAATAAATCTATATCCAAAAACTTATGTATGTTAAAATTATGGTTTCCTTTAAAAATTATAATCTGTTTTTGATACTTTTAGTGAGTTAAAATTAACTGTATTTAAACAATGAATTCAAGTGTTAAATAAACATTAGTAATTGTGACAAGTGTGACTGAAAATGGATAACAAAGCGGCCGAATCCGAGCAGGGCGAGGAGACATACGGGCAAAGTCGGTACTGTACTGAAATACCGACGGACTTATCGTTTGAAGAGTTGAGAAATAAATTCGACTCCAGCGCCACAAACCCGGTGGCGAGGCGCGAAATCGCGTCGAAACCGTCGACGCACGGCAGCGCTATGAGGCAAGTCGTCAGCGGAAAAATTTTCAAGAAGTGCAAAAGCGCAACCTTTCAGATAGATGGAGCCACGTATACAATTGGTAAGTTTACCGTTTGTGCTTTCATGTCACCGATTTTGTTCTGTTTTCCTCCGCGAAGGTGTTGGCGCTGGTGGAATTTTAAAGTATTAAAAATCATTACTATTCCACAACATTTACTAATATAAAAGTAAAAATGTTTTTTATATACATTTTTTCCTATACGAGTACTTACTAAATGAATGCTTTAACACTATAAATGTATTACAATTCAAAAATTGCGGTGATCACCGAGGGACGACTAATATATCGTCTATCAATATTATTGTTGTTATTTCAATATAGCAAAAAACTCAATTTAACTACACCTATATATGTATGGTTATGGTTATGTAGTTTACTAATTACCCATCACTAATATTGGAACAACAGAATCAAAACGTTTTCTCTCACTCGGCATAATGACAGGAAAGTCGGTTTGTTTCCCACCAATAATGGTGCCCGAAAACTGTACTATGGTTAGCATGTTTAATTTATTTGTATAATCTGTACTAATCAGAAAGTCACTTGAATGATCTGTCAATTCCTAAGTTTAGCTGGATACTACCGCAGTTTCATTATGTAATACTCTAATACTTGCTCTATATTTTGCTCCGTCTTTGGTTTTAATAATCTTACAATTAAATATATTAAACAAATACATTACTTGCTGGAAAATATATAATACTATTGGTAGATCTAAATATATCTTTGGCAATAGAATAAAGAAAAAAGACACCGGTCACTTTATATTCATCCTGTTGTTTACTTAGTTAAATATCATGTCGAACAATTTTTTCATTTCGCTACTTTTTATTTCATTATTTTATTTTCATTAAATTGTGCAGATAAATCCATAAATGCTATGATAATTTAAAAACTGGCTAATTTAAGTCTAAATTATTCAATTAAAATCGAATAAAGCTTGCATTTTATTTATCCGACTTCAACAAAAGAGGTTACTCATTTCGAGTGTTTTTTTTTAGTGTATGTTTGGCCATAACTTGTTCGTTTATGAACCTATTTGGATGATTCTTTTTTTGTCGGATAAGGGTAGTAGTAAGAGTAGTCCAAGAGTAGTCCCATTTTAATTTCACTGACATTGACAACTTCGAAGATACACCTGGGAACGCTTCAAAATCATTAAAGTTGGTTTTCTTTTTTGTTAAAAATTGACTTGTCCAAAGTAAAAGTTAAAATCGTTGACAACATTTTCAGTCATATCAGGTGGGACTGATTTTTTTCAAGTAACATAATACAGAAAGTATTGCATTATTTTAAAGCATTGTGTATTGAGGAAATACAACATTTTAAAATTATCATTATTTATGTCTATAGTGCATGGGAGCGGCAAATTGTGACTTCCATCCGGGTGGCAGTTACTCTTGGCTCGTTCCTGGGTACACCGTAACTTTGTTGTGATATTATTAAAAAAATACAATCTACAAACATTACAGTATTTTTATCGTTTATAAGTATATCGTTATGACCTCAATCTCATCTGATGTTAAGTGACGATGTGGCCTAAGATGGTGACACGCTAAACTAGAAACTGGCTCTCAAGTGCAGCACCGGAACACACCTATAAGTGCTTGGCAACAGATTTTTTACTTGAAGTCAGTAGCTAGTCAAGGCTTATATTAGAAAACACCCTACCACTATGATATGGTCTCATCGCGATGTTCTCCTCCACAAAAAGCTCAGGGTCATTGCAGGGATTCGAACTCACGTCGATAGACGCGGTATCCGTACACGCTACGAGCTATTATGCTCCAAAATCGCTGCTAATAAATAGTCTGTAAAATAGGTTTTGTGTGTCTATTGTGTACTCCCCTTAATTAGATCACGTGGCAGTTGTTCCGTTGCGTGACATGGCACGGCGCGACATCGTTCAGCCAACTGCTACAATTTGTATTTAAACCTACACTAGATTGTCTGAGGTTTCGTGGAAATTCCCCGCTGTTTATATATTACTATTTTTGTTAACTTTAGTGTTTTTAGTTAATACTAAGGCTAGTGCCTTTGCCCGTGACTTTGCTCCTTTTATCCAGAAAATGAAACGACTCGCGCGCTATATATGTACAATGTTTGTACTAATTAAACCTATACGGGTGTTCGTACAGTAACTCGCTAAAGTTCTGCAATCGAAAGGTATAGGGGACAAAATATATGTAAACATTCTTGTGTCCTATAAGTTCAGGCTTTTGGAGAGAAAATACTTTATAGTTCATATCTGTGTTCGCTTTGCTGGGAAATCTAATTAAAGCTGTGTTAAAAACTAAAGAAATTAGTAATTTTGAAAATAAACTAAATTTACCACATAATTATTACCTATACTTTATTGTTATATACCCCGATATAATTACTGCTCCTTACGTAAATGTGGAATTTCTCTTCTTCTTCTTGTATAATATGAAAAGTGTGTTTTACACTATTACGACAAAGTCATATGAGCAAAACATTTTTTTTTAACTTCAGAATTAAAACAATGCTTTAATAAGTTGGTGGCTCCCTTGTTAAAATTGACCAGGGAGTTTTTGTGGTATCTTAAAATTCATGCTCCTAGTAATTATTTATAATTCATTGAGCTTGTGCACATACAAATCATATCACTTAAACAAAATGCCACCAATATTACATAATATTGGGCCAAATACGCATGTTTATGAATTAAAATAGGCACAACAATATGGCTAATCTAGATTCAAAATCTCCGAAATTACTCGATTTGAATATTTCTGATCCAATTGAAAAAGGCTTACAAATATTAGAAAACTTGCTTTATCTAAACGAAACATGCCGAAAAGTGATTTTATACAAAAAAAATGTAAGTATATAATATTAGCGCGCTATGAGGAAATTGAAGATTTTTTATCACATTTTTCTTCAAAATTATTATTTTTAATATAGGTATGTATAATTATTATAATATAGTTCTTTAATATATGCAAAATTATACTCAACTTACACGGCTTGGTCTCACTTATAACGTAAGTTTGCAAAATTAACTTATAATAATAGCTTAATTAACTGATTTTACCTACCTACCTATTTATGTTATTATTATATTCTTTCGAAAAAAACAGTAATATAGTATGCTTATGTATTTTTCTGTTTTGCGACCATGAGTCTATATAGCAAAATTCTTGACTCCAATACAAAGTTCCAGCCTATAAAGATAATTTTCAAAATAAGTATGAGGTTTAAATGAAATATGTTATGAAGTAACTATAGTAGGAAAATACACTTGTCAATATTTATTTATTTACGTAGATATATACGTATTTAACTATCATATCTAAATAGAAAGTCACCTGTAAGACTCTAAGCGCTAGCAGTCAGTTTTTATGAGAAGCTTAGTACGTTACGGTCTATTCCCACATCGCGTCGTCACTTAACAATAAGCGTGATTGTCATCTGATCAGGTGATATCCTACATAAAAAAATCTTCGACGATGCGGCCTCTGTATTTTGTTTGTTAACAATGTTTTTTACTGTAATGTGTTTGGCTGAAACTGCAAATCAGCGCTGGGGTCACTCGGAACAGTGGTGGTGTCTAGTTTATGCTGAGATGAGTGCAAATTGCAGTGGTAATTTTATGTGTTATATGGTTATATGATATTCATTTGAAATTATTTTTCGTTAATAGTTGGAAAATATGCTTCAAAATGTTGTTTGAATCGTGAATTTTAATGAAGAATTATTATAGGAGATATAATTGCCACAAACACCGCTGAGATATAATATACAGAGATTAAATTTCAGTTAGCTTTGACATATCGAAAATGCGCATAAATAGTCTTTACGGATATATTCACAAACGTTAGTTTTAGATAAAAATAACTATCACCGTCATAATACAAGACAGTTTTTAAGTTCGAAGGTGAATGTCCAATATCAATGAAATTATAATGGGCAACCCTTGAGGTATCCCCTATCCAAAAAAAAAAACATCGAAATCGGTTCATGTACAAAGAAGTTATGGCTGAACATCCATAAAAAAAAACATTCGAATTGAGAACCCTCCCGTATTTTGAAGAAGTCAGTTAAAAAAAAACATTGTTACGCATATATAAAAATACAATAAATGTAAAAAAATGAAACGAGTACCTAGAAAAAAAGTTTTGTCTTTCATAAGTCCTTCATACTTATAAAACTTTTGAAAGTAGTTGTCCGGATTGCAAAGGTCCAACAATCCCGTATCATCCTTAACAGTGAGTTGTTCATCTGTCACATTATGGATAGTTAACAAAACTTCTTTCGTAGCTCGTTAGATCATGTATTTCTTTGCTACCAATAAACTTTTAAGTGCAATATAATTGAAATTGGATTATGTTGTTATACGTTTTTGCCCAAACATCATCCTAATCAGGCTTTAGCATTTCACTGCTACACATAAGCCTCTCCCAAGGTTCACCATCGGATCCGATCTCCCTCTTTCCGCATCCAGTCAAGTCCTCGCTCCATATGATTTGAAGGCGTCTTACACTAAGTTTGCCAGAACTTTTTTTAATACAAACATTCTTACGTAATTTTAAATATAGACTACATCTGTTATATCCATTAGTAGTTACTAATTTGATAGGATTAGTAATTATTACGTTCGAACGACCTTTTTTAACAAGTATATATCTCCACTCGGTCATCATTCATAATCGCCCACCTCAGAGTATATGTAATCGTATTACTCGATTAAGAATGATCATTCATCATCGAAATATCTTGATTATGTAAATCTATACTAATATTATAAAGCTGAAGGGTTTGTTTGTTTGATTGAACACACTAATCTCAGGAACTACTGGTTCGAATGGAAAAAAGTTTCATTATTGGATAGCCCATTTATAGAGGAAGGCTACAGACTATATAACATCACGCTATGATCAATAGGGCGGAGCATCAATGAAAAATGTTGGAAAAACAAGTAAAATTTTATTTTTTTGAGAGCTTCCATTGAGTTCGTTGCGTAAATCGTTAAAGTTACGCAACAATTGTGTGTGATGAAATTATTTCTCTTAAAAATTTCTAAAAAAAAGTTCGGGATAGAATATGGCTATCTTTTAAGGTTTACTTACTCATATAACCTTTTTTATGGTAATAAAATTTGTTTTAAAATAATGAATTATTTGCTAAGGTGTTTTTTCAAATCGATCGAAAGAAATACGTTATTCATCACAAGTATTTAATTTTGAACAAAATTGTTTTCTGCGGTAATTGATTTCAATGAATATCTTAGGAGATATCACAGTTTTAATATAACTCAGCAGCAAAATAATGATAAAGTAACGCGAGCGCATTTTTGTTATGCAGAATAATGTGGGAGGCGGGCGGCACCTAATTATACAGTGCCTACTACCCACTCTCTCTAACCCTTTCTCTTTCTCTCTCTCTTACATGATGCAGACGAAGTTGCGCGGGTCAGCTAGTCATTCATAATCGAATGTCTCGATTACGTAAATCATTCATAATCGCCCACCTCCAAAATTCAACTTCAGTGGCTTAGAAGCCAATATGATCTCTCGGTGGTTACCTTTGGTTTTGGGTTCCATCAGGGACTGTAATATCACTTTTAGTGCTACTATAAAAAAAATTGCGAAAGCATTATAACGGACTTAATATTGCCTCTGTTCTTTAGATTTCTTATTAAATTAGAAACATTTTAGTGTTACAGACGTCATACAATTAAAATTAATTGCTTTTTAATAGTATTAATTCCTACAAGAATTTAATTCAAGTTAACGAATTATTAATTATCCTACTTTGTTGTTCATTATTTTTGTTTGCCGAAGAAATCGTATTATCTAATACTATTAAGTGAGTAATTATTTTCAATTACTGGTTTTTCGCAGACGGCGCCCTAAAGTTAGATGAAATTTTGTAGGGAGTTAGAAAATATTTTGCTTTTCAAGAGGTGTTTTTTTTTTGTTGTTGTAAGAAGCCCGATTTCCCAGACATTTATATTTTATGTGTCAGTATTTGAAATACATTAAACTTGCCAAATAAATTGCCGCCTGGGTTCAATATATAATTTGCTACCGTATAACTTATAGAGCTAACTAACGTTAGATGAACTTGAAAATGTCAGTGACATGTTACATGAATAATTAAGTAGACTTAGACAATTTCAAAACAATAGGGGATAATATATCTAAAATAAAACGCTAATCATAATGTACAAAAGAAATAGTAATTATCAGTCGGTAAGCACCGAGAAATCAAGTTAAATATTTTTTTGATAAGCCAACTAACTACATCTAAACTAAAACGCACAAACGGTAATAGCATTTTCTACTCTTTATTCATATGGATAAATTTCCTTCTTGAAAACTTCTATAGGAATGTTTAAATAGGGAGTAAATTCATGTAAGTCGTCATCGGCATGGTCACGTGACGTGTTAACGATTATCAAAAAATATTCTCATATGTTACACAATTATATTTTACAAAGTTAGTATTTCTTATTTCTATCATTTGAAGTTTAGGAAAAATGTTTATAGTTTTAACTTCTGTTGGCAGTTTTCATGATTGCTTTACCTTTTCGTATTTACATACTTTCATTAAACGCTCCATTATCAAAAATTTGCATTATCTTATTAATTTACAGCTTTCGTTTTTTATAATAATAATAAATATATTAATTAGCTTAGTGGTCCCAAGCGCGACTGCTATGTTCGAGGTCCTGGGTTCGATTCCCAGGTCGGCAAAGTGTTATTGGGTTTTTCCTATGAAATTTTCAGTAGCAGCTCGGAGTTTGGCTTTGTGCCCGATTAATGACAATAGGCTCGCCCCCTATTACATGGGACCTAAAACATACTCGGCGAACTGTGGGTGTACATTAGTAAACCTCTGCCTAACCCTTCGGGGAATACATGCGTGATGGTATATTATGTATGTTATAATAAAAACCCTTCATGACAGATCCCGCTAAAACCTCCTTGATATAATTTTAATAAGAACTTATTTTTCAATAATATTGATAAATATATAAAAACCCTTTCAACAAATATTGAGAAGGACATCGAATAACAACGATTGTTTGTTTAGTGATAGAAATTACTTAATATCCCGGGCATTTCGAATCTGGAATTTCAACTGACCAGTACTAATCAGCAGCTACCTGTGGCGGCTGGAGCATGTGGCTGATGTCAGATGTGGCGCGGACGACAGTCGCGCGCAGGCTTCCACGCGGTTCGGTAGCGTGGTCATGTCGCCCTGAAGCGCTTTCTAAACGCTCCGTCCGAACATGCACAAAGACGCCGCGGTCGTAACCGACCTGACAATTTGAATTCTAGAATATCGAAATTTTAATTTAGAAATTTATGCGTGAGTTTTGTAGTGATTGGGTTCAGATTAATTTTATAAATAAAAAAAACCACCTGTTGGTTGCAATTTCGCGTAGAACAGTGGACAGCGTCACAATCTGTTTACATATAGGGGGGCCACCCCGGCACTGGGCCATGACGCAACGGTTTATGGCCGCCCCGTGGTGCGTTATTATGGCGGAAAAACAACACTAGGCCCAGTTTGAAAATAGATTTGCGTGTTTCTACCTGTGTCGCTGTAAACATTCATTTCACGGTCTTAATACTGTTTGGTAAATTATTTATTGAAAATGAACCAAAAACCGTTTCATTTCAAACATATATTAAACACGTAAATAATACTTTCCCCGAATTATAATAACAATAAAAAAATAAGTAGGTAATTTTGAATGCAAAAGCGCTGTGAAATATTAGTAAAGTAAATAAAAACAAAAAATAAACCTATCTTAACAATGATCAATTGAATTTCAAATGTACTCTTTATACAGTAATAATATGTATTGACTACTGATTAATGTACCGATAAGAGTCATGTTTTTATTAATAAAGTTCTCACAGAAACATATAATAAATAAATCAACAGTTATTTATGTTGTATTGTTGAATAGTACATGTAGGTAATAAATAAATCATTACTTATTTATGTTGTAATTAACACCGATGACTTTCAATCAAGTCCCAATCATGTCGCTATTTGTATTGCAATTTTCATGTCGATTAGTTAAAATATATTAACGAGTTAAAGTATTGCATTCTAGTCACCCAGAAAACTATTGTTTTTGAATAACTTTTATATTAACTCATCTATTCAGAAGTTTTCATATTCCATAAATAATTTATGTTGATAGGTATATCAGTTGTATTTCATACTATATGTACTGATGTTAATAGCTACATTAAAATGCAATAAAATGAAGCACACATTTATTTGATGAACTTAAAATAATATCATGATCTTAATTTTTTTCACATTAAATTAAATGTTAATCATAA
Source organism: Saturnia japonica (assembly GCA_033032175.1). NCBI lineage: Eukaryota > Metazoa > Arthropoda > Insecta > Lepidoptera > Saturniidae > Saturnia > Saturnia japonica. The sequence continues at coordinate 20,487,407 of CM065305.1, read as the reverse complement.
ATATAATATAGAAAGTTCAATAAAAAAAAGTGTTATAAAACATGATAACCAAACATAAAACATCGATGGATCTGTAGGAATATACTCATGTTCAATAAATCTATCGACTTTCATCGTATAGAGATATTCTTGCCATCTTTAATAAGCGATAAATTTATTTAGGTGCGTCACACGCATAAAGAAAACCGCCGTTTAAGTAATAACTCTCGATTTATTAGTTTTAACCAAGGGAAGCAATGAAAATACCTAAAACGCACGCAGTTTACGACTTCGGGCTGTACCATATCAAAACAGTGTGGAAAACGTAAACATATCGAAAAATTGAAATATTTTTTGAGTGACTGATACGCGGTACCTACTCAAATTTGTATAAAGGTAACTGAATTTTAAAACTGATAAACTATTTTAAGAACGATCTAAATTTAAACATTTGTGATTTTACATTTACATTCATATAATCATAGTTTGTTCCGAATTTAAATAATGCTGGTGATAAAATAAGTTTCGTTTATTACGTGAATTGTATTGTGTAACGTTCGTTGAATTGTGTGTGATTTTAAATTAAGATTTTAAAAAAAAAAATTGTGTGAGTGTGAGGTAGCGTATTATGTGATGATGCGGCGTGGTAAAGCGCTGCTCGAAGGCAGCAGACAGGGCTCGGTCGACGGCAAAGCTAGTGTGGCGAACGACAAGGAGCTCGTACACAAATGTCACAGTGATCCAGGTGGTGGTAGAGCATTGGGGACCGCACCCAGAACGCACAGGCATCGATCTGCTTCTGGTGCATTGAGGAAATGCGTCCTCACACTTGATGGATACTCATACGTTATTGGTAAGTTATAATCAGTTACTTATTGTATTTTCTAGCCTTGTTGTTTGTAACAAATTTTTAACTTTACTTGTCAATTCTTGCAATGAATTGTTTGATAAAGAGTAGACTATTTTGTATGGAACTGCGCGTCTAGTAAAGGACATAAAGTCACTACTGATTTCTATAAATATATTTTAATGTGATATTCCACCTCTCCAAAGTAATGCGCACCTAAGTGAGAAATATACGTATGTATACTTTTCCCAAAGATACAATATTATAAAAAATATCAATGAAAAAATATTTTCAAAAACAAGCTTTTATTATGTTTCAATAATTTTAAAGCTTATAAACGCGCTACAAATAATTTAGTTTAAATTCTTATATCTCTCTTTATATTTTCGCTACAAGCTTTGAAATTTTTTGAAATATTAAACAAGCTCGTTAATTTTTTTATTTTTTTTATTCTTCCCAGTAAACCTTTACATTTGACACCCAAATCATGGAGCTGCATAAAAAACTGGTTCACCATCTTTGTGAGTCCGCCATATTCAACACAGAATGACGTAATTTAGCTAACTATGCATTGTCATCCACACTAAACGTGTGTGTAAAATTGCAACTCAATCGGTCGGGGATAACTGTTTTAAAATTCAGTTGCAAGATTTGACGCATAGCAAGTTAAATAAAAGCTTGTAAAAATATAAAGCGTGTTGTACTACTAATCGTAATCGGTTTATTAATGCAATAATTCTTTTTGTATTTTATTTTGACTCAGAATTAGGCTTATTAGTTCTTTAAAAATGAAAATTTAATCGTTTTTTTTTAACTTAGCTTAAAACGCGGATAGCGCTTCTGTCGCTGGAAGAAATTGATTATTAAACGCGTAGGTATATCAACTTCGCAATTAAATAGCCAGTTAGTCCTTGTGTCTCGAATCCCAGCGCAAGTAGTGTTGAGAATGGGGTTTATAACGCGTGGGGAGTTTTATCACGTCGAATGTTATCATATTTGAGTATTTTATGACTCTTTAATGCGATAATATCATAGTATTTTACTACTATAAATAAAAATGTTTTTGAATATATTACCCAGTTCCTGGTTATTTCGTCTTTCGGTGTTCGGGTCAAAGGGCTCGACCGCATCTCTATAATCGTTTCAGTTACTAACATTTTGCTTTTTCTTCGTTTCTACTATTAGTTTAAGATTTAGCAGTTTCAGGTTCAACTCAACAATTAATAACAAAGTTATTTTGTTGCAGAAAAACGAAATAAACATTCTTAACATTTCAGGCGGAAGTAGCAAAGGAAAATTTGGATAAAGTAATTACGAGAGATTTCCGCAAAGTAATGCCTACATCAATCAAATACCCAGATCTAGTGGAAATTATTTCGAATTCTTTAAACTCAAATACATTTTTATGTAAGTACATTTAAGTACGATGTTAGGAAATTAAATAAAAAGTAAAAATAGAAGCAAAAGTAGAAGAAAGTGTTTTTATTGCAGTCGAATTTTTTGTTTCCTTTTTAATAATTTATCTTGTTAATGAATCCTGTTAGGATTTGATAATTTAGTCTAACGATTGAATAATTGTCTTGAATCATATTTCATTGGTAATATAATTTTTTGTTTATCGAAATTATTAATCATTACTTCTTCACTCCGGGACACAACACAATTGTGTCCGACTGACACTCAACTACTATATCAACTTCAACACCCACCATAATGACACGCTTAGGCATATTACGTTCCAGGATCAGACGGTGTATATGCAGCTGCTAAGACGCTGAAAGGCCACACGACAGCGTCGACTGTCGATGGATAGCGGACCTCTCGGTGGTCACCGTTGTTTTAGGATTGTATTAAGCTTACCATGAGGCAAGATCCTGTCATTGTGCCGTGGAATTAATTAAAAAATGACATACCCCTTAATAAACTAACAAGCCTAATTCTGAGTCGAAAAAAATACAAACAGAATTATTGCATTAATTACCGTAAAAAAAATATTCTGATTAGATTACACTACACAAATAATATTATGTTGAAAATCAATTGTTGCAAATACTAGATTTTTTAGTATTAATAGTAGATAAAACCTAAACATAGCGCCAGTACATTCTTCATAACACACTATTTGAAAATCTAGAGCTAAATCGGTATGTTCTCTAGCAGCCTTACTAAAGCCCTTCTGGGATTATTGTGTTACAATCTTCGGCTAAATCTCTACTTTACATCAAGTGAGTTCTTGCATTAAATTAATTAATTTATATAAACAAACTAACATAGAACCCAGACAAAACAAATACACCATCGGAACCTTCGAAACCACTTATTAATCAAACCGGTGTAAAATTGGTTCTTGACACAAAAAAAAAATCCTGTTTGTTTTGAGAATTTTCCTTCATTAGAACAAAAGTGCTGGCTCTGAAGCTTTTTCTATTTAAACGGACACAAAAGAAAACTAAATACGTCCCAAATCCAACAGAAGTCGTTCTCGGGGAAAGTAAAACCAAACACGTAAAAAGAATAAACCAAATGTGTGCTTAATATTTTTCTTACATCTTTGGTAAAACAACTTACATATTGCTTACATTAACTATGAACCGTGTATTTTTGAGTTAAATTTTTATATTCGAAGGTGATTTTTTTTATCGTCAGCAAAAAATACAAACATACAGCTTAATACAAAATTACGTATAAAATATACTTTGCAATATGGTGTAGTTGATGATTATATATATATTGTTTGAAATATAACTACACAATAATATAATTTATTATATTACGCGATTTTTAAGATGCAATAATTTCATTCTAAACATTTTTGTGGTACATTTTAAATTAATTATTTTTAACTCAATTCACTAAAGTAAGTAAGTAAGTAATTAATATCCAATTTAATGCCCCCTTTAATGTTCCTTTCCGCAATTTATCTTTAAATAATAAATCTTTGTCTCCCGTAGTCCCGTCTCATCTATCGCCAGTGTTGATAGATCATGATTATCTTTATATTATCTGAAGTAATGGTACAATTTGTATAGACTGTCGCCGTTTCTAAATAAGTTTCTAATCCTATAAACCAAATAGCAACAAGTAATATATTATATAAATATGCCATACTACTGAAATCAGTAATTTACTCTACATACAACATTTATCAGTTAACGTCGCACGCACGTTTGCACGGACGAACATAGAAACACTTTCATAAAACTCCAAAGCCGACTAGTTTAGAATTAGGGTTTCTAGCACATTTTTAAACTATTAATGAATAAATATTTTAATTATATTTCATAATTTATTATTACAAATGAATTTTAATTCCAGTCACCTTTACATCCACTAATATCTTGGAAATTAAATCCCTAAATTTATGAAATGGGTATATAATGATAATTCAAAAACTCTGAAATTAGGGATGTGAAAGTATGTTAGACATTAATGTTTCCTATTTTTCTTAAACTAATCATTATTGTGTTGAAATACTATTATATTCTAATGTGACAAAATTTTGACGATATTCTCTGTTGTCATAATCAATATGCTTTATAAATTGTATTCTTTGGGCAAACATTTTATTAAAAAATTCATCATTTTTATCCATAAGCCAATTTAAGGCTCTTGTTTATATGCAAAAATTGTCTTCGTTATAACAAAAAGTGGCAGCTACGACGCTTTTTTCTGTTCAAGGAGCGGCAAATGCGACGCAAGAAACAAGATTATTGGATTACAGTGCCTTTATGTCTTCAAAGTTCCCAGACTAATATTAAGTAATTTAGTTTAATATTAAGAAGTTGTAAGTCATTGTCTAGATTATATTTAGTGTCATCTAATTCTTTATCAAACTTGATATATTCTAAATTGGATTCCACACTTTTGCATAGAGAGGCTTTACGAATGTTGTTTATCTAATTTTTTATTGAATGTTTTTTCTTTTCTTTTTTAACAGATTAGAAATTATTGCAGACTTTATAAAAAATACTTTTGCTAAATCAATGTCATTGTTTTTATTCCTAAATTACGTACCTATATATAACAGATATAAATATATATAGTCATTTATTAATTATTGTGATATCCAATATTTATCTTCATTTTTACCATATTAAGATCTTAAATTAAAAGTCATTTAAATTGATATCAAAAAAGTTATACTATTAATGAAGTCTTCATGTATGTACTCAAAGCTCACACTCATAAACTTACTCTGCCGTGACAGTCGATCACCAAAATCTGAAACTGTTGGTTGGCTGACGTCAGAGACACGCAATAACCCGCGACAACCGCCCGATAAAGTTGTGATAACGTTCTATCGTGTACCAGTGATGTATCATTAATCGAATGCGTTTGTAGTTTTGTTTCAGATATCGCCCTTTGTTATTCGATGTTATTATTTGTTTATCCATATAGTGGGTTTGTTCTTATCATTATGTTTACGATGAAGTGTATTATAGCAATGCTAGTGTGCAGTAGTGTTCCTTTTCGATTTCTCTACCATATTTCTTTCATACTACCAATCATGGGAAGTTTACCAACACCATTACCAAATTTTATTAGTAATTGCACTATAAATAATGCTATATAGGTACCGTTCACATACTGTGGTAACTGTTAAGAAATTACTCTTCAAATTTCCCATCGGACAGCTTTAAGTAATCATCCATCCATTCCTTCATCCAAAAGACGTACATTACTATATATATAGCTCGAAAGATTACTGCAGTTAGCAGTTCTGGGCTGTTCCCATCTAGCGAGTTCACACAACTTTCACCGTGTCGTTGTCTACCTTGTGGCGGGCCTGCTTAAACTGCGTCTTTCGGTGCATGGTTGCCACTCAAGAATTATTCAGCATCATTAGCTATTCGTTCTACGAGCGCAGCCTACCGCCATTTAAGTCCAGCTTTAAGGCTATGCCGGTGACTTTAGTTCTTCATGTAATATCTGCTATTCTCATATCTGATGTGATCACACATCATCATAAAGTTTATTATATAAAATGAAAACAGATTTAGATCATAAAATTTTACTATAATTACTACACCGTATATTACAAAGATACAATACACTTTAAAAATGGATAGCGATTGTCGTTAATCAATGACCAATTTATGCTGTTATATTATGTTGTCTTTGTTATCACGTTTTATAAAGAAGAGAATAGGCAGGTAACAAAATTAAAGTAAATCTAATATTTTTTAAGAAGTTTATTATATTACATTGCGCATAACGTCATGCAAGAACCTTTCTAACATTGAATTACTTATCTGAAGTTAAGAAACTACTACCAATAGTGATTACTGGCACATTAGGCCCAAGGTGCCTTATTTAGAAGCGGTCCTCCGTCTATGTGATCGTATACAATGAAACTCGTTTTGATGCAATACAAGTATTTAGTTGTCCATCTACTGAGATTTATTAAATTAAACCTCCTCATATCTATACAAATGACAGTCTTAATTAACTTTTAATTATTTATCTTCAAACCTTTGATTGCTATATGCACCTTTTACTATTAATATTTGCCATTTTATTTGTAAATTACTTAACTTATATCGTAGAATTGTATCTGATGGAACTATCATACAAAATATTCATCCATTGAAAACATAATTTTCAAAAAATCCCTCCCTAGTCCACCTTACGATATATTTAAAAGCCACTGTCCGAAATTCATATTTATACGTTTTTGTTGTATCTATCTCTTCATTTATGTATCCGTAAGTAAGAACTTGTTATGTATTATAAATTGAACCAACGTAACCAAAAGTAATTTAGAATAGGTTATTCCATCCAACGATCGATCTTAAATAATTTACGATGTCATTACAACATGATGAAGTATAATTTTGAACTTCTAACAGAACTTGAATATTTTATCAAAATCCAAATAGGTGTGTCCACCATAAAGCTACATACGAACACATATTAAATCCAGAAATTATATATGCTCATGTAAGCCAAAACAGATTTGCTTCGTGAAATCAATAATCGGATTACCGATTATCAGTAGGAGGGCAGACGGCAATTAATCCCCCTGTATCCCATCGGTCTGTTACATTCCGTCCTTACTTTGATTGACGACGGAAACTCTTAATTGGGTTAATCAATTTTTGATTGAAAATCGTACCCTTTACTTACTTGACTTATGACCTTTCAGCACATAATCCTGGTGGAATGTTATATAGAATGTTAAGTAATATATCCAATGAAAACAAACAGCAAACGTATTAATATCGGGTGAAAACCATTTTGTGATGAAAAACAAAAACGGATAATGCAATGACTTTTTTAAATACTGAGAAATGTTAAGGTTCGTGTTTTTCGCTACCTAATGATGCTATGAAAACATTTCTTGATAGTCCAAGTTTCTTTACATTAGTTCTTTTACCGTCAGCCAGTACTAGTATTGATTAAATTCAAGTTAGTTTAGTAAGGATTATGAAATATTTTTATAATAACTGAAACGAAGATTCACTGTATAAATAATTTGATGAGTCTTGACTTGTATTTTTAATTCAATAACTTTAATAATTTATAAGTTTTAAAGTTTCACCAAAATTTGACTAGATGTGAATTGACTATGGGGTTAAAAATGGTGGTTAACACGCTACACAGGAGGGTATATTATAAACTGGCATACTAGGGTTGCATCAACATATTTTCATTCACAGAAAGTTTAGGCTTATAGTAGAGTTCGAATCCACGTTGATCGACTCGTTGTCTGCATACTCTGTTACTGAGGTATAATCAGTTATTAACATCAATTTATTCCAAGCACGTTCGCGGTAGACTTTAAGTACAAAATTTCATATACATATAATCTAGATAAGCAAGTATGTTATAAATAATTAACTTGGCTTACCCGTTAGAGATGCAAGATCACACAGATTTAACAAATAGCTTTCGTTTTATGATGATAAAAAAGATGTAAAAACTAATACACTTAGAACACAAAGATGTTAAAGATACGACAGACAGATACGAGCACATAAATTAAATAATTACATTACACTTCGTGGTCGCAGTTTAAGTCCACTTATGACCTTTATATAGCATTAGGAAAATTCAAAGAAACGTTTATTATTCTTCCTTAGTTTTAATCATGATTGCAAAGTGGTAGCTTAAACGGACGTATTTCAATGAACGTGTGTTCAAATACCTAGAAGGGGTATGGGCTTTTAGTGAAGAAAAATATCGCAATGAAACAATCGTAGGATGGTAGGACGTTTTCTAATGCTCACCTGTCTAGCCAACAAGTTGAAAATCTGTCGCCAAGCACCTATAGATGTAATCTGTTAGCTGCACATGAGAATCAGTCATCCACTAAGTTTAGGCTATCATCTTGAGCTACATCGTAATTTAACCTCAGGTGAAATTGTGACCAAAAACGCTAAAACCTATAAAGAATTAAAACATATAGCAAAGCAAACAAAACTCGCATAAGAGAGACGTAGTAAATTCGTCGAGTAACAGTACCTTTGACCGTTCGTAACCTTTCAGACCCAGGATTTACAAAGCAATCGTAGTCGGACCTTCCGCCTGACAGTGATTTATACGAATAGGTAATATGAATGAGGCATTATCTGTAAGAAAAGGTGGTAATTATTATTCGATCTGTATCTAACGTTACACAGACTAAGTACCTAGTTAGAATTATTGTGATAAGTGATTAAGATAATGACTTTTAGCATTAAGCGTCCGATGATAATATTCATACCTTTATAACATTAACAGACTTGATTATTGATAGTATCGTACCATAACGTTACAGATTAAATAGTATACTAAATTGACCATTAGATATTTTAACACTTAATAAAATGAATAGTTTTTTCAGTTTCCAGGATTAGCAATTCATTATCACTGCCCTCAAGATTGGGATCTTTTGTGTGGTTGGTTTTAAATAGTTAAAAGCTGCATTAAAATGTTAACATTAGATGGACTGCATGCCTGTTTATTTCTTTATCTCACAAAAAGGAATTCTGTAGAAATTTTGAAAAAAGAATGCATGAGTGTCGAGGATCTTAATCGATTATCGCAATCTTTTATTAATGTACCCGCAAATTATTAACATTCGACAATGCAGTTGATCTTCTTTGTTTGTTATAATATTTATCTGTATCTAGGTATATCATCACATCGCATCATTACTGGGATAGCTAAAACGAACGTACATATTCTCTCTTTCCTCGGATATTTCTTTCGCTTCTTTGACACTCGTTAGTATCTTTATGAATCTGCTACGTTTATGACTACATACTTTGAAGTTTATCTCCGGTTAGTACTATGTGAAATTTCATCCATATTCCTTTACAAAATATTGAACTATTATTTTTTCTTAAACTTGATTAGATTTGATTCGTTGATTAGGTTAGGTTAGGTTTGATTCTTAAATTTGATTAGCGTAAATAAATTGAAAGTAAATGAACGTAATACTTTAATATATTCTGTGAAACTCGTACGCCGAATAGGTAAAACGGGAAATTTTAGACAATAAAAACTTAATCTACATTTTTCTTGAATATGCATAATGATAAAAGCAGGTTTACAATGTTACTAGCTAACTTCTATTTAATAGCTTTCACAATAAATTACGTAGTAACAAAAGAAATATCGATTAAGGTAAGGATAATTGTGTGTTTACGTGTTACAAATATTTGTTTTTTCTTTTCTAACAATTTCAGGCTCGTTTAGTTTAACTTTAAAAATATAATGCAACCCCTATTTATGTGGAATATCAAAAGAATTTTTAAAAATACTTTGCGTTAGTAATTTTAACATTAATTAAAATATATGGAATTTCTCCTACAAATGATTCGTAATCTGTTTGTGGGAGAAACAGCTTGCTAGTAAATGTTTTTTTGATAGTGTTACAATGTGTGTTGTGATTATCTGAGTGCTTTAGTGGACTGACTATGTAAAAAGTAAAAAAAGACAAAGCGACTTAATTATAGATCAATAATAAACACAATTATTATATCTATAATTCTGTACATAAGAATCGTAAATGTTTTAGTCTAATCTAATAAAAATATAGCGCAAAAATACCGCACACTGACATTTATCGTAGACAATTAGAAAAAAATAGAACGATCAAACTAATTTCCTATAATTTCCATTCATTTCAATTTAAAGTTATGGACATATTTAGAGGAATTCAATAAAAAAAGGGGCAAATTAAAGTGAAAATAAATTTATTTGTACAATACCTATAATCTTTTAAAATTCCTTAAACAGAATAAATTAATTAAATTTACATTTCTGAATACAAAAAATTTTACAAAAGGAAAAAAAAAAAATTAGATGCAGTTCCCTCAGTGTATTTTAATTGTAAGGAATTGTGACCTAACATAAAGAAAACTGAATATTGTTCTAAAGAGTGATTTTTTTTTATAATTGGTGATAGTTAGTATTCAGTATTGCCTCCTCTCGCTGCCAAAACTTCTGGGTGTATTTTTTATTAAATTTTCAATGAAACTTTGTGGCATTAGGTTCCATTCTTCAACTAATGCAGTTTTGAGGTCCCTTAACTTAGCTGGTGCTGGGTTTCTGTGTTGTATTTGTTTTCCCAGTTTATTTCAAACATGTTCTATTGGATTTAGGTCTGGCGAGCGTGTTGGCTAAAACTTAGATTCCGACCTCAGTAAGGTACTCCGATACTACCGCCGCAGCGTGAAGACGAGCATTATCGTGCACTAAAAGAAAATTATCTTCCATGAATGGGGTAAAAGGCATCACAATCTGCTCTAAAATGTCTGTTACGTATGTTGCCGCAGTCAGGTAAATACCACCCCATACCATTACTGAACCTCCACCATACGACTGTCTTGAAATATTCTTACACTCAGCGAATCTTTCTCCAGGTTATCTCCATACTTTTACCCTTCCATCATCTGTCTTAATACAGAATCTGAACTCATCAGTAAAGAGTATTTTTCCCCGAGCGTCATCATCTCAATTTCGGTGCGAACAAGCAAATTTGGATCGAGCTACTCGATTACTTGTGGTGAGCAAAGGGCCTCTGACGAGCAAGCACACCCCTATACCAGCCGCCTTAAGTGTTCTTCTAATCGCTTTGGTGCTTACTGTCACTTGTCGAACTTCCTGCAGCTTGTTTCGTACCTCGGAAGAAGTCGAAGTGCGATTTCTGAGGATACTGCTTACAATAAATCTGTTGTCCCTCTCTGTTGTTATTCTTTTGCGCCCTTGTCTTTTACGTCTTGTATAATCTTCAATCTCCCGGCATCGTTTAACATTACGAAAATTCACAGACTTGGACCTTCGATCAATAATACATCGAAGACTTGGACACTCGTAATGTTTGAGCTACTTCGTTATAATCGTAACTATTTTTAATTAAAGTTACAGCTTTAGACATCTAAGTAACGCTGCAATCTGGCATAATGATTCAAACTTATCAAATGAAGCTACCTTCACTCAATAATAACAATGTTTGTCAAAAAAACAGAAATAATGTTAAATGTGTTAATTAAAGGTTCTTTCGCAATTTTCTTCGATAATTGCAGAATCATGCAAAATTTAGTGCAGTAGTCTTTGCCTGTATATTTGAATATAACAATAATATGCACTAATATAGAGAGACAGTTGCTATCTCTTCGAAGTCTGTCATGATTATGAAGTTTGAATTCACTGTCGATATGTGGAGGAGGGCCGGTTTAGAAATCGGTCGAGTTCGCTTAAATGCAGAGTTAAAATTCGAAGTTCAACTGTTCAACGATTGTATAGAGCCAGTAGTACGACTGTAATGTGATGAATCGTAGATATTATGTAGGTCGGCGATTGACGACATCAATGAATCATAATATAAAGATATGAACAAACGAAATGTGCTTAACAGTACAAAATATAGAAACCTAATTCGGTTAAATATATCATCCAAATTGACAGTAAACTAGTTATAGCCGGTTTGTATTGAATTGATGTCTTTTAAACACAACAGTATCCGGTAACACACGTCACAATGGTAATATGACGCTTGTATATGCTAAGTACAATGTAATTGTATGCTAAAATGGAATACTTGTAGAATCACAATTAAACTTAAAATATAGCTAGATATACAATATCTAGAATTAGACAGGTGGAGGATGTGGCTTACACACGGACATTTGATTACAAACTAAGCATAGTTTAAACTATGGTGACTACACAGCTTAATACATACGTGTATAATATAGATATTTAACACTCAGGCAGAGAAATGACAATAGAAAACCATCATGTACGGGGTTCGAGACCGGAAATAGAGGTGGGCGATTATGAATGATTTACATAAACCAAATATTCAATTATGAATGATTTACATAATCGAGATAGTACTGTGATGACTATGATGAGTGATAATTCTTATTCGAATTACGAATATGAATGATCATTCATAATCGAGCCGTTGATGTATTACCCAGAGGTGGGCGAGAGTATAAAGCTAAAAAAAAGGTCGTTCGGTCGTAATAATTACTAATTTTATGAAATTAGTAACCTACCATTTGTAATTACTAACGTTACTTCGATTATGAATGATCACTCATCTTCGAACTACTAATATTAGTAGTTACTAATAGCAATACGATTATGAATGATCACTCGGCATCGAACTACAAATATTAGTAATTACTAATGGCTATAATCGAGATATCTCGAGATATCTTCATAATCGAATAATTACATTACTATATCTCATAATCGCCCACCGCTACTTATAAAACTATCCTACAGATACAGAATATTGTCACTTTTCCAATCACTAAATACACATACGCATGTTTACTTCCTTCCTTCCAGGAGGAGGGGAACATGCATATGAGTGTACTTAGCTCGAATTTACAAATAGGGAATTAGTCCGATTGCGACTTATATGCAATCGCGACAACCGCCTAAGCCGAGGTCCGGCCACTTTGGCACCCTTGTGCGCGAGTTCTCCAAAATCGTTCGCGGCTGAGTGTCCTAAGCGGTCGCCCCCAAGTCCGGTGAAGCTGTAAAAGCCGTGAGAGGCTCCAGGGCCCCTAAGGCTAACAGTATAGTCAGTTCTTAAAAAAATAAGAATGTCGTCTTAGTGTCTCAGCTTTTACGGTGAATAAAACATGCATAGCATCCATAGCATAATGATTGGGCATTCTCCAATACGTGTTTCGGAACGTGAGATATAAGCAATAATAAACATTACGATATAAAGTAATTTCCTATATCTTGGCGTTTTTATAATTATCTTTATATTATACCTGAAGCAAAAGCTTTCTACCCCTTTTTAAGCGTATTGCGTGCACGGAAGACTGTGAGATTTGACATAGTTAAAGTTTACATGGAGAAGGAGTGCAGAAAGCTAAAATTTATCTATAATATCTATTACTAATATATTAAATTAAATTAATTAATACTGCGAATCCTAAACCGATCAGTGCCATTGAACTTAGACCCCCCAAAATATTGACATTGTCACTCAATGAAAAGTGACAGCAAGTAGTGTAGATAATACTCATTGTTTAGGTTCATGAATACTGCAAATGTCGAACAAAAAATAGTCTATGATCAAAAAGTCTGGTCGAATTTCAATCTTAGGGCGATCGCTAGTTATTAGATATTATGTAATTATAAGACGTTTATAAGTATAGTTGTCTCTTAATTGTCGAATATGCGAGTAATCGTAAACTTCTAGGTAATTCATTTTTAAGCAATGTCGGTTTAGTAGTATCGTGCACGGACATTGCGTCATTCAACGTGCCTTCGAATCCCTGCAATAAACCTGAGCTTTTCGGTGACAGAAAACATCATGATGAAACCATATTATGGTATTAGGGTATTTTCTAATAATCACCTTATTAGCTACCACCCTCAAGTTGAAAATCTGTCGCCGAGCAAATATATGTGTGTTCTGGTAGAGACACTTGAGAGTCAGTTTTTCCACTAGACTTAGGGTGTTCAACATCTTGAGCCACGTCGTCACTTAAAATCAAGTAAGATTGTGGCCATAACGCTAAGAAAAAGTATTTCAAAAATTGAAATCATGCTTAACCGAGAAATACTTATATACCATGTGATGAAACGTAACCTCATTTTGTATGAAATCTAAATGCACAAGTAATCTCAAAATAGAAAGGTTTAAACAAAACTGATAAACACAAATAAATAGCGGTAGAAGTAAAAAGAAGTAGCTTTTTTATTATTTTATAGACACGTTTAATTACACCGAAGAATCCATTGATAGGTATTTAGAGCGATGTCGCTAACCGAACCGGGTTTCCTTTGATGACTTAAGTTAATTAAATAATTTGAATTATGTTCAAATTTTCGTTTTCGTATAACACATTAATTACTTCATAACATACAGAATAAGCTAGGTTGTTGTTTTTATTAATTATAAGAAGTAAATATTCAAACATTAGCTAATTAGCGTGGGTTGTAGAACACGGAATATACAACGACTTGTTATTAACTCTAAAGTGTGACCTAATATTTAAGATATTTATGATTATCAAGAAGGTAATTATTATAATTATTTGTATGTATATTTTATATGTTATGCATTTATTTCATTTACTTCCTACTCTATTAATAATATAATGTTTTTTTTTTCTTCCATTTTTACTACAGACAATGTTTCTTTTCAGACATTTTTTTCTGCTCAGCTGGAAAAAAAAATGTTTTCCGACATTAAGCTCGCCAGTGAACTAATAAAAAAGTACAATAAATTGTTCGTTCATTCAATTAAAATAATGGATATATTTATCTTTTTATATTCTGCATTCTTCAAACAATAATGATAATATCGAAAACTAACAGTACTTTAAAAGCAGATTTGAGTTATTAGTACAAAGTTTAGTATTTTTAGTAGTAGTAGTATTTAGTATTTTATTTAGTTTTTTTTTGTTGTTTTATAACCGTAAAAAAAAAAACAATCACGAAAAAGTATAATTCCCTCTTGCCATTAGACTGCAGCATAATAAAAAACGTAAAAAACACCATGTATGTGAGACGATTGCACTCCATCTACAATTTTCACATAAATCCTTTTGCTTTTTAAGCCCATAGTTATATAATCAAATAAATCCTATCCTTCAAACATATGCTCTTACTACAATAAGAGCTACACGCATTGTTAATAATTGGTTACTTTCTCTTCTATAAAACAGTACGGAAAATCTATTAGGTATCTATTGTTTCTTAATAATCTCAGCAACATCTCGATCTCTCACAGTTTGTATTACTCCTGTAATGCTCATCAACAACTGCTAACAGATATAACCAAAAGCTGATATATTTCATTATTATTGTTTATATTGGGTAATTAATTTTTCGGCTATATTTGGCAATACTTTTTAGTATGTATTGGCTCTAGCTATTATTTACTGATGTGTTTATTTTTATTTTTTAATGTAATCAAGAGAACGATTGTCTGGAGATTTGTAGTTCAGGTTATTGTACCTTTTTCAGACTCCAGACCTCACATTTTTTTTCCAATAGAATTTTTTTGTATTATATTGAGTTAATTTAGTAATATCTGAGGTCAAATGAATAAAACTTAACTTATAAAGGTTTTGAATTGTAATTAGCTGTTTACAGATGGAGACGTCTTCAACTTGTCCCTTTATCCGCTCTCAATTTTACCCACTAACAAATGAGACATAAAAAAATATATTCAAAAAGAGAAATGTTACGTGCCTGTAATTCACACAGGAAATCCAAAGTTCTGAACAAATACGAGACTGTGCAAACTGCATGAAATTGTCAATCTAGCACGGTGGGCTGCTGTGACCTAAAACCATGTGGAAATGTCAGCGAGAGGCCGCGGTGTGGTCGAAACACAACACGAATGCGGCTTCTGTGTGTAATTGGACGAGACTTGCTTTCAAACGCTTTAATTGTTAAATTAAAACAATACACCATTTGTTGATATCAAGAATCATGTTTATCAAGTAATATAGAGTGGATTATTACGTGAATGATGGTGATGTCTAAAATTATAATAACTTTAAACAATTAAAAAAAAAATTATACTCGATTGACTTTTTTGTCAGTTCTTCTCGATGACTGAGATATTTTCTGAACCGTTAGTAGTGTATTGACATTCATTAGTGCCTTGTTAAGGCCTAAATTGAATAAATAATTTCTGATTTGATAATAAGTCTATGTATTTAAATTATCTAGTATCTAGATGAGATACTTCGCTAACTTTTCGTTATTATAAACGATCTTCTGGTTTAGCTACAATCATAACTTGTAGATGATAGTGTAGTCGAATATATTCCATGTTAAGCTAATAAAATGACTATTTTTATACTTTACAGATGATGTCTAGTCTAGCCTTAATATGGTAAAACGTTTAGTCTATAGAGAGACTGACTCTCAAGTTGAGCTGGTACCTACAGCTTCTTATATATGATGACACTGGTAGCTAGCCATACGGGCAATAAAAAAATTCATCACCGTTATTTATCGGAGTCAGATATGCATTCAGCGACAAATTTTTAATTTGCTGATAATAATCAGCCATGATACTTACTATTAAAAAATACTTTACCGGTATCCCATGCTTGCGAAACGATATATTTTAAATATTCAATATGTTTTACATAATATAAATTCGAATATATAATGGTTTTTATTTATTTTCAGTTTTATTAATCATGGGAGTATCAATCAATATTCTAGTAAAATTTTATACAGTTTGTCTTTAATTGGACCGTTAACTGAGTGGTATTTTAGGATCATAAAATAAAAGTAATTTTAAACATGAATGATCATATTATAGTTCATTTAATTAATATCAAAGTATTCTAATCGTAATTACTTTATAATGTAAATCGTCAGAAACGTAAATATGTAGGAAATATAAGATATTATTTTTTTCATTGATGTATATTATCAGGTATTAAAAGACTTAAAAAGCTCACATAATAAGCGCTTAGAAATTCTGTTGTTCATTTATATCAGTATCTTTCACTGTATGCGAATTCTTGTACGTGTTTTACATACTTATAGCCTTACCCAGGTCCCAGGTTAACACTTTGCAACACGTTGAGAGGTTCAGTCTTGAAAAAATCACAGATACTAGACCTTTTACATTTATCGTTTCTATTGTAGCGATTTTGGTCAAATTTTCAGACAATCTTCATAATAGCCCAGTGGGTAATCCAGTGAAGTTTGGTAGCAATCGGATTTAAAAAAACTAAGTTACAGCAACGCATTAATAATTTATAATTTTTTTTTTTTTTAAATGGCTAATAATTTTGACATTTATTTTTGAATTTGGTATTACGCATAACACAACTCTCTCAACTTTTCATACAAGGGTGAGTGCCGATAATAATCCTTTATTATAAACGCATTCAATGCTTTTAGAAAAATTACATTTGCCAATGTCATGTCATTAATAATTTTTTTATAAAATTCAATCAAAATCTTCAAACGGTCGCAATATTTTTATATTCCAACAAAACAAAAGGTACATTTACAAAACATTTTTATAAATAGCACTCACTGTACATCGGCGCTAACACTCGACTTGCCAATTAAATTTGACAGTAAATGCAATTACATCACTAGCTTTTCATAATATGTCGTTTATACATTAATCACCAATAAAAATCAACATTCTTATTTTTTTTAGTACTCAAAAATTTATATGGCGATTTCAACACAAACGACTGCCATATTTGTTTACTTTTGTTGTTAATTCCTAGTGACCTTAAACTATATAATATATGCAACCTTCCTTTTACTTGAACCTTGTAGTTTTCACAATACAATTGCACCCGGAAAATGTTTTCCAACTGAAATTATGAAATTTTTCTGGATAATACAAGCAATATTTATCATAATATTATACTTCAACGAAATTGAATCGAAATGTATACGTGATCAATTCGTTTTATAAACAATAAATAAATTAAAATATTTAATTTTAACAAATTTCATCTTCTATCCTTACCTTTCTTATCTGAATTATTTATTCCTCTGGTTGAATAAATGATATTCATGGATTTCGCGACAAGAGCCGTCAGTCTGATTTTTCAGTCAAGTATGGCTTCTTTCAAGTCACTGATTTGATGCTTAGTTAGAACTTTATCCACCTCATAACTTACCAAGAAGCTAAATTACTTACAAAATATATTATATTATTTACAAAATCAGAAATCACTAAAATAATACTAATAAAAAGGTGTTTTATCTCCCATTACACGTTAGGCAATTACCCTTTCTGCCATCAATTTGATTAGTCAAAAGATTCAAGCGCTATAAAGCAATTTAAAATATCACATAATGTAATAAACACAAGGTATAATAGCTTTAGAAAACGTAACAACTCAATCACGGGACCGAGCCTCAGTACAACTATGGCAGACCGCGTCAAACATGCGGTCGTTCACATAAATAAAACATGTTCTAGCCTTATCAAAAGTCTTATTCCATAATAGTTATCTGGCCCTTATTGGACGACATTTGTCGCGTCATTTACGTCAGAAATGGTAGTCACTTCCTAGCTTTGTTATAAATTAATTCAAATTTTTTTTGTCTTATAACTTTTAAACTGACTTCAAAAAAGGAGGAGTGTTCTCAATTAGATTGTATTTTTTTTAATGGATGTTCAGCCATAACTTCTTTGTTTATGAACCGATTTAGATGATTCTTTTTTGTTTGAAAGAGGATACAGAGGAAGTTGATTTTCTTTTTTGTTAAAAATTGTCTTGTCTTTATTTTATCTCTTGTCTTGTCTGTAAAAACTGTTTGCCCATAATGTTTTCTGAAATAAATATATTTTCTTTCTTTCTTCTATCTTATATGATAACCAGTAAATTAGTTGTTCCCCATGGTTTCACCCGTGTTAAATTTATTGCACCAACTCTACATCACGCCACGGCGCGGCGCGGCAGCAGCCGCCAACGCACTCGTGTAGCATGTATGCATGCATGTAGCTTATGTTATTTTTACATCCCGTACTTACGTACATACTGCTCCACTCCTTAGAGTCTTATCTTATAATCTTCTTCAATAAATAGGCCATAAAATTCAAAAAGAGTTTTTCAAATCTAGCTAGTACTTTCAGAGATTAGCGTGTTCAAACAGAGAAATAATTCAATAAAACAATTTATGTACTTAACTTGATAATGTTTTATGATATTAGTATCGATTTTATAATCACACTAGTTTAAAATGTAATATATTTACATGTCAGTATTAATCAAAGACCGACAGAGAGTGACAAGGAGTGATATAAAACTTAAATGCACATTCAAAATATTATGTAAACTTGAACTATATTTTTGTATGTAATATTGTTGGGCAAGTAAACCCAAGATCAAAGAGCAAAATAAATGATACTGTATATTTGCAAGCAAAATTTCCCTTTGAAAGTTCAAAACAATGACTATGATTAATAGCGAATCTGGCGAAATATTGTATGCGTATCAATAACTTTATCACATAATGTTTTTGATTAAAGTGCCTCCGGTCGCAAAACGTTTTGTAACTCGGTACAGGCGCGGCCGTGGTTCGAGCGGTCTATTACCCTGTGAAATTACACGCCTTATTACAACCGACGTCAGCGGGGGGTAGTACGGACCACTCTAAATAGTTGGTTAGTATTGCGTCAAAGATTAAACGTGTACCACAAGTGTAAATACTATTTTGCAATGATGAAATGTTACCAATTACGTTTTGAATGTTATAGACAGTCTATCAAATTGATACCTTACGAGGCTGTTATAATACGCTTGCTGGCACCAAAACTAATGTCGTCAAAGTTTGTTTTTAGCTCGATTTTAGTTGTTCGGATTATTTAATTTTACTACCTATTCACCTAAATCACGGTGTAAAAATCTATTTTATAGAACGAATTATTGATTAATTATTTAATTGTAATTCTTAAGCCTCTTATGTATAAATGATGAGAGGTAATTTTCACGATACATGGGCATTGAGTTATTAAGTAGGTACCACGTAGTTTTGGCATAATATATCAATGTACGCGCGCACGTTTCATTTCTTTAAAGTTATGCTTTCTATTTACCTATATGTTTAACATATATAATTTTATATTATCCCTGCAGATCTCATAACAAAATATTATGTATTTTGTGACTGTTTTATGTTGTGTCAATATGTGTTTTGTTTATAGGTTATTCTAGAGTACACCGAACATTTTGCAACTAAATTCTAAAACGTGTATTTTTCACACTTGACATTGGTGAAATTGTGTACATAGGGAGAAAGTCTTAATAAAAAAAATAATTGTAACATAAGTCTACAAGTATGAAGTTTCTTGCTAAACCACTGATATCTTTGTGGTGAACATAGTCGCACTCGATGTTCTGCGTCACTTAGGTATGTCCTTTTTTAAATCATTTTCCCAATTTTTTTGTAATAACAAAACATAATGAGTACACCAATTTAATCTCGCACTATACGATCTATAAAACTTTTAAGACTTCTAGATTACACTGATATTTCTCATGAGTGTAAGTAATATATAATGGAATTAGGTATATAAGTTCCATTTATTACCATTTTGACTTTTACAGACAAATTAAAGGTAGATAACATTAACAATAACGTTTGACTGAGATTAAATACTTGCGAAAATTTAATTAAAACATATAGAATCGTTCTGATATCAAATCAATAGTAAATTTAAATAAACTTAGCATCGAAATGTTTGGTTGTCGGTCCATAATTTTAAATTAAAAAACATTATCACTTAAGGTTTTAAAATCAAGAAAGATTCCATAAATAATAATTATTATGAATATATTTTAATTCTGTCAACCTTTATATTATTATGCAAGTTAATTGAAGATGCTCAGTGATTGAACAACCAACAGAAGGGTTTATAGGTAGTAATGCACGCTTAATTACTTCGTTTGTTTTAATTGCTTGTTTTCTACCACAGAGAGTCATGCCAGTTAGGTATTACTTAACTTTTACCTTATAAGTGTCTACAATACTATATACCCAGTATACACGTTCATGTTTCCACATATATTTTATTATGTAATTACTCTCAACTCAACAGCAATAAAACTTCGTTCTAGTTTTTGCTGGTTTTAGGTTTTAGTGGTGGTTAATCCTCTTTTTTATTTCATTGTTATATCTAGTTTCGTAGAAAGGCATTAGTGCCTAAAACAAACCTTAGCGAAACTACATTTTTACTACTTATCCTTTTACGTGAGGTTAGTGATATAGTAATAACACATTTAATAATACTATAAAAGTACAGATACTCAAGCAATTATAATTTATGATCAAAAAGGCGATCGCTAGTAATCTTAATTATCTAAAGAACCAATAAAACTGTTGTCAAAATTTATATACTTAAGCGGGCTAAAAAAATAATATTCCTTATATTTTTATAATCATTGAATATATGCGATATATTTCTTGACGCTGGCTAACTTTTACACACCCGCGCAGTCATGTGGTGTCACGTTTAATTTATCTTAAAATATGTGTTAACGTCCATGAACGAATTGCGGTGGATATCAAGTTTCAATTTAAATTGCTAATTAAACTTATGTATATCTATAAATAAGATAGCCATAGATTTTAACTATAATTGAAAAAACTAGAGCACAGTTAATTTATGGACGTTGTATTGGTATGGAATTAGTTAATTGGATAATTGAGTTGTAAGTTGTAATAAAATCATTAAGAAAATGTCTCCATGAATTCAAAATCTTAACAAATTGGCCTTATGTAATATCTAAGTACCAAAGATTTATATATAACGCTAGCTTTTTTTCACGAATTAATTTCCGTTGAATTCAGAATGATACGACTCGCGTGTCATCTAGGTGTGGTAAAATACTTAAAGAAGATAAAAATGGATAAACAAAAGCTATGAAAGGAAATGTACTATAAAAGGTAATGGTAATTATATATATAGTATTTTAAAGATATTTTATGCGATGGTTCCCTAAATTTATAAGGCTTGAAAGAGAGGTAATGCACAAAGAAATTTCTTTGAAGATTTTTCTCTGCTTGGTACAGCCCGACTGAAGGAATACCCCTCCACCCTACAGAGTATCGCAGCCATAAGACTTTGTGTCGTGTTTCTGCGGTGATTAGGGTTTTGCAGAACTCGTTTGGGAAAGGGGTTCAATGTGGGCAACTTGATAGTAATACCTATGCTACAGTAGCCGCTTACCATCAGCCGGGTCGTATGCTCATTTTTTAGTAATAAAAAAATGTAGTATTTACATCATACAAACTAACTAATATAAATAATACTTCTAATAAAAAGTAGATAAAATAATCTTTATTTCATGACATTTTATGACATTAAAAAAGCAATTTTCATCTTCAAACTAAAAGAAATGTTAGCAGAAAAGTTATTTTTTTAAAACCGGTCTTTGATCTCGTACTAAACGAGATCGACTGGCAATTATTTTTGGAAATAAGAAATATGTTCCGATGGAATTGTAACCATTCTTATAGATCGTTTATTTTTGAAATATAAAAATAATGATCCCAAGAAAACATGCTGTAACAAACAGGCTAAGTCTCGATTTAGGTAGTTTAACTATAAAAAGTAGTGAAATCTGATAAACACCTAAGGCAGCATTCCGATAGCTCTTGTAGTTTGGCGGGGCTCTTAGGATTCCACATTAGGTACTCCAGACCTTCGATTTTTACACGTTATCAGACAATGCTTATCAGATTATAAAATAATTCTATGGCTGGGCTCTTGGGTTTCACTTCAAGGCCAGGTCTTCGAAAATCCAAGTTTTAATAATGTTTCCTTTATCTTTAGCTCTCTAGGTATTGGGGAAGTACTACTTCTATTTTGGTTATCATGAATGAGACAATGTCAAATTTTCGTAAATTTGCATCCCTATAACTTCTAAACAGATGAAATTGTAAATTAAAAAACCTGAACACATTATAGGGTTCTAAAAGTGCTCTTAGTAAACATAATTTCAGCCTTATACAATAACCCAGTGCTGATAGAGAGAGGAGTGAAAATAAGCCGAAATACTTCCAGTAAAGATGGTACGGCCGTGCCTTGCACTCGACTTGTGGTGGGATTCAAATTTGGGATATTTAATTTTTTCTTTCTAGTTTAAACTCTAACTAAAATTCCAAATTTGAAGTTTATAAGAGTGCTAGAAGTACCTTAAAATTTTCATGATCAGTGAGTGTGTCAGTGACGTAATTAAAGAATTTTGACTTGCGATAATTCGTAAACTATAAGGTAATAACTGTTAGGTATATTGGCAGTATAGCCAGTTATCTTTCTCAACCATATCATCACTAGACATCAATTGAAGGTGTAGGCTAATGCCATCCAATGAATTTCTGTTGAGCGCGAAAGGAAACAGTTTTAAAACCACATCTTTTTATATTAAGTAAACAAAATAACCGGGTACTTTATAATTCGAGAGCAAAAGTTTAACCATCTACAGACAGTTGTCATGCGGTCTTTCGGTCATGCCTACAAATACCAAGGGCTAAATAATATAAATAGGTACACTAAAAGGTTTCATAATAAATAAAAAAACTAAAATTTAAATAATTGCTACGGTAATCGGACGACTGCTTATCTAATTCCTCGACTAATAAACTCTTTGCCTATGCCTAAAATGACAAAAATTGCCAAAAAAAAATTATTTGTTTTTTATTTATTTTAATGGACACTCGAACAACATTGCACATTAAACAATATTATTATAATCGTAATATACTGGCTGTGCCCTCGGCTTCACCCGTGTTAATTTTATACGACAAACATCGCCAACTCACCTGTATAGGCATTTTTTTATACTCTGTGTAAAACTATCGTCAACTTTATGAGGAATAAATAAAATATTCAATTTATATTATAGCCTATGTTACTCGCTGATACTGTAGCTTTAAATTGGTAAAAGAATTATTAAAATCGTTCCTGTAGTTTTTGAGTTTATCCAAAACATACAAAAAAAAAAAAAAAAAATCCTCTTTATAATATTCGTATAGATAAGTAATAGACCCGATGGGTATGTTATTTAAAGAAGTATACAGCATTTCTCATAGCTCCGTACATGGTAACATTAAAATATATTAATGAACACAAAGCAAACTTTAAATTAAATTAGAATAGTACTTATAACAACTAACAACAGAAACAAGACAAAATATCTATATATTATTAATACGTGAAGCAAAAGTTTTCTACCCCTTTTTAAGCGTATTGCGTGCACGGAAGCCTGTGAAATTTGGCATGGTTAAAGTTTATATGGAGAAGGTGTGCAGAAAGCTAAAATTTATCAATAATATATATCTGTTACTAATATATTAAATTAAATTAATTAATACTGCGAATCCTAACCCGACAAGTTCCATTGAACTTAGACCCCCCAAAATATTGACATTGTCACTCAACGAAAAGTGACAGCAAGTAATGTAGATAATACTCATTGTTTATGAATACTGTAAATTTCAAACAGAAAATAGTATATTATGAAAAAGTCGCTGGTCGAATTTCAAGCTTAGGGCGATCGCTATTTTTATAGTTGACAAAATAATTGGAAGAAAAAAAAAATTTAATAATATTTTCAAATTTAAAATAAAATTGTCTTTGGACTACACTTAAATATAAATTATATAATATAAAATTACTTCACGTCGTAATGATCCTTATTTCTTTTATTTCACGCTCCAAAATACACAAAAATAAAAGACGTAATCTTCATTTCCTATGAAGTTCAAAAGGTTGAATTCCCTTCAATAAAATATCCGATAGTTACTTTTATATTTATTATGGTAGAATGCTTCTATTTTACTTTTCTAAATAGACTATTCACTTAACTTCAACATGATATTTAGAATGCAATTTGGAATTGTTTAATAATGTTAACCTAAGTTGCAATAATTATTTACAAAAAAAAAACAAGAAAAATACATATTATCTATGTGGGAAAAGTGTTTTGTTTATCTATATAACATTTTACTGAAACTATTCAAAATTTAAAATATGTTATGATATACATATATATATAAAATTATTTAGTATCCATAACATATAGGTACGGTGTACTTATTTTTCAAAATGAAAACTTATTGTTATATAGTAAAGTTGAAAGTATTATAAATTGATAATTTTATAAAAATAATTATAATTATTGGGATCTAGCAATACTGACAATATTAATCGAGCATTAATATTATCGAGCATTATTTGAACTGAAATAAATATATGTGTAGGTAATTAATTAATATTTTATTAATGTTTTTTTACTGTGATAGGTTTTTAGAGTTGTGGCCATAATCACACTCGAATTGACAACCTCCTTCTTTTATGCTACTTAAAAAAGCCATAACTTCTTTTTTATGAACTGGTTTGGATGACTCTTTTCGTTAGAAAGTGGATACCTCTAGGGTGGCCCCATTTTAATTTAATAACCTTGGACTTCGAAGATATACCAGAGAAATCCTCAAAATAATTTTTTTTGCCATTTGCCATGTGTAGTGTTATTTACTAAAAATCTCCAAAGAAATTTATCTATGCCATACATTTCTTAGTAATAAAGTTTATTAGTGTATTGATATCGACGGATAATATAATATAAATTCAGCTCATTATTTTTCGGTATAAGTTCTTTGAAGTAATTTAATTTTCCTTATACGGATCATGGTTAGTGTACAAATACAGAAATATTATTAGCGCCCGTAACAGCTACGGACTGTATTCCGGTTAAGGACACCGCGTCACGTCGCTTTTTGAATGAATACTCCAAAGAGTCAGTACCTGTGACTTGTTACACGGTATCGTTTTTTTTTTTTTTTTTTTTTTTTTTTTTTTTTTTTTTTTTTTTTTTTTTTTTTTTTTTTTTTTTTAGAACTGACTACACTGTTAGTCTTAGGGGCCGTAAAGCCGCTGCGGCTTTTACAGCTTCACCGGACTTGGGGGCGAGCGCAGAGGGCACTCAGCCGCGAAAGTTTTGTGGACGACTCGCACGAGGGTGCCAAAGTGGCCGGACCTCGGCTCGGGCGGTCGTCGCGTTCGCAAATAGGTCGCGATCTATTCGAATCCCTACACCTACGATTCGAGCTAACTAAATATACACATAGGCACGTTCCCTTCCTCCTGGGAGGAAGGAAGGAACCGTGCGTATGTGTATTCAATAATCGGAATGTTTCTACACTAACTAGCGCTAACTAACTAGCGTAAAAAAAAGAAAAAAAAAAGGTCCCTCACAGAACCTATGTACCTGTGTGGTGTGCACGTGTGTATGTTCATACGTGTGTAGTGTTGTATGTAGGTAGCTAAGTGATGCACGTACAGTGTCACTTGTATCGCGCGGGCGGTTGCCTGACCCAAGGGTTTCACACCGAGGAACGGACCTAGGCTTGGGTTACCGCTAGAGAGGGTGGACGTGACGGGTGTGCTGGAGCGAAATTGACCGCCCGCCCTCTGCGGAGAGAACGGTGGTTACGCGGGCGTGGGCGCTGGCACGCTCTGTTTGGAGTGACGGATGTGTAATATTTATTCGAATTTTCGATGTGATCGTCGGGATCAATAAAAATATTGCGCGGCCGGCGTTTGCACCGGATGTCCGTGGGTACCGGAACATAAGTGGCGGCTGTTTTTATTAACGGATTCGCGTGGTTCGACGCGGTGTCGAAATACGAACGGGAGAGCTGTTTAACGTAGGCATGTATCGAAGGAAGCTCCATATCTCTATGGAGATCTACGCTTCGAACATACCACGGGGCCCCGGTGAGACGATAGAGGAACCTATTCTGTATCGATTGTAACCGTTTGAAACTCGACTCGGACATATGTGCGAACACGGCGCAACTGTATGTCAAAATTGGTCGAATACACGTCTTGTAGAGCGTGAGCTTATGTCGCGTGGACATTTTACTCACCGAACACAACAGAGGATGCAACCGGCCCAGGACCCACGCGGCCCTGTTCCTAACCTTACGGATGTGGGGTCTAAAAGAGAGCCTACTATCTAGGGTTACCCCTAGATATTTGGTCTCTCTTACATACGGAATCGGATTATCGTAGAGCTTAACAGGTTTAAGCTTCCACGGTATCTGTGACGAATCCGCATCGAAGAGCATCGCGGCGCTCTTCGAGGGATTAACGGCTATACGCCACTCGTTAAACCACTTCCCGAGAGTGGTCACGGAGCGTTGGACTTTGTGTCTGAGGTGGGATCTATTCCTATCTGAGGCATATAAGACTGTATCGTCAGCGTATAGCCCTACCTCGACCTCCGGGAGTCGAGGTAGGTCACTGACGTACAGGTTAAATAGGCTAGGAGCCAGGATCGAACCTTGGGGAACGCCTGAGCGTATTGGACGGGGCGTGGACAATTCACCTTCCACTCTATAGCGAAAGGTGCGATCTGTTAGATAGTCGCGAATTATTTTAATTAGCCTATCGGGGACTTCAAAGTGATACAACTTGTAGATCAATCCCTCGTGCCAGACCTTATCGAAGGCCTTGGCAACGTCGAAAAAGACCGCAAGTGTACGGCGGGGTTTATATAATTCAGCAAAATTAAATGCAACGTGCTCCGTGAGGCGGTGCACTTGATGAGTGCAAGAATATCTAGCACGGAAACCGAATTGCTCAGGCGGATAGAGGTCTTTCTCCTCTATTACTGACTTGAGACGGTTCAGAAGGATCCGCTCGTACATTTTCCCTAAAGTATTTAGGAGACTGATCGGGCGATAGCTGTCGGGAAGCGACGCGCTCTTGCCGGGCTTACGGATACCTATGACTATGGCCTTTTTCCAGGCGGCTGGAAAATGGTAGTGGGCTATGGCTACATTGAAGATGCAGACCAAAAGAGCTATGAGGCGATCGGGAAGAAGTCTAAGTACTTCATTCCTGATCCCGTCGGGACCTGGTGCTTTTCTAAGCTTAAGGCTTTTTATAATGGAAAGAACCTCCTCAGACGTGACTGGGGACAGGGAGTCTGTCGCGGGGAGCTTATCCAGCTCCCGCACGCATCCATCAATACCCTCGACCCGGTCGGTATTTGCATCGACACTGTTCGGAGAGCACTGGCTCTCCAAACAAGTGGCGAGGCACTCCGCCTTGTCGCTGCTATCGAAGGCGAGCGGTATACCGGGACCCCTCTTGAGGGGGGGCATAAGATAAGAAGCCTCTATTTTGAGGCTGTGAGCTAATTTCCAGTAAGCCAGATGCGACGGCCTTAGCCCTTCGACGAGGGCGTCCCATCTGTGACTTCTGAGTTCTAATATACGGGCTCTAACCGATCTTTGAAGTGCGCGTAAACGTGCGCGGTTTTCCTCGGTCGGATAGTGGTCGTGCGCACGAGTCGCCGCGTTCTTTTCCGTCAACAACGCCCGCACGTCGGCAGGGAGTACGAAGCGGCGATCGCTCGCCTCTTCGACCTCTCTCGAGGCCTCTCCGATGCCGGCCTGCAGGTGGTCGACCAGGGAATCGATCGCGAGATCTACGTCCGCAACGGACCCCAATACGTCCGGGATCCTATCTAAGCTGGACGAGGACGGCCTGTCCGCAAGATAATGTTTTAGCTTGGCATAGTCAACCACTTGGACCGAAGGAGGGCTAGAGTCGTCTGGTTGACCTAGCTGCATGATGACCGGACGGTGGTCGGAGTCGAGCTCGTGTACGACCCGAATGAGTCGTAACCGAAGCGCGATACCTTTAATGAGAGCTACATCAAGCACTGTCGGCATACAGTTGTCTTGAAAGTGGGTGGGAGTGGGTGGCGCTATGACATCAAAGTTTAGCACGTTCGTTAGCTCTTCGAGTTTAACCCCATTACTGGAGTCTCTCCAATTGCCAAACGAAGTGTGTCCACAATTGAGGTCACCCGCTATAATGACCGATTCACCGAGCGAAAGTAGCTTTTCTAGGTCAGACCTGAGAGGCTCTTTCCTCGGCGAGAGATAAACTGAGACTAACGTTATGGACGGGTGGTCGGTCATTCCTAGTCTACACACGGATACTTCCATATTGGTAAGTATCGGAGGATCTACCGGCGTACAATATAACGATCGTTTGTAATAAATGAGAGTGCCGCCCCCGCGGCCGGCCCGGTCATTTCTTACAATATTGTAGTTCGCGATTTTTGGATCACGTTTAGCACGCTTTAAGAGCGTCTCCTGCACTAAAAGAACATCTACTTGGTGATCTTTAAGAAAGGTCGCGACGAGATCACGCTGCGGAAGTAGGCTTCGCGCGTTAAAAAATGAAAGATTTAACGCTTTCGGTTTAAACTTAGCCATTGAAAGGCCCTAATTTTTATTACTACTCGCCTCGCGATCGAGACGTTGTAGTGTCTCTACGAGGCGGGGGAACGCGCAAGCGGTCTTGATGAGACCGAAGCGCTCCAAATGGTCGTTGTATTCGATGAGCTCGCGGATATCGTGCTCGCGGGTGAGCAGTATCATTAGGTCGTTACTATTGACGACAGTGTTAGCGGGCGCGCGGGGCGCAGGAGCGCGGGGCGCGGGAATATCCATAGCCATAAGGGGCTGTGGATTGGGGCGGCGGGGGCCCCATGCGTTCTGCGATGAACGCACGGGTTGCGGTTGCACCACGCGGGGTGCGGAGGGGCCGGCGGCGGCCGGGAGCTGGCGCGGGACCGGCAGCGCGGGAAATTCCCCCGACGCCAGCAGGGGTTGCGCTTTGATGGCTGAGGCGGGGGGCGCCGCCCGGGGGGCCGCCTGCCTCTGTGTACGTGGCCGCGTGGTACGCGGGGCCTTGGGGCAACCGCGATAATTCGCGGGATGCCCCTCCTCCCCGCATAACACGCAGCTCGGGGGGACGACGGAGTCACGCTCGCGCGTGCACTCCCGTGTGGGGTGGTCCTCTCGGCACTTTACGCACCGCGGACGAGAATGACAGTTACGGGCAGCGTGCCCGTACAGCTGGCAGTTGTGGCACTGCGCAGGCTGGTGGTTTTTGTTTGGGGGCTCCACGTTAATCCCGGAGAGCCCGCACACCGTCTCTAGCTGGAAGATGGCCTTTCCCTCGGGGGAAAGGTCCAATATGGCCACTACCATTTGTAGTGGCCGCTTATCTTTACTGTACATCCGGTGTACTTCCCGGATGGGATAACTTTGCTCCTTGAGCGAGGAGCACACCTCCGACGGGTCGAGCTCCACCGGAATGCGGCGGATGACCACTCGGAGGACGCGCTCCTCCGCGAGCGAATACGTATAAAATTGCAGACCTTTCTGCCGGAGGAGGGTGGTTAGTTTACGGTGAGTTTCCGAAGAACTCACCGAAATAGAAATCCCGTTGACTATGTTTCTAGCCTTGTGGTAGTCGAGTTTGAGTCTGCGCATCTCATTGCAGACTCCCATCCAGGCTGCCTTGTCCCGGATTATGATTGGAGGTGGGGCACGCTCTTTTTTCCCGCCGGCGGGCGCGGGGAGCTGGGAGGACGCGGGGGCGGCGGCGCCCCTGACTACTGCCTTAGCTATTACCTTAGGCGCCGGTTGAGCAGTCGGACTGCTACGCGCCGTTCGCTTACGCGACGCCACGACGGTGAAGCCGTCGTTCTCGGTATCCATCTCCGGAGATGGATCCGGATTCGCGGGCGAGTCTTGTTCGACCGGAAGGGCCGAAAACGAATTTTTCGTCTTTAACGCGGTTTCCGTGGATCGCGCGGGACGGACGTACGGACTATTTTTGGTAACCCTAGATTGTGACCGCGAATTTCGCGGCCCTCGCTTGACGGAGGCGGGGCTTGACCCGCGCGATTGTCTAGTCGGGACAGGGGGCGTGGCCGTAGACGTGGCCACGGCCCCGGATGACGCGGCGGACGGACGCGCAGCGCTGCACGTGAGACGTTTGGGCGCGGCGCCGACCGGCGCGGCGCCGACTGGCGCGGCGCCAGTCGGTATAACGGTCGCGGCCGTGACGTCATCGGCCGCCTTGCTACCTGAAGCGGCCGCCTCGCTACCTGAAACGGCCTCATGACGGGTCGCGGTCGCAGCGGTGCGACGCACGCAGGCGTTCTCAGGTAGATTACGGTATTCCTCGTCTAGAGAGGGACACCGTAATACGACGAAATTTTGATAGCGCTGGTATTGAAATTCCAGCGCTTTCATCCTGGCTTGCAACTTGCCTATGCAAGTGGCCAGGTCGGTAACGTTATTTGCCATGACGGCAGAAGAGGGAGGACAATGGGACATTTTTATTTTATTTTAAATTAAAGGCCTCCCTGCCTTAGGGGCAGGGGGGTGCGCCAAAAACTTAAAAAGACTATCGGAGTCGGCAAGAGACCTGTGGTCAAGGTGCAATGACACACAGGAAGGACCTATCAACCCTAAGGAGCCCTAACAAGCCCGGGGCCGAGGACGCAGACCGGTAATTAAACCGGGCTAGGCCCAAACAGGTTCCCGGGGATGAAGTGTGCAGGATCGGAAGGTTTGGCAGGAGACACCTGGGGCAAGACTATGCGATAACCGCAAAGGCCTAGATTCCCAGGCCCGTCCGAGTCTGGCTGTTTGCCTCTGAAGGAGACAACCAGCGGGCTGCTCGGGTCACGCCCCGCTCACTTTAGTTAGCACCGTCAGGTATCCAGTGAGCGACCACAAAACCGTGGATTTATAAAAAACAAGCAAGTCGCACCGAAAAGTGCGGTTTACCACGCGAGCGTTAGACACCAGTTGGTTTACGTCGTTATTGCAACAATATATTCGAATAAATTCCAAATATAAGATCGCAACAATTAAGTCACGTGATGGTCGAGAGCACAAACGGAGCGACACGTCCGTTCGCGATCAAGACCAAATCGGAACTCCTTGAGTAACACGATGAAGCGATGATTATATTTAACTATACAGTATGGTCTTTTGAGATCTGGCAGTAAGGTTAGAATACCTTAACCGTTGAAACTAGAGGAATACTTTTTGTGGAGACCGTCCTTAAGTTTTTGAGACAGTTTAACTTGCATTTACAATTTGTAGTGTACAGTCAGCAAGAAATATGTGCAATTTACAGAAATGTTTTTTTTAATGCCAATCGATTTTGTTTCTTATGAGCATCAATAAACTCTATCGGACATACTAAGTTTAGAGTACCTACTACAAATTTCGGAGATCGCAAATAATATTATGTATAAATCGGAGACCCCTTGATAACAAATCGGTTTTGGGGTTTTATTGATGTATTATATTTTATTTACTACAAAAAATGATTCTTATAGTTTCACTACAATGTACACACATACAGTAATTTCTGCTTTTTTTTTAAATTAAGAGCTCGGCACATTGGCGCTACTTTCCCTGATGGCAAGTAAAGTATAATCCAAACACAACGGCGACCACCGAGCGGTCTAAATCCATCGGCGGTCGCAACTGTAGCATACAGCACTATAGCATAATGTATAAGGTTTATGTGTAGATGTTATCACATTTTGTAATTGACCAATCGGATGAGACTTCAATTGCGGCACGAGATATTTAAAGCATTCATTTTTCATATAGCTCTCTCTACTTATATAATTTCTTCATGAGTTCGAATCCCTGCAATGAACTTGAGCGTTCGGTGAAGGGAAACATCGTGATGAAACCATACCATAGGCTTTTTCTAATACCCGCCTGGTTAGCTACCACCCTCAAGTTGAAAATCTATCGCCAGACACCACTATATGTGTTCCGGCAGCTACACTTGAGACCTAAACGTCCTCTAGGCTTAGCGTGCTATAATTTTGAGCCACATCATCACTTTAGATCACGTAAGATTGTGACCACATTGCTAAATCTATAAAAATAAATAAAATATCTAGTATTTTTAAATAAATGCTCTATAATATTTGCAATTTTATTATTAGTTAAAAGGCACTTGTTAAGTTTATCTAATTTACCACACGCAATTATACCCGAGCGGTCCTCGCCTCTTTCTGGCATGTTAAGATACCTCGCATACCTGCTGACATTGCGCATTATAAATACCTATTGAGTTTCTAACTATCTTAATTAATGTGTACATTGTAAGTGGCCGAGGAATTTTGAGCTAAACTCTAATCATGTCTTATTAATACTATGTTGAGCATATAAGGTTGAGAAACGCATTTAACAGCTTAATAGAATCATTTAATTTGAATTTTAAATGTTTATTAGTTACAGTTTAAATTTAATTTTTTATAAGAGTACACTTTATTAATACAAAGTGGGATATTTTCTTTATAATAGAGATACAAATAAGTTATACTTCTTTGGCGTAGGTAACAAAAGAAAAATAGATTCGAAGTTTTTATCTCTCGTGGCATTTAACATGATAAAGTTAGACATTTACTTTCAATTATTTTTAATAACATAACATACCATCACGCTCGTATTCCCGAAGAGATAGGCAGAGGTGTAATAATGTAAACCCACAGTTCGCTGGGTATGTTTTAGGTTCCCACGTAAAAGAGGGGGCGAACCTATTGCCATTAATCGAGCACGAAGCCAAACTTCGAGAAACAACTGAGAATTTCATAGAAAAATCCAATATCAGTTTGCTCGAACTGGGAATCTCAGTCGCGCTTACGACCACTATGCTATCGAAACAGTTAATTAATTAAAAAAGTCAGTAAAAGATTTAAAATTCCTAAACATTCACATACCTTTATCACGTCTCACTTCCGTTACAAATGCACGTACAGCTCTCAATTTTAAACTCCACTAAATGCTTCAAAAGAACTAGGTATATCTTCCAAATGGAAAGAAACGAACCACTCGAGGTTCTGATACAAACGCACATGAATTGAATTAAAATAATACACATGATGAATTATCTGCTATAGTTTACGTAGCACCTTCGTCGCCAGCATGGTACCTGCAATTTATGATGAACATAATTATCGTTTTTGGAATTTACGCGTTTTGTATATACTTATTATAAACTAGCTGCGCCTGCGGCTGCGCTTGCGTGGACTACAGAATGCCGTCGAAATGCCTATTGTGAAGATAGACATAATAATTATGCTTTCGCTGACTTTTCTATAGGTCATTTTAATATCTACAAGTATATACTACATTAATTTGAAATATCTCTTATGGTTTACTTCGTGTAAATCATTTAAGCGCCCTAATTGATTCACCATGACCAGTTTTTATTTATTTGCGTGAAACCCTAATCCTTTTTCTAAAAAAAAAGATAATTTTTTATAGAAAATAAAACAGACTTCAATGATTTCGTGTAGTCCTCTGGTGCATCTCCGAAGTTGAAGGTCCAATGTTACTGAATTTAAAATGAGACCACCCTTGAGGCATCCCCTTTCTAACGAAAAAGAATCATCTAAATCGGTTCATAAATAAACAAGTTATGGCTAAGCATCCATTAAAAAAATGGATGGAAATGTCGGTTAATAAAAGTAGCCTAAGTTACTTCTTATAACATCTGTGAAAATCTTTTCAACCCTTTCGGAGATTACCCGGAACAAACAGACAGACATAAATATTTTAAAAATTGTTTTTTTGTTGTTGTGGGTTTCGTATACCTATTACTTTCATATTTACTAAATAGTAAAAAGCTGTTATTTTAACATTACAAACAGACGCTTCAATTTTATTAATTATATAGTTATTCAATATTTTATTTAATATTTTATTTTATTTAATATTTCATTTATTAAAAGCTTGTCTTCTTTTTATTCCTCATCGTTTCGAACTGGTCGCGTGCTAACTGATATTATTTAGCGGGGTGGGGTGGAATGTAAGGGGTGTCGAACTACATCTGTAGATCCGAGATGTCCAAGCCAACCTCACCTGTACGTGGTGCTCTCAGCTGAGTAACGAATGAGGTAATGGCGATAGCGAGGTGGTGGGGTTGTTTTGCCCGACTGGGTCGCGACCACCATACGTTTGGTGAAAAGTCTTTTGCGTGCGTTTTGGGTTCAGCCTGTGCATATTTAGTTAAATGAATGCAGGCCAGTATGACACCAGTGACTGTCGATGGATTACGATCTGTCGATGGTCACCGTTGTGTTAGGATTGTACTGTGCTTACCTTCAGGAACAGTACCGTAAACAAAAGCGGTATCTTCATTAGTGATGGCAATTTGTACTGATTACCATCTTCAGCTCATTGTCACTAGTGATGTTCTAGGACACTACATTCATTGTATTCACTTTTGGAGTTTTTTGGAGGATTGGAGCATTGGAGGACTTTTATCTCCTGAAATTCGATCGATTGGTGAACACAGACGTGTAACCAGGTCGAAACGTAAATCAATTAAAGGGTAAGATGCGTTTTAGATACACCTACTTAAAATTTATTTAACTAAACCGGAATTATTATGATCGACTTCAGTATTTGAGTCGTATAAAATCAAAGGGGCAAAGCAGGGTTGACCAATGGCTTGGTAATTCAAATAAAACGAATTTATTCCGATTGTTTAATCCATTTATTTAATCTATCTGAACTCATATTTTTTGTTAATTAAGGGCCGATTTTTCAGTCGTCAAATAACTTTATTTGTGAAGTAATATTGACGTTTTACCGATATTGTATAGAAAACCTGTTAAAATTTCTTCTTCTTCTTCCTAACTTGGCAACTAGTGCTCTCTAATGAAGACCATTACTCCCATTATCAAGTGAGTAAAGTGTCCTATGTTATAACGATTTCAGTATCCCAACAAGATGGTGGATCTCTTGTTAGAAATTTCTACGTAGTTTTTGTGGGATCCCAGAATGCATGATCATAGTTTATATCCATAATCCACTTCACATAAGCAAAAAAACATCATGCAAGACTCCACCAATATTACATAATATAGGGTCAAGAACATAAGTAAAAGAATAAAAAATAAAAACCACAACATGTGAATTCAAGATCCCGCCAAAAACCCTGTCAAAATTAAAAAAAAATGTTTTGTCTGTTGATTGATAAATCGGCCCTTAAAGAAAGAAAAAGTATTTATTCGAAAATATCACATACAAATGTTTAAATAAAAAATAAAACAAACAAATTTTTACAGAGTAAAAAATAATTGAATTGCACATTAAAATCATTCTTACAACAATAACAATTTTTTTTTTCAATTTAGCTTTGAAGCTGAAACGAAACTTCGGCGTAATATTTCGAATAGGAGGTGGTATGTTGTTCCAGCACTTAGTGGCTGCATATGTAACAGAACCACGAAAAGCTACAGTTTTATGACGTAGTATAGCAAATACGTGCGAGCAGTATCTATTGTCATGGTGGTGTTCTTAAACAAGAAAGATATTGTTTCTCTACATAAACATTAACCACACGTAGATTTTAATTTGGGGCCTTCGTTGCGGTTACCATACAGGCATCAAACAACAAAAAAATTACTAACTTTTATAAACTTCGTTGTAGAATCAAAGTACATGGGAAAACAAAATTCCTTAACGGTTTTAATAGCTGGTCAATGACTAATCTTTAAGTGAAGTTCTTTTCTCAGTTGAATGAGCATCGCATTTATTGACTGGATCCATTGTCGTCCAACACATTTCAGATTTGGCTTATATCCAGTTATCTTTCCACAATATAAAATTTCAAAACTTTCCAATATCAAAATTGCTTAGTCATCTATGATCTCTAATATTTTAAAGACATTTTATTTATTAACACTGGCACTAAATGTTTTTGGTTAATTCATAATATCATAATTAAATATAACATAACATATCATCACGCCTCTATTCCTCGAAGGGTTAGGCAGAGGCGTACTAATGTACACCCTTAATTCGCCGAGTATGTTTTTAGGTCCCATGTAATAGAGGGTGAGCCTATTGCCATTAATCGGACACGAAGCCAAACTCCGAGTTTCTACTGAGAATTTCATAGGAAAAATGCAATAACACTTTGCTCGACCTGGGAATCGAACCCAGGACCTCGATCATAGCAGTCGCGCTTACGAACACTAGGCTAACGAAGCAGTTAAATTAATATAACATGGGTTGTATGCCAGTTTTTTTTTTATTCTGCAATTTGTTTTACATTGCTTACGGTAAAATAAACAGTGCAGCCGAGTTGTAGGATATAAAAAGTGTTTTCGCCACACCAGGTGTAACACCAGACATATTAGCACGTTTAAGCATATCACGTTATGGAATCATCCGGTGCATAATCAAGAAGGGTAGTGATCCTTACCAGAGCGGATCGCGACGATGCACATTTTATGTTATCATAAACATAGGGATTTATATCCCTCATAGTAACTCTCTTTTGCTTTGTCGCAGTTCGGGATCAATCAATGTTAATACATTGTTAATACATGTTAAAACCTTGGCTAAATGTGTTATGATATGATTCATATTGGGTATCGATATATTGTTATCACATAACAATAATTATGCTTAAAGCTTAGTTCTAGAATGTTCAGAATGTATAGTAAATTCTACGCACACACTCGCCTGTGTGAATCCTTATTGTACGTCCTAAGTGCCCGGTAAAGTCGAGCGTTCAGTGCAAAATGCTTTTGTACTCTAATCGTAAACTAAGGACTCTTTGAAATTTCTAACTAACTTTTTTTTTAACGATAATATAAATGCAATATATTTCAAGACAAAACTACAGCGGTACATCTAGATCCCTCTACGTAACCACAAGTTCAGGGTTTTGTTTATAATGTCATTGTTGAAGAGAAAATTAAATCCCAAGAAAAACATGCTGTAAAAAACGGACCAAGTCTCGATTGAGATGGTTTGTCTATAAAATAAAAAGTAGTGAAATCTCATAAATAGCCAATTGCAGGAGGTGGATATAAAAAGAACGAGTAATATTGGCTAAAATATGTCCTATCTTTTGCACGTTAAATTCCTACTGTGCCTAATTATATGAGCCTAAAACATTTTAATTAATGACTTGACAATAAGGTTAACATATTCTTGTTAAACTTTGTGGAATTTTAGGTATATGTCTTGGCCGTTGTTGCTATAAACTCATGCTTAAGAAAACAAAAGTACGTAATAGTAACAATGCCTCCTACAACATTTTCAACGGCAAAAGTCATATACAATTTCACGACATGTAGAAAGAATGCGTAATTATTGCCGTAAATTTTTTCATCTCCTATTTTTATTTTGTACACTTTTTATCGTTTCTAAAGGTATTGTAAACAATTCTTATAGCATATCAACATATCATTTACAACTTAATGAAATATGACACAAAATTATTATGGAGGTATTTGACATTTCCTTTTCTTCTACCTTTACTGGCACAGCATAAAACCTATAATACGTCCATGTAAATAAATGAATAAGTTAGAAAAGTGATGCTACTGATTTAAAATTCATACGATTTAAACTAAATAAGTTTGTATCATACGATTAAAATGAGTTCCAGGGCATAGCAATAGTAATAATTTATCAAAAAAATATAAACTCCTACGAATTATTATGATAAGGAAAAGGAAATCGTATATACAACTATTTTTAAATAACTGTATGTATCTTCTTACAAAGAAAGAAATTCAGTTTTGTATATTTTGATTTTAATTTCTTTACTGGGTATGTTGTTAATATACAATGGACATAATAATTAAATAGCACTCAAAATATACATATTCATAATTCGTAAAGCAACTGAACCCCTCTTCGGAGAATAATTTTCAATGATAATTGAAAGTCAAGATCTCTGAACGACCCCTTCATCAAAATACAAGCTTAAGTGGCAAGTAATTAAACATAAATTATCTATAATATTACAAATAATTTTGGATAATAATTATACTAGCAAAATGTCGATTAAAAAATCCGTTGATTCGAGCTTTAGATAATAAAATTAAAAAATGATTTTCGCGCTTGAGAATCGAGGAAGAGAAACATTAAAAAAATTGTTTTAAACAGTTTATATGTTGAAAATAATACCTGTATACTAAAAAAAATTCTTACTACAGCTTAAAAAGTGATTTGAAAATATTTTTTATTTAGGTAAAGAATACGCTACAAAAACGCACGATTATAGTCCCATGACGTCATCATTCATTGTATATGTCAAAGTCATCAGTGACAATCAGGTAACACGTGAATTGACAAATGTGACAACTCATCAAACTCACGCAAGAATCTAAACGTTCATATTTCGTGAATGGTGACGTCAAGTGTTCTGATTAGCCTTTCAAAATTTGGATAATTAACTAAATAAACAATGACTTTCCAAATTTGTAATGTGTTAGGCTTTTTGTCTATAGACCAATATTATTACTAAATAAGTTACTTTCATTTTTAAGCATACAGTCAACTTGCGGATTAGTGTTTACACATTTATCGAAATTGATTTTATTTCTTTGGCATAATGTCTGCAGTACGATGAGTCTTTTTTTCTTACCCGTGCTCTGAAAATGTCTTAAATCATCGTAATATCCATCTCGAAAATATTCTAAAAAATATAACAAGCGACTGCGCCTAAATTTCAAACCTTTAGAAACGGAAATTTAGATAACTTCTTTTTAGACTTTTATACATAAATCAAAAGAGCTCAGGCCTTATTAATAGACTCAAAAAAAAAAATTGTATCAGTGTGAACAAGAATGAACACTAAATCAGCGTTTTTTTCGTAAATCTGATTTTGTTAGTTATCTAATTCTCCCTAATACGGCAACGATATACTGTACGAGTTGTACCGACTAGTATTAACCCTTATGCCGACTAGATTATATATTAATTTTTGAAGAAGCCCTTGACTTGATTTGAGTCCTTATTGGTTACATGCTGGTATCTATATATTAATACGTGAAGCAAAAGCTTTCTACCCCTTTTAAGCGTATTGAGTGCACGGAAGACTGTGATATTTGGCATGGTTAAAGTTTATATAGAGAAGGAGTGCAGAAAGCTAAAATTTATATATAATATCTGTTACTAATATATTAATTAAACCGACCAGTGCCATTGAACTTAGACCCTCCAAAATATTGACATTGTTACTCGACGAAAAGTTACAGCAAGTGATGTAGATAATACTCATTAGGTTAACGAATACTGCAAATGTCAAACAGAAAATAGTCTATGATCAAAAAGCCGCTGGTCGAATTTCGAGCTTGGGGCGATCGCTATTTAGTATTAAATTTATGTTATCATATGCATCATGTTAGGACATTAATACCTGTCTAGTCAGACAAGCACCTATAGGTGTGTTCGGGAAGCTTCACTAGACCTGGCATGGGCCACATCGTCATCTAAAATCAGGTGAAATTATGGCCAAATACCTAACGTATATTAAATATTAAAAAACATCCATGAAGTTACACGTTAATCCAATTACCCGAAAAAAAAACACGTAACATTATTTCGAAAGTTATACCATAAACAAAACGATAGATAGGTAACCCAATTGTAGACTAATAAAAACTTCGTATTATTATGCTAATTCTCTAGGAACATTCAAAAGTTATCTCAAATTGGATTTTGCCCAAATTTTCGTTAACTTTTATCGTAGTTACAAAACTTTTCGTACTTAGTTCGATGGTGAAAATTATGAAAACTATGTCATAGAGGTGTTTCCTAGGAAAGCTGGATATATTATTAATGTCAGTTATCTCCGTGTAATTCAGGATGGAACTCTTTTGATTTTACCTTTAGCCTTGAATAGGTTAATTGTGTCATGGATTTTTTTTGTTCATGTACGTAGAAGACTCGGTTACAGTGACTCACTTAGAAGCATCATATCTCTGAATTTGTCTAGTGCAATGATTCTCAAACTATTTTCACCGTGGCAGCATTGTTGATTTAAAAATATTTTGCGACACAGTTATCTTTAAAACGGTTTAAATACTTAAGAAAAGAAGAAAAATTGTATTCAATGTTCGTCGTATTTAACGCGATAAAAGAAAGCGTTTCCTTTAAGTTTTTGGGAAGTTTAATTCTTAATTATTGCATTTCATTCTCACTCACACAAAGTTTGGTTCTCCGTTTTTATGTAAGGGTGTGTTGCAAATGCAGACCCTCAGATTTTGGTTAAATATGTCTAAATACGCCTGCATCCAGATCTTTTTAAGATACATTCACAGTATTTTTGTGTTAAAATTTTGCCTTTTCGCTGATCTTGGCAGATTTTGAGAATCTATCGTGACACCCCGGACACATACATTCATATCATACCTGGGTACTACGATTATAGGTCTGGATAACAACAGCCACAGTCGAC
Source organism: Saturnia japonica (assembly GCA_033032175.1). NCBI lineage: Eukaryota > Metazoa > Arthropoda > Insecta > Lepidoptera > Saturniidae > Saturnia > Saturnia japonica. The sequence goes on along the minus strand of CM065305.1, from coordinate 20,446,536 downwards.
ATAACCTCGTGACTTGGCTCTTATTTTGCTGAATATAGGTTAAACGAAACACCACAAAAATTCGTGTACAATAGAGTAAATTTATTATTCGCAGTACGATGTTACAAAACTTTGAGAACGACAGACTCGCTTCCGTGTATCTCCACTCGGCTCGCTTCAAGCGTCTCTCTGGAATATAATAAAACAATCAGAACTGAGAAACGGGGTTGACAGTAAACAAGTTCATTACATCTCGTCCTTATAGCAGTTTCAACTTTTCTACTTTCGTTTCGCGCTTCTCAATTAAATTATTTAAAGGTAAATCAACTTGATCTTCTGAATTACCGTTCACGTTTGTTCTTTTTTTATATTTATTAGCCTATTTATTATGGAAGTTTATAGGTTACATAACATAAGGATCGAAGCAGTAACTATGTTGCGAAGGTTGCAGCACGGTGGAATGTTGATCAAACAAATTTAACACGGGAAACCGTGAGAGGCCCAACTAATTTAAACAAAATACTTTTAATGCTATATCTCAAATCGCTTAATACCTATATGTTAACGGTGGACAGGCTAATTGATTAAATAATACAAGTGTACAAAAAGGTAGTAGGAAATTAAATACTCACCCAGCATTTTTTGGAGATTGTATACTGCTTACGACTGTTTCCATTTGCCCAGTTACATTCTCGAAGTAAGTGAGGTCAATTGTATAGGAGTTTTCTCTGAAGTTAACCACTATGACATATATTTCTCCATTGTACCATCTAGAACAAAGATTCACGAATAAAAAAAAAGTATTGTCATATTGATTAGAAATATTACTTGGATTTCATCGCATTTTAAGTTCTTTTTTTTTCAATATTTAAAAAACTTTATTGTTCTGATGATAAGGATGTTTATAGTGTGTGAATTTTTGAGTTTTGTGTGCGATGCAGCGCTTTTGTGTTTTAATTAAAGTCTGTGGTTAGAATATTTCGATTCTAGTTGGATGGTCAGCGACCCAGATACAATCAAAAAGTTATTCAGTTTGAGTTTTCGCATGATTTGGAAAGAAACCATTGAATAACTAGCAAAATATTAAGTTTAGGACGTGCTGTAGTCAATAACATACTTGCATTGGAGTTACTTAAAAACTTACTTTTACCTTTAAAATTATTTATCGCATCCGAACGTACTCAAAAAAGCCATTTTAAAAATATTTAAATCGTATTCTCTCTCATAAAAATGATCGCATTAGATCTATTTTAAGCAAAGTTCAAAGTACAAACTTTTTCTAATCTATAGGTAGATAAATATTAAAAAAAAACTATATCGATTATTGCGATAATTTATCGTTTCGCGTATCTAGTTATGAACTAGGCTTACTAATCTCTAAGTACTCCATGTGCAATACATTTTATATTTTATCTTTCCTCCATATGATAAAAAATCTCTTCTTGTTTCAAAATAGGAGCTTACCTTCTAAATGCAAAGACATCAGTGTTGAACGCTACAGACTCATAGCGGCCATATCTAAAAGCAGATTCAGTGCGAAGTAGAGAGAGTTGCTTATAGACATTTAAGTTTGATCTATCTGTCATACGCTGCACTTCTACATTTAAAGTTTCGTAACCATCGGCTACTGGAAGCCAGGTACTCGCTCCTGTCGAAAAGCCTGCCCAAACAATATTTTAGGTTATATTTTGTTAATAGTAATCTCATAACTCAATAGCATAATCAACAATAATCGAAGTTGCTTAAAAATATAAAATATCAAGGAAACTCTCAAAAAAGTAGACTTATAAGTAATTGATAAAACAAACCGGCGTTTTTCTCAGCATTCCATTGAAATGGTGTACGTTCAGGATCTCTAGAAGCAGTCCAATAGTTGATTGGATCATCGGTATTACAACCACTGGGGTCCACGGTATCCTCCCAGCTCACATATCCGTCAACCATTCCAATCTCTTCACCCTGTGTAATTTTTTATTTTTGTCTTCACTAATGGCAAAATATACATTCTGCGGCAAAATTTGTTTTTAATTTTAAAGATATACAATTGTGTCTATAATACTTACCATATAAGTGACAGCGATACCTGGCATTAGAAGAACAATCATGTTAATTCCATCCACCAATTCTGCACTAAATCTGGAAGCAACCCTGCTATTATCGTGATTTCCAGCCTGTAATGTTCAGTATTAATTTATAAATTCACCACTCAATTGTAATTCTGTTACTAACTTTTTTTGTGAATTAAATACTCACCACCCAGTTTGATAATTTATCAATGGGCTTGAAAGTCAAGAATTTATCTAGAGCATATTTAATTTCAGTAGCAGTAGAAGAACCATCTACATCAGATATGAGTACGAAATTGAACGGCATTTGTGCTCCTTCACGATTACCTTCGCCAAAATATTTCATAGTAAGCTGAGGACTGGAGTAGGCTTCAGTCATCATAACTCTAGTTAAACCATCTTTTTTTTGGTATTCATCGAATATTTCTCTCCACTGGTAAACCATATCAAAAGTTTCGTCTTGATCTTTAGTGTAAATATGATCTAAATAACTATAATTTTCAGGATCATTCTCCAGATTTCCCGCGAGTGGCTCATCAGGGAACCTCCCGTCGTATAACTCTTTATCAACTTCAAATAAATGAGCAATAGCGTCTACTCTAAAACCGGCTACTCCTTTGTCTAACCAAAATCGAACAACGTTTTTCATTTCCTCTACGACTTCAGGGTTACGGTAGTTCAAATCTGGTTGCCCAATTACAAATTGATGCAAATAGAATTTACCAACTTCTTCCCTGTACTCCCAGGCACTCTTACGGAATACACTTATCTGAAAAATAATAACTGCGTACTTACATTTTTCTACTAAACATAGATCAAAGTAACATCTCATTACGTATTCTATCTTTATCATACTCGGAAAGTAATATGTCATTTATATTCTACATTATCTTGAAATCTTTAATAATTCTTGTATCATACCCAGTTATTAGGGGGATGCAAATTTCCACCTTCATCTACTACTCCGTCCTCCCAAATAAAATAGTCGTAGTACTTCTCGTGACCTTTGAGAGCTTCTTCAAACCACACACTTTCATTACTAGTGTGATTTGGTACAAAATCCAGCACTATTTTAATATCTACAATTGTGAAAAATGAAGTTTGCATATTTTATTCAAAAATTTATATTAGTAAAATGGCAAGTTTAAAGCTAATGGTAAAGCAGTAATAATAGTAAAAAACAAAAAAAGCTTTCAAAGAAATGGATTGTGTTACCTAATTCATTAGCCTTTGCAATTAGTCTATCAAAGTCTTCCATGGTTCCGTACTCCTCTTGGATATCGTAAAAATCAGCAATATCATAACCAAAGTCGTACATCGGTGATTTGAAAATAGGTGATAACCATGTTGCTCCAATACCCAGATCTTTGAGATATTCCAAGTTTTCCGTAATACCTTCAAGAAAAGAATAAGTTATTGAATTATTTTCTTTTAAAAGTATTCAAATCATAATGCAGATTTTAATTCATAATATTTTAGTTACCAATGAAAGTCACTGATTTGAAGGACAACAAGTTTAAAGATCATGTCGAGCAGGTTTTACTATGAAAAGGTCTAAATTACTATTATTGTATTTTATATAAATTCTATTATACAGTTGGCAAAAAAGATAAATCCAATTGAGTTTCTAGCCGGTTCTTCTCGATGACTGAGATGTTGTCCGAACAGTAGTAGTAGTGTTTCATGTTCGTAAGTGCCTTCTTAGACCCAACAATGAATAATTAATATTTGATTTATTGAATTTCATTATCAGTGTAGTAAAAAGAAGTGTTATTTCGAATATTACAACGATATACCAAAAAGTATTTTACCATTTAGATCTCCAATGCCATCACCATCGCTATCTTTGAAAGAGCGAGGATATATTTGATAAAATATTGTTGTTTCCCACCAGTCAAGTTCTCTCTCTTGAGCTTTAGCCAAAATAAACAAGATTGGTAAAAGTAAAATATTTCTTATTTTGACCCTGAAAAATGAACATCGTTACATTCATGTTCAAGCTTGTAGATATGCATCTAAATTAAGGAATAAATATTTTTGATATTTCAAACAAACTTCCGAATATAATATAATCAAATATATTAATGTGAATAGCTTTCCAAAATCTTACTAAGTAAATTCAATGTAAAGTAATTTGATTGTTTTTTAAATAATAATACTTTATGATCATAATATTAATAATGTAACTTACCTCATGGTGGTTCGTTTTGAAAACCATAAATATAGCTCGGTAGCATCTATTTTATAGTGTATTCTATCAGATGATAACTCTTTGATAAGTTCCCTTGATAAACAACTAAAATCCATCTCAAGTACTACATTATCGGGTTACCTACTTTCAAAGATATACTACGGGGATATATCTACCAGTTAACTGAATTTACATAATAAAATGTTTTCAGATTTAACCTTCTTTTTGCGTTTTAATTACAACTAGCTGACGCTGACCCGCGTAACTTCGTCTGCGTCACATAAGAGAGAGAGGGTTAGGGAGAGTGGGACGTAGGCAGAGATAAATAACAATTGTCGTAGTTTTTTTTTTTTTTTTTTTGATCTGACTACACTGTTAGCCTTAGGGGCCCTATCCAAAAACAGAGCCGCTGCGGCTTTTACAGCTTCACCGGACTTGTAATTGTAGTAGGCATTTACAATACAATTTATAGGTGACGCCCGCCTGCCACATCATTCCGCTAAAATGAACACGTAGTACTTGATTATTATTTTACTGAGGAGTTATTTTAAAACTGTGATATCTCCTAAGTTATTCATTGAAATTAAATGATGTAAAAGACAATTTTGTCCAAAATTAAATACTTGTGATGAGTAACGTATTTATTTTGATAACGATTAATACCATGTTTATAAAAACACGTTCAAAAATAATGCATTATTTTAGAACTTTTATTACCATACAAAAGGTTATATTGCGTCAATCTTAATAGATACACATTTACTATCGCGAGGCTTTTTTAAAACTTTTTAAGGGAAACAATTCCGTCACATATCATTGTTACGTAACTTTTACGATTTACGCGGCGCGAACAATGGAAACTTTCAAAAGACATAAATTTTCCCCGTTTTTGTAACATTTTTCATTGATACTCCGCTCCTATTAGTCGTAGCGTAATTTTATATAGCGTATAGCCTTGCACGATAAATAGGCTATCCAACATTAAAATAATTTTTCCATTCCAACTAGGACTTCTTAAGATTAGCGCGTTCAACGAAACAAACAAATTCTTAAGCTTTATAATATTAGTATAGATAGGATGAAAAAATAAATTGTAATTATAGAATCGAAGTACCCGGAGGAAACATGTTAAGATTAGTATTTATAATATGGCTTGTTTCTCATGCAGTCAGTTAGAGAAAAACTTGCATATCTTACAATTCCAGCTGTAAATCAATATTTTTAGTGGGCATTAGGTATTTATTCCTCATCCTTTTTGTTTTTTTTTTATTGTATTAGAATTATTAAATAGGTAACATTGACTTGATTCCACGTGTTACCAGGAAGAATAAAAAAGTTTTCAAATATATTATTAAGTGAGCATTTTTTTTTTCAGGGACTTCTATTCTACTGAATATATCAGTCCCATTGTACCCAATCCATACCAGCATCAAATCAAGAGAGTCGCCGATGAGCCAGCACTGCCAGGTCGTACAACATCTTGGCTTCATCCGAACACGGTTCCGCCAAAATGCTATGAAAAATGCCTATGTTTTGACAGTTTACACTCATATTATTCATCAGCGACTCCCTTTCAATTCTATTTTTTTTCATACTCTGCCAGTAAATGATGCACGTCATCGATCCTTCCACATACACTACAGTTGGGTGACTGTTTTTCGCATGAGATACGCAAATCTTCCCGATGGATAGTGCCCCGAACGAAATCTTAATGCTACCTTTATATATTGTAGTCTTAAATAACATTCACTAAACCAAGGCTTATGAGGATGCTGACACTGTAATGTCTTATACCAATCAGTGAACAATTTTTTATTTAGATAATATTTTGCTTTTTTATGTTTAACTACATATTTGTTTCTTTTTTTGCACCGAGCGAAGTTCAGTCGCCTGTGTATTATTAATTATGATAGACATTTTAAGCCTAAGAAAGTTACGGTTTTCTACCTTTATTACTGATTTAAATTAATTCCTTAAAAAATCATTTTCTTGAGTTATAGGTACCTATAGGTTAACGCGTCTAACATTAAGTGAAAATAGTAACTTACAAAGCTCAAAAAAGAACTATGTTATCAAGTATATCGGTCGGAGAATATCTACGAATACTTCATGAACCAATTTAAGTGTGGATTTTAGAGCAACAGAGCACTTTACCACCTTCCAAAATATACGAAATAAAGAAAAACCCATTAATCAATCAATCAAATATTTATTTGTATCAAATAACGAGATAATTTCATTACGATCACTTTTAATTTCCGCAAACTTCTTGACAAAACATATTTACTTCAGCTTTAGAACAATTCCTTCGAAGCCAGCAACCGGTAGAAAAGAGGCATTGAACTTGTCACTATAAAGAAAAAAATATCAATCACCCACATTCAATTTCGAATCTTAGGATCGTAGTGTGAAATTCGCTTCTTTTTTAGATCGTCGATCCAGTTAGCCGATATTAAAATTGCTTAAGCTTCATTAAAAATATTTAATTCATAAAAGTATACATAATTTAGGGAAATGTAAAACATATTTTTAATTTATAAGATCCTTTTTATAATCTATTTTGATATGAGAACATAAAATATTCATAATAATTTAAACATATCTAAAAATATTTACAAATGAATGTACCAATTTTTGACATAACTTGAAAAAGAACTTGTAATTCTTAGTATTGTGAGTGATAAATTCAATTATTTTGCGAAGATAAGGTCTCCATTTAGCGAATTAAATACGTTTAACAACAACAAAAACAGGACTCACCCTATTTTTTTAGGTGATTGAATGCTTGTCAGTATTACACGCACATGACCAAAAACGTTTTCGAAGTAGGTCAGATCCACCACATGCTCTTCGTCTCGCATGTTAATAATTACTAGATAGGTCTCATCTTTATACCATCTAAAATGAAATTGTATACTGAATTAAGAACTAATAATCTAAAGCAGCTAAAATGTTTATTGTTATTTAATCAATTATATAAAAATATAATGCACTGTATAATAATTATAAATATAGTATACCTTCTGAACGCAAATACATTCTCATTTAAAGCCAAGGAATCGTAACGTCCATATTGGAAAACTTTCTCCTGTCGAAGAGCGGTTAGTGCTTGATAAACTTTTAGATTTGATCTTTCTGCGGCCTTTTGTACTTCTACGTTTAATGTTTCATAGCCATCGGCTACTGGCAACCAAGTTTTGTCGGCAGAAGAGAAACCTACGCAAAACCAATGTTTTTATTTAATTTATTTTTATCATATTCCTTAAATAGGTATCAACATAACAATAGGTTTTTAATTTATTTTAAAAACATAATTAAACTACTTAACTTAGATATTAATTTGTTTTCCAATAACTTGATATAATGTACAAGTACATACATTAACAACGATATATTTACATATTGAAAGTATATTATAAAATGACTTTAATTCTACAAAGCAAGTTACATAACATTAACAATGAACGATATAACATAAATATGAATTATTATAATACCAGCATTCTTTTCTGCATTCCATTGAAAAGGAGTCCTTTCGGGATCTCTGGATGATTTCCAGTAATTAATTGGATCATTGGTATTGCATCCTGAAGGATCTACCGTATCTTCCCAGCTTACGTATCCATCTACCAATCCGATTTCTTCACCCTGCATAATAGAAAAATACAATTAAATCATGCCTTTGTTTTTAGGATTCTTTAACAAATATTAATGTAAATTAAATAAAAGTACCATATAAGTTACTCCCACACCAGGAAGTAACAATACGAGCATGTTGATGCCATCGACTAATGATGATCCGTATCTAGTTGCCATTCGGCTGTTGTCATGGTTTCCGACCTAAAATATTAATTTTATATAAATGTATTGTTTTAAAGTAAGCTTCCTTAAATCATGCTATTTGATACTTACCACCCAGTTAGCATCTTTATCAACCGGCTTGTATGTTAAAAACTTATCAACGGCTCGTTTAATATCTGCTGCCGATGATGAAGCATCGACATCAGTGATAAGATCAAAATTGAAAGGCATTTGAGCTCCTTTAAGATCGCCTTCACCAAAATATCTGACAACGTTTTGAATAGTCGCGTAAACTTCAGTCATCATTACTCTTGTCATTCCATCTACTTCTTTGAATTCATCAAAAACATCTCTCCATTGGTACACCATGTAATATGTTTCGTTTTGGTCTTTGGTATAGATATGATCTAGCGAATCATGGGATCCAGGATCCACGTCTGTTCTTCCTGATGGAGGTTCATCAGGATAAATTCCATCGTAAAGCTCTTTATCGACCTCAAATAAGCAATTGACGGCATCAACTCTAAATCCAGCAACACCTATGTTTAACCAGTAACGGATAATGTTCTAAAAATATAATCAGTATATACATAAATATATAAACATTTCAAAATTTAAAACATACGTATATTTTTTCAGGTACGTAGGTGAAAATTTTAGTAGTCTAAATTAAATCTAATTTAGTTATATTTGATAGAATGGGAATCGAATCCGTTAGTATTATTAGTTAAATATTAGGGTATCTGACTACGTATTTGAGTACTTGAGTCGGTTGACAGAAAGGCTATTTGAAATCCAATATGGTACACATGTATTGTAACAATAATCGATAGATGCGACATATTGGAAGGCACTAACAGAAATCGAGATAATGCAAAGAATAAATTTAAAATGTAATAAACAAAATGTTCATTTCAATGAAGAAATATATAATAAACATTAAATCGTAGTACACGAACCTTCATTTCTTCAACAACATCAGGATTACGGTAATTAAGATCGGGCTGACCGACGACAAACTGATGTAAATAATATTTTCCAACTTCCTCTCTATATTCCCAAGCGCTACCGCGGAAATGGCTCAACTAGAAAATACAAAAAAAATTGTTATATTACTAGTACGGTAGTCAGTTAAAGTTCATTCAACTTAGAGCACTTTTTTCAGTTATATATTTATTTATAACATAACAACATACCCAATTATTCGGCGGCTGCCTATTTCCATTCTCATCAATAATTCCGTCTTCCCAAATAAAATAATTGTAGTATTTCTCGTTGCCGTTGAGAGCTTCTTGGAACCAAACGCTTTCGTTTGATGTATGATTAGGCACAAGATCTAGGACCACTTTTATTCCTGTGAAAATAAGGATTTAAATATCTGTTTAAATAATTCATGTGACCATTGAAAACTATTAAGTATAGTACCTTTTAACCATACCTAAATCGTTAGCTTTTTCAATAAGTGCTTCAAAATCTTCCATAGTTCCGTACTCATCGTGAACAGCATAAAAATCGGATATGTCGTAACCAAAATCATACATAGGTGACTGAAACATAGGCGAAAGCCAAATAGCGCCAACCCCAATTTCTTTGATGTATTCCAATTTAGAAGTGATACCTAGAAATATACGTTTACAAGAGCACAAAGTTTTCATTCAATTTATTTTTATTGGACCAACCATCTTAAATATTTTTATCCAAGAATGTAAGAACATACACTAGAAAGCACCAACCTATAAATTATATCAATATACTTGACATGTTGCCAGTGAAGAGGGTTTCTGTCATTCGTGATTTGGGGGTGATGATGGATTCCAAACTGCTTTACACGTATCACTATGATTACATACGTCAGAAAGCTTTAAAAATGTTTGGATTCATTTGCAGAGTTGCAAGGCCTTTTGTAAACTTAAACTCACTAAAACTATTATATTTTACATACATTAGGAGCTATCTCGATTATGCTTCGCCAATATGGTCACCAGATTATATCACACATAAGACTAGTCTAGACAACATTCAAAGTAAATTCCTGAGATATCTAAATTATAAATTTAATAACGAGCATAAGTCATACTTAATTGATTTAGACTTTTACAATTTAACTTCTTTATCAAAACGACGATCTATCTTCGACATGACATTATTATACGATATTTTGAACAACAATATTGATTGCCCCGAACTAGCGAATAGGATTAATTTCGAAACACATACAAAAATTATTCGAAATCCGCGCTTATTTGCACCACCGCCAGTTAAACACAATTATGCTAAGAACTCTGTTTTACAAAGATGTTTTAACATGTATGACACGAAGTTTAGTCATATTGATTTATTCCAGTCAAATAGGAATGTTTTCTTAAAAGAATTAAAATCAAAAAACATATTGAAATAGTCATCATGGCTGTGAAACAGGAACACAGAAAGAACTCAGTTTACTCTCTATTGCATACGCATACATATACAATTCACATATGCTTTCACTCAGGAGCATATGATCCCACCACACCTATACACTCTCACGCACACGCACACTACACGCAGACTCACACTCCCACTCACATTGAGATATAGAAACACATAATACTTCATAATGATATTTTTTATGTATATAAATATTTAACCGCTGCATAACAAACAAAATTTAATAATAATCGTTTCGTAATTGGCACCACATGATTGCAAAACATAACAAATGTATATTTTGTGTTAAATGTGCTGTGAAGCAATATGTACCAAATAATAAAAAAAAAAAAAAAAAAATATATATATTATTTATATATATACCTTTACGTGTATTATAACTTTCGAGCTTCAATTCAATAAAATTACATACCATTTAAATCTCCAATTCCATCGCCATCGCTATCGGCAAAGGACCGAGGGTAAATTTGATAAAATACCGTAGTCTCCCACCACTCTAACTCCTTTCCACGATTAATGAAATGACCGCTGCATTTAACTGCTAATAAAGCCAGTAGAAACACTGTCTTCATTTTTATGAGTTAAATTATTGATTAGCCAATAATAGGTTGGCTACTGAATTTCTTATAAATTCGCAATGATTTATATGTACATTGTTGTGTAACACAAAATCTCTTATCGAAATAAGATAGTACATACTTACATTTATATATGTGGCGAGATAAGAACCCTTCTTAGACAGTAGACAAGATGGAAGTAAACACTTTGAAGATGCTTTTAAGTAATAAAACTTATATTATTTTGACCATAAAGTGTATTTATAATTAAAGTAATTTAGCATCAATGTTGCAATCAGGAAGATTCAAATTCTTACTCGTTTTTCATGATATTAACTGTTTAAGTGATATTAAATATTTTGTTAATATGCAAGTAAAAGATTACAATATGATTTAGAATATTTCATGGTTAATAACGCAATGTACGATAATTTGTTTTCTGTTTAAATAAGTATGTTTGTAAAAAACTCACTTACTGCTATAAAGTTATTAATAATACATAGGTAAATCAAATTACTGTAAATTACGGGAGCTGACCACCACTACAAATTTATTGCATCTATCATAATATATATAATTATAATGATACATTAGTTCGTATGAAATTCTTTGAACCCTTACGTCACAAAAATGTACGTAAAATTGGCATATATGCCATCCTCGGGAGAATAATTTACATAATAATATACCACTTTAAAAATACAGAATAGAAACTAAAATAAATAAATTTGGGTCCAGACTATTCCATAATGCATAATATAGGTATAAAGCACAGTTTTATGCGTTTATAAACAATGAAACTTCTAGAAATATGTAATAAACCCGCAGGAGGGAATATAAAGATTATGAATGACAAGAAAATCTTATTGATAAACCTGCTGCTACAAGCGAAGTGGATGGATCGCGTTATCACAGCGAGTACGTGTAGATAAACCGTTTTTGACTCGTTGCTGCTACGTTATAATAGTGTGATATGAATAAAATATATAATTTCATATAGAAATACGCGTAATCAATGATGGCTTAGTAGTAGCATGGACGGACATCGAGTCAATTGACGTGAGTTCGAATTCCTGCAATGAGCCTGAGATTTCAATATAGAAAAGCATCGTGATGAAACCATAGCATAGTGTGAGAGCATTTTCTAATACCCGCCTGGTTAGCTACCACTCTCGAGCTTAAAATCTTTCGCCAAACATCTATGGGTGGGTACCAGTTGATGCAACTGAGAGACAGTTTCCTCATAGGCTTAGCGTGTCACCATCTGCAGCCTCATCGTCACTTAATATGAGGTGAGATTGTGGCTATAGCACTAAACCTATAAATAATAAAAAAGTACATAAGTAAAACAAATAAGTGACCGAAACCGAATTTAACCATTAAATCAGGCAAACTTTCTTAAACAGTACCTTCATATAAGTCTCGGTTGATTTAATTTATTTTAAATATTGAAATGAATGTTTTTTTTTTCTCTTTGTAAGTGAAAGGATATAAATAGTGAATTGATGAACAATTGGCATACAAAACCACTATCAAAGCCTTGTATTACTATTTTACCATAACACACTAATTAACTAATAAGGAAATGGAAATAGCGAAGTGGTGATTGCGACCACCTTTACATACTATGATGGAATGTCGATCGAGTATCCGCAGATACAAGCCTCGGCGTGTACTAACAAATTTTTCAGAGTTCGCGTATATATATTAACCGACTTCAATTATAGGAGCCGGTTCTCAATTCTAATTTATATATTTACTTTTAAAGGATTTTCAGGCATAACTGCTCTGGATGATTATTTTTCGTTGGAAAAGGGATACCTTATGGGTGGCCACATTTTAATTTCATTAGCATTTGACCTCTGACTTAGTAGACACACCAGGGCACTACTCAAAATAATTAGAATTTACTAGAATTTTGGTTGCCGTTAAAGGATAATATATAAAATACGAACTTATAGGTGCTTAAAATACCTAATACGTCGTAAGCTAGCGTGGTGATTCTACGACAAGTTGCTTAGCGATGATTAGCATTGGAAACATGTACAGGTGTTGTTAATAAACATTAATTAATTTAAGCTGATATTGAAGTCGTGTTTAATATTGTTAAATTAAAGTATTTGTTACTAATAATTTAGTATAAAAATTCGAAGACATTCAATTCTAAACGTCGATAATTTGAAGATTGAAAAAAATATTTAAATTTTAAAATATTAATTTAATATTTATTTACCGACTTCAACAAAAGACGGGAGGTTACTCAATTTGAATGTTTTTTTTTAATGGATGTTCAGCCATGACTTCTTTGTTTATGAACCCATTTGGATGATTCTTTTTATGTTGGGTATGGGATACATCAAGGATGGTTCTACTATTTTAATTTCATTGGCATTGAACCTTCAACTTCTAAGGCACACCAGGGAAATCTTCAAAATTATTCAAGTTGGTTTTCTTTTTCGTTAAAAATTTGTCTTGTATTCGTTTGCTTAATCGACGTCATTGTTATTTCAAACAAGAAACCATGGCCACATGATTGGAGTAAAAGTTAAAACTTCAAAAAATAAATTACGCCCTTTATTTCATGAAGATATGACGGTATGTGATTCAATTATTTTAAAAGCTTTCAATCACTTTATCTTTCTGGCATTTTTAAATGTACATAATACAATTGTGCAAAAGTTAATAAAATCAAAATAGAGTTTAAACGGTATGATGAAATAGTATTTATTAATTATTGTATTTCATTAGTATCTGATATTAAAAATACTAATTAATCCTAAGAAGATATAAATTAAAATTCTTATTTTCATACATTTTTACAAATTAACTGATAAGTTGCTCGAAATGAGATCCATTATCTTGTGTGCACAGATTATGACTGCATTGTATTTAATTGTACACGAGTATGAATGTTGTTTAACTCTTTAGCAGGTCAGCAGCAATACTAGTATGTAAACATATTTAACTCAGAAGTGGAGTTGTCTAAATTTACTCGCTGCGGTCATTGTACGCGTCTCTTGAGACATTAGCGTCTACCACATTTTATACCATTCGCAACAACAACAAAGAGAGGTAGTAATGCACAGAGAAATTTATTTGAAGATGTCTCTCTCTTTTGGGCAGTCCGACTGGTTGAATACATCCACACTACAGAAAATTGCAGCCAAATACCACATTAGCAATGTGCTAGTGATACCATAGTATTACAAGTGTCAAGCGGACCGTATCATTGTTGGCCACCTTTCTTGTATTAAAAAAAAAAAAACAGGGAGTACTTGTCTATCCGAATACCGCCCACCAATAATTTGAGACTTTGTAGTTTTAAAAGCAAGCTTCCAAGTCATCAAATTATTCCTCATAAATGTCATTGTAAATAATTCTAATGACAAACAACAAAGTACAATGACGATTAGTGTATGACGATTTTTGCATTTTATTATTGGTTTGATTCCCGGTATATAGGTAAGCTTTTTTAGAAAATCTGTGAATGCAGTTTTTATTGTTTTAAAAAGTAAAATAATGTTTCCTTTGAGTAAAATTTCATATCTTCATTATTTAACATACTTTTCATCCATGTCCCGTTCTTTTTTTCCACCCTGTATACAACTGCAACCAATGCAAGTTATGTATTTAACTTTGAAGTGCGTTTTTCAGTTACTTTTTAAAGTGTTCCATGTCTTGCTCAGGGTGAAAATCGTACTGGCTAACCCGTCCCACAAATCTAGAGTACCAACACGACAAGAAGATTCTATAGAAATAGTATTATTACTATTCGGCTAGCTTTTAGAATGTGAGGATAAGCAGCCAGCCAACGACGTAAAATGTGAGTTTAGAATATTGACGAGGGCACTCCCCATTGTAAATGCGGTAGGACACAATTCAATACTTTTAAAACACACCTCAGATATACACAATAGAATTGCTTATTATTCCTGCAAATAATGTAACATTAAAAATAAACAACAATACAAAACACAACAATTATTGTAGAAGAGTAATACTTTATTATAAATATATGTTATAAATGGTACAAAAATTGTTTGTATTTGATCAAACCTGCATCCTAAGTACCAAAGCTTCGTCAGCAGCTAAATCCAAGTAATTTGCTTGGACGTTGTCACTGTAAATAAAATGTAAACATAAAAAATCATTATAACTATATAATTTTCGTAATTAAAACAAAAGAAGGACAAATACCTGTAGCTTCTGGAAGATAAAACACTACTGGCCTCGACCTCCAATTGACCAAAGACAAGATCAAACGCCGTCATATTGACGACGTGGTAAGTCCTTCCAACGTTCATCACAACGATATACGTATCATCGTTGTACCATCTGAAAGGTTTTGCAATTTAACATAACGCAATCATGCAATTTCATCATGAAATACCTAGGTACCTACTAACTAATAATTTAAAATAAAATATTATTATCTTGTTAGGTGATTACGTTTATGTGGATACGTATAATAAACATTAACAAAATTTGAAGCAATGATGTGAATGACATTTTGCGTTGTATTTTTATCAGCATAAAAATACAAATACAGGCGGAATTTACGTTATTAATTTATTAATGAAATAAAGTGCTTTTTTCAAGTCTCAAATTTTAGCAAAACAAAAATCTATATCATAAAAAAATTGTTAAAGTGATATATATACCTAGCTAAAAATCAAAGTGGTCTTGTCTCAAGAAGATCTATTTATGGCTTATAAATAATTATACTCGCTTACCGTTTAAAGGCAAACACTTCGTTGTGAAGCGCCAAAGACTCGTATCTTCCGAGCCTGAACGCTGGACGGTTGCGAAGATTCGTCAAGGTCCTATAAACTTGGTAGTGAGACCTCAACGTTGACCTCTCGTTAGCCACGTTTATAGTTTCATATCCCTCGGCTATCGGGAGCCAAGTACGAGCAGCTGTTGAAAACCCTATCAGAACAAATCAGCTAACATCAAATGAATGAAAAAAAAACATGATTGGTTTTTTTATTTCAATAATAATCTAAAGATTTTAAATCTTTAAATATATTTATTGCTAACAAAGAATGCAAAAACAATAGAAATAATTAAAAATAATATTAGTTTAGACATGTTTATTGATGTGGTAATTATGATTCAGATTTTATATAAATACAACTTCATAAACTTAGTACATTTGTACTTGTTAAGTGTTTGCAGTCTTATTTCTAGTAAGTTCTAAGAATGGAGATCATTTAGTAATATAGGTCCACTGGACGAACATATTATAGTTTCTTATTAATGCGAACACTAAGTTCTTTTGTAACTTTTCCGCCTTGCTAAGACTCTCTACTAAGTGATTTAGTTTCCGAACTATGTACCGTTTAATAGGAATGATCAGCGATTGGATTTATAGGCTGATCAAAATATGTAAAAAAGCCATAGCAATTTACCTTCAAATAAAAACATATTTATTTTTTTAACCACTTATTAACTCAATGACTATTTGAATCCCTAAATTGACGTCAGAACGGGATGTACTGCTTACTTTATTCGTACGTATTTAGACAAAATATTCAAAGGGTAAACACGATCTATGAATAAATGAGAGGTACGCCTGTTCTAGACCAATAGACACCCTTTGTGAATATAACAAAGACAGAACAAAACATATTTTGGTTACATTGTTCAGAACTTGCTTCATTGTTGTGAAACAAAAGTTAAAAACAAAGGAACCATTGGCTTATTTTCACACATTTTACTATAAATTGGTTCGTTTTAATATACATTGGAAAATTGGCTTAATTAATTTATAGGTAGAAAGTTGAGCAGAAAATAAACATCTTGACGTAATCATTGTAGAAAGAAAGTGAAAATGTTGAAAATAGGATCTTAATTTGGCATTATTAAACCATCGCTTCTTTGATGTTGGATAGAATTTGCAATCAAAGAATTCCTACTTAATTACAATAGAATGACTAATAGGCTAGTCATTAATGTATTAAGTTAGTCTAAAATAACGAATCCCCAAGAAATCTAATATACAAAGGACAAATAATAAGGTTTTTTTACAACATGTAAAATTATTAGGACCTGCATTTTTGTCGTTGCTCCACTGGAAAGGCGTGCGTACCGGATCTCTAGAAACTTCTATGAAATTAATAGGGTCATCGGTATTGCAGGCCAGAGGGTCCTTCGTCTCGCTCCATGGCACAAATCCATTTATCATCCCTATTTCTTCACCCTGTGTTGTAAAATAATTCAGTATTCACAGATGACGTATTATTAAAATAAAACTATTTTCAAAAAACTTTAAGAAAAATGAAATAAATTTCCCGAACTTTAAACTCTTGAAGCGAATATGGATTATAGTTAGCGTATTTGGAATCCGGCATTGTTCTATATTCGGATCAAACTGTAAAATTGCGGTATGGTAATAACAAGATTTAATCAGTTAACTACAAACCTCAAAAATCATCTTTCACTATGTTCCGGTAAATTTACTTGAGAGCTAGTTTTCCTATCTAGATTAAGTAAATTACCATCTACAACAACAAAACAAAGCGCCTAATAATACCGAGATAAATATAATTGAAAAAAATGTTTGCGAAGCTTTCAAAGAATAATGATTAAGGAAGCTGTTGGATGATATTTAAATTCTCGTTTGTAAAAGCAATAAATTCGAGCAAAAGAATTTCTGAAGAATCAGTTTATACGTTTTGATGGGCTACTTCCTAAAGAGGTAAAATACGTGTTATTACTCAGTCACGGTTTTTTTTTTACACAAGCGAGTTATAATATTGTATACGGGTTTATTGTACTGCAAAAAACTTCTTGCACATTGAAGTTAAGTATTTTTTCCAAAGTATAATAAAAAAATACCAACCTCTCTGTGTCCCACTGTTGGGCAAAGGTCTGTTCTCAAAGGAAGGCAAGGGCCTAATCACAACGCCAGCCAACGAAGTATTAGCGGTTTCAAACGGCGAGAAATCAACAGTTCTGTATTTTTCCCACTACAGCGATACTACAAGAACATTTCTCAATTTTTCAGGTTTCTTCCCGATATTTTCCTCCTCCTTCAGCCGATTGTATTACCAATTTGTAACCGAGTTATCCGGTTGTGTTTCTACACCACTGGAAAAGTCGTGGTGGACTTTCCCAAATTACTATTTAAAATTTCACAAAGGGAATTATAAAATGCAATAGGGAATGCAATGGGGTATCATTTTGAGTTATTTCATCATATGAACCTTGATATTTTAATAATAATACTTCCGAAAAATGGAGATATAGACAGTTTTCTCATGCCGGCTAGTAATCCTATTGCGAGCAAAGTCAGAAGGATATTGGATACACAGAGTTAAATAGGCAACAAATGCCAATCCCTTTTTTGCTATTCAACAAGGTGTACCAAGTAAAAGCGTGGAAGGCTTCAGTCTCGATATTCGACATCTCTTGAATTGACCAAAACCCTGTTTTCTGATAATACGAATTCACCTCCCTAAGAGGCGTAACAACATATATAAAGCTTATGGAAAACACTTACCATATACGTCATAGCTATTCCAGGAAGTAAGAGAACTAGCATATTGAAAGCGTCAACCAGTTCGGGCCTGAAGCGTGATGCTACTCTAGCCTTATCATGGTTTCCAACCTAAAACAAATACCAACATTTAGTAAAATAACAGTATGATTATTAATAATACATACTTATAAAACACTTAAACGTTGTAATGCTTTTCTCTTTGATGTGTTCTTTGAAATTTATGAGACGTATCAAGATCAATTTATATTTACAGATTTCTACTGATTTTAAATTTAGCCTAGAAGGGATTAAAGTAATATGTTAAATAATGTAATAAATGATGCTAATTACTTGTTCATATGATAAGGTCCAAATAACAATATCTACCAACTGATACAAACAATTGATTAATTAATAGTCCTTAATTCTACAATGCCACAGTATTATAAGCATGTGTAGTTAGATGAACAGAGATGGTCATTGTGAAGTAAGAGGATTAGACCGGTTAATGCGTATTGTTAATACTAAGACATGTGTAAGCTTGAACCTAATACTGTTTCAAGTTACATTGTATTAAAATCTGTTTGATGAAAGATGATTCCAAATGTGTCTAATATAGTGAAATAAAATGTCGTTTAATAGTCATTTATTAGACTAAAACCAGCGCTTTATGGAAATTCTACGTCCCATAGCACCAGATGAGTCAGACCCATTTTCAAATATTATTTAAAGCTATATTTTTTGAATTTTTTGGTAATATATCATTAAAAATTAAATAAATTATTATAATATATTTAAAAAAATTAAAGAAACGAAAGCTATAACACAAAAATTATTTAAGAAATATAAGCCATTTGAGACATTCTCTTTTACATAATTATCTGCAAAAATAAAATATTGCGTTTAACGTAAACTCAACTAGTCCTTTGTTTTTTACTGATTATATTGATATGATTATTATAGCCTTTATCAGCCTGTATCAGTCAACTGATGGGCATAAACCCTTTCTAGTATTCGCCACTGTATCTTGTCCCTTCCAACCCTTCCAACGCATGGTAATAAAATATAATGTCTTACCACCCAATTACCCTGCTTTTTCAATGGCTTGTAAGTCAACCATTTATCTACAGCATATTTTATGTCTCGTGCGTCCGATTCCTTATTCAAATCCTGGATTAGGGCGAAATTTACCGGGATGTGTGCTCCTAAATTATTTCCCTTCCCGTAATACCTCACTGCATTTTTGATTTTCGTGTAAGCTTCTGTTATCATAACCCTGGAATAAATTAGAATTGTGTTTTGCAAATGACATACACGCTTCTACTCGGTTTAAGTAAAGTTTACAACATGTTAAATGAAGGCAATTGAAATTGTTTATGATGGAAATATTCAGTTATTTATCATTCAATTATTTATTTATTATGTCATTTCCAAACCTATATCGATACCCTACTTAAACGCTCAGAAATTGACTGAATACTCAATTTAAACGACACGATAGAAGAAGTAGTATTTTATCATGTCTCAAATTGTTCAAGAATGATACATTTGATTAAATAACCAAATAACATTTATTTTCTACATTTACATTACATACGTACATAACGTAACAAAAATTTATGTAATTACTTCTTTTAGTTACAGTAACTAGTTATTTAATATTTTATGTCAAAATTTTGAGTTGTTTAAAGTTATTTCATTAACTCGGGTAAAGTTTTAATTAGTTTAAAGGCCAGAGCTGTAAAATAATGGATGTGTGATTTATTATGCATTCGAAAAAGTTTTTTCAATCTGTAGAACGAGTTTACCAGAACGAAGAATATATTTTTAATTGGTTTTCGTAAACTAATATTTTAGGCCCTACTGGTGTAAAGTCAAATATGTGGACAGTACATCGTTAAGTTGGTTTATTAAAATGTAACAATTATGAACGCGTATCGCCTTGCGCGTCGCTCGGCTGATTGTGAGTGAGCGTTAATTCTTATCACTTTCTTTGTGTATCCATAAAATCTAAAATAGAGTAAAATTAAACTTCTCATATAATATATTCAACATTCATCTATTATTAAAGTATTTTTATAACTGTGTGTAGTAAGTACCTCGTCAAATTATCCCGAACTGTTATAGAATCGAACACATCGCGAAATTGTGACACAATGTCGTAAGTATCCTCTTGGTCTTTGGTGTAAACGTGCTCCAAATAATTGTACTCCTCCGGTCCCACTCCTGGTTTACCGGTTATCGGTTCATTGGGATAATGACCGCCGTACATATCTTTGTCAGCTTCGAATATATAGTTTATCGAATTTATTCTCAATCCTGCGACGCCTTTCTCAAGCCAAAATTTTATGATGTTCTAAAATTGTTGAAATAAATTAATTGTTACTTACTTTTCGATTGTTAAAATATAGACGGTTAAGATTTTATTAGTTGATATTGTGAATACCTATAAGATTATCTGTTTATAAAGAAAGATGATATTATTTTTTTATTTTTTAAATTACATGTATCAGTTTTTGAATTATTTAAAAAAATTTCTACCTGGCAAATATTTTTCTTAAACAATAATAATATTATTTTGAATTTGCAGCAACTATGGCTCAATTGGTAGTATATTCGGTCTCAGTGTCGATCGACGTGAGTTCGAATTCTTAAAATGAGCCTGAGCTTTCGATGAAGGAAAACATCGTGATAAAACCATAAAATAGTGGTAGGATATTTTCTAATGCCCGTTTAGCAAGGTTCCACCCTCAAGTTGAAAATCTGTCGTCAAACACCAATAGGTGTATTCCGGCAGCTGCACTTGAAAGCCAGTCTTCCACTAGGCTTAGCATGCTACCATCTTACGCCACATCGTCACTTAAGATCAGTTGGCTACAACGATAAACCTACGTTAATACATTAATAAAAATCAATAATATTGCCAGTATTTATATTAACAATTAAAAAAATAGTAATTAATTACAGATTAAAACTTCATACTGAACGATTGAATAAAGTATTCCAACTTCAGACTTTAGTAAACACATCTGAAAAGTATTGAGAAGGATATTTTGATTTTTGATCTACTTACTTTAATTTCTTCTATAACAACAGGGTTTCTAAAATTCAAGTCTGGCTGGCCAACTCCAAACTGGTGCAAGTAATACTGATCCCTACTGGCTACATAAGTCCATGCGCTCTTCCTGAATACGCTTATCTACAAAAGGATAATAACACATTTTGTTAATATATTTAATTAGTTGCATTATACGTTAGTTATATTATATTAACTAAAACTTCATTTTAAGTAGCGTTCTTTTTAACCGGCTTTAACAAAAGACGGGAGGGTTCTCAATTCGAATGTGTATTTTTTATGGATGTTCTGCCATAACTTCTTTGTTTATGAACCGATTCGTATGATTCTTTTTTTGTTTGATAGTGGATAGTTCAAGATTTGTTCTATTTTAGTTTCATTGTCATTGTTCTTTTAAAATCGGAGATACAAGGGAACTTTATTTGTATTCTTTTTTGTTAAAAATTGTCTTGTTGTAACATGCAATCGATCTAATTTTTCATGTATTGCTATCGTCTATTTGTGAAAACTTTTAAACGGCCTTCAGAATTACTTTCATACTATACTTTTGTGCTCCACGGTTTAACCCGTGTTAAATTTATTTAACCATTTCTCCACAGCGCTGCTGCCAACTTATCCGTGTTGGCCAAAATTGTTCTCATTTACCAAACTTGCCTACAGCTTGCAAGATTGCTAGATATTCTTGGTTCTTAGAGTAGCTTCTTAGAGTCGTATAGTGAAGTTAAATAGACTATAACCTCCTTCCTATAATCTTTTGAGCTCTATGATATTAGCATAGATAAAAATAATATTATAAGTATATTAACAATGATGACGCAATGATGGTCCAGTTAGTAGCGTGTACCGACTCACTACAATGAGCCTGGTCTTTCAATGTCGGAAAACATCAGGACGAAACCATGGCATAGTGGTAGGTAGGGCTTTTTCTAATGTCCCCCTGGCTAGCTACCACTTTCAAGCTGAAAATCTGTCACCAAACACCAATAACTGTGTTCCAGCAGCTGCACTTGAGAGCCAGTCTTCCAGTAGGCTTAGCGTGCTACCATCATGGGCCACATCGTCACTTAAGATCAGGTGAGATTGTGGCCACAACGCTAAACCTAAAAAGATAAAAACCCTTACCCAGTTATTTGGCGGACTTCTCCTTCCGTGATCATCCAAATGTCCATTCTCCCAAATGTACCAGTCACTGTAGTATTCATCTCTGTTGGCCGATTTAATGAACCAGTCGCTCTCGTTGCTCGTGTGGTTTGGCACGAAGTCCAGAAGTATCTTTATGTCTATAGATTTAATTATTCAAAATGTATCAAATATACAGCTAACCATATCATACTAAGACCCATCCCAACTAGTAAAAATTCACGAATACTTAGGATTATTTTGGTGTTCGGAAACTTAAATGTAGGTTTTGGAAACTATGAGAATATTTCTGAAATGATTATCTATCAATTTACCTGGCATGTCATATTTTAGTAATCGCATATCTACTAATGAACACATGATTTAAACCAGAGCTGTACTATCATGCCAATTTGTAGGCATAAAGTTTTGGACCGATAAATAAACAAATATACTTTTTTATTCGTTCGTATTTAAGAATTATCATCGTTAACAACCCTTACGGAATTATGAGTAATAGATAATTATGTACGCGATCTGTCTTGTGAACAAATTTAATAAAGCCCGCAATATCCCTTTGAACTTAATACATAAATTTACATCGTGTTTGCATGAATAATGTTAAGTGTTTGCTTACATGTTGTTCTCTTTCAGTATGTATATACTTAACCAACATAGTGAAACTAGCTTGATAACTTCACAGAAATCTAGACCGTCAATTGAACCTAGGGTCAGAGCCATTTTTCTAAAAGATTTTGTTTAGGAGTACTTCTTATCACATGTATAATATAATTCCATACAAGCCGTGAATATGTTGACAAGACGAGTTGTATCAAATTTTAAAATTTATAAAATCGGCATCTGGGTTGCTCAATTTGTATGGTTAATAAATGAGTAAGTTGATACTGATTTTTTATACACCGCATTTGTATTATTTATGTTTTAGCGATTGGTCACAATCTCACTTGATGTTAAGTGACTATGTGGCTCAATATAGTATCACGCCAAGCCTAGTAGGAGGACTGACTTTTAATTGCAGCTGCCAAAACACACATAGAAACTTGGAGACAGATTTTAAACTTAGAGTGGTAGCTGGAAAATGCTCTACCATCATACTATGGTTTCATCTATGATGTTTTCCTTTATCCTTATGGATTCAAACTCACGTTAATCGACGCGATGTTATAGGGACATTATGACTGAGTCATGAAAATATAGGATTTACAAATAAATGTAAAATTAAAATTGGCCGTCCTATAAAATATGCATATAAGACTTGTCAACGTATTCCCATCTTGTACGGAATTACTACCCGTGCGCAATAAGTTGAGACCTGATTTGACATACCTAACACATATGATTGTAGAAATAGATGATGCTTCGGAACTAGGCAACGTAACACATAAACACGTGTTATTTCCATGTGAATGCATTTAGTCAAACGTAATGTTGGAAGCAACTAACTAAACAATTTAGCGATCCACAATACAATACACTCACCAACATTCAGAACAATGTTAGAAACTTTGACTAAACGTTGAATGGTTATAGTTACAGTGTGGGTAGAATAAATACTACTAACTTGATATATCGTTCCTGCTCTCACGGATATCTCTTTAAATTTCGCTACGATAATTCTTTGCGATAAAGAAGGAATGATGAAATAACTAACACGTATAAATTGAATTATGTTTTAATATGTAATTTTTACAATACAAAATTAAATCGCAGAGCCTTGCTACATGTTAGATAAAGGTTAAATTGTTACCAAAAACCATTGCCAGTTATTATTATATTAATACGTGAAGCAAAAACATTATACCCCTTTTTAGGCGTATTGCGTGCACGGAAGGTTGTGAGAGAGAAAGAGAGAGAAAAAAGATAATGTATATTTAGCCTACCAGCTATTCTATTTTTTTGACGACGTTAGATTAACAGACTTTTAAACATGAAAGTACAAGTATACCAATACTCACTAAGTTCACCGGCTTTCTTTAACAGCTGTTCGAAATCATCCGTACTGCCATATTCTGGTTGAATAGAGTAGTAATCTGATATATCATAACCGAAGTCGTGCATCGGAGACTTGAAAATAGGAGATAACCATGCAGCTTCCACTCCAAGTTCCTTTAAGTACTCCAACCTTGATGTTATGCCTAAAATATTATAAGCAAGTGAGAACGCGATAATTTAAATTTTATATTTTAGACAATTTATTTTATTATAACTATTATATTTTGCTGGATAGTAGAACACGAGAATTGTGTACGATTGGATCGCAATCACTATATAACAGTTGAAACACCCGCCATAGTTTATACGCTTAGATGTATCACGTTCCGGGACCACCATGTACATGTTGACAAACCTGTCATAGTGACTTGTTTTAATTTGTCACCTTTAGGGATCAGCCAATGTTTATTGGCCGAAAAGCTTGCAGGCCGGTGACATGACAACAGTGAGTGTCTATTGATCCCAATCTGCCGGTGGACGCCGTTGTTTTTGACTGTACTATGCTTTACCCTCCTCATTACCAAACTGCTGAGGCAAACTGCTTCATTAATCTAGTGGTTCTAATCGCGACTGCTATGCTCGAGGTCCTGGGTTCGATTCCCAGATCGAGCAAAGTGTTACTGGGTTTTATCTATGAAATTCTCAGTAGCAACTCGGAGTTTGTCTTTGTGCCCCATTAATAGAAATAGACTCGTCTTCCATTACATGGGATCTAAAAGCATAACCGGCAAACTGTGGGTGTACATTAGTACATCTCCGGGTAACCCTTCGGGGAACCCGGTATTATGGTATGTTATACGTTACTTTACCGTGCTATTTACCTACAACTAAAAATCCTTTTTGTGTATTATTGTACAAGCTTATAACATGATGTACTTATAATTTCTCCAAAACTGCCATAAGTAGTGATGAAACTAACAGCAAACAAAGAGTGCGCTGGTGATTCTACTTACTGATTGATTACAAGTAACACAAATGTACCAAGAACTAATATGTATCAGTAATTTACCATTCAGATCTCCTATTCCATCACCATCACTGTCCATAAACGACCTCGGATATATCTGATAGAAAACTGCTGTCTCCCACCAATCTTGTCTGACGTTCACATTTTCGTATCTCGCTTGTGCTATTATTATCGTCAACAAATTTATTCCTAATAACCACCACATACCTGAAAAACCATAATACTATATAAAATTTCATGACACTGATTGACTTATAGCAGAAAATTAATTTTTCTTCTATATGAATAACTCAATATTCGTAATGAATCCAACAGTATATTAAGTTAGGGTTTCCACGTTTCCACACATAGGATGTGAATATTGATTATAATTAATATAATGTTATGCAAGTCTTCTTCTTGGTCTTGGTCTTGGTTTTCCTCTTCTAATAGCCTCTATTTTTTTTAGATTCTATTATTTCTTATCTTGCTAATGAAATTATTTTG
Organism: Saturnia japonica; assembly: GCA_033032175.1. Classification (NCBI taxonomy): domain Eukaryota; kingdom Metazoa; phylum Arthropoda; class Insecta; order Lepidoptera; family Saturniidae; genus Saturnia; species Saturnia japonica. The sequence goes on along the minus strand of CM065305.1, from coordinate 20,420,371 downwards.
TTCTTTATTTAAACATAGTCTTAATTTTTGGCTATGTAATTGGATTAATTGAATGTAACATATTTCTCATAAAGTATGTTAATGTATTAACATAAATAATAGTGTAATGATCTTAAAATCTATCTACATTTAATCATTTAATATCTGGGCGTCTTAAAAAAGAACATATATTTAGATAAACTTGGAATTTAAAAATCTATTTACATAGTTTCGTCAAAATTGTTGGTTGCATATACAAGAACTACTCACTTAATAGTATTAGATTCAGTAATTGTATTGCATAATTTGGTATAACTTAAAATAAGAATGTATATTCCTTCAAGTAAAGTGTTTCTAGGTAGCATATTTATTATTCATAAAATTATATAATTTATATATATATATATTTAAATTATTTCCTATAATTATTAATGAAACCATTTAAAAACCAATAATGAATTACTAAGTTTAATTTGCATGAAATATTTAAAAAAAAATTAATCAAAAATATCCAATAACTTCATCGGCATTTATAAACTTTTTAGGAGTCCGACGATCCGGTAGAAATTAATAAAAAGAAAATTAGCTTTAAAGAAACGTTAGAGTTTTTCGATAAATTCGAGTAGTTTGGAAATTTGCTCACAAAATTTTATGTTAGAGGCAGTTAACAACATACAGAAATTTATCAACAATCGTGCTACAAAATTATTTGATGTTGTTCGAATGTCCGAAAAATTAAGTGGTGTATAATTTTTTTTTTTGTCACATTGAATATTTCAAAATCATATACTGAAATCAAACGGAAGGTTTTGTTATTATTCGACTAGTTACAAATAATATTAAATAAACTGATAATTGAGTATCAATTGTGTACTTTTTTAAATCGATAAAGACTTAGTTAGCGTTTTGGCCACTATCGCACCAAAGACTGGCTCTCAATGGCATCTGCCGAAACACACCGGTTGGTGCTAGATGACAGATTTTAAATTTGAGGGTTGTAGCTGGTCAGGCGGATATTAGAAAAAGCCCTACTATGCTATGGTTTTATCACAATATTTTTCCTTCACCGAAAGCTTAGGCTCATTGCAAGGATTTGAACTCACGTCGATCGATGTGGAGTCCGCAAACGCTACCAGCTGAGCCATCATTGCAAAACAATAATAACTCTAATTTAAATAAAATTAAAGTAATGTCATTTAAACAACGTTAAATAATTTTGATACATAAAAAAAAGTCACTAGAAGACAATTTTTAACAAAAAAAGAAAATCAACTTCAATGGTTTTGAGTATTTTTCCGGTATATCTTTGAAGTTCAAGGTTCAATGCCAATAAAAATAAAATGGAACCACCATTGAGATAAACCTATCCAACAAAAAAAAAATTAAAAACTAAAACACGACTACGGAATATCACTCTCTAAAAAGCAGGAAACAAGAAAATATTATGGTCCGAAATCCTTATCTACTAACCATTCAATTATTTATCATCGAATTTATGTTGTTTTTCATACTTTTTTTTAGATTGATTGCTATATCTTATGAATATTATAATCTTCGTAATTAAATTAAATTTAACTGGTCGTATTTATAAAAAAAGTAAATACCTTAATCAGGTGAAAATTCCTTGGCGTAGTGAAATAAATCCAGATCTGTACGACTCTTTATATTACGACTTGAATGTAATGTTTGAAAACACTATAATGTAACATTGTAAGAATCAAGTTTTGAAAACAAAGGACAGTCAAAGTTATGAGTAATTCGAGTCTCCTTATCGAATACAATATTATTACTACGTATAGTTTTAAACCAAGGTTATATTGTCACCTTTATTAAATACTAGAAGCCGCTCGCGACTTCGTTTGCGTTATTTTTTTATAAAATTTAGCAAACACAAAAATAGCCTACGTCACTAAGGGTTAATATAGCGGATTTCTATTAGTGAAAGAATTTTCTAGAATCATCACGTTATCATGCTTATAGTTACTTAATAGATCTATCCAGCTGTCTCTCGCACAATATCAGCCAGCGGATGTATTGAGAAGTATTTTAGTATTTCCACCTTTTCGGAATTTAGAATTAGGTTAACGATTTGATTTTTTTTTTTTGGTATATAATTATAATATCAATACCAAGTATGAACAATATCGTAACTCATTTAGCGATCTAGAAGTTCTCAGAAGACCCGTATAAAAAATATATCAATTTCATGATTGTTTTTCTATATTATTTATAAAAAACTAATTGGGATGATGCATATTTCCAAAGCTTTTTCGACTTTTTGTGAGTTGTAACCAATTAAATAATTAACGGTGATATCTTTAAATTTCTTTTTTAGTTTACAATGACAATTTTTGTCAAGTAAAAATTGATCTATTAGTCGTACAGATAAAGGCTGTAATACTCAAAAAAAGAGGTTTTTTTCTGTATTGATTTATCGTATAATTGTATTTTATTGTAATTAAAGTTACGGTGTGATTCGTATTGGATATATTATTTCAATGATGACATTTTAGCGAGATAATTTAAAAAAAGGAGTTTATCAGTTTATTATTTTATGGATATTCAGTCATATCTCCTTTTCTTATGAGCCTTTTTAGATGATTTTCTTTTTGTTACAAAGGGGATACCTCAACAGTGCTCCCATTTTAATTTTATTGGTATTGGACCTTCGACTTCGAAGATACACCAGGGAACTCTTCAAAATAATTAAAGTTGATTTTATTTTTTGTTAATAATTGTTATATCAACCATTCGGTTAATTTTCAAACCGTAAAGTAGTTCATACATACACACCCACACACAGTTTCTTTTATCACATTTACCACTGTCTTCAAAGAAGTTTTACTTAAAGAAGCATTAGGCATTATACAACATAGAAACCATTAAAATAACTTTAGTAACAACGTATCGATTAAAGGAACGTAACGCGTAACATTACGCTATGTTCTCTCCGACGCGATCAAAGAAGTTTTACTTAAAATATCTATACTGATAACATAATAAAGCGCTATTTTTTTTTTTGTTTCATTGTTTAAACCCGCTAATCTCTGGAACTACCAGTCGGATTTGTAAAATTCATTTTCGAGATTCACAAGGAATAGTATTAGACTACAACTTTCGACTAGCCTTAAATATTGATTTCTCATAAGTAAGTCGGAAGTAGAAGCCCTCCTGAACTGCTTTATCCGCGTGCGTTGGCGTAATGGTTGATACGTAAATACAATGTTTTACAAAAATATTGGTCCTTAGTATATCTAAATAAAAATGTCTGCGATAGTATATGCCTAACTCTTAAACATAAGCCATAATGAGATATTATGCGTTTTTTTTTTTTTGTGGGGGGGGATAAAAATTTATTATAAAACATATTCATTATTAAATGATTAAACATATTAATCCTTACGAACAAAAGTTACTTCATCTTAAAGACAGTTTTATGAAGCTACATTTTGCCCTTTATAGCATGTTATTTGGACACATACTTTAGTAGGTAATGAAAAATTAACATAATTTGTAGTTACTTGCGGTATGAACAATTATAATAGGCTAAACGGGTGCGCTGGCGTCGCGGTGTTTGTCGGATATAATTAATACGAGTTAAACCGTGGGGCACAGCTAGTTTTTGTAATATTTTTAATTATCCATTACTTTTATATATACCACATGTAACTAACGGAAACACTTTTGAAAAGTATTTTATTATATTTAAGTACTTATATTATGTACGCTTTGATATTCATGAACAAACTTTTTATTTTCAGGTAAGCAGCTTTTACTACATTTGTGAGGTTTCACGTAAGTAGCTAATTCCTTTCATACGACTTCTTTATTAGGACGAATGAAAAAGATTCAAAGAAACTTCACAGACATCTTAGCTATTTAATCATGTACATCGATACCTATTATTTTGTTGTATTTAAACATTCGTCGACTGAAAGAGATGGGTTTCGATAAACTCTTGAAACATTTTTTAATCAGTAGATTAATTTTACGTTTACGTTTACTTCATTTAGAAATAAGCTAAATAAAAGGGAACCAGATCGAAGAATAGTTGTTTTTTCTTGTATCATTCATTTTTAAATTTAATAAGAGTAAAACATAATGAATCTGAAATGTATAGATATATTAGAAAAGGTACAAATTATATTAAAAAAACCACACCATAATATTACCTTTATTAGATAATATCACAATAAAGCATCAGGAAACTATAGCTGGAATGAGATTACGCTCAGGACACATCCCATCAAATAAGCTCGACTTTCTGATGCGTAAAGTGGTGTCTCCAAGGTGCTCAATTTGCGGCTACATCGACTATGTGCACCACATTTTGGCCAAAATGTGTTCAAAGGTTTTATTAGGTTTTTAACTTAATGCTTCTGGTTCGTTCCACATCCGTATATAGAATTCCATATTCACCGATCCTATGTCATCTTCTGCACATAATTAAGTTATTGATAGTTTTTAAGTTTCATTATGATTTATTTGTAAAGATTACGTTACATAGCCGACAAAGTCCTTCATGCGAATAAATGTAAAGTATAGAAAAAAAATAGTCTATTTAATTGAAATGTATTTTAAATTATATATCTGGTGTATGCCAGCCCTATCGGAAAACAAAAGTGTATACAATTTTTTTGTAATAATAAATATAATTAACTAGACAAGACTACTTTTATCCTTAACATTTTAAGAAATATATTAGTTCCGCTAGTATACCGTGGAACATGCCTACATGTAAATAATATATGTAACCCTAACCTTAAAGATGGACAACTTCTTATTTCATTCGTGACACTTCGAATAACATGTTGGGCATCTTCAATTCTTCGAAACACTTCAAAGTTAGTTAAATTAACTTTTTTCATAAGATAGACAAATTTATTCATTGTTTTTATCTTTTGGACTTTAAACCTTTGGATTAGGTCGACCTAAATATTTTCATACCTTTAATTGTAGTAAATAGCAATCAAGTTGTATACCTAAAGGGCGTGAGTATGTACTATTAGGTTATGTCTTTATATTTCTTATATATTATATATTTACATTTCAACTCTACTAATTTTTATCCGTTTTTGTAATTTTGTAAATACGATTTTTATATACTGCTATATTATTGTCGTTATGATGCAATGTCCTCCATAAGCAGATGATTTACTTTACTAATATTGTGGTTTCACTCCCTTGGTCGTTGTAAGGACGAATAACATAAGGAAAATAGAGTTAAAATGCTGATAAAGAATTGATTATACTCGTTCAGTCAACTTATACGTCATTATGTTAGTGTTGGTTGGGATGGCGCATCACTTTATACGTCCCCACGGGGGTGGAATTTATCTTCAGTGTCCTCACTAGAAATGCTTTCTAGGTATTTTCTTTTTATAAAAACTGCAATATTTTCTACATATTCCTTTGTCTTTTGATCGGTAATTTAGTGATATTGAAATATTGGTTTCTATCAATTTGTTGTAATACAGACTTGTAGTAGACCCTTTTATTATAATTACAATATCCATTGGCTGTATCTTCGATAAAATGTTGAAAACTGTTTTCGTAATAACTCGCTTCTAACTTTTATATTTTAGTTTATTTGTATCCAGTTATGCCAATGGGTCTGACTGATTTTAAGCTTGTATCATGATAATCGCCGGCATATTTGAAGCAATTTTGCCTCAGTTGGTGAAGCAAAGTTACAGACTCCGCGTAGATTGACGTGAGTTCGAATCCCTGCAATGAGCCTGAACTTTCGGTGAAGCAAAAACATCGCTTTTTCTAATGCCCGCCTGGCTAGCTATCACCCTCAAGTTGAAAATCTGTCGAAAAGCACCAATCGGTGAGCTCTGGCAGCTGCATTTGATAGCCAGTCTTCCACTAGGCTCAGCGTGCTAACATCTTGAGCCACATCGTCACTTAAAATCAGGTGAGATTATAGTCACAATTGTAAACCTATAACAATAAAAAATGACAGTTTTCTTAACTGTCTATACGTCTATAGGAACTACTCTCCCGTTTTTCGATGTTTGTTTGCTGTTGTTATCCACTTAATATCCATTGCAATTCTCTTCAGCTAGATTAAAAAAGTAACTTATTTTAAAATAGTTTTCTACCGTGTTCTCTATTATAACTTTAGTTTCAAAGTTTATTATCAAATACTTATATGTCGAAAAGTAATTGATGGCGCATTAAAAATCATTTACGCTAATGAAGGTAAGAAAAACATGGTCTGAAATATTTAACACTGAAATTAACCGAAAATCAAATGAACTTACCTTTAACTATACCTATAGATTTTCGTATGTCAAGACTTACTTAACCCATCGTGGGTCATTAATTTCCATTTATGAAATTACTCACCGTGAAAATGTTCGGGTGTGTATGCTTGTTTTAGCATTATTATTCATTATTCAATAAGACTGCTAATTATGTAACTTATGCATTCTAATAAGATATATTATAGTTTTATCTAAAAAGCATTTAAACTTAAAATTAGTTCAACCTAGACATACAAATGATTTCAATGTTTATAACAGTGAAATTACATTTTTATCACTGCTATTTCAGTTGTGCTAAGTGAAAATCAACTACATTCTAAGTAGAATTGTACATTATGGCAGCATCAATTTCTAACAAGTAATATTCTTTATCTATATTATCATATGCCTAACTGTTTTCCATACCATAACAAAAATATTAAACTAAAAGTTTAATTACTCTCTCAAAGATATTCCTGTAACCCACTTTAGGTCGACAGTCCACCTTGTGGTGGGTTTGCTGCGCAAATATATAAAAAAAAAACTACTTCACAATAGTTATCACATATGAAAAATATCAGTGATAAAATTTATTTACAATTATCATATTTTTTTATACAATATGAAAAAAATTAGTGACACAAATCGAAAGTATCAAAAATTATTTTTCATTTCATATGATAACTAGCAGTGAAGAATATTTAACACCTATTTCAAACTGAAATATTATGTTAAATCTGGCTTCTTTTCATTAGATAACTAATAGAGTTGAATGATCGCCATTAAAACTGTTCAAACCAATAACGGGTGGGTCCGAATGACAATTCAAACTGTCGTGGAGTGATATTGTGTTGCTACTCAAATTCATTCTACCTAGTAAGAAAAAATAACGTTTTTCAATTCTTATATTTAAGAGCTTTTCTGGTGTATGGTATATAACATTTAATTTTTTATAGGTTTTTTATTCCTTCGAATATATCAGTCCCATTGTACCCTATCCATACTACAATAAAATCAGGAGAGTCGCTGTTGAGACAACACTACCAGTATATAACTAATGGTTATATATTTGACCCTTTGGCTACCTTACATAAGAATAATATACGTGAAATTTGCATTTATGCCATCCTTGGGAGCAGAGGTATTAATAATAAGGTGTAATTTTATTGATTCGAACAGACTATCTGCATCAACAGTGGACGTATCGTTTGATATCTTATTATTCGTTCCAACGCGCATCTAGTTTGTTCAAACCAAAGGCATCTATTAAGTTTGTACCTGACTGAGTTGAACCGGGCAGACTTCATCAGAACATGATTAACTTCATTGATTCTGTGACAAAAAATAAGGTTTATATTTAAGTATCTAAAATGCATAACAAGAATGTGAGGGATCATAGGACGCCGGACAGATCTGTAATATAACTAAATTTAATAATATTGTTTTAATGAAATATGAACAAATAAAATTATGACATGGTACTCAGATAGTTATTAATGCTTTTTATTTATTTTACTTTTATAATACTATTTACAAAATATGATGTGTTATAAGTTTAAATTTAGTTTTACAATATTATTAATTTCACTTAAACTCTCTGGTACCTATTCACGAATAACCTCTTTAAGGTTAGCATAAGGAAACACGCTACACACTAACAAACACGTACTTATAGTAGTGAGTGTGTGTAGTAGAGACACGCGTATTATTCCACCGTCTCTCTAAACAGAGCGTGCCAGCGCCCACGCCCGCATAACCACCGTTCTCTTCGCAGAGGACGAGCAGTCAACTTCGCTCCCGCACACCCGCCACGTCCACCCAATCTAGCGGCAACCAAAGCCTAGGTCCGTTCCTCGGTGTGAAGCCCTTGGGTCAGGCAGCCGCCCGCGCGATACAAATGACACTATACGTGCAACACTTAGCTACCCACATACAAACATCACACACATATGTTACATACGTGCACACCTCACAGGTAGGTACATAGGTTCTGTAAAAAACCTTTTTTTTTTTCTTTTTTTGCGTTAGTCATGTGCTAGTTGGAGTAGAAAAACCTTTCCGATCACTAAATATATGAGTATATGTAAGTTAGCTCGAATTTGTAGGAGTAGGTAATTAGCCAGACCGCGACCTATTCGCATGCGCGACGTCCGCCCGAGCCGAGGTTCAGCCACTCTGTCACCCTCGTGCGAGTCTTCCAAAACTTTCGCGGCTGAGTGCCCTCTGCGCTCGCCTCCAAGTACGGTGAAGCTGTAAAAGCCGCAGCGGCTTCTGGGCCCCTAAGGCTAACATTATAGTCAAATCAAAAAAAATAATTAAAAAAGTGGTAGATACAGAAGCGTTCTAAAAATTGAGAGGAGAGCGTTGATTCAGAAAGAACTAAACAGACGCGGCGACGCTGGCCCAATGCCACGTAGCGATGCCTTAAAAGAACGCTTTTACGCGCAGTTAAATGTTTCACACCAAAACCTTTCCCAATTAGAGTTCTAACAGATATTCTGTGTTAATAATATGTGAAACTTCAGACGAGATTATAAATTCAAATCTTAATTTTTTTATGGATGTTCAGCCATAACTTCTTTGTTTAGGAACCGATTTGAATGACTCTATTAATTTTTTTAGTTAGATAGGTGATATCTTAAGCGTGGTTTCATTTTAATTTCACTGGTATTGGAACTTCAACTTCGAAGATACACCAGGGAAATATTCAAAAAAAAATTTTATTTCTTGTTAAAAATTGACTTGTGTAAATATCTCATAAAACAAGTACTATAATTCCTATTTCGGGATAATAAGTCACTGATTATATAATTATTACATTTAAGAAACTTTTGCCAACCAAGCACGGAGGATTGAAAGCCTTACTTAATTAACTTGTAGTTAAAAGGTCGACCGCTAACTTTATTATTAAACCTGGTATATATTCCAATCAAATTTCTCTTGAGTAACGTAGCCTTAGAATTTGAACTTTTATAGTTTCATTTCAGTGTTATTGAACTACTAAGGAAAATGTCTGATAACGTAATTTATTTTAAATAAACTTTATTTATTTAAAGCAAAAATATCATTATTTGTTAAAATTAAATAATTAAAAATTTATGTATGGACCGTAGCTTTTTAAGGGTGTGGAACGTGGACAATGGCAAAGAGAGAAGAGGAAAGATTAGAAGCATTAAAAATGTGGTGCTGGAGGAGAATGGAGAGAATTAGTTTGAAGATATTACTAGAGATCTTCAAAAATAAGTGAAGAAATTTGGCAGGGTATTTGATTCGAAAAGACGACGTGTTATTAATGAAAGAGGAAGAGAGGAAGACCAAGAAGGACATACATTCAGCAAGTGAAGGAAAAATAGGTGTCGTGTCGTATCACGATGACAAGAGGAAGACAGAGTGTAGAGAGAGCTGGAGGTTACTCCACCAACAAGAGAACCAACGCTCTTAAATGTTATGATAATGAGACTATTTTTTTATTGTTTGTTTGAATCACTGAATGGCCTGCATTAATATTACCTTCCGGCATATTAAACTTAAATCCATTAAGCATTTAAATAAAAAACATAATTAAGTGCCCAAGAAGTCATTGAATTGTTTATTGGTTTATGATTTAAAAGTGAAATAAAAATATGATAAAAAAATAAAAACAACTTTTCAAATCTTTTACAAAATATATAAATTTCACAAAAACTCCTCAAAATTTCATTAGCATAGATAAGGTATCTGTAACGTTTTTCAGATAATTATTTTCTTAATTATGTCTTGAAAATTGTTGTTCATATTGGTCTATACGAAAATAGCGAGGCCTACTTGACTTCATCTAACTAATTATATACATATCTCATGTATACAATAAAAAAATTGAAGTTTCTGTTTGTAATGTTGAAATAACAGCTTTTTACTAAATGCATATAAAAGTGTATACGATACCTATAACAAAAAACCCATTTTTAAATTTTTTGTCTCTCTTTCTGTTTGTTCCGGGTAATCTCCGAAACAATTAGACCGATTTTGACGGGACTTTCACTGAAAGATAGCTGATGATATAGGGAGTAACTTAGGTTACTTTTATTTTAGAAAAATATTTAGAGTTCCGCACAAATAAAAAAAAACTGATCATGGTTAATGAATTCGGGTGCTTAAATGGCTTATGCTGAGTAAACCATAAGAGATATAGCAAATTAATGTAAGAAACAATTGTAGAAATTAAAAAGACCTACAAAAAAGTCTGGGAGAGTATATGGCTATCTTCTAAGAAACACCCTCAATAAGCATTTTTGTCTTTAAAATAGCTGGAAGCGGGGGAGCGAGATTCGCGCGGGCATTCTGTAGTCCACGTGAGTGAAACCACGGGCACAGCAAGTTTGTAAATATACAGAAAGGATACCTGGCTGACTGACATATCAACATCTGAAACTAAAGGGGCTAGGACCGTGTAAATTTCCATGCGTTCTTACACTGTAGGTGAGCACTAAGAAAAAAATTGGTATTTAGCAATTCAGTTAGAAAGTAAAAGATGGGACATAACTATGACGCGATCGAAACCACGGAAAAAGCGCTAGTACATTGTAAAAACACAATAATCATTGGTTCATAATGCCAAGGCCACGAAACTGTATTAAAAAAATATTAGGTATGTAACTTACAATGAGAAGGACGACGCCAATTTCTGTATATAGTTCAAATTAGGACCTTCATAAGTTCATATTTTTTTATTATTGAAAAGATGGAGAAGCTTGAATTATATCTACTATCTAATTTTAGAAGTCTCGGCGAAACGAATATTCGATCTACATGAGCGAGTAAACAATGTGAACGGTTCGACATCATTATCCTCGCTATGTTCATTGGAGAGCACAGGTCACAGGTCTCGTGGGCGTCATCTCTCCGATGGCGAGGTTCGGGAACCTGGCCTGTCTTACCAAACTGGAACTGATCCGGACGTCCACCCGGATGGGCAGCACGAGATAGAGAGAATGACCCTCTCAGAGTCCCGAGACAATAGGTAGATTCCATCAAGACTGTCTCTCTCTTGGGATACCGACGTAGTAGGTTGCACAAAGCAACTCCAGGACACAAGACGACTTCATGTTATGACGGTTCAAGCGACATTATCCCAGCGTGCATTTTTTTTCTGGCTGACTATGCTGTTAGCCTTAGGTGGGCCTGGAGCATCTGACGGCTTTTACAGCTTCACCGGACTTGACCCCCAGCGTGCATATTTGGCGCGCCTTATATGCATTTTCACTCGGTCCGAGCAGTATGGTAAAAAGTAGCGTAGTTGTGGATATCCAATTATGAATATACCCCAACTTCCCGACTAGGGTAGCCATGAACACCTAAAATACCTAAACTAATTTATTTAATTTGATTACACAAGTCAGTAACTTAGAAAAATAATAGGATAGGATTAATAAAAAATACAAATTAATGCTTAGAAAGGAACGAAATACATAAATAGTTTTACCAATTTTAAACAACTTCACGTTTTAGGATGTTTTGTAGGTAGATACATATCTCAAGTAAAGTCAAATATTTCAAAATAAAGTTTGTTCGAAATAAGACATTTCCACAGTTATGTAGCACCTGGAGTTTGTAACTTCAATGTTATCACTTACTTTCTGGAAGTTTCACTTGTACTTATTACTCTTCTTATTTCTTAATATATGATAATTATTTGAGTGTGATTGATTAACTAAAATAAGTCTATTGTTTTAATACTTATAAATCGTTAACTATATACATAAGAAAATAATTTTTGATTTTATTAAATGTTTTATTTTAACGAATCACTATTGCGGACAAATTAACATCTGTAATCACAAGATAGAGCTACAATCACATTATACGTAAATTAATGAATTAGTATTTAGTGTATTATTAATATTTTGATATAAACTACAATATATTTTTAACAGACTAGGTTAAGACTAGGTTACTTAATTCGAATTTATATTTTTTTATGGATAGATAAGCCATAACTTCTTTGTTTAGGAACCGATTTGGATGATTTTTATTTTTGGATAGAAGATACGTCAAGGGTGGTCCCATTTTAATTTCATTGGATTTGGATCTTCAACTTCGAAGATACACAAGAGAACTCTTCAAATCATTGAAGCGGGTTTTCTTTTTTATTACAAAGTACTATCGATTGAAATTTTGGGATGATTTTGACTTTACGTTGTAGGCATCGTCTAAGAAGGGATTTTTCGAAATTGTACCCTAAATAAAAAGAGAAATAAGAATATTTTTTGATTCACATTCATTTGAAACAGGCCTTAGTAATAATTTTCGGGATAATTAAAAAGACATGCGTCTTTTCGTTTTTCTAAAATCCACCTTTAAAATGTCTGTTTGGAATTTTTTTTTTCGGTTCAGATTTATAAATAAACCATATATAAATTCAATGACAAATAAAAACTGTACTAACCTTATAGTCTATGCAAGCGTAACTACAGTCAGATACAGGTCAGGTACAGTCAGATAGTTCGTATATATACAAAATAAAGTTGTATGTTAAAACATACAACAAACAACAACAGTTTACAACAGTTTACAACAGTTGCAAACAACTGAAAGTACACACACAAAGATGATTTATTAAAAAAATGAAACCTTGTCTGTATACGATATTTATGTAAATAGTAATTGTGTATGAAAATTCCGACATTCCAAAAAAAAAAAACACAATTTTCTTTTCAGAAGTCGAAATTATTAATACTAACGTGAAAAGTTTTTTCCGTTTTTCTGTTTCCTTTTGAAGATAATTACAAGAGTTTCCTTTTAACGTGCAACCTACTCGGAAAACGTGGGCTTTTTACGCGTAATGCCGAATAAAATGTAGGACGAGCAAATGCCTTCACTAATAAGGTCTTGTGATTTTCTTAAATAGACCTCGTACGTCAACATAGTGAGCACGGATAGACACAGGCTTGAAACACCCTTATAAAATTTGTTTTGTAAAAAGTTTTGTAATATGTTGAGAAAATATTTCTATGTTTCTATTTTGAAGCAATGATGACTCAGCGATAGCCTGTATACTGATCGATGTGAGTTCGAATCCATGCAGCGAGCCTGAGCTTTCGGTGAAGGAAAATATCGTGATGAAACCATAGACCATAGCATAGTGGTAGAGTATTTCCTAATGCCTAACTGGCTGGCTGACACCATCGAGCTGTAAATCTATCGTATAGGTATGTTTCAGCAGGTGCACTTGCGAGCGCTGGATCCCCACTAGGTTTAGTATATTACCGTCTTGGGATACATCTAAATAAAATTGAAATTCTAGTATCTGTTAGGAATTTCAAAATAACAGCTATTTACTAAATACATATGAAAGTATATACTGTACCTATATAAAAAACGAATATTTTAAATGTTTGTGTCTGTCTGTTAATAAAAAAAAAACTTGGTCATAGTGAATCAATTCGGGCGCTTAAATTACTTGCGCTAAGTAAACCAATAATAAATAATATTATATCAAATAAATCCATTATATAAAAGTAGACATTAAAAAGATTTACAAAAAAGTGAACAAGAACATTTATGTCTATCTTCTAAGGATTAATTACTACAATAAACATTTTATCTATAAAATAACCGGGTAGTAACATTCGCGCGAGCGCTCGATCGATAGTATTCTGTAGTCTATGCGAACGCAGCCGCGGGCACAGTTATAAGTGAATAAAAAAGAAACGTGCAAAAACAAGTGAGTAGGTATATAGGTATAGGTAGGTAGGTAGGTATTTTTTTTATTTTTTTAGCATAAAATTTTCCTTTTCTTTTGACAGAATAAAAAGTTTACGAAATATAGACAGGCCGTGTTGAATGAAGCGTGTGAAGAATCGATCTTGCTTATTAAATATAGAGCTATGAATACAAAATTGTCAAATAGCAACTGCGACCACTGAGAGATTAGTAGCCCATCACCGGTTGTCGGTGTCATTCCGACCTATAAAGATCCGTCACTCACCTATCAACTCGACACCCGATCAGCACCGCATCGCCTCATGTGGTAAATGAAGATTTCTTTGTATGGAATTTCATATATTATATGTATTCAATTGTCAACTCCGTAACGTCACCGTATCGACTCGTACGCAAGCAGTCCACATGCGGACGGCGAGTGGACTGCGAGTTGTCAACACTAGGACGTTGCGTCGTTGGCGCGTCTCCGTACCACGTACACTCCGATAAAAATCGCTCACTAACTATACGTAGATTCGTTGACACGCGATGTTGACTATTTAGCCACGAGGCGTTCACTCGTCGACAACGAGTGGACGTCGAGCGAGGAGGCGGTACTGGTTGGGTGCCGGGTTGGTAAGTGAGTGAGGACCTTAAGACCGGCGGGAGCTGAAACAATATAAAAATACAACATAAGTATTTAATTTCCATCTTAACGGAAAATATGCGACATATTCACGCTTTCAAATTATGTTGACATTGAACGCAATCGCTCTTTTTTTCCATTAATATCATTCAGTCACTGTCAATTATCTTAGTCTACTTTGAAGATGTCATTTTGAATTACATTTACTTTGTTATCAATTTTTTGTAAAAGTCATAACATGTTTTTGAACTTACACAGACTTTCATGTCCGTTATGTCGATTTTTATATTGACATTAATAATTTACAGATTAATATTATCATTGTCGCTTTTTTTATTGCAAATCATAACGCCTTACACCTACTAGGAGTAGATACAAATAATGGAATACAATAACTTCCATTTTAACTATTATTGGAAACCGATTATATTTCCTTCATATTTAATAACTTTCATATTATTACGATTTTCTTCACCAATTCCGTGTTTCAGCAATTTTATCCGTTCCCAAATAAAAAATATTTTTAACTAGCTGTGCCTGCGACTTCGCCCGCGTGGAATTTCGTATGTGACGACACCTGCGAAGTGGAACGTACGCGTGGAGCCCGAGCGGTATTGGACGTGGAACCTTAATACTTTTTCTAAAATTAGAGTAACGTAAGTTAACATCAGCTATCTGCCAGTGACAATCCCGTCAAAATCGGTCCAACCGATTCAGAGATTAACCGGAACAAATAGACAGACAGACTAACAATTTTTTAGGTCCTTACACATGAAATTGGCGTTTTGTACGGGAGGAATATAAAGTCAATTTTTTTTTTGTAAAATATATTTAATTAATCAAAGTATGCACCGTTGTTATCTATGCACTTTTGCCATCTCATAGGTAGTTCATTGATCCCTTTACTAAAAAAACCATGGGGGTGAGAATCAATAAACTCTTTGAAGGCGGTTTGGACTGCCGCATCGGAGTTGAATTTTTTTACTTGTAAGAAGTTGTCCAAATTCCGGAAAAAATGGTAATCTGTTGGCGCAATGTCCGGGGAGTACGGTGGATGTCGTAGACATTCCAATTGTAGCTTATCTAACTTAGTGGTTGTTTGTTATGCAGTATGTGGTCTTGCGTTGTCGTGAAGCAGCAGTGGCCTAGAGCGATTGACCAATCTCGGTTGTTTAGCAGCTAGTTCTTCCTTCAAGGTTTGCAGTTGCTGACAATAGATATCTGTCGTAATCGCTTGGCCAGATTATAGAAAGCTGTAGGAACGACACCGGCGCTAGTCCACCAAACACTCACAAGTAACTTTTTCTGAGTCAATTTTCATTTAGGGCAGAATTTGGCTGGGTCTCCAGGGTTCAGCCATTGCGACAAGCGCTTCCGATTATCTTACAGTACCTAATTTTCTTCACAAGTAATGATTCGATTTAAAATCTTTTCATTATTGTGTCGGTTGAGCAAAGTAACTTAGCAGTCGACGCGTGTTTGCAAGTTTGATTCACTCAATTCATGAGGTACCCATCGTTCAAGTTTTTTTACTTTCCCGATTTGCTTCAAATGGATTAATACAGTTTTATCACTTACCCTGAAGCCTTCAGTTATCTCTGAAGTGCTTTGTGATGGATCCGCTTCCACAATAACCTTTAATTCTTCATTTTCCACTTTGGTCTCCGGCCGTCCACGGGATTGGTTCTGAAGGTCGAAATTTCCAGAACGAAAACATTGAAACCAAAAACGTGTCGTGCTTTCTTTTGCGACACCAGCGCCGTACACATCATTAATCCTTCGAGCTGTTTCTGCAGCGCTGATGTCACGGTAGAACTCGTACTCGTAGTATACCGATATTTCATGTTTTCCATGGTGCGGGGTAATAAGCGATGCCAAAGAAAAAAATAACGAGGAAAAACAAATGAATGACTGTTTTCAAAACTCAAATGTACCAGCTAAATGAATTTATAAATTTGAATTTGGAATTCTTAACCAAAGAGAAGATATATCAGATCACACTGGTCAGTACGACAAAACGCTAATTTCATATATAAGGACCTAATATAATAATATAAGAAAAAATTTATGACAGTTTGAAATTGGAGTCATGAAAAATTTATCGCTATTATCGAAACCATACAAACTACTCTATATACTGGTCCAATTTAATTTCGCATTTAATTCAATTGGTCAGGTTTCCGCGAGTGCTGAAAGCGGCCGAACAATATATGGGTTTTATTGAGTATTAGATCGAATATCAGAGAAATTGTTATTTTGTATCTTTTAATAGGAAGAGATATTTCATTTGTAACTGAAGCCCGTTTTCATACTATAAGAAGTTACAATATTAATTTCATTAAGAAACTTAAATGAGGTTTGTTCGTGGCCACGGCCTGTTTGAAATTGTGACGATAAAATAATAGACAATGTAATACAAAACAATGAACGATATTCTTACAATTTCAACCTAAAGAATATGAATTTAAAATGGCTATTTTACAGTCAATTGAAATTTCTTTTTACTTAGATAGACATGGCCTGTAATGTCGAATTTTTTTTTTAAATAATAAAATAATACTTAAATCCACACGCCACTGATAATTTCCCTGAAATTATTAAATTATAATTTCCGAAATTAGAATTCAATCCATAGTAACTACGAATATGTAGTTAGGAAAGAGATTAATCAAAGATATATTAAACGAACTTCAGAAGAGATTACTATACCGATCATAAACACTTTTAACTTAACATGGTGTTGACATTGATTAATAATTTTCCTCCCGCTTCAACGAGGTATCGCGCTAACTGCAAACAATGACCCCTAGAATAAGGAAACTTAATATCGTATTATATAGTGACTATTTGAAATGATACAATAGTATTGTCGCTATGACACTGACTCGAGTACGCCGATTTGGCGTAGTTTTCTTTACCGCTTTTTTATAGTACGCCGACAGTATCTAGTTGAAGCGGTGCGGAAACCAATAATTAATATAAGGGTGATAAACAATTTTAACATGAATGTCATATCTTTGATGAATATTAAAACGAAATACTGCGTTACTGCAAACAATTTATTAAATTACTTAAAATATTCCGTAAATGTTACACAGGTTAAAATAATATACAAGAATGTTTAAAACTACGAAATAAATTCACTGTTAACACGAAGGATGCTTAGGGAATAAACAGTCATGAAACCACTACCACTGTGGATCATTATGTGAATGATAGTGATGTCTGGAAGTGACTCCCTGTCTGTGCACCCACTAACTAAATTATTATTATTGTACCTGTTATATTAAAATTTGTATAGTTAACAAAAAAAAAAGATAAACCCGTTCGAGTTTCTTACCGGTTCTTCTCGATGTCTGGGATATTTTCCGAACCGGCAGTAGTGTTTGACGTTCATAAGTGCCTTCTTAGGGTGTAAATTGAATAAAGATTATTTTGATTTTGATTTTGACTGGTAAAATATATTCAATGAAATTATATAAATTATTAAATTAAACCATTAACATTAACTTAAGAACATTTGGATAAACATATAAAACGATAATGAAATTGAAAAATCAATAGTAGGATAATAGAAATAAAACATAGAATTAGTATTTACACATCAATGATTATTTGAACAGTGTTTGCAAAAATCTGGTGATAGAAAAATCTAAATCTAATATAATCTTCGATGTTATCGAAGGAATTTGTAGTGGATACATCTCTAGAAACAATGAGCAGGTAGGGATAGTCACTAGTAACTGGCCTCACTAACAAATCAACGCAACATGTCAGTCGGCTCGTGACCATGGTCTGTACAAACATGCCCAATAAATCTGCTACCGGGGATAGCATATATGCTAATTTAACGTACATAACGTAAGGGATCCAAAGGTTTAAACGTGAAACAATTAAAATATAAATAACGTTCGAACCTGCTTTAATCTTTTTTTTTTTAAGTATTGCAAATTAACTACACTGTACCTGGTAGTGAATACAATGTAATCTTATTAGAAAAACACGTATCGGCGACTACGGTAGGGTCTACCATCCATCAATAGTCAGCATCAAGCAATAATATCTCAGATGGTACCGTGTTCGGACTCCTAGTGGAACGCACGGCAATCCTTGCAATGAGCCTGAGCTTTCGGTGAAGGAAAACATTGAAACCATAGCATGGTGGTAGGGCTTGATCTAATGCCCGCCTGGATAGCTACCACCCCCAAGTTGAAAATCTATCGCCAAACACCAACAGGTGTATTCCGACAGCTGCACTTGAGAACTAATTTTCCACTAGGCTTAACGTGCTACTTAGGCCAAATCGAAACTTAAGATCAAGTGAGATTATGACCACAACTCTAAAACTTATACTGACATAAAATAGTGATACTTTAAAAAGTGTTATTTGTGAATATATTTTTAAAATTACATTAATAAGCTCTCATAGTAGGGGAATGAATATTTGCATGTTGGCGAAATACCCTACGGGACGCAATGCGGTTTGGATTTAAGCGCAGTGGCACTATTTTTCCGTTCGAAATTCGTTCAAATCTGATAATGAAGTCATTGTACGAAAATATTTTGCCTAGAGATAAGTTAATAAAAAGTTATCGCCAAGAACTAATGTGAATGTAGAAATTTAAATATTATACATAGAAGGGAACACATTGTAGGTGTTTGCTTAATTACAATTACAAGTGGCTAGCTAGCCAGGTGAACATTAGAAGGATGAGCTTTATTAATTGATGGCATACAAAAACTGTATTCACTATAACGGACTTTTCCCCACCTGCATGGTGGTCGCGACCCAGTAGTGCTGTACAGCGCTACAACCCCGGCTTGCTTATGCGTGTCGCGTTTCGGGATCAGCTGGTGTATATCCAATAGTTAACCTGTACCACCATGCACATGGCAATAAACCAGTCTTATTATTGTACCAATTATTATTATTGTACCTATTATATTAACACTTGTACAGTTGGAAGTAAAAAAGATATGCCCGATCGAGTATCTTACTGGTTCTTCTCGATGACTGGGATGTTTTCTGAACCGGCGGTAGTATTTAGTATATAATAAGTGTCTTAAGTATCTTCTTGGGGCCAAAATTTAATAAAGATTATTTTGATTTTGTTTCTCGCATTTTGGGGTCAGCCTAAGTATACACAACTGCCGAAAGGCTTGCAGGCGGGTATGACAGTGACGACCAGCGATTGATTCCAGATCTCGCAGTGATCACCGTTGTTTTTGGATTGCAATGTGCTGGCTATTAGGCACTGAGCCGTCAATTAGCCTTGCTTTTACAGAAACAAGTGGTAGCCTAATGGTCGAAACCAGCGACTTTTTTAAACGACTTCAAATACAGACGAATGCTATTCAGTTCGAATGTATTTTTTTTTTATAGATATTCAGCTATGTCTTCTTTATTTATGATTTATGATATTAAAAATACTAGGGAACTATTTAAAATCATTGAAATTGGTTTTATTTTTTGTTAAAACTTGTGTTCAATTTAGTGTATTCGTAACAAATATTACATTACTTTTCTTTCTTTTCTCTTCTTTTCTTATATCTTTTCTTTTATTTTTCCATATAAATAATATTCTGCACTCTTTTTCATCTCTTTCTCACTTTAACGATACATTTTTTAACAGTCATCCGTGCGCGTTATATTCTTAAAAAGGTGTCCGAAGTTTTCTCCTCACGATATACCTTCACTCATATACACCTTCATTTAGATAGTGAAGGGCATTACAAAATGCTAAAGTATCATAATGATATTCTTATTTAGGCTTAGGCTTACTGTAGTACTTGAACTCACGTACATTTACGTAGTGTCCGAAAGTGCTGCTTATAATCATAATATAAAATTAGACGTCTGATTCCTCAACTGCATAGTAATTAACGATGAACACGAACTGAAAATTGTTTTGCACATGTATTGAATTATTACAGAGTTTGAGTATAAACTAGAACTGGCCTTATTTCTGTGCGGTACAGAACTTTACCAGCTTGTCGATTCGATTAACTTGAGGAAGATGTTTGGTTTACCCGTTCTTAGCAAATTGTGTGTAAAATCAATAGCTATGGCTAATTACCGCTAATAATATTCGGAACGCTTCCGCGAAATATAATTTCATAAGCAAATATAATTAGGAAATTGATGTAATTAAAATCGTAGCACGATGAAACGAAGGGGAACGAGGAAGATTTTGAGAACCTGTATTGGAATATAACTAATAAGTTACTCATGGTACTAGGAGTACATGGATTAGGGGTAATTACTAGATTATACTGAATGTATATTTACTATTATAACTGCCTCTTTAGCCTAGTGGTCGTGAGCGCGACTACTATGATCGAGGTCCTGAGATCGATTCCCAGGTCTAGCAAAGTATTATTGGGTTTTTCTATAAAATTCTCAGTAGCAGCTCGGAATTTGGCTTTGTGCCCGGTTAATGGGAATAGGTTCGCCCTCTATTACATGAGACCTAATAAACATACCCAGCGAACTGTAGGTGTAGATTAAGAATACCTCTGCCTAACCCTTCGGGGATACAGGTGTGATGGTATTTTTTTTTTGCTATAGAATT
Source organism: Saturnia japonica (assembly GCA_033032175.1). Lineage (NCBI taxonomy): Eukaryota > Metazoa > Arthropoda > Insecta > Lepidoptera > Saturniidae > Saturnia > Saturnia japonica. The sequence goes on along the minus strand of CM065305.1, from coordinate 20,399,243 downwards.
AATTACAAATAAGAATAAAAATGTATCAAATATGTGCAAATTCATAACAGCTATTTCAATTTAAAAATATTTATAGAAGTACATAAAATGATGTACAATCTTAATTTAATAAAATCTTCATTGTTGGTAAAAAAAATCTCATTTAATTTGTTAATTAATATATGTTTTTTATAAATCTATAATATTATCAACTTATTTATTCTAAAAATATATTATTCTCACCCATCTACATTAGTACGTATTTTTTTTGGATTTTTAGTTCAAAACTAGGTAAAAATAGAGTCAACCTCGCAATCAAATATAAATAAAAATACAATTGAAAAAAATGTGTAAAAACATATTTGTAGAGAAATTTAAGTATGGCAATATTTGAAATTTCACTGAAAAATTCAGTGACTAGAATAATTGCAATAAACAATTACACGGAACTTATATATAAATGCAAAGGTTATAAGTATGTTTTACTATGTTATGTTTCATTTTAATCCAGTTTTTATTTAAGCGGGCGGCTAACTGGCGTTGCATGTTGTACTCGGTGTCGGATTGTACTGTACATAAGTTCCTTCAAGTACAGTTCCATCACTTTAACCCGCGATTATAAAAACAAAAAATCACGAAAACTTACAGCCAAGCCTTTAAAACTTCAGAAGTCGCCTTTCAAGGATACGTTGTAATTATATCCAACAGTATTTTATATGATTGTTATTAAATGTCAGTCTTTAACAGAATAGTGCGATTATTGTTTACATTTATATTATAAAGTGGATAGAGTGTACCAAGTATAAAATCAAAAGGAAGTCACTGGTGAATATCATTAATTTAATCTACTTATCAAAATATAGGTATTTGTCACAGTATTAAACAGAGGCCAGGGTGCTGTATAACCTAGTAATGCTATCTCATCAGCGACTCTCCTGATTTGATTGAAGAAAGGATAGGGAAAAGTCCCTTAAAAAATAAAAACACTATCTAATTTTGTGGAAATTTCAAGAGTCAGTGGTCAACAACCTACATAGTGTTGTGTAACAAAACAAGCTCTCTGTTACGCGCAATCTACCGAAAATAACTATCCAATTAGCGAATGATATGTACAAAGTAAACACACTGCAGGTAAGTACCTACAAAGTTAAGCTCGCTACTGTTTTCAAAGGCTCTTTGTTCGTTTTATCTATGGTAATTGATACAGCCCCTAATTACTGTAATTAGACGGTATTAGCTACTTTATTAATAATAGTTCTTTACCTATGAAATTGCCGTTCTGCAGTACTGGCCATTTCTAATCAAAATAATTTTTGTTTGGCTAAGAATTCTAAGTTCAAATTAATTTTATTTTAAAAACATGGAATTCTTTTTCCAGATGTAGTCATTTGTTTATTGATTAGTTTTACATTTTCATCGCATTTCAATCTTTTTTGTCATCATGGATACGTTAAAAATTCGAGTAATTATGGAATATGAGTACCGTCGTGGCAGCAACGCGGCACAAGCGGCACGCAACATCAACGACGTTTACGGAGCTAACACTACAAACCAACGCACCACCTGTTATTGGTTTGCTCGCTTCCGTTCTCGGAATTTCGACCTGAAAAATGAACCTCGCAGTCGTTCGAAGACTTTGGTCGACAATGACGAATTAAAGGCGATTGTGGAAGCTGATGATACACAATCTACGGCTGAATTAGCAGCAGCTTTCGACGTTAGCGTCAAAACAATATTGGTCTATTTGCGTCAAATTGGCAAGGTAAAAAAGCTTGACAAATGGGTGCCCCACGAACTCAGTGATCGCCAGCGCGAAGTACGCGTCGAGATGCGCCTTGCACCGCTCAACAGACACGCAAATGAAGGAATTTTGAACCGCATTGTTACCTGCGATGAAAAATGGATTCTGTTTGGTAACCGCAAGCGCCCAGCAAGTTGGTTGGATCCTGGTTCAGCACCTAAACAATGCCCTAAACGAAAACTTACCCCTAGAAAAGTGATGGTCACTGTTTGGTGGTCTAGCGCCGGTGTGATTCATCACAGCTTCTTACCAAACGTGGTGAGCATTACTGCAGATGTGTACTATGAAGAACTGAACACAATGATGGAGAAGCTGACACATCTCCAACCAGCATTGGTCAATCGCTCGTCTCCACTGCTCCTGCACGACAACGCGCGACCTGCACAGCAGACGGTCTCCAAGTTGCAATAACTAAGTTGGTTGGAAGTTCTCCGTCATCCGCCCTACTCACCAGACCTTGCACCTACAGACTACTACTTTTTCCAGAATATGGATAACTCCTTGGCGGGAAAAAAATTCAATACCCGAGAGGCAGTACAAAATGCCTTTGAAGAATTTGTTGCCTCCCGTCCAGCTGATTTTTTTAAGAAGGGCATCAATAAACTACTACTGCGCTGGCAAAGGTGCATTGATTGCATGGGTGATTACTTCGGATAATACAAATAAAAAATACATTAAAAAAATTCGTTTCAATTTTTTCATACAAAACGGCAATTTCATAGGTAAAGTCTAATATTACCCTATTTATTAATAGTATTCTATGAAAAGATAGAAGTCGTGGAAGACATATGATAAGATCACTGGAATAGTAATTCAATGTCCTCTGGCTTTTCCAGTTTGATAACTCCCGGCAGCTAGCAACGGCTTCTTGAATTTGGAATATTTACTAATCTCAATCTATCTGTTGCCCAATCAGCTTCAACACAGGACAACTAAACGTCGTGAGGGTCTACGAGTCGCACGATGCGATTAGCTTCCTTCTTTATTATGTGAATGGCTAATGAGTGGAGAATTCACTCCCGGCTTCTATCTTTTCGCCCACCCGGGAGTGGGAGTGTTCAAAGGAAGATTGAATAGGTATCTGATAGGGAAGCACGATTCATCGTTGGCCTCATAATTACTTACCATCAGGTGAGATCGAGATCAAGTGTGTACCTACAATAAAATAACAATTGGTACCTAAAAGTGGAACGTCGTGAAGAAACTAGGACGTTCGAGATAGATATGTTCTTGTAATATCAAGTGGGAAAATATATAAAGATTGCGCTTATATAACATTTTATTAAAAATAGATATATAAAAAATTAATAATGCTGAATGATAAATGTGATCGAGGTTCTTGATTGCTTTTTTCAACAATAATTATATTTACTAAATCTCTGGTAGGGTTTTCGTCGTTCGCGAATGTCTTGTCAACGTCTAAATTGGATAAAGTATATTTGATTTGTTCTATTTCTGAAATCATCGATACATCTTCATTTACTGTTGTAAAGACCATTTTATTTCATCTAGGACCATTTGCAGGCTTATTTTTATTATAAGAATAACTAATAAATACTTTATATCTTTCATATAATAGGTACCTTTAATTATGTGGATTTAGAATGAAAGAATTGTATGCCGGTGTGGTTCAAAGTAATACATTTATAAATATGTTGTGTAGCATTAGATAGATGAATTAAATTAACAGAAAATATACTTCTATTCACAATATAAATTAATACAGACAGTTAAAAGTAAAGTATTAAATCTCATAAATATAGAAAGAAAGAAAGCACATTTTTTTGATGTTGAGAATACGGAAATAATTAACACAATATACATTAAACACGAAATTACAATGAATTGGAGCATTACTAATATACTTCATAATATAGAAACGTTGCCAAAAAATACCGCACTCGACATCAAAAAGAACCACAGCTATACCTCAGGATATATTATAGTATTCTTTTGAAATTTCCAGAAATTTATATTTCTTCCTTTTCACTACATGACAATACTATGAGAATACATCTCAAGAGCTCAGTTTCCTCTCAATATTTTCCGCCTATATTTGTTAAAGGTTCGCTTTTTATATTAGAACTGCCGTTAAAAAAAAAAATTCTAACAAAGATCTATTTCAGATTTATCGTAATAAAGAAGATTGAGTATGGGTCAAAAAATATATTGTTACTAAGAATTAAAATTAAATCAAAATAAAGGAATACGTTTGAATATTGTGTGCTTAAGGATAAAACGCAAGCGGTCAAAATATTTTGTTGTATATTAATTTGAATGATTTAATTGTAAACCAGAAAACTATGTACTACAACAATACTAATTAGGGAGCATATGCAAATGAACTTGTTCGGTGTTCAACATAAAAGCCACGTCAAACGCACGCTGACCGTATTTTGTTATTGAGTTCTGAATTTCTGGAAAATGAAGTATAATAACATTATTTGTATTAGGTTGTTTTATGTTTTGGACGTATATTCTTTACCTCGTGGTATTTGTACACTACCATACCTAAATAATACAATATAATTAATTAAAAACAGATTATTTCTCACTAGATGTGAGCAGCGTAGGAACAGTCGTTATGGCAATCTTTGGGGACGCCTATGTTAGCAGTGGACTTATTTCACCTGAATGGATAGAATGTATGGATGTATTGCTCGAACGATAACCAAATCATTCTGTAATATATTATGATATACAGTGGTTAGATATACTTATCGTATTTAGGAGTACTTTTAAATAAACTGTTGGTGTACATTGGCGAACCTCTGTCTAAACCTTCGGGGATACAGGCGTAATGATATGTTATGTAATGTTTAAATAATCCATTCATTTTATATGCAACAAAGTTTGTTTAGAATTCAAAATTGCAGAGTAAAATAGGTGTGATATCTGTTTTATTCAAACTAAAGCCTAAACGCTTACAAAGTGCTTAGGATAAACCTGTGTGAATAGTTTTAAACGAGATAAAATGGGTTAACACTAGCTTGAAATTTAACTACACTATATTTAAGTATTCTAAATTCAGCAACGTTTTCAAATTATGAACATGTTTCATAGTTTACTAAAGAGATGGATGAAAGAAGATTACAAGTGGCATAGAAATGAATGTGAAGATGCATATATATGTAGTGTAACTAGAATCGATGAGATTAGGAATAAGTATGACAGAGCAAGTTTAAGAAATAGTATCAGTGACAGAGAAGTTCAGGAGTAATAAATTAATATAGCATGGGCATTTTGTGAAGTTGGATGAAAGACATATGACTAGAAGAATGATAAATATGAACGTAAGCGGATTTAAGGAGTAGAGATGAAAACCGATGAATTTATGGGTGGATGTTGTGGTACAATAGGCGTAAATATTAAGATGACAGCTGAAACAGGAGAGTGGAAGGGGAAACATATTGTGCTAACCCTACTTAGATGGGGTAAGATTAAGAAGATGAGCTACAAATAAAAAAAGAATTTAAAATGTGATTAGGTTGTGAAACTTTTAAATAGCATTTGAAACACCTAACTCACCGATACACTGTTGAAAAAAGAACAAAGTTAGTGTATGCTGCCAATCCGCTGCCGCGAAGGGAGGACGCGTAACGAGCGGCGGAGCTGTGTCGACCAAAATAAAAATCTAAACTCCGCATCAGTGGACATGGGTTTGTGAGGTTTATTAAAATTTTATACATTACATACGCGGAGCGGGGAAACGGAGCGGGCAAGCAAAGCGAGGAAGCTGAGCGGAGAAACAGAGTCCGTACAACTAACCCGCCACCGCACAGTGGTTCTAGATTTAAAAAATAGGGACATAGGTATCGAAAGTTGGAATTTTTATCTAAATTTTATTAATTGGATTACTAATCTTGAACATAACAACTTTTACTAAAATATGTACATATAATTTTTTTTTCATTTATTTTGTTATAATTTACCAGATTTTAGTTGATCGACTTGCTATTTCAGATTAAGCTACTGTGAACCTAAAATAAAAATTAATAAGTGCGCTAGGTTGCGGCGGAAAATAATTATTTGTATTTAGGATTCAGAACGTTACCTTCTTTTATGATAATATATATATTATACAACTTAGACTGCTCAGTTGAAACTGTTTTAAGAGAAAAAATAAAAAGTGCACTTTGCCCAACTGGAGAAAAAAAAAACAAAAACTACTGAAATATCAAAATTTATCCAAGATCAAAAGTAGTTAAGATATTCTTTGCAAAATACACCTTGGAAATATTAGCCACTTTCCATCTAAAAATCGCACAGTAGCGGACATGTTTATTGTTATTTGATATTCCGAACACCTTAACACCAAAACCACAATAAAATATAAACTAGAACTATGTGGAAAAGCCCAGGCTTGCAGTCACAGTTGAAGTGCCTGACCAAACGCCTGAATTGTCATTATTAATTTCAACGGGGCAAAGAAAGAATGATTTTCTCCACGCTTACCTGGTGGCAGGATGACTGCGTGCCAAGCCTGCATTTGGTACATCCCTTGTCTCCAGATAAATACTGGGAAGAGAACTTCTGTTCAGACTATTGTCCAATGTACCCCAGAACGAGGAGATTACCTGTCGCATCGCATCCCAGGAAATAGATCTGTATTGCCCTAACCAGCGTCAAATTATTCTCATCCATGGCATTCCTTTATATTTAGGATTTTTAAACGTATATCTTAAAGACAATAAATAATTAATGTGATAATGTTATTTAAAATTGTCTCATGTTTATTGTAATTTATTTTAGTTTGATTGTTTTAAAATGTTTTCAATGCGTGTACTTACGAGGAAAAATTGTTAATTAAATTCCAAGACTGGGCAGCTTTTATAATTCCGTGAATGGAGAAAATAATTTCTATTAAAAGTTTTCAGAGTTACCGTCGTCTTGGAACACCGTCTCATCCATTTATTACGATGATAAAATAAAACTTGTTGATTATTCGTTTATTATTCCATAGAAAAAGTTATACTAATTAAGCAATACCTATTTGTTTTATTACTTTAACTTTTCCTATTTTCTATTATATATTCCTCCTAGTATATATATCTGACTATCAAAGGGGACATGGTCAAATGATAAACTGGCAAAGTATGAGACTGTGACGTACATTCTATAGAATGCTTAGGAAATGTTAAAAATGAAGTTCATTCCTCAAAAATACAAAAAATATTCTGAAAAAATAATAAGAGTGTCATTATTAGAAAACATCTACCGACGATGTTCTGTTAGGTTGGTTGGACTTGCGAACAAGCAATAGCTATCCGGCCGCAAATGCGGCCGACGAGCGCCGCGATCTCATGATCGTTATGTACTTGTAGAATGACTATTCAGAGACCCAATCGGACGAGCACGATCGCCTTTTCAGGGATCATTTTCATACTTTACCTAACTATAGAATACCAGGATTTCATACAACGTTTTCACTGGTTAAAATTACTTTTTACTAAATGACTTTGTTATAACTAAATTTCCTAGTTTTAATATCTAGTTTTTAGTTCCAAATTTACCAGTTCGTATTTTAGTTTTACCAAAAAAATAAATGGTTATTATTCCTTTTTTACAACTATAGATGAAAAATTAACATTCCACGCGCATTACATTATGGTGCTCGCCGTCTCGCGCTATTTTATGTCATAAGTCAAACCTAACCTAAACCATGCTAGTTTTACAGTTACAACTAGTTTTAACTAGTGAGAATTAAGTCACACTTTTTACGTAACATGTTCACAGTCCTTGCGGACAGTACAAGATTTTATTACATCGTTCTATAGTATGTTTTGGAGAATAAATTTAGAATCCCTACTCCATACAAGATAAATTATAATGCAATTATTACCTACATAAAATGCTATAATATAGCTATTTCTTTTTATACAAAAAAAACTCATCCAGCCTTAATTTAAACGGAATATGGCAAAATTTATAAAGAAAAATAAAAAACGTTTCTGTTAAAGATAAAATAAAAATTTATTTTTACAATTAAGTTTTTCTGAAACAAATTAACCTAAGTATATATTAATTAATAGTAAACCATCTGAAAAAAATTCGAATAGTTAAATTCAGAAAAATATACTCAGCTGTTTATATTCTTAATTTTTTGCAACAAGTTTTCAAAAAATTTTACTTCACTTTTTTCTGAAATGAAAATGGCATTAATTAGAAACATTCTAGGTTTAAAATGCACTGGAGAATTTCACCGCATTAACTTTTTGCGGTGATCAGAAATCTGAAAGACTACGTAAGAACTTAGTGTTACCAACTCTCGCTGTCAGTTCACCCTAGTCTAAGTTCCAAAACTAACCCTAGACTTTACATATTTTATAAAAATCAGCCTAAAAGTAGATATTTGCAGCGGATCCTGGGATCCGTGGTTACATTAATAAAAAGCATTGTTGGAAAAATATGTATAAAAAGGATTTATTTTTCCAGCATGATAGCGGCGACCGCCGATGGATTCCGATCTCTTAATGGTAACCGTTTTGTTTGGATTGTACTGTGCTTACCATGAAGGAAAATGCGGTCAATATACCGGGCTACCATTAAAAAAAAAATAAACAACCCGACTTCGAAAAAGACGGAGGTTATCAATTGAAATATATTTTTATGTATGTTCAGCCTTAACTTCTTTTATAAACCGATTTAGAGGATACTTTTTTTAAAGGTGGATGCCTCAAGAATGGTCCCATTTTAATTTCAGTGGTACTGAACTTTGAAACCTTGTAAACTCCTAAAAATCATTAAAGTTGGTTTTCTTTATTGTTAAAAATTTGTCTTGTATAAATAAAACCTACCACTAGCTGTGTACCTCAGTTTCACCCGTGTTTTTCGGGCAAGTGTCCACCGCGCTGACGCTATCACACCCGTGTAGCCTAACATCTTTTCTCAATCGCTGTTCTTGCGTACAGCTAAATTTCTTGACATTTACGATTACTGCTCCTATGTTTATAGTCGCTTATTGTTCTATAGCCTTCCTATATATAATCTTTCTCAATAAATAAATAGGCTATAAAACGCAAAAAGTTTTTTTTTTAATCTGGCAGTTCCAGAGATTATTAGCACGTTAAAACGAACGAACAATTTCTTAAGCTTTATGGTATTTACTATAAACGAACCTGTATACCCAATAAAATAGTACAATTACTAACTGTATAAAATATTTAGACAGTTTAAGAAATTGATATGTCCGATCGACTATCTTGCCGGTTCCTCTCAACGACTGGGACGTTTTCCGAAGCGGTAGTCGTTTTTTAAGGTTGCCTCTTTGGAACTTATATCGAATAAAGTATTTATTATTTTGAACCAGTATTGCCATTAAACCAGCCACATTCTTGGATCACTACCTAGTTATTTTAATTTAGCTTAGTATATAAATTATTGGAAAATTAATTCTATACAATATTAATATCAAACGCTTAGTAATAATATCTAGGCACAAAAAGTTCACTTTCGACTTTTTGTGTGAAGCCCCAATATTGGATTACATACGCAAAAGCTTTTATATAGAAATAAAAACCAAACAGAAGCGGATAAATACTAACCGTGTAAAGGTCTAGTATTTCATATGATTTTGAAATGTTATTTCCAAACTGTTGACTTTTTTTTCGTTGCTTAGGTTTTGACGTATTATATATAACTTCAATGTATAATTGTGTGTGTTGCGGAGAAATTATGAAGCATCTTACTTACCTTCTTCACTTATTTCTTTTTCTGTAACATTTGCTAACATTAGTAATAATGAAAACATAACTTACCGCCTTTATGGTTACTTGAGGCTTATCTGTAGCTTAGCCTACAGCAACCTTTGGATGGATTGCCGGTAGAATTAAATAAATATTGTCTCATTTAGTCTTTTTTTATTGTATAGTAGTCTGATTCGGCACTGTGTCTGATTGTAAGCACAATACAGTTAAAAACAACAACGACCAAGGATCAGTAATCTATCGCCAGACGTCGCTCTCATGCCGACCTAGAAGGCAGCTGGATATCCACTGAATGATCTCGAAACGTGACAAATTAAATGAGAGTATTTGTAACGGCCTTATCATAAAATGCATGATGCCAAGCCCCACATAAGCATAGTGGTTTAATTATTTTTTTACTGCATATACACCAACTAGTTAACTTGGTATTCCTTTATGTATTCACTACGTAGGTTTTACTTCGAGCAGTTGAATATCGGCTAGATTTTTTTTTAAATAAATATTATGCCCACCTTGCATACCTATATACCTTTCTATTTCTCCCCTGGAAGACTGGTAGAGAATAACATAACATACTTTCACACCTATATTCCCCGAAGGGTTAGGCAGAAGTGTACTAATGCACACCCACAGTTCGCCGAGTATGTTTTTAGGTCCCATGTAATAGGGGGCGAGCCTATTGCCATTAATCGGGCACGAAACCAAACTCCGAGGTGCTACTGACAACCTCATAGGAAAAACCAAATAACACTTTGCACGACCTGGGATTCGAACCCAGGACCTCGCTCATAGCAGTCGCGTTTACGAGCATTGGGCTAAGGAGGCTAGAGGCGAGAGAATGCTTTTTAGCATTAAGTCCTACAATTGTACTTTTATGTGTAATAAAGAATATAAAATACACCGGCTGATCCCGGAACTCGCCTCGTCTAAGTATGCCACTATGATGGGTGTTGCACTTGATGTATGGTGATCGCGATCCCGTCAAACACAACTGTTATATCTTACCACCCACAAATCTTAAAACCTGCTAAAGGGAAGGCCATCAAGACTTCTGTTACCTCACGTAGAAATCTAACATGTATTTATGATTTTAAATTAAATTGATGTGTGATTTAGTAGAGACTTAACTATTCTTGAAATATTTAGAAACGTCTAGAATGTACTTGAAACATCGAGTTTTTTATTTGTAGGTACAAAAAGATTTCGCAGTTCACACACGGATTCAAAGCATATCGGTCCAATTACGTAAACAAACAAACAAAGTCTAAAAATAGCACACTTCCCCTTTTATACGATAGGTATCGTAAAGTTCAAGTCTATTCTAGTAATTTCAATCCTCGCTTTATTTTGTTATATAAGCGAGCTGAATTCTGAGTCACGATAGATCCAAACAAGTGGAAACCACAAGCAAAAAAGGAAAGAACATGTAAGAGGATCACAGACGAATATATACAAGAGAGACTGTAAGTAGGATCAGTGTAGTGAACATTTCAATAGAGAGTTTGTTTAACTTTTGTTCTATTTTAAGTACGAATAAATTATTTACGAAAAGTATAATAGTATTTCCACCAACCACGGGTATAATAATATTTTAGAAGAACAGAAACAAAGGATGAATTAAAAGGTCATTTAATATTAAGTGTCAATACTACTTACCAAATGTTTCTTTGTAATATTTTTGCTCTAATTTTGCTGGAATAAAAATAGACACCATATTCAACACAATATAATAAATTAATGATTAGGTAGATAATTACATCATTTATTTATTTACCAATATGTCTCTGATAATTTTTCATATCTGAAAAAGATATAAATATTAACTTTTATAATTTTTCAAGTCTATTTAGTAGATATGAGATAACGGAGTAATGTCTAATTTTAAAATGAAGCGATTACATTTCCCGAGGTATGAATTCCAGTAACACAAAGAACACCTTTAAGTCGAGATATGAGAATAGTAAATTATTGTAAAGGCCGTGAAATAGGCAATTGCAGGACGAACATGAGTTTGACGGCCGAGCCGTACACGAGGACTTCACTAATACGAGGCAGGCAATTGCCATTTCAGCCGAGGCATATATAGTGCTTTTCTCAAACATGCATGGAAATATTGTCATTATTTTCGAAAAGAGAACACGAGAAGTATCGAATTTACGGACAAAGAAAATCAAATCCATTGCAGGAGCATTTTTTGAATTTAGAACATTACCGCTCCAGTGATGTTGTATGAAACGGCGTGGTGGGTTTATTAAATACTCTTTGAATGAATCTCTTTTATCATTCTTGGCGTGTCCGTAAATTCAATACTTCGCGTGTTCTTTTTTCGAAATAATGATAATATTAGGTCCTTACATATGAAATTGGCATTTTGTTGAACTGGTCACTTTGATCTCAAATATCTGGCGTCTAGTCAGAAATTCCAAATTCAAATTTATTTCAAATTTAGGCTTGTGTATTTGTTACGAATTTAGTGATTCATTGGTTTTCGCACCATTTTATTTTTCTTTGACACCGTTCTTTTCACAAAATAGAAAATTTAAAAAAGTGCCTTATTTACGAATAAAAGTTCCACCGAGGCATCAACGCTGAAGAATCAGCACGAAGGATTTATGATGTGTATGGGAATGCTACTGTAAAAGAAAACACGGTACGTTTTGGGTTCCAACGTTTTCGTTCTGGAAATTTTGACCTACGAAACAAACCCCGTGGACGGCTAGAGACCCTAGTTGAAAATGAAGAATCAAAGGTGATCGTTGAAGCGGATCATTCGCAAACCACATGAGTGTGAATGATAAAAAAAATTAATTCACTTGAAACAAACAGGAAAAGTGAAAAAGCTCTATAAATGGGTACCCCATGAATTGACTGAAGCACGCCAACAAACACCTATTGAGTTCTGAATTACATCACTCAGCTATAACAATAACGAGGGAATTTTGAATCGTATCGTTACTTGTGACAAAAAATGGATCCTTTACGGCAATTTGAACCCAGGAGAACCGGTCAAATCCTGTCCCAAGTGAAAATCGTCTCAAAAAAAGGTAGTGATGAGTGTTTGGTGGGCCAGTGCTAGTGTCATACACTACAGCTTCGTACGATCTGTCCAGATGACAACGGCAGATCTGTATTGTCAACAATTGCTAACCATGATGGAAAAGCTAGCCGTTAAACAACCGAGACTGGTCAATATCTCAAGCCCTGCTGCTTCAGAACAACGCTAGACCCCATACTTTACGACCGACGGTCGCAAAATTAGAGGAACTGCGGTTGGAATGTCTCCGAAACCCACCATATTCCCAGGACTTTGCTCCAACAGATTGCCATTTTATTTCATTGACAATTTCTTGCAAGGAAAATAAATTCAATTCCAATGAGGCCGTCCAAACTGCCTTCAAAGATTTTATTGATTCTTGTTCCCATAGATAATAATGGTACATACTTCGATTGATTAAATGTATAATTTCATAATATTTTTTTCATTTTACTTTTACGATATAAAACGCTAATTTCATATGTAAGGATTTAATATTTCCATGCATGTTTGAGAAAAAGTATTTTTTATGTCGATATATTAATATTTGCGCGTTAGTGGTTTTTGTCATGACATTAAAGGTTGGAGAATATTAAAGGCACCTACTTTTTTAAACAACCAATGTGGCAAATAAGTTTATGGCCACCTGATGGTAAGCGGTTATCGTAGCCTATTGACGCTTGTCGATCTTGAACCCCCTTCCCCAAGGATCTCTGGAAACTCTACTCACCGTTTACGGTTTTCAGTTACAGTTTTATGGTAACCTCAATCTCGTCTAAAAAATTATCAATATCTTATCTTTGTTGTACCGTGGATCTGTGGAGGTATCTCCCGACTAATATGTTCCCTCCTTCTTACGACATCGGAGCCTTCAAGCGTATCATGAAGAAATATTTATGCAAGCTGGCATTATAGTGGCGACCGCCAAAGAATTTCGATCTCTCGGTGGTCACCGTTATGTTAGGATTGTAATGTGCTTACCGTCAGGGGCAGTATCGTCAATTTGCCGAGTTGCTATAAAAAACGGGACACAACACATAGTTTTTCGGTTACGATCTTCTGTAACCCTACCCTTAATAGAGACAAATTTCCAAAGAGGTTTTTCTATGCCCTACTTAACTTTTTATAGTGGCCGCTGTTATGAGAGTGAACAACCTATGCTAAAATATGCGGAAATCTTTTTTCTGTTTATTGATCGAAGTAGAATAAAAAATTTTTTTAAACTTTACTTGATGATAATGATATTTTGTTGAATAACTTAATATTTTATTAAATTAAAACCTTTAATATGAGATTCATCTGAAGAGTCAATACTTGAGGATGATTCATCATTTGAAATTAGTTTGTTCATAGAAGATACTGAAAAAACAAAAATTATTTGTAATGTCTTTTATTTCCACTATTTATCTTAGGACAATGTTACATGGAAGTGTGCGATATATTCTATTTCAAATTAAAAAAAATATAATTTATTTACTATACACAAGATTTACTAACATGTACACAGTGACTTCCAAACTAGGCAGAGCCTGTATCTTGGTACCGGTACACGAATTTACAAAACGTTTTGCATAAACACCTCAGGTGACCGAAAACGATTTTTATAGGTAAAATTTAATAAAATGATAGAATTATTGTCCATATCTATGCACATGCCAACATATATATATAAAAAATACAGACAACAACACACACACATAAACAACTCTTTTACATGTTTTTACTACTCAAATGTAAATTATGTTCTATATTAATTTAAGGCTGTTATTATTAGTCTCAAATTCAATTTGGTATATAAATCTGCATGCAAAGTAACCAATATATTTCAAAATTCTTATTTGCAATTTCTTCTTTACACAAATACATTGTAACCTTCTGTTACCTTCTTATTCTTGCCTTTATCCCACCTAAATAGAGTTGGTATAATATATTTTCCTCTTCCACCCTATCTACTATCATGACAGTATGCAGTAACCGCTATTAAATTGGACGTTATTTCTATTATGAATTGACGCCACGAGAACCAAAATGGCCTATCTGCTTTTTTCGACAAAATGACCTATTAAAATATTCATTATTTTATTATTTTATTTCATTTTAATATTTAAAGAAAACTTACAGCTAATTACATATTTAAGTTACATGCATAAATTAATGAAGGCCATTTACAAGTTATGGGCCATATACATGTAGTATATGTATAAAAAATAAAGAATAAAGTTGACGGAAGAACACAAAAATATTATCAAAACAAATATAAATTTAGAAGAGCTTTCAACTTCTGTACAGTTGTATCAAATAAATCAACGTTTAAATCATTAACCAATTTATTCATACTGCTGCTCACTCGAATGAAATAGGAATTTTGTCTGTAAGTAGTCCTAACAATAAGAATATAATGTGCTATTATAAAACCACAATGCCATAAACTTATTAAATTCATGCTGCCGTCTATTTTAGTATCACGTACATAACTTTAGGCCATTATTGTGTTATAAAAACACATATATAGATTATGAATATGTTAATAGGTCAATTTATCAAAGTAAGCAGATAGGCCACTCTGGTTCTCGTGGCCTCAATTATATAATCGAAATACCAGGAGAAACATATAAATTTGTAATTAGCATTTTGTGTGACCTTGAAAGCCGATTACTTAACGTGAACCATTAAACGCATGTCTATAAACATATCTATAAATATATATATCTATTATATAATATTAAAAAATAACATAATATTTAACTATGATAATTATACCCACGGATATCGTCCACTACTTCAATACTCGAAGATCCCACTCTCACCATGAACAGGACCTGAGGAAGAATGAAAGTATACATTTTTAACTGAGTTTTATTTATTTAGATAATATTAATACGTGAGGCAAAAGCTTTCGATATCTTTTTAAACTTATTGCGTGCACGGAAGACTGTGAGATTTGGCATGGTTAAAGTTTATATGGAGAAGGAATACCGAAAACTAAAATTTATCTATAATACCTGTTACTAATATATTAAATAAAATAAATTAATACTGTGAATCCTAACCCGACCAGTGTCATTGAACTTAGACCTCCCTAAGTATTGACATTGTCACTCAACGAAAAGCGACAGCAAGTGATGTAGATAATACTCATTGTTTATGTTCATGAATACTGTAAATTTCAAACAGAAAATAGTCTAGATAATTAAGGGACTTTTAAATTATATAATATGTAGTAAAATATTAATTTCACGCTGTATAGTAGTTAGTGATTAGAAACATGTATTATACTTAAATAATATATTATATAATAATATATTTAACTGATCCTGAATTATGATAGACTGAATCGAGTCACTAGAAGTCGATGGTTGCTATCAGGATAGGCAAATTCCCTATCACTACGTGCTGAAGAGTTTCGTATCTCGAACTTTGTAAGATCGAGAGCTTATTTAACTTAAACTGGCAGCAACATTACATGATTCTCGAGAACATAATAAGACTTTAACTATGAAAATGTTCGGATCATACATAATGTATCACCTTCATTACATAAACCATTTTATACAGTGTTGAAATTAATTAAAAGAAAATTATAATTATGAAGCGATGACGGCTCAGTGGTGGCGTGTACGAACTTCGAGTTCGAATCTTTGTAACGATCCTGAGCTTTCGGTGAAGGAAAACATCGTGATGAAACCATAGCATGGTGGTGAAGAATTTTCTAATGCTTGCCTAACTAGCTACCACCTTTAAGTTCTTAGCATGTTTACCTTGCGCCAAATCGTCGCTTAATATCAAAGAGCCTTAATATCAAATTTTTATAGGCCAAACCCTCAGCCTATAAAAAATTTTAAAGTTGTATTTTCTCTGTACAGGCTTGTAGTGAGATGTCATGAATACTCTGTGTTTTTAGTTATACCTCAAAATAAAGGTAAAATCTATAGCAAAAAATACGAAACACTAAAAAACTATAACCAGTTATACGAAACACTGGAAAACTATAGCCAAAAATACGAAACATTGAAAACTATATCCAAATATACGAAATCCTGGAAAAACCTATAGCCAAAAAATACGTAATATCAAAAAAACTTACAACGTAAAATAATCCAATTTCAATAATCATTTTAAATGCAAAAATCGAACGCAGTTACGCTTAAGTTGTAATAAATTTTATGGACGTTCCTAGTTACTACAGTTTTCATTACAGGCAATTAATTAACAGAGGTATGGCATGACGTTAATTGCAAGTTTGTTATTGCTTTCCGATAGTTAACTCTTGGAGTTCTTTTTTGTTATCCAGGTAACCCTTTTTATTATGATTATGATAGTGCAATAGTTGTTGTTTGTTTGTTGTTGTTACTTTATTTTGTTTTCTATGAATATTTATTTTCATTTCACAGCGTTATGGGGTCCGTACAACAAGATATATTTGATTCTATGATGAAAAAATTGGAGCTACATAATTTTTAGAAGGATCAACCGGTGGACCTAATAGTTTGAAAAATTAAATCGTATCTTATCCCATTATCTCCTGTCCACTACAGAGCCACTTGAATCTGGTCTATGGAATCAAAGCTTCACGGTAGCTTCTATCATGGTACGAATAAAGAAGTTGGTAAATTCTTGCCTTTGCCGTACCGTGGTAATGTAGAAAAGGCTACCAGCCATGACGTTCCCACCTTGCTATGAAATTGGGTCCTTCAAAGGAGGAGCGAAGAGGCATTTCAGCAGACTGGCATGATATCGACGACTACCGTTGGAATTTGTGTCACTGAGGCCGCCGTTGTTTGTGAACTGTATCGTATCTACCATCAGATGATGTACAGTCATTTTGCCAAGCTACTATTAAAAAAAACTTCCAGTTTAGATATAAATCTTCGCAAAATTGTAATTTCAAACTTTTCTTTTTTTACGTTAAATAAAATAATATATCACAAAATTTGCCTTCTATACTCTACTCGTTTTATTCTCTCTCTATTATTCGTATTTTATTCAAAATAAAAATATTTACCAATTTCAGCAGTACTGTTACAAGACTTAAAATTCTTTATTAGATACTAGTTATTGTTCTGTGACTTGTGCTGTATGATTACATGCATTGTATGTATGTATGCATTCATTGTAACTAACTTTTACATTTTTACAAGCTTAGATTAGGTTAGGCTGAAACTGTGACATAAAACAACATAAAAAAATTAGCCGTCGAAAATTCAAGTCCTAGTAGCATTATTTTGCATATTTAAAATAGACAAACTTAAAAAATCAAAATTATTAGTGTCCATTCATGTAGGTACTATCGACGGTTTAGATTATCACTAGATTGCTTATAAGCTAGCGGTTCGTACAATTATCACAAATCACAAATCAAACCTATAAAACAATATTGCAACCAGGTCAAATAACTTTAATTAACATATTGTATAAATATGTAATTTTTCATCACGTGCTCAAGTAATTCATAAATGTCGTCGATATACCTTTTCATGTAGGAAATTAGAAGTTATGTTACTAGAATTCTTAGCAATTTAATAATTATATTCCTCAGTATTTGTAGAAATAACCAGATTGTTTTAAAAACGAGAAGGTAAAAATTATTGCAGCTTTCGCTCTGACGGCTTCATATTTATATTTATTATGACAAAAAATGTAGATTTTCTTGTGAAAGTATAAAATGATGTTCAAAATACTTCTTATTTATTTGTTGGAATAGTATTTGGATGCAAAAAAATGATACAATTTGCTTAATATAATATATTTATAGTGTTGTCTATTATCTGCATATTACTTAACTTACAATCCCAGTACCTGGAAAGCCTCTTTTTTGCCCTTTCGAGAAGTTCTTTATACACTTATTAATTATTATTGTTAATTCATCTTCATTACAATACAATCAGGATAGAATTTAAGCCCCTTTTTTAAGCTTATATTAGCTTTTTATATATATAACACAGTGGATTTGTCGACATTTGAAAATGCAAATACATCGTGCGCTGGCGTGGTAGTTAAGTCCTCGCTTTCCCAAGGGAAGAAGCCTTCGCACGAGACTGAAACTACAGGCCGGAAAAACTGTTATTATTATAGTAATTCGAATAAATAAATAACAAACTTTTCTTAAATGTTTAAAAATAATGCATCTAGATACCGACGGTTGCAGTCACATTTTGACCTTTGATATTACTGTATTTTGTGGGATTTTTTTTTTATTTTATTTATTATGGAGCCTCATCAATGCCTGGCTATTATTTCATTCATGCGCAAGAAACTAGTAGCCCTATAATTCACTATCGAAAATTGACATTTGAAATTACTGGAATTGACTCCATATCTTCATGACTCAATGTATAAATTTTGAGATATTTTGAATTCGATGAAACGATTTATTTTCCTCCTTATATTACAGAAACTAACAACAAAAGTTCAAATCAAAATTTATTAGAAGCTTATTATACAAATCAGAGCAGTTTTCAAGCGAAGAAGCATTTTTACATGTCGACATGAAAAAAACACGTGACACGCAAAAACACTCACGCACGCAGTTCTTACGCGGTAGAACTAAAACCTAAAGAAAACATGAATTAAGATAACACTGTATGATGTATTCTATCTCATTCTCTCACAAGCTAAATTCTATAGATGTATGTGTTTGTTCCCTTTTTAACCGACTTCAACAAAAAACGGGAGATTACTCAATTCGATTTTTTTTAATGGATGTTCAGCCATAACTCCTTTGTTATAACTTGTCTTTTTAGTGTCGCTTTCTCTTTTCATCGCATTTCAAATCAGAACGATACTAAGAATTTTAGCTTCTATATGTTCGTCGTTATATTTGACTTAAAATACATGCATAGCCTTTTTTGTATTAAAGTCTCGTAGAGTAATATTATAAAAAGATCTTTTTCCATGTGGTAGCATCCTAAATGGAGTACAAAGACCTCGAAATCGATTCCACTGTTTACACGGAAATACGGTAAATACTTTCAATCACTTCAACTGCCGGCGAGTTGTAGGCTTCACTGTGAAAAGATGATGTCACTCTCTAGTAATGATTAAACGATTTTCATTGAATATAATATAACGTAATTCATTTGTATATTGCTAATAGTCTATTACCTAGCCTATTATTTAAACAAATAAAAATTTGATATTATCTTTCATATATTTTTATAAAATGTCATTTACTTTACGGAAATTTTCTTTAAAATTTAAACTTCAATAAGTTTTATTTTAGAACGGGTATCTGAAGCAGCATTAACAGGCTCTTATCAAATCTGGCTTGGCAGGGAGCGTATCGCGGGCAGTCAAGGTGAGCACTGATGTGCAACAAAAGGGGGTTAAACCTACACCTGGGTCGCAAGTCCCGGGGGCTGCTCGTGTTCCCTCTGTCTGCTACGCGATGGACCCAGCACGCGCACGGTCAAACCCATGGAATGCTATAATATTTGTCTCTATACTGTAAAATTAAAGAATATAAAATTATTTCTAGAAATATATTTCTTTCATAAAAAAATATGAAATTGAAGTGCTAAGAGTCGCTTCGACCTTGAGCTCGGGTTTAATAAGCTGAAAGTGAATTACTTTGAAAGCATTTTCAGACTTGCATTTGCATAATGTATAGTTTTAGACATGTAGATATATATGATATATTTATTTTATCAAGGTAAAATCTTTATGATATTTAATTAATTAAAATGTAATAAGTAAGCAACTGAGCCAAATTCACCTGTGTCCAATACACCCTAATGAACGTGGAAACGTGACTTATATAAGTGTTTGGTAATACTAATATGGCATACGAGATAGGAGCAATAATTTATAAATAATTATGGAAATAAACCAAAGTGCTATCACAATACAGTGAGTTCAAAACGTGAGATATTGTGTGGCAATACTGTTTAATATCCAGTTGTTAATAGGCAATGGCCTATAGTAATAAAATAAATCGGAAGAGTTTATTTTGTTTGTTTTAAAAACGCTAATATCTGGAACTACCAGTCGGATTTGAAAAATTATTTTTCTATATATATTAGAGCCAGACTCCCGAGGAACAGTATAGGCTATCTAACATTGTGCTTTAATCCCAGCTAGCCTTAAATATTGATTTTTGTTAAGTAAGTCTGAGGTGGAAGCCCTCCCGAACTGATTTTTCCGCGTGCGCTGGCATAGTGGCTAATTGTACGTAAATACACTGTTCTACAAAAATATTGGTCTTTAGCATACCTATAAAAAGTCAACGATAACATATGCCTGTTTCTTATAAATAAGCCACAATAAGCTATTTTGTGAACATTATTTTAAGACATGGCTCATTAATCCTTACGTACAAAAGTTACTTCATCATAAAGATAATTTTATAAAGTTAAATTTTGTTTCTTATAACGTCAAATAACAATTTGGACGCAAAGTTCAGGAAATAATGAAAAAATAAAATAATTTCTACTTGCGAGAAGAATAATTATAATAGGCTACACCGTTGGCGTTGCGGTGTTTGTCGGATAAAATTAACAAGGGTGAAACCGTAAAATAATATAATATAATATAATAAATATTTTGTTTCACAAAAGTGGGGGAACCTTAATCGTTGTTATGATGCTTATAGGCATAAAGGCGCAAACGCGTTGTACGTTAATAGAGATAGCACTAGCACGCGTATAGTAAAAAAAAAAATTGCGTAAGGATGTTTTGATATGCAGTGTTTTTTTTTTTTGTACAATCTCTTTTTTTCTGAACCTTCTCGTTTCGAAATCTGCTTTTGTGACGTATTTAATAAATGCACCAAGATACCTAAAGAAATGTAGGACCAAAAATACATTTTTTCTCCTCCGGGATGAAAAGTTCACTTTTAGTCCCTGTCACGCGGCAGAAAAGTACCCGATTCTCTCCCGGTGAGATGGCAAATGTGCGCATGCGCGTACTTTACTTTATCTCCCGGTAACCTAGCAACTGCGTGTTTATATATAAAATATATAAACATTTCATCCCGGAGGAGAAAAAAATTGTAAACGCACCGAGGGAAAAAAGTAGGATATTCACGCCCGCGCGTATGGTTGTCACCCGAGCCGAAGCCGAATATACTATTTTGCTACATATTTAAAACAATAAAATAAATTGCTTTAAACGACTGTTCATTGTTGCATGTAATTAGACAATATGACTGCAGGTGGCGCCTACTGTATTTTGACGTAAAATGTTGCAAATATTGACAGACTGGCATGAAAGCGTGAATGAACTCAATGCAGCTTTAGCCCGTGAAAAATGTATTTATATGTATGTTTGTATGTAACATACAAAACTGACAGGTGAGTTGACCAAACAGATCATATTTATACTATTTATAACTAAAGATCAGATAACCAAAAACATCTCTTTGTTCGCTTAAACAAAATTATTTTTATTGAAAACTGTTAGTTACACTAAGTGTGTAAATTTATTAAATTATGATAACGTAAATATTTCTTAAAGTTTAATATTTTTTTATATAATAATTAACATTTTTAAATTATGTATAAAACATTTTTTTAATGTTAATATAATTTCAATTTAAAAGTTAAAACAAAAAGGTAAAATGCTCTTAGTTGATTTCCCTCTACCTATGAAATTTGAACTGATAAGTATTATCGAATATTGTATTTCAATTTAAAATTAGGCCCTGAGATTGAGCTAACCAATACCATAATAAGTTAACAAATTTCAAACCTTTTTTAACATCACCAAGTAAAATAAAGTTTCTTTGAAATATATTTTTATACTTTTCCCTCAATTAGCCATTAAATTTGTTCAAATAATTGAGAAGAAAAATGTGTATATTTGTAGACTATTTGTACCTATATGTATATATATATATATATATATATATTGTATGTATTGTATATATTTGTATACTATCTATGTGAAGACTAAAAACTCTGTCTCTCTATCTATCAACACAATACGTCCCTACTAGGGAAGCAGAAGGTATGAAGAGTAATTTAACTTCCAAAACACTTCCAAAACGTTAGTACACTTCCACCATGAAACCATAGCTGCGAAACCGCTGTAGTTTCGCCATGACTTGCCCGTAGTACGACATGCGAAACAGAAGCGAAAAGGGCTGTTCTAAGGGAGATATTTAACTACGAATATAATACAATGTAATCTACCGATGTTTAACAAGCACAAATCTACCCTACGGACATTTATTAACCTACCTTAACGCCACAAGAGCACTTTATGTGCAAAACGTGATAAAGGTCGCCCCAGCTCGCTCTCGAGTCAGCTTGATATGCTTACTTCAACAATGTTCGTATATTACATGCCACGGTGGAATTCAGAAGTGACTCTTAAAAGGTCATTAAGTTATTTTAAATTTAGTTATATTTTGATTTATAAAATAAATAGTATAAAATTAGATTTAAGAAATTTGGATTGGATTGGATGAAAGAAACCACTTCGAGTTTTGATATTTCCCATTTTATATCCAGTTCTCTAGATGGTTTCGTTGCGATTATTATTTGGTTAAATTACATACTATTTGAATATAAGCCGCAGTACCAATAAAAAGTTAAGCATCGTTTCAGTTACGAAATCATATTTTTTCTGCTTTTCAGTTGTGTTTTAAGTATACGGCGTGTTACAAATTTCAAGGCACAGAGTCGACTCAAGTGTTTACACGTACTGTCTCAATATGTTTACACTGTAACTATTAATTCATTACCATTCATCTTTCTACCTTTTTTTAGATCGTACTCTAATCTACATTTTCCATTGATTTGTAGTAGATCGAGTTAGAAGCACTGATGTTTTACATCGCCCTGGGATCCTAACCCAGTTGCCTTTCTACAATTGCTAATGCTAACAGAAAATGGAAAAATGTATAGAATTGACATATCTCAATGGTAAATGACGTGATCAGATATGTCAATTCCATACATTTTTAACCGACTTTAAAAAAGGGGGGTTCTTTATGGGTTTTTTAAGGATGTTCAGCCATAAGTTCCTTGTTTATGAACCGAATTTAATGATTCTTTTTTCGTTAGAAAGGGAATACTTCAAGAGTGGTTTCATTTTAATTTCATTTTCATCATTCGGAACTTATTGCAGAAAAATAACTTGGCTAGGCCCCCAGATACAAAATGTGACGTCAAAGCGTTTTGAAAACGACGACAGCTTCGGTGTTATGATTAAGCGTGGTGAAGCGCATCTTTTACTATGAGTTTGAATGAAAAAGGCAAGCAAAAACAAAGTGAACAGATTTTACTTTACAAGGATTGAGATACATGAAAAGATGCATAATTTACGCTCTAAATGGGAAACCGGTTGGACAAACTTTTTAAACCGAATAAAAGGAGAGAAGATATTCACAATAAACGTAATTAACTGAAAGCCAGATCACCTGTGAATATACATTACAACTACAAATAAATATGATCGCACGTTTATAGCGAAGATAGAATACGTCAGCCATTTACGTGCACATGAAATGGAAAGCAGTATTAGATTGTCAAAATGGAAATGTCTGGCAGTCGCTGTAACCGAAAGCAAATGATAATAAGTAAAGTAATTTTGAATAACGATTATCCATATACTTATTTAGGATTCCGTATCTCATAATAAAAATAATTAAACCTATATAATATGTACTAATAATTGGTTAAACTAGAAACTAGATTATATTAAACATTATGTAGTTACTTTTACGACCCCAAGCCTGCTGATGAGTTGAACATTCATTTTTCTAGCTTAATTTACATATCTATGTGATTAAACAAAGCTATTTGTATAAATTTTATTAAAATATTTACATACTTCTTTTGAGTTAATAATATCAACCTTAAAATAATAAATAAGTAGGACGTAGGTGTTTTATTATTCACGAAGAAAAATACGTCTCGGGGGAAAACTTTGTGAAACATCAAAATGTATGTACATAATCTTTGAAGTTTTGAGTCTCAACCGAATAAAATTAGAACGTGGTATTATTTACTTGGTAAAGAAATTTTGTCACGAAATATTTGATTATTTCGACGGCATCTAAGTACAAAAATGTACCTGCAAACATATCTTATTGGAAGAGTGCGTTAGGTTTTTTTTTAATTTGTAAAGATGAATTATGGCTCAGTGCTAAATAAGCTAAATAATTATAAAGCAATGATGGTTTAGTGGTAGCGTTTACGGATATAGCGTCGATCGACATGAGTTCGAATCCCTGGTACGAGCCTGAGCTTTCGGGAAAGGGAAATTTCATGATGAAACCATAGCGTAGTGATAGGACATTTTCTAAAACCTTTCTTGCTATCTACCACTAAGATGTGGCAGATTCGGCGTGTCAAATAATGAGACGTGTTTACTAGATGGTTACCTTTTAATAACTGAATACAGTACATGACTTACGAATATATGGTAGGTACATACGACACATTTGTTAAGCGCAAATTCAGCACAATACACCACCCACAAGTAAAAAATCTGTCGTTAAGCACCTATAGGTGATTTCCGGCAGTTACCATCTTTGGCCACATCATTACTTATAATCAGGTGATATTAAAAGATAAGCCTATAATGAATTTAAAAAAATGACTTTACAATTTAAAGTTCAATAACTATTTTTATTGATAAACTTTGACGACATAATCTTCAACGGAAATATAACCAAAGATGGTAACACGCTAAGCCTAGAAAGGGAACAGAATCTTAAATGCGGTTGCTGGGAACATATTGTTACGACCTGTTACAACCCGATTAAAAAGAGAGAAAATCCTGTTCCCGAAATATCTCGACGCAACTACAAACTTCTCAAGACTTCGAAATAATGTTCGTGTTGTAAACAACCGCGGTGCATGTTTGTGTAAGCATCGCAGTTTACACACACATGTATAGGGCTTATCGCCTCGATTACGTCATCGAGTAGGCATAGAAATTAAACGTCAAGAAATTTAGCGACGATTCACGATTTTTCTGCGATCGTTTAATGTAGGTACTTAAGCGACTCAGGCGCGGCGCCGAGCCAGTTCAGTTTTGAATTATAAAGCGATAACATCGAGCGATAGAAAGGAATCGCAACCATAGTGTAATAAATAAGTATTGTGAGTTCGTGTAATTCGTAAATGTGTGAAATTGAAATAAATCTTCTTCACGTCAAACATCGGCATTTTTAATACCCACGGGTATAACAATATCATTAGGCTGCGATAATTTTTAATTTAATTGAATTTTCTCTTTTTCTTATCATCGTGATATTAGAAGTATCTCACTTAGTAGCGTCTACGGACTTCGTTGTCAATTGAAATGAGTTCGTGTCCCTTCATTGAGCCTGACCTTTCGGAGAACGAAAAATTTGGAATTTTTTAATGTATTTTAATCTAACAACATTGGATACCACTGAGATATCTATAATCCATCACCAGTCGTCGCCTTTAATCGTTGCGTGAAGAGGTACTTAGATTAAGTAATAAAAATGAGTCATCTATTTTAAGCTAAATTGTTCTAAGTCTGTATTATACAATCAACATGTCTCCATGTAAAAAGATGCTTCGCTTTTTGTGTCAAAAGTCTTCTTCTTCTTCCTAACTTGGCAACTAGTCCTCTTTATTGAATACCATTACTCTCATTATGGAGTGACAATACAGTGTCCTGTGCAATGATGATTTCATTATTCAAACAAGATGGTGGCTCCCATATTCGAACTTTCTAGAGAGTTTTTTGTGAAAGATCAATATTCATGGTCCATTTGATTATTTCCACTTCAATTCACTTGTGCACAATAACCAAGCTTTATTGTGCAAAATGACACATGCATTACACGATATAGGGTCAAACAACACAAATTTATGAATTAAAAAAAAACCACACCACCTTCTAGTTCGACCTCCTGTCAAAAACTTCTATGTCAAAAGTCATACGAATACATATACATTTATACATAGTTACGACCATGTGATAGAGGTAAGTGGTAATAAATAAAAACATTTCCGCTTTGTGTTTTCATTTAGCTAAAAGTGGATGAGATGTAGGGTAAAAGGCAGTTAACGATTACGCTGTAAACAAGAGAGAGAAAAAAACGCAATAAACAGCGCAAAACAACAAGGTTCCATTAACTGAGGGAAACACCTGACGTCACGACTCATTCGATAATACTATATCGTTTAGATTGTACGGAACTTATAAATAGCTTTTATTTTGGGACATTTCCGCGCTTTATTTTGATAACGCTAGTATCTGTTTTATCAACTTTATATATGATATCGCAGTTTTCGCACTTATTTTACAATGATATTCTGGTATGGACGGGGAAATGATATCAATATATTGCTAAGCATTGGATTAATAAATCTGACTTACACAACGCCTATAGTTATCAGCGACATTGTTGAAGCCGATGAACAAAATGTATACTAAATTTATACGTACTTTTATGAAAATTTGCGATAACTTATAATATCTATATATTAATACGTGAAGCAAAAGCTTTCTACCCCTCTTTAAGCGTATTGCGTGCACGGAAGACTGTGAGATTTGGCATGGTTAAAGTTTATATGGAGAAAGAGTGCAGAAAGCTAAAACTTATTTATAATATATGTTACTAAATAATATATGAAATAAAATAAATTAATACTGCGAATCCTAACCAGACAAGTGCCATTGATTTTAGACACCCCAAAATATTGACATTGACACTCAAAGAAAATTGACAGCAAGTGATGTAGATAATACTCATTGTTTATGAATACTCCAAATGTCAAACAGAAAATAGTCTATGATCAAAAAGTCCCTAGTCGAATTTCGACCTTAGGGCGATCGCTAGTATTTATATAAAACTTCAATTAAAGATCAAAGGATTTCACAACCCAAATTATTCGAATTTTTGTAACTTAAATTTCTCAATAATATTTAAACTGTGACCCAAGATTTCACTATTTATAAGAAAACTGATATCATTAAAATGTAAACTGATCAATAAGTATATTATGCGCGTCGGGTAAATGATTAACAGGTGAATGTAGCGAATAAGATAACGCCTGTCAACCACAAACGCACACCTCAAAGCACAAACAGCACGTTATCTTGGAGGAGCCGAATGCCTCAAAGCTCAAACAAAGGAGATCCGAGAATCCGATAGCATTGTCAAATCACCGGCGCGGCGGCGTGTACTTGAATTATACCAACTCAAAAGATAATAATTATTATCCTTGTAAATGGAAAACTTAGTGAAGCACATAATACAGATAATTTTAATATATTTTATGGAATTTACCTCTTTATAGGTTTTATATGATACCTACTTTTACAACTTACTTACTATTTGCTTCTTATAAATGACTTTTTCAATTCATTTTATAGACCAATTCAATATAAACCGCCTTATACTGAATAGGATGAAGAGCATGCAACGTTCCATCAGAGCACTTTTACTCCCGTCCAAATATGCCATTAGATGACAGTTCTGTAGTAAACCAACGAGCATGTTATAACAATTTTACTATTCTCTAGGAATAAATAAAAAAAATGAATATCCACATAATTGTCTTCGCTAGTGAACGTTTTAATGAAATCGTTGACCTACATAAGTTGGTACACAGGGGTTACGATATGGCAAAGAATGTATGCGGTTTTTATTGCATTAATATATATTTTATTAAGATCGTTATCTCTTGATATTACATACTAAACTGTCCGCTTCAGATTCTTTTCGCCAACATTGGAATTACTTTGGACAACTTTATATTCCAAATTGACCAGATCGTGAGCACGGCCTCTGTAACCTGGATAAAATGTTGTTCTGGAAAAGTGAATATTTACCTGTTTTAGGTCTTGATTAATTTTTATACTATGTGAATGACATAAAATTAGTTTTAACATTTTTTATTTACTAAGCTGTAAGTATAATATATAATCACATAGAAATATATTTATAACTAGCTGTGCCTGCGGGTGTTCTCGCGTGGATTACAGAATGTGGTCAATTGAGCACGTGTGTGAATCGTGCTACGTCCGCTTCCTGAAAAATGCTTATTGTGGGTGATCCTTAGAAAATAAACACGTGCTTTCGCTGACTTTTTTATAAGCATTTTTAATATCTACAATTATATACCACATTAATTTCATATATCTCTTATGGTTTACACAGCGGAAGCCATTTAAGCTCACGAATTGATTCACCGTGACCAGATTTTTTTAATTTGCGCGGAACCTTAATTCTTTTTCTAAAATAAAAGTAGCCTAAGTTACTTCTTATAATATCAGCTATCGACCAGTAAGAGTTTCTTCAAAATCAGTTTAACCGTTTCGGAGATTATCCGAAACAAACATACAGACAGACAGAAAATTTAAAAAG
This sequence comes from Saturnia japonica, assembly GCA_033032175.1. Lineage (NCBI taxonomy): Eukaryota > Metazoa > Arthropoda > Insecta > Lepidoptera > Saturniidae > Saturnia > Saturnia japonica. The sequence continues at coordinate 20,370,426 of CM065305.1, read as the reverse complement.
CGGTTTTTTGTACCATATATACTTTCATATGTATTTATAAAAAGCTGTAATATGGGCATTACAAACAGACACTTCAATTTTATTAATTGTATAGATAACATTTTACATCATTATGGTTTTTTTTTATATCTGACTATACTGTTAGCCTTAGGGGCCCTGAAGCCGCTGCGGCTTTTACAGCTTCACCGAACTTGGACCCATTATGGTTCAATTTTACAAATTATGATAAAAGGATATACGTGTGTGTTTTCATACTAAATACTATCAAACATTTTATTCTTCTACCGCCAAATTAACTTCAAAGTAAGCATCTTATACTATGGTACAATATATATAAGAACTCAGTACTCTCGTCCTCCCAACTAGACAGTATAGTTAGTACCACTTCACCACGAATCCATCTGACATCATCATTAACTTGATTACAAAAGAATCTCGAGTAAGCAGATATTCTCATACAAATGTGTATTATACTCACGGAATACGTTATCATGTCTGGTCACGTAAAGCGACCGTAGTAGTTTACGTGACGCTGCTCTGTCCCGTACATATTAGATTTGCCTCCATGTGCGACACGATGTTGCGGTTATGACGTCAAAATGCAGGTCACATCGTGGATATTCGCATCGGATATAATATTGTTATTGGTTAATATTTCATTTTAGCTGCGGAAATTTAAATGTGAAGTTATTTTGTGTTCTAAGAAGTGTAAAATATTTTATATGTGAATTTATTAAAAAAAAATGGGTACGCAGTTTCACAAACCGCCATTTACTTCATAACTAAACATAGCTTGTATTATCTTAACTAAATAGCTAATATACTATACAATTATACATGGGTATATAGATATTTAACACCCAGAATACAATTATGCTCATCACACAAAACTCAGACATATGCGTGGATCGAACCCGCAACTTCGCGTTTCAATAGCAGGTTACGCTACCACTGCGCCACGAGACCTATCAAAAAATCAACGTATAATCTGCAAACGGCTTAAGAGTGATTTTTGAATCATAACTAAGAACACTCGATCAAGAAGACTTTCAAACAAAGAAAAACTAAATTAAAATTTGTTCATCTGTTACTCAAGTTATCCAATTCACTTCAATAAATAAGGTAACAAACCATTGAACAGGTAACAGTTCCCGTAATGAGTTTAGACGGAGCAATTAAAGCTTACGAAGTGGGTCGAGGAATCCAATTTGTAGTTATCAGTTTTAGAATGAATTAGATTACAACGAGGCAAAACAATTGCATTTATCTTGAAACCAATATCTATTTGTTCCGTAACTTTTTTTTTTTTATAATTTCGGCTGCCAGGCATATTTTGTTCTATAACACTTTTTTCACAGCAGCCGTACAAGTGTGTTTTATAATTTTTGAAATGAAAACTTCTTAAGCCACGTTGAGCGATTTTTGGTAGGAGAAAAATTTATGGGTTCGCGTGACCTTCGCGTCACCGATGACTTCGACATGATCGTGACATTTTGCGCTTGCGTCCGACTAGCGACGCGTAGCATAGCGGCCTGTGTACATGTATACGCATATATACATTAATACATTATAGGGATATACTCGACTGTATCATATGCGTGTTTGACTTTTTGGATGGGTAAATCTTGTGATTTCCAATAATTCAGACTTTTCATTTAAATATTCAAAATTTAGTTTTCACTTCTGTCAGCAGTCCTTATGACTTATGAAAGCAGATTCTAAATACTGGGTTCATTGCGATTTTTATGTAAAAAGTTAAAACATAATTATGTTAAACTTGGAAACTAAATAATTGTAATTAAATCATTTAAATCATTGTAGTTGTTCCCCAGAAATCAATTATATTAATATAGGTATTCTACACATATAATTGTCAGGAGCTACGTATTAAATTGTGTTTACACGTCCCCGGTGTCCTACATCATAGTAACGTGGGTAAAATAAACGAATATGAAGTCAACGTAGTTATTATAGTGATGGTTATCGAAGAAAACTGTTGTCCATTTGTCCGTACAATTTATAGTGTGCGTGCCGCGCCCACGTGTTCGATGACCGATGCTTCTAACCGATAAGATGGGGTGTGTCCGTGTTAAAGTTATCGCTGTATGAAACCGCTGAATTACATTTAATATTATATGTGAAAAATATTTATGTATTTTTATGTTCATTTTTTTTTATAGTAGGTTGCCAAATTGACTGTACTGTCCCTAATTGTAAGCAGAGTATAATCCAAACAGAACGGTGACCACCGAGAGATCGAAAACCATCGGCAGTCGTATGCTGCGGCCTGCATAAATATTTCCAAAGGTTACGCTTCAAGTAGCTGATGTCGTAAGAAGAAAGCATCACATTGGCCGGTAGTTGGTTCCATAACTCCACGGTACGACAAAGACAAGACATTGAGAACTTTTTAGTTCATGCCAAGATGGGGGGGGGGGGGGGGGGTATCCGTGAAACTGTGACTCCGAAGCCCAGTGCGTGTGGTTCTGTTGTAGAAAGGAGAGGACGGAATTATATATAACAGCTTTTCAGAGAACTCCCGTTTTACGTCTACACTAATCTCAAATGGTTATACATACATAGTCATTTGTTGAAAAGAATGAAAACCCTAAACAAAGAACTACGAACAAATTTTAGTGAACATGATTGTCTAAGTTTACGTGGCAATGCGATAGAATCAAGATCGAATAAAAAAGTTTCTATTACAATTGAGTTTATACTTTTCCCATCACGTGAGTTGTTTATCCGATATTGGTCGCTACGTGCTCACGTGAGTACCTGTTGAGCCAAACACACAATAATATGTATTTATTATGTTTGAAACTAGGAGTTTTCGGTCAAGAGTACGGAATATGGAATTTTAAATATATCTATCTATACTTAAACTGTATATAATATATTGACGTTTTAATATCATATTACAATACTTAGTTATATTCAATTATACGCATTTATATCATAACTAGCGGTGCCCCGCGGGTCCCCATGCATTTAATACTCAGTGTTTATTTTCGTCTCGCAATTTTATTTGTACTAATATAAATGACGGCTCTTTATAGCCAATCAATTAAAGAACATACTTCCCATGTCCAAAATTTCAGAAGAATCGCTCACGCCGTTTCTTTAATAAATCCGTACATATGAACAGACAGGGTGATAAAAAAAGGGTTGTATGTCATAAACGCGATCAGTATTTATTATATTTACAAGAAAATTGACAGAATTAGAGATATTTATTTATATGAAAAGACTTTAATGATTCACATTACCAGCAAAAACTTTTTCACGTACAAAGAAACTAATCAATTTTCTCCGTTGTTTTCACAAGTTCAGTCATCTATAATTGTGCATCTTTTATACACGTTTAGTTTGGATGACAATGCATGGCTATGTAAGTAGCGTCATTCTAAATCCAATATGGTAGACTCCAAAAGATGATGGACCAATTTATCCACTCACATGATATGGGTATCAAATTGCTGAAAAGAACACGAAAATAGAAGAAAAAAAAAGTTGAGAATTAAAAAAAAACTTTAAAATTTTATTCATTATTTTGTATTTCAGTTGTGTTAAAACGAGAATAAGTTTATGCAAGGGCTGAATTAACTGTAATTTGGTGAATAAAAACTAGAAAAAAATATGCATATAATAATTTGTTACGTGAAATAATTTTAAAAGCATAAAGCGCAATTCCAAAATAGTGAAAAAGAAAATTTAAACAAAAAATAAATTGTTCGTATTAGTAGCTTTTAAAATTTTATTTAAAATGTTCGTGTTTTCGTTCGTTTTAAAAATGACAACCAAAACAACCTTTGGAAGTTACACTTCTTTAAAAGACAACAAAATAACATTTTAATGAATTTAACTGAATTTCATTTAAACAAAATTTCAGCGTACTTTTAACAAGTAGTACTTAGTAACAATTCATTCCATACCATAAAGTTCCATTCGGTTGAACAGCGTTTGTTTTACACTAGACTGTCCAGTGACATCAGTATAGCATAAAACATTCTATGTGATCTGAAATGGGTCCATTAAAATAATGATTCGACCTTTTCCTTATCTCACTTTATCAGACTACATGTTGTAAAAAGTGAGTTATGTAATACCTTTATTAACAAGACAATTTATACAATGAATATAATTGAAGTGTCGATTTGTAATGTTAAAATAACAGTTTTTTACTAAATGTATACGAAAGTATAGACGATACCTGGTAGAAAAACCAATCTGCGTGCTGGTCGTCCTCCAGATCTCCTACTTTCCCGGGGGGTATGATACGAACACTGAACAACCAAGAAAGAATTATCAGAATTCACTTACCGAACAATTCCTCCGTGTTGTACAGCTTCCCGGGTATCCCAAGACTGAGGGTTAGCGTGTAGCGTGAATTTTGACCACAGACACAGCGGTTAAAATTAAAGCGAAGCGTTGATAAAGATGCGAGGTGCGTGTGCGCTTAACTGTCACTCGAAGCCAACTGGTTTTTTAATTGCGCGTCCGTTACCCCGCGGGTTACCAGACGCCAAAAAACAATTACTCGGCAAGAGTGACCTGACACTCTCGCCCAGCAATTCAATGCCCAACCAATACCTATAACAAAAAGCCCATTTTTTTAATTTTTGTTTTTCTGTCTGTTTGTTGGTTCCGGGTAATCTCCGAAACAATTGGACCGATTTTGACGGACTTTAACTAGTAGATAGCTGAATTTATACGAAGTAACTTAGGCTACTTTTATTTTAGAAAAAGAATTAGAGTTCCGCACGAATAAAAAAAAACTGGTCATGGTGAATCAATACGGGCGCTTAAATGGCTTACGGTGAGTAAAACATACGAGATATAATCAATTAATGTACTACATAATTGTTGCCGTTAAAAAGACCTACAAAAAAGTCACGGAGAGTATACTTCTATCTTCTAGGAAACACCCACAATAAGTGTTTTTTTCTTTAAAAGAGCAAGATTCGCGCGGGCATTCTGTAGTTCACGTGAGCGAAGCCACGGGCACAGCTAGTTTTTAATAAAAAAGAAAACCAACTTCAATGATTTTGAAGAGTTCCTTGGTGTATCTTCGAAGTTGAAAGTCCAATACCAATGAAATTAAAACGGGGCCACCCTTGAGGTATCCCCAACCAAACAAACAAAAAAGTCATTTAAATCGTTTATTAACGAAAGAGTTAATACTGAACATTCACAAAAAAATCATTGGAATTGAGTAACCACCGTCTTTTTTTTAAGTCAGTTAAAAAATTAGTATATTGATAAAATGTCTAAAATAATAATACAAATCTGAAAAAAATAATTGTGTATTTATTTAATTTTTCCTTCTAAAACTTTTTTTGTATGTGAATAACGTGATTGTGAACAACATACAGAAAGTGTGACGTCAGTTGAGTGTTATCTTGTGATAACAGACTCTAAAATTATTACTAAGCAACTTTTGAATTATGTGCTGAAGAAATTTTATAACTGAAATTCTAGTAAAGTCAACTTTGTACATAATACTTAAACTTCGCGTTATTTCACCTGTGTTTAATTTTACTCGACAAACGCCGCACCGCCAACGCAACAGTGTAGCCAATCATAATGGTTCTCGCTTCCCGCAAGTATAAATTATTTTAATTATTCTTTATCTCCTGAACTATGTATTCAAATAACATGCCTTAGAAGGCAAAATTTAACTTCATATTTTTTTTTTCTTTATGATGAAGTAACTTTTGATCGTAAGGATTAATATGCAATGGCTAAAAATAATGCTCATAAATAAATTTTTAAATCTTAAAAAAAACGCAAAATACATTATAATGGCTTATATAATAATTATAAGAGATAGGCATATTCTATCGCGAACTTTTTTGAGATATACTAAGTAACAATATTTTTGTAGGTAATTTATATTTACGCCAGCGCACGCGGACAAAGCAGTTCGGGTGCGCTCTGTCTTCCGAATTATTTAACAAAAATCAACATTTAAGGCTAGCTGAGAGTTTTATCCTAATGTTATACTATTTCCATTTCTTTATTTTCTCGATGACAGCTACTGTGAAAACTTGATCGAGCATCTTTTTACATTATGTATGCATTATTTTATAAAAATATGATGATTACACACGTACAAGGTTATACCAGAGTCGGAGAAACTGATAGGGATGGAGCTATATCGATAAACGTAACATGATAACAGACCCGATATTTTTTTACAAAATGTAAGAAACTAAACTACTGCCGGATACTTTTGTACAAATTTATTAAGTAATATTATATTTCATTACAAGATATTACACGTATTAATTCTTGATTGATAATGCCAACTTCTTGAAAATTTTCGAAACTGTTGTAAAATAAGTAGGTACAAAATGGCGGTGGGCCATTGCGTGTTCCCACCTTGAAAAAATATATTTGAATGTTTTTGTTGTATTTGTCTTTGTTCAAAATTTAATAAATATATGCGATCGATATCATTACTTATTTGGTCACAACACTAAAACTATCAAATTAGAACTGTCATCGAGAAAATAAAGAAATGGAAATAGTATAGATAGCCTATACCATACCTCGTCAGTCTGGCTATCAAACAAAAAAATAATTTTTCGAATCCGACTGTTAGTTCCGGATCAGCGTATTTAAACATACATATCCATATTAAATATATAAGACGACTATAGTTTTGGCATGTAAAATAAACTGTAAGCGTTGCTCTGTAAACAAAGTTTTATTTCATTAAATTTAATAATTAATTAATATTTTATACTAATATACACTAAATAATAATATCATGTTAAAACCAACCTGTAAACAAAGAAACGACATTAAAAGTTTATATTTCCTAGTTACATGTCCTTTCTTTAGTTTTACAATTCATTTTAATATTTGACACATCTGTCACCTTTTGTATGTTACAATATTCTTTTTAATAATAGATAAACTATATACAACCTACATTACTAAACATATTAAACCTACAAAACTTAAATTAGAATTAAAGAAATATATTTTCTTTACATCTCCCCCCTTTGGAAGAAAATTTACAAGAAAATTTTCGTTAATTTTACTCATACTCTTCATCATATCTCGTTATTTTTTGTTGTAGGGACTGGAATAAGTTTCGTGATATGAAAAAGGTTAGACTCTATTTTTCTGTGTCCTGTATCTATTTTATATATTGAATTTGAAATTTTTTCAACAATCTTATAGGGTCCAATTTTCAGTTCATCTAATTTTTTTCTGTTCAATTTATTTCCATTTTCCACATATACCATGTCTCCTAAATTAAATTCACAGTGTTTTCGATTTTTATCGAAAAGTATTTTATTGTAATTATGTGACTTTATTGTATTTTCAAGCGCTGTTTTTCTGTCTCTTATCCAATTTTTATTTGATTCTCCTTGTTTTAGTTCGTTTGGTATGAATGTTACATCTGTACCGTATAAAAGATAACTTGGTGCAAAACCAGTGACTGAATGAATCGTATCATTATATTTATTTACGCATTCTTGAGCTACTGATGCCCAGGCTCTCTTTTTTTCTTTTTCATTTATTTTGCATCTCATTTTGTTCACTAATGTTTGGTTCAGCCTTTCATTTAGGCCATTTGAGAATGGTGTATTTACTGCTGTAAAGATCATTGTTACTTTCTTTTCATGTAAGAATTTTTTAAATTCTTTTGAATTGATTCCGGGATATTGATCGGTGAGAAGCATACCGATATCCTCAGTTTCTGCAACATTCATCACTAGTTTTATATAATCATTTGCATTTTGAGTTTTTGAAGTGAGAATAAATGCGTATCTAGTAAAGTGATCTACTAACAGATGTAGATATTTTTTTGTTGATCTTGAACCTCCAAAACCCCCTATTGTATCTATAGATATTATTTCGAAAGGGCTTGTGGCGGGACCTAGATGAGACATAAAGCCAAATTTGTCGTGTCCTCTTGACTTATTTTTAATACAAACCTCACAGTTTTTACAAACTTTTTTTATGTTTTTCATCAAATTTTTCGCTGTGTAGAGTGAGCTTATCGTTTTTTGCATTTGTCCAACTCCAATATGGCAAAAGTTTTCATGTATATCTTTTAAAAGTTTGATACTTAACTCTTCTGATATAATAATTTTTTCCTTTCTTTTGATTTTTTTAAAATATATATTGTGTTTTTCAACCAATTTATTTTTGTTATTTTGTATTTCCACATTTTTACTTTGGTCTATTATAATTTCTTCTATTTTAATTAAATTTACTACCTTTAATTGTTCATCTGTATTTTCATACGACTCCAATACTGGATTCCTGCTTAGACAGTCTGCTTCCAAATTTTGTTTTCCTGGAGCATATTTTACTTTAAAGTCATATTGCGATAAATAATATGTTAAGTCACCCAGCTCTTCATCGGTTCTAGATTTCAGATTCATATTCTCTAGTGGCTTGTGGTCTGAATAAACTGTAAAATATTTACCTATCAACCAGTATTGCCAGTATTTCACCGCTTCTTTGATAGCTAAACATTCTAAGTATATTGCCTTTTTTTTCTTTTGGGCTTCATTAAGTTTTTTAGAAAAGTAAGCTACTGGTTTTTCTTTTCCATCAGACTGTGTTTGTTTTAAAATGGCGCCAACACCTTCTATGGAAGCATCTGTATAAATATTAATGGGTAATTCTGGATCAAAAACTTCAAGAATTGGTTGGGTGCATAACAAGGTTTTTATCATTTCAAATGCTTTTTTACATTTTTCAGACCAAATAAATTTTGTATTTTTCCTTAATAAATTATGTAACGGATCCAATATTATTGTACTCCTTGGTATATACTCACGATAAAAATTTATTTTTCCTAGAAATTGTCTTACATTCTTCTGCGTTTTTGGTACAGGAAAATTCTTTATCGAAACCAAATTATCCTTTAATGGTGTGATAGAATTGTTCTGAATTATATAACCCAGATATTTTACAGAGTTTGATGCAAATGTGCATTTTGTTAATTTTAACCTGAAACCTTCTGTTTTGATCGCATCTAGCAACAGTGTCAGATGAATAATATGATCAGCAAACGTTTTAGAAAAAATAAGTATGTCATCTATATAATTAACAGTAAAATTAGTAAGTTTATATTTTCTCAATATATTACTTAAAATCCGCTGGAAAATAGCAGGCGAGGTCTTTAGGCCAAAAGGTAGGCATGTCCATTGGAAATGACCTTCCTGTGTTATGAATCCTGTCTTTTGTTTATCTTCTATTCTTAATGGAATAGACCAAAATGCAGAATTTATGTCAAGGCTTGAGAAAAAATTACAATTTCTAGTTTTTAATATTAAATCTTCGATTAACGGAAATGGTTGCGCTTGTGGCACCACTATTTTATTTAAATCCCTAAAGTCTATACATAGTCTTGATTTCTTGTTATCTTCTTTCTTAAATGCCAGTGTAACGGGTGCTGCAAATGGACTGTAGGATTCTTCTATCAACTTATTATCCAGTAACTTTGCTATTTGTTCTCCTATCTCTTTTTTATCTTCTACAGTGCATCTATAGGGCCTTTTACAACAATATTTATCTACCAACAAGTCTATCCTCGCTTCATATCCATTAACAGTACCGATATCAAATTTATTTTTGGCAAAAATTGATTTATATTTGCTAATTAATGTGTTTATTTCTGACTTTTGGTACTCATTTAAATGATCTATTTTTATTTCAAAATCTTCTTCTTTTACATGTTCGTTAAAATTTATTTTGAATTCTTCTTCATCTTTTGTAATAACTTCTTCATTTTCATTATTTATACTCTGTTTCTGAGTTATCTGTAAGTCTTCATTTTGGATCAGTTTGAACTCTTTAATCAAGTCCAATCCAATCAAAAAATCATATTTGAAATTTTGTTCATTAATAATGTATACATCAACACTTTTTTCCAATTCAAAGATTTTTATTTTCAACGTTGTCAAACCACTTGTCTTTATAACACCATTAATCGTAATTAAATTTGCTACGTTCAAATGATTTTCTTTTCTGCTTAGTTTCAATAACTTAGAGTTGATCAAAGAAACATTCGAACCCGAATCATAAACCCCATATATTTTTAATTTATTGTCTATTAGTAGTTTGACATTTATTAATGGTGTTACTATTCGTTTTTTTGATCCATTTCGTTTAACTCAGCTTCTATCACTGAATTATTGATATGTTTAATGGTATTTTTCTTTAATGTATCATCTTCTTTTGTCCTAAACCAGCACTTAGATTTTGAGTGGTACCGAGGGCCTTTATTTAACTTTTCACATGTTTCACATAAATCTTGATCTTCATTTTTCCCATTAGGTCTTGGATTACTACATTTTTTCTTAGCTAAAAAAATTACTTTGTTCACCATATGTTCATACTTAGTCACTTCATTAAACAAATCCACTGTATCTTTTACGGCTTCTCTATCAATCTTATTAAGTACAAATTCTGGTAAACCAGCAGCAACAAGATCCACTAAAGTACCTGCGTCAATTGATCTTCTCATATCCAATAAAAGTTTTTCTTTTCTTATAGCATAATCTAACAGTGAACCGTTTTTGTATTTAAAGAATAGTGCATGAGTTACTGGGTTCCATCCCTTATTTGCAAATGATGCACAAAATTTGTTTTTCCAGGTTGACCATTCCGAGTTCATTGTTAATTTTATAATCATTGAGTTGTACCAATCTGTACAACTCCCATCCAAAAACAGTCTGAGAATTTCAATTTTCTTTTCGTCCGTTATCAAATCAAATCGTAGGCATTCTTGTTCAAAAATTTCAATCCACTGGTTTGGATTAGAATTTTTGGTTGTAAATTTTTCAATGACAAACTTCTCTGCAATGTTTTTTAAATTATGTGGTTTAATTATATGTGTATTTTCTACTAATTTCTCAAATAATTTTTCCAATGTACTTTCTTTTTCGAATGTAGTGACAAGTTGTTCACAATTCAGTTCTTCTAAAAATTGATCCCCAAATTGTAAATTATCATCCTCATCTATGTAAGTTCTTCTAAGTTCCTCTGTCATAGTTATCCAAACTCTTCTTACCTGATACCTTTTTCTTAAGCTATTGGTAACTTTATTATAAACAGATGATTTGATTATTTCCTTGTGATGACTAACTGCTTGTAGAGCTTCTGGTACAGCGTATACTTTATTATCATTTGTGGCTATCGAAGTTATAGAGCAAATATTTGATTTACCATCAGTTCCAGGTAATAATGTGAATTCAAAACGAAGTTTCTCCATTTTAAACAGGATAATTAACTTTCGTTTATTCGATTTTTATAAACAATAATGTCGTTTTATAAGACGACTATAGTTTTGGCATGTAAAATAAACTGTAAGCGTTGCTCTGTAAACAAAGTTTTATTTCATTAAATTTAATAATTAATTAATATTTTATACTAATATACACTAAATAATAATATCATGTTAAAACCAACCTGTAAACAAAGAAACGACATTAAAAGTTTATATTTCCTAGTTACATGTCCTTTCTTTAGTTTTACAATTCATTTTAATATTTGACACATCTGTCACCTTTTGTATGTTACAATATTCTTTTTAATAATAGATAAACTATATACAACCTACATTACTAAACATATTAAACCTACAAAACTTAAATTAGAATTAAAGAAATATATTTTCTTTACAAATATATTAATATTATAATAATGCGGAAAAGATTTTTTATTTGTACATAACATAATACATTAGTATTAATATAATATATAGTTATAGAGATTTAACAGAGCACTTTATTTAACAATTTAGATATTATAAGAGTTACGGGTAAAAATATATGTATCTGCAAAGCAACCGTTCTGATTTCCACACTGATTGGTCTGTCATGATTATATTGTATGCCATATTGTGATGTGGAAATGAAATGCACACAAACGGACATCTTGTTTGTGTTTATCCAGCATTGTTGCGAGATTATTAAGGAAGCGTTCAATTTCTCCTTTGGAATGGAATGCTTTTATTTACATTCTGCTTCTTGATATGACCTATTCATATTGGAAATATATCGCATAATATCGATTCGATGTCCGCCAGAAACGCTGATTGTACCAACGAATTTTTCAAAATTTGCGTAAATTTACTAATTCAAATTTGTAACACTACGAAGAAAAACATCGTGAGGAAACCTGAACGTATGAGAAATTTTCTTGTAGTACCACTGTATGTAGGAAATATATAGAACTGATGAATTCTCGTTGTTTGAAATCGCTTATACGTCGTGGGCGCCAGTAGTGAATTTCGTCTATTTTACATAGGTATAAGTAATCCGAGTTGCATTTATCTCCATCGCATTCTATTCGGTCGTTCGGGCATAGTGCGACAAAAATAAATTTCTTTTTAAATCACTTATTCAAATATCTTGCAGACTGCATTCCCTTCTAAAGAATTATTAAAGGGAGGTAGAGCACACAGAAATTTCTTTGGAGATTTCTCTGCTCGAGGCAGTCCGACTGATGGAATACCTGCACCCTACAAAAGATCGCAGCCAAATAACCTCGTGTCGTGTTCCTACGCTGAGTAGGGTTTCCAGAGCTCCTTAAGGTAAGGGGGTTCAAAGTCAGCAACGCGCTAGTGATTCCTATGGCATTACAAGCGTCCAAAGGCTAACGCTAACCGCTTACAATCAGACGGGTCGTATGCCTGTTTGCTACCTTCGTTGTATAAAAAATCGCGCTTGTAGACATAATGTATTATTATTTTCAATTATATAATCTCTTAAAATTCAGTTGAGGTTTTAGTCAATCTCATTCTATAACATATTAAGAAGAAGAAAAAGAATCAACTTTAAAAAATGCAATAACCAACTTGAAAACACTTACATGCATACTATCACGCCTGTATCCCCGAAGAGTTAGGCAGAGGTGTACAAATGTACACCCACAGTTTGCCATGTTTGTTTTAAAGTATCATATAGTAGGGGGCGAGTCTATTGCCATTAATCGGGCACAGAGCCAAACTCCGAGCTGCTACTGAGAATTTCATAGAAAATACCAATAACACTTTGCTCGACCTGGGAATCGTACTCAGGGCCTCGATCATAGCAGTCGCGCTTACGACCACACTAGACTAACGAGGCAGAACTTGAGAACTCTATACACATTTATTAAGTGATACTTTATTTATAAAAAATATACTAGCAGTGAGTAAGATTTCATAAATACAATATTAATGAATAATAATATAAACGAAAGATGGAGTAATATTTACAGAGAAGTTTGTAATCTGTCGTATCGCGTAAATATATTAAATTACTGGCTCGCCTCCTCGCTGGACTGCTGTAAATCCTAATTAAATGAGTTACGGTAGCGCCAGAGATGATTTTGAAAACGGTCTCTTGCTCGTATCCCTCTTAAGTTCATCTAAAAAGATCGAGATTTTGAAAACTTAAAAGAACCATTGAAATATCAACATGTATGTAATTTTTTTTAACACACCATATATCGAATTACTGATGCGTCAATAATATATTTGTTTACAATAAATTTTCTTTAATAGCCTATAAAAACGTCAATATGAGATATAAATGTTTGATCCAATATTTGAATCCAATGACAGAAGATTGGAGACGACCGTTCCCGAAGTGAGGTTACCGTACTAACCGCAGTATCTAATCAACGGTGGCGGTGCAACATGAAAGCGGTTATTAGGCTGGCTATAGCTTGTAAGCCTATTGTTAAATGTCATGCAGATAATTATATTTTACAATGTTTTGCATCGTACATGAGTGAATTAGAGTCAATTGGCTATTACTTTTTTACGGTTAGAATTCCCTAGTTACTATAGAAATATTATACACAACATTTTTAAAGTTAAACTTTTATTAGATCGTCTCAAAATTTCTGGTCTGTGTGTTGCATGTCGCGTGACGGTGACGTCATTACTCATTTGTGAATTTTTAGTTAAATGTCTATAATGTAAAAAAAAGTTTCACTTTTACCGTGGTTTCATAAAACCACACAATCAATTTTTATTTATATGTTGTCTAAGTAAGTATTATTGTTAGATCAATTAATTATTGAAATGAGACATCTAATGCGGCAGGTCAGATCGGTTGTTAGCGTGGCGACGGTGACGCTTTGACCTCAACGTTGGCGGTGTGGAGACGAGTATTTTTTTTTAATAGAGAGACTAGACCATTTCAAAGTTTCATGTTAAAAAATGGATAGATTAAAAGCGGTTGGTTGGAATCGCGATCCCATACAAATAGTAATAAAATAAAAATCTTCGCAGTGACTTTCTTTAGGTTTGTCGTGTTTGGAGATAACCCGGTATATTTTTTTTTATGTTCACTAAGATTTTTTACATTTACCGGGCGTCCCGTGACGGCAAACTTTTTATAAATAATTTTAAATTAGAATTATTTAATGATGCCAGTCACAATGGTTTAATTATCGAAAGGCATAAATAATAATAGCTATATAGGTTGGTTGAATGGTTCAATGGATAGCATGAATCATTATGTGAATGATAGTGATGTCTGGAATTGACTCCCTTTCTGTACATCCGGTAACAAGCTAAATTATTAAAAAGGAAACAAAAAAACCGACTGCAACAAAAACATTTTTGTTTTTTATATGATTTCCAGACCTCGTACTTAAATATTATATAGCCTCGGTAGGGTTCGGTAAAAGTGGTAACTCTTAATGATGATGATAATTTCTGGTCACAAAAATACCCAACCCTCAAAAAATAAAAGGAATAGAAGTCTAAATCCATTGAAATAAAAAAATTATGCTGTTCGTTGGTAATCGCATAACATAAGAACAGGTGGACCGATATTAATTTTAGTCCGAATGGAGTTTTAGGGAAAGAAACATTTGAACAGTTTCCTGGAAAAGTTTGGAAAACCTGAAGCTTTTTCTGATATATATATATATATATATATATATATATTTTTTTTTTTAATTAACTCGAGACCATAAACTCGTGATTCAAACAATGGATTTGTGTAATTCTTATTTTGTCTTGTTCGTTTTTTCATTTGTTGTGGTCCTGGAAACCTTTTATATAGATCCATCGGAAAGGGCAGAACAACGTTTTGTAGGCCAGCTTATAAATTTATAAAATCAAACTATACACAACAAATAAATGCTATACCATGAACACAAAAAAAATCAAAACAAAATCCAAACCTGCGAAATTGAAGTTACCTAATCAATTCAGAAATTTTCAAATACAAAAAGCACTCAAATCACATCTGTATTTCTACATTGTTATTTTATTCCAGACTAGTATCTCATTCTATATTTAGATAACTTATATAAACAGACACATATATATACACGCACTGAGAGCAATCAATGGGGCGGGCGGTAGAAAATCTCCGCAAGTACGTGTTAGGGCAATAAATTTGTCGACGCGCAGCCGCGCAAGGCCGATTGGACACTTTATCTCTTGGAAGATGGCTCGTAATGGGTGTTGAGGGCCGTATCGAATACGAAACGTGGTGACAGGGTAGTATTATAGATTATTATTATTATATTTAATACTAATTGATACTATAATAAAATACTACAAACATTTGTAGTTTTTATTAACACGGCAAAAAAATGAGGAAAATTCCACAATTTTATAGCCGTTATTGTTGAGTTCTTCATCTATATTAATTCACTAGCTGTTACCCGTGACTACGTCTACTTAGAATAATTATTTTGAGTAGCCTATTTGTTTCTTTAGGGGTTTCGTCTAATTTCGTTATACATAATTATTTTTTAGATAAGGGCTAAGTATCTTAGGAGTTAAGTAAAAAAAAACTATCCAGTAATATTGCGTGATGCGCTCACAACTCATTTTATTTATATAGAAGATATACATCCACTGATCCTGGAACGCGACAAACCAAAAGAAAGTCAGTGATGAATGTATGACTACGTGTATGGTATTCTAATAATATAACAACATTATTAATCGTCGTAATAAAACTTCAAAAATAATTGAAATCATACTTTAATGTACCGTCTCGAGGGATTGTTTTTCAAAAACGCGGATAGCTGTTATTTCCAACCAGAAGCATACAAATGAATTTTCATATCACTAATTTGAGAAATGATGGGTTATTCACACAAAATTTCATCCTCTATTTCATCCCTTAAAGTTTTATTTTCGCAATACAATTAGTAGCCTATGTCCTTTCTCGAGGTCGAATCTATATACATACCAAAATTAATAAATATTGGTACAGCGGTTTAGGGTTGAAAACGTAACAGGCAGACAGACAAAATTACTTTCGCGTTTATAATATTAGTATGGAAATGGATAACAGTTTACAAATATTAAGTACTAGAAGTGCTGTATGGTTTCACCCCTGCTAAATTTATTCGAGCAACTTTTCACAGCGTCGACGGCTACGCAGCTATTTATAATAAATGCTTCACTGTTTAATGCCTTACCGTGAAGTTATATAGCCTATTATCTTCCTCAAAAAATAGTCCACAAAAAATCATATCTAACGGATAGTTCCAGAGATTAAAATTTCTAAACAAAAAAACATTTTCTTAAGCTTTATAATATCGTTATATCAATACGTGAAGCAAAACCTTTGTGCCCCTTTTTAAGTGTATTGCACGCACGGAAGACTGATCTGTGTCTGTGACTATGATTTGGCATAGTTAAAGTTTATATGGAGAAGGAGTGCAGATAGCTAAAATTTATCAATAATATCTGTTACTAATATATTAAATTAAATTAATAAATACTGCGAATCCTAAATCCATTGAACTTAGACCCCCCAAAATATTGACATTGTCACTCAAAGAAAAGTGACGGCAATTGATGTAGATAATACTCATTGTTTAGGTTAGTGAATACTGCAAATATCAAACAGAAAGTAGTCTTATGATCAAAAAGTCGCTAGTCGAATTTCGAGCTTAGGGCGTTCGCTAGTTAATATAAATGGCTTATTAATACATTGGGTGTCGTTGGAATACTTTCAGGCATGTATAATAAGGTTAATAAATATTCTACCATTATCGGTCACTGATATTGATGTCAAATATCTAATACTGAATTAGACCGATAGTTGGACCCATTGTTCGCGGATGTTGGCGTAGCGACGCTATGGCCAACGTTGGCGATGTGGAGCCGAATTAGTTTTTTTTTTAATAGACTGACTGGATAATTTCAATATTTTCAAAAGCGGTTGGCTGAGATCGCGACCACCATACATATAGTAATAAAATAAACATTTTCACAGTGACTTTCTTTTGGGTACTGGTACAGTCAATCATTCACACACACAGGAACTTTTTTTAAAAATGTTTACTAAGATTTTTCACATTTGCCGGGCGTCCCGTTACTGCCAACTTGTTATACTGAACGCATCAATTAACATCAACTCCGAAAGACAAATCAAAAAAATGTATTATGTAAATTTATCCACTTAGAATTTAGAGTCAGCCCCTACATCTGGAGAATGTTCATAAGTAGAGAAAATAAGGAACGAGGGTCTGTTCAGTAGAACGATATGCGTTGAAGTATTTTGGGACAAATAATATATGTACGACGCTAAAATATTTTGAGTAATCCTCGAATCGACACGCGATCTTCTGTTTAAGTGGGGTTGGGAGTTCATTTAAATTTTATTTAATTGGATTTATTTGAATTTGGAAACGTCCTATTGTTTGTCGTTTATTTATTATTTTTATTGATTACTATTAATTGTCGTTTATTTTTTTTTTACTCATGTTTAATAATTTTTTAAAGTATTATTGTTAATTTTTATAGCCTATCGATTATAGCAAATAAACGGATATACAATAAGTGACAAAAATTAAATATTTCGTTCGAGATCATTAGTCTTCATACAAACAGCTACCTAGCACAAAATTAGGAAAAAAATATATGTACAAACATAACGACAGATATATTAATATTGAATAAAAATATCTAAAAAGTTAAAATAATTATTACTATTAATTTAATTCTTTAAAAATGTATGACGGATGGTTGGATGGACATCAACTAATATTCTTAACTGGCTATTAGGTATTGCTTTTTTTATATTCACGTTAAACATAAAATAATCATAATTATATTACACATCATTAGCTTAACAATTCTCTTTAGGGTTAATACTGAGCGTGAAATTTAACGCAGTGTCAAGGAGTTAGCCAAATAACTAGATTATCCCGCTACCATGGTAACGACACTCGTGGGCTCCGACCGGCCGAAAGCGATAATGGTACTCAATTCACACACAACGCTAAAGTGTTTCTACACTGTTCTGCACACTTGAAGCTGAACGAAATAGGTGTTGTTATGTCTATTTCCACTTTTGATTTTTGGTAAATTCGATTTTATTTTACAATAAATGGAAAAATCGAAGTTAATAATTATCGAAAAAGAAGGTAAATTTCAAGTTTTCAAAAATTGAAATCTAGGATTAGATAACCCGTGCAAATATTTCTCACGTTATGCATTAAGCAATGTAAACAATGTAACTCACAGCTGTCCTGTTATTTTAATGGCTTTAACATTTTTGTTTTTTTTTTTTAATCACTGTTAGAATAAAAACATTAACATTATGCTATTTTTCCATTTTTCGACAACAATTGAGGCGCATACCTAAGCTTTAAAATTATGTTAGAATCAGTAATTTTGATGAATACCTAAGGTAAAATATTAGTGGTATTGGTTGATAAGGTTGTTATAGGAAGGCCTCATAAACACCTTTGATAAAATAATACATAGAGATAAACAGAAAAGAAAAAAAAGTTAGCCACGAACAGAACCTTAAAAATGAACAACTATAGTCTCTTATTAAACAAAGTTTTAGAGAAGATACACTGCTAAATAAATCAATGCTATATTTAGGCAATTAAATTGCTTGCTCGTACGTAACGAAATGTATTTTACATACATACCAGTGGTACATAAAAAAATTTGGTTGTCTTAATTACTTTTGGTTTACTTAGTACCTATTTTAAGGCAATAAGTGAATGTTCGACAAGAGTTCTGGACAGTTCACAATTCTATTAGCTATTTTACATTGTTCGTAAAGTCATAGAAAATGAAAATTTCTCATCGATCTAAATAGCCTGTTAAGAATTCATCATCATCATTTCAGCCGCAGGACGTCCACTGCTGAACATAGGCTTCCCCCATAGATCTCCAGAGCGACCGATCTTGTGCGGCCTGCACCCAACGGCTCCCAGCGACCTTTATTATGTCGTCTTTCCATCTAGTGGGGGGGGCGTCCTACGCTGCGCTTTCCGGTGCGTGGTCTCCACTCGAGAACCTTTCTGCCCCAACGGCCGTCAGTTCTCCGAACTATGTGCCCCGCCCACTGCCACTTCAACTTGCTAATCTTTTTGGCTATGTCGGTTACCTTAGTTTGTCTACGGATCTCCTCATTTCTGAAGGAGAAGAATTAGGATTTCTAAACTATATATACCTACCAATGTCAAATACTATCCCATCGCGATGGATATCTGCAGTTTTTATACGTCTAAATACTGACAGCATACCAAGTATTTTAACGAATAGTATTCGGTTTTTTCATTTGCCAAATGTTAAAGGTAATATTACTGCTGTAATTCATAGCTATACTCATTATAATTCTGGAACACGAACACAATTATTTTGCCTCAATATTACGACATAGCTTAAGAACACGGACCAGGAATTCTGAATTAAAAAAAAAATTATAGAATGAAACCACTGCGTGACCAAAAACTGTGACGTATCCGAAAACGAAATACAAGAAAAGACACAATATAATTTTTGCCTACAAAGCCTATGAAATATTATTTTGGGTCTCTTCTCTGGGAAGAACTTAATTACCTATTAAAATACATCAGGTTATTTTAGCAATTTCATACGAATTTTTTCCACTAGATGATGTTCCTTTAATCAAGATAAATAAAATTATTATCTGAGATGTGGACATATATCACATCTTCTGACATAACTATAATCGGATACTTCCAGAATGTTGTGGAATTAATTATAAATGATCCCTTTTAAACGAATTAAGTCTTCTTAACGTGAGCTTGGTATAATCTTAATTGTAAATGTATTTTAGTTTATACTTCTTGTTGTTATGTAGCAGTTATAAGTTATGATGGGACTGGTATATCCTTGGTGATAAACGTCCGTAAATAAATTTCAAATTTCCTTTAAAATCAGCAGATAATGATACTACTAAAGTAACTTCGAAATATTTGTTATTACTAACTGGAAATAATAATGGCAGTAAAAAAACCTAGGAAGGTATTATTTATTCCGCAGGAAAACGTAACGTTTGTCTACTGTCCATATGTAAGGACCCTTATCCATCCTGATGGGCAGCATTAAAATTGATGTGTTGTTTACCAAGATAAAGGCATTTGGAATGCTACACTGAGCGAATACGTAATGATCCGAATAAGACATCGTCTTTATGAATGTTGTATTGGTATAAGACTATTTCCTACGTTATGAAGTGAAAACGGGGAAATATAACGATATTAAGCAAAGCGTTTATGTAAAATTGAATGAAAACGTTAAATAAATATCTATCGGTCTATTTCTTTTGGGCAATTCATTCAATTATTCATTTTGGACAATGATATTGTCTTACTAAGCAAAGAAAGCGGAGTAGGTACTTACTGTTCGCAATTTTTGGAACTAATCTGCAAAAAAAATTCTCGATGCCCTAGATAGGTTGCAGTGATGGGCTGTGCGCAGTATAAATGATACAGACGTTACTAAGTTCATGGTGCTGCTTCAGCCGCGTAGGAACATTGACTCGGTGAGCGTGTTCTACCCTCTGAATCATGGCAAGTGTTCTGAAGAGCTATTCAACCTACTTCCCTTTTCTTCTATTACGGTAACCTTAATCTCGGTACGAACAAAGAAGTTCTCTCTAACTTATGTCTTTGCCTTGTGGAACTATCTCTCAGCCAGAGTGTTCTCTCCTTCCTACAATATGTTGATCTTCAAATATGTGAAGAGACATTTGAGCAGGCTGGCATGACAGCAACGACTGGCGATGGTTTAAAGTACCCACGGCGGCTGTCGATGTTACTAGATTGTACTGTGTTTATCATCAGGTAACGTGATCCGTGCTACGATATAAAATATCATGTGTCAGGAATTAGTAAGGCATCGTGTAGCGTGTCTGCAAATAAATAAATGTTAATAAATTCTATTCCTTTTTTCACCGGGAAGTAATAGGAATGTCTCGAAAGCAGATTTATCAATATCGACTTGTCGGATAGAGTTGCAAAGGCTTCCTTAGAACACCGACGGGAAAGAAATACAGTCTCCTCATTAAGTACTAAATAACGTTGCTAGTTTATTTTTATAATAACATATTGTGTTTTATTGTCATTACCAAACAACTTCTCTTCTTATATTATTTCTTCAAATACTAATGCTTTTTATAGAATTGATTAATAACCGAATGAAGTCCACTATCAGTCTCCCTATTATTTTTATTATTAGATATTTCAATATTTATTTCACTCACACAGCAATTATTACATTAATCTATAACAAGGTAAATTGAAAATGTAATAAGCCCCCGATACAAGTAACCTATTCATTGAGACCATCCAATGAGCCCAAATTCGATATCTCTGCTGTAAGTTGGTGAGGAAATAGGTATCCTACTTATTCTAGATGACGCTGCAGCATCAGGTCAATATTAATGAAGTAATAGAATACCTAATCTCGACTCAATCAGACCTGTGGAAGATGCTCACATCTGTTTATCAAATATAAAAGAGCTGATAATCTCCATACGGCAGAACAGATTTCTTTGAATCATAGCTAAGAACACTCTCGATCAAAAAACAAAACTAGATCAAAATTGATTTAGCCGTATGTGAGCTACGATGCCACAGACATCGTAGATACACAGACACATATATAAAAAGATACAAAAATTCACACGTTACTTGTAATACTTATAACACCCCTCTTTTTGTGTTGGGGTTTAAAAATACGAATAACCAACTCCTAAATTTTTATTATTTCAAAAACCCTTATAAAAGCTTTATGTTATACAGCAAGCACATGTCCCATTAATCAGCAGGGACTTCTTCCCGGAGAGAATCACTGTTCCAATTTGTGTATAACTTTCTAATTAGTATAAGGTTGAACCCAAAAGGGATAAACAATAATAATAACAAGACAATTTCTATCAAAAAAGAAAACTAACATCAATGATTTTGAATATTTCCTTAGTGTATCTTAGAAGTTGAAGGTACAATACCAATGAAATTAAAATAGGACCATTCTTGAGGTATCCTCCATACAACAAAAAAGAATCATCCAAATTGGTTAATAAACAAAGAAGTTATGGTTGAACATTCATAAAAAAACGTACATTCGAATTGAGTAACTTCCATCTTTTTTGAAGTCGAAAAAATGAATAATAAAACATTAACTCAATTGAAGTATTGGTAATTTAGACCTTAAAGTAGTAGTAGTTAAAGCATTTGTAAATATTAGTTAACAATATCTTGAACACTTTGAAGTATAAAAATAAAATCATTTGTAAAACGCTCCTCGACGTTTAATAAATGTAGGTCTTTAATAAGAACCGACATGAGTATATTACTATAATTCTTATCACTTATAGAAGTACCTAATATAAGTTTCCACATCTCACTCGTAAAGCTTCGCTCGAAACCCAAGGGAAAGAGTTCACAGATCGAACAGTCGATGCGAATTCTACTGTCTGAGTCATAAGTGAACATTTGATATTTTTATTTCATCCAATAACATTTGTTTAAAAAGATAAAGCATTATTTGAATTGTCATTTGATATGGTAGTATGGCCTTACTTTGGTAAACAATTTGATGAGTTATTTGAGATAGTATACCCGTACTTTGGTAACAGAAATTTATATCTAAAACTACTAACATTACAATTTCTACAGACGAATAAAAAGAAAAGAACCATTTATATTCTCATGCGGCCTTCACACCTTTTAGGATTAATGCACTTCTAAGTGGTTTTGTTATAGTTTGAAATTGTTTTCACTTTCACCGTTTTATCTGAAAAAAATGTTCCACTGTAGACTTTGAACATCTGTGAGTTCTGGATATTACCAAAAAAATCATAAAAAAGATGGTCCTAGTGGTGGTAAGGAAAGTACTTAGAATGATTTCGGGGAATTGAAAAAAAAATGATGGGACCTGGAGAAACTGAAAAACTGCAAAGTTAGAGGAGTTGGAAGCCGATCACAATATTTTTCGTAATATAAAATCTCGCAAACGTAGCTGACTCGGTCACTTATAGAAAATACTAAGGATCAAGCAGTCAAAAGAGCATACTTGGCACAGGTATTGTTGGCGCGACGCAGTGGAAACGGAAAACGAGAATTGACAAGAAACGGGACAACCGGCGTGCTCTCGTTTTGGAGGCCAAGACCACTTTTGTATCACCAAGCCAAAATAGTTTTTTTAAAAGTCTTTAGAAATTTGCGGAAAGGTAAAAGGGCTTAATTTTTATGAGCAGTAACTGTAGAAAATCCTTTAAAACACAAAATATTCGCTGTATTCTTATAGCTTGCATTGTGGACAAGAATTTTATTGGTATTTTTATAGACGCCAAGCAATCACACCCCAGTGAAATGCGTAAACCAGGATTTACCACCTCGTACGAAATCCTCCAGCTTCAACGTGTGGTGTTTATTATGCCCATTTGGAATAAAATTTCATTTTTTTTATTTTATTGAAATTTGCAAGTTCGTTGTTCTAACATGAATACGAAAACTTTGCAGTCAATAATAAAATAAACACAACGGTGAATTTGGTTTTATATATTTTAAAACCTGTATGTAACGGAATTATTGAATAAAGTTCCTTAGGGGACAATTAATAACCAATATAACACAGTGCAACGGTTTATGAAATTAATGTGTGTACAAACGTAAATGCTTTATGTGAATACTATGTAACGGATGGTTATATAACGTTTCTCAATAATTAATAATATGACATCCTAGCATTCACATAACGGTAAATAGAATATAAGTAAAAAAACTCTTAAAGCATCAACTCATAATGTATCAAAAACGGTACAAGTAATTTACAATGAGCCCGTCATCGTAGAAATTCACTCTCATTATTTTTGTCATAAAGTGCCTAAAGATACATAACTCCAAAAATTATCGTTAATATTATTATAATCAAACATCTGTACTAAATCCTAAAGAGATAAATATTATTGTATTTCTAACAAGCCATTACAATCTCTGAATCTTATTGTGTCTACATAATTCAACTCAACAAATTATACGTATTAAGAAAACCTCACAATTCATTACATTTTTTATTATTATTATTATATTTGGTAAGACACACTAGCAGCTAATTAGCTGATGCGTGCGTATCAAATAGCTAGGAGATATCTTCCTTGTCCAATCTGCTTTTAAAGGAGGTTATGGTAGGAGCCATCACAACTTTTTCTGGAAGTTTGTTCCATGCTGTGACCACTCTGTTAGGCAAGAACTGCTTCATTGGGTTTCTTTTTGCTGGGAATAACATAATAATATTTTTGAGTAACATAATAAAAATAATAATTGTAGCCACCAACATAACCTGCAACATAATGCCGGTAATATATTTTCTCTATGTGATAGTGAAGTTAACGTGATTGATGGTACATCGCGTGTTATTAATGAACCTTCATACGCTACACGAGAGCTGACTGGATGGGCAACGCTAACAATAAGCAAACATATGCTTTGAATATTGTGGTTTTGATAGATATTTGAACCTTCCAGACAATTCTCTAGTAAAGTATTAAAATATACAATTTTATATGGTGTAAAAACAATCAAAGGTAGGATAGTATGAAAAGTGGAATATGAAATATAGAATAACAAAGTAAAAAAATGTAGATGTAAATTTATTTAATTTTTCTTTTCATATCGTTATTAACTTTGAAAATTAAATAATAGGATCTTATGTTATTCCTATTTAAATATTAGGGCTTATAACTTACGTTTAGTATATTTTAGTAATTAAATACATTTTATTACATTTATACAAGCCGTGTAGCATGGACGACAGAAGACCGCGTAGTGCTTATAAAAATCATACTTTCTTAAAACTTTAATAATTTTTATTGAATGAAGATGTCGTGATAATTTTTCTTTTTGATAAGGACGAAGTGTATAAGGAGTAAAAAAATATTAAAAATCTATCCAGTACTTCTTACGTGATGCGCGCACAACGGCAAATCTCTATCATTATATTTATATAGATAGAATTAATAATCAATCATACGGCTCTTTTTATCATAAGCACATATTGGAACTCATAGCTACATACACACGGCTTTAAATATAAATACATACCGAAGTCAAACACTAATAGATTGCTAATTCTAAAACAAGCAGGAGCATTTCATCTGTCAGTGAATGATACGAACCAAATTTATCAGGCCAGAAAAAGTAGTGTAAAACAGAAATTGGTGCATAATTGCACATGCCCTGTAAATATTAAAGCTTCTGAAGTTACATGCATTTTTTAAATAAAACATTAGCTAAATTCAAAATGAACTAAGCGCTTCATACAGCGAAATTATACATTTATTTCCAAGATTTGATGTCGTATAAAACGAAAAATTAGTTTCAAACGTAAACCTAACGTTATTCCATCACATTTGAATCACACGTTACTAAGCTTGACTTAAGCGATTAGTATTTCATTAATTTTTTAAGTTTGTTTCACAAAGTAATACTTAATTAAGTAACATAGAAACTTAACAGAGTAATCTCTTGTTTACTAGGAGACCGTTTGTTGTTTCAGTTTAAATTTTTAAGGTATTTAAATACGATTGCGAAAAAAAATAAACAGGTTTAATCCACACGACAGTTCACGATGTGTAGACAGAGAAATAAGAGAATGTTTTAGTTCTTGCAATGAAAAGGGTGTAGAATTTTTTAAATTCATTCTTCATTTTCTTACCCTTATCCCACCTGAGTAGGGTCAGCACAACATGTTTTCCATTCTCTTCTATCAACTGTAATCTCAGTATTCACAAATATACGCAAGTCATTCCTCATACAATCCATCCATACCGATTACGGACTTCCTTTATTCTTATATCTGTCCACTTTCACTTAGCTTACTTCTTGTTGTATGACATGCCTATACCATGCTAACCTGTTCTGCCCATACATCTTCTCTGTCAGTTATTTTAAAATATTCGCTTATAGATAGATATACTCATTTCTAATCTTCTTCATTCTAGTTACACCAAACGTACGTTCCACCATTAGTATCTCTTCTACATGTAATCTTCTTTCATTTGTTTCTCTCGTTGCCCATTATTCAGCCCTTACTTCACGGCATGTGTTATCGTTATTAAGAATTCATTATATTATTATATCAGTTTAAAACCACAGTTTAAACTGCCTCGTTGGCCTAGTGATCGTAAGCGCGACTGCTATGAGCGAGGTCCTGGGTTCGAATCCCAGGTCGAGCAAAGTGTTATTGAGTTTTTCTTATGAAATTCTCAGTAGCAGCTTCGAGTTTGGTTTAGTGCCCGATTAATGGCAATAGGCTCGCTCCCTATTAAATGGGACCTAAAAACATATTCGGCGAACTGTGGGTGTACATTAGTACTCCTCTGCCTAACCCTTCGGGGAATACAGGCGTGACGTATGTTATGTGTAAACCCACAGCTTTATACATTTATTTCTTAAGTTAAAAAGAATGCGTTAAACAAATACTAGTTATAAAAAGTCACAAATATAGATGGACAATAACGTTATTGTCTCATACTGTAGAACGGAATTCTATAACAAATCCCTGATGTTAATAAAAATGAGAGTAATTTAAATAAAGGAAAAAGGGATGTAAATCCTTTGGCTTTAACTCATTTAGATGTTCAGATGTCCTCACTAAGGTTTGTTTCACTATTCA
Organism: Saturnia japonica; assembly: GCA_033032175.1. NCBI lineage: Eukaryota > Metazoa > Arthropoda > Insecta > Lepidoptera > Saturniidae > Saturnia > Saturnia japonica. The sequence goes on along the minus strand of CM065305.1, from coordinate 20,343,530 downwards.
CCGATAAAGTCACTAATAAAATATAAAATAAATAGTTGTCAACGAACTTCGAAAATAATATTAGTTGGTACATAGTACCGAGACGTAAATTAACATTCGTTGGTTTGATAATTATGCCATTGATCATAATCGTGATGCCTGATGACTTTTAAATTATGCAATTAATTAGAACTTCCTATATAATTATTTGGATTATCTTCATGAATCATAAAATTGTAATAAATTTATCCGTTACCATAATTTGAACTTAAAATCTAGAATCTTTACAGTACTTACGAGAGTATGCGTATTTTATATGGGTATTAGATTTAATAGTAGAAATAAGATACGGAATAAAATTGGTTAATCAATTTCAATTCTACGAGCCCAATTCCGAATAGAGCTCAGTTATTTGCCTAGCATGGACAGAAAATCGATCAGGTAACCGGCGCGGTGTATGCATTAATTACGGCAGAACGGTATACAGACGGAAACTCAAAGGAACCACAGCCGAATTGTCCGTGGACTAACATGGCCGAACGAGATTCAGTTTCATTTCACGATTTTGTTTACTAGTTTTGTTATATATTGGTTTTATTTAGGCATATTTGAACATTTTGCATTTTGCATATTTTGTAGGACAAAATAAGAAAATCGTAAGACTTCTTTCGGCTTTTTTTAAACTTCATCAGCGCTCACCTTGACTGCCCGCGATATCTTCCCTATGTTGATTATATTTGTTATTGATTAGGTTAATTTTTTATTTGCGTAGAAGTTTTCCCAACAAAATAAACTAAAGTGTCAATAAATTAACAATTAATTTGAAATAAAGATTTGTATGAAAATGTAAGAAAACATTAAACCCCACACACCGTAGGCCTGCTTGCTTACGTATTACATATATAATATTATTTAAACTTTAAAATAATATAATAGTCAAGATTAAATTATTGATTCGAAACTAACAATATAATTACCTTATTATTAAAATTCCCTAATAAAACATCTCCAATAAACAATTACATTTTAATCATAATAACTTTTAAAATTTTGTTTGTATTTTAACTTTTGTATTGTATTGTTTGAAAAATATTCCGTAGGCGGACGATCGTAACTACAGCAGTTTTTAACTGAATTAGTTACTAACGCTTCATTCTGTTGTTTTTTAAATAATATGTTAATGTTAAAGTAAATAAATAAATAAACCGTGACCGCTGTCATGCCAACTTGCAAGCCGCTCGGCAGCTAGACATACGCTGGTAGATCCCGAAACGCGTGAAACTAAAAGCGGGTCACTGTGACGGGTTTAGCACCATTTGCATATGGTTGTGAACCAGTCGGGTACAGACCCCGTTTGGTTATTGAATATACACCAACTGATCCCGGAACGGGACACGCCGAAGCGTATCGCTCTACCAAGTGTAACAACTGGTGAGTGGTGGTCGCAATCTGTTCGAATACAACTATCATGTCTTACCACTCGGCAAACTCCATAATGACGTTTAGGAAACCTGTAAATCCAGTGTTTGATTGAAATTTAGCGTTTTTTAACCAACTTTAAAAAAAGACGGAAGTTACTCAACTCGAATATTTTCTTTATATTTATTTATTTATACGAGATATACACTAACTATATTAATTCACAGCATATTTTAAAAATTGTAAAATAATTAGAATATAATTCTAAAGTGCAAATTAAGAAGTAGTACATAAATTACATTTTATACTTATACCTAACGATAACGTTGGTATGTATGAGTCCATTTAAAAAGATGATTATTAAGTAATGTGTGTGTGTGTTAATTAACATGTGTGTATACATGTTTTAGGTTTCATGTAAACACTCCTGAACTAACTTTTTAGAGACCGACTTGAGAAATTGCATTCGACTTAGGTGCAAAATGTCAATATCATTGAAATGGATGTTCAGTCATCAATTCTTTATTTATGAACCGATTTGGATGATTCTTTTTTTTTTTGGATAGAAGATATCTCAAGACTGAACCCGTTTTAATTTTATTGGCATTGGACCTTCAACTTCGAAGATACACAATAGAACTTGTCTTGTTATTTGCACGTGGAGCGAGCTAATTCAGAGCTAATCGCTTATAATCATTTTAGAACGTCTAATTTAAAGAAATTCAATCTGTACATCTTTGTATATAGGGTTCAAAATGAGTTAGGAATACTTTTCTAAAGATGTACTTCAAGTATGTACAAGAAACGATGGCACAGCTTAGTAGTTAAGTTTTATAGTTAGATAAATTATTCATTGCACGACCTTAAAGTCGAGCGTGTGAGCGAACTGCACTGTTCAAAGATTTAAACTATTTTACAGTGCTTACGCTATTATCGATATAGGTGTTATAGAAAAGTATTTAAGCTCTCCTCTTTACACAATATTTGAAGTATTCTTTTCGTGCAAATTGAGAGTAACTCAGAATTTAATTTGAGGGGTCTAAGTTCAATGGCACTGGTCAGGTTAGAATTCGCAGTATTAATTTATTTTATTTAATATATTAGTAACAGATATTATAGATTTTTTTTTCTTTTCTGCACTCCTCCATATATAACCTTTAACCATGCCAAATCTCGCAGTCTTCCGTGCACGCGATACGCTTAAAAAGGGGTAGAAAGTTTTTGCTTCAAGTATTAATATAATGATAATTAACTAATCGTTTCATCTTCCGTCTTAGGAAGTATGATCGTATAGATATCTGAATACCGAGCAAGGTTGTAATGACTACCTATTCGGCAACTTAGGAATGTAAGTCTTTGGGAATGTGCTATGTCTTCCTTTCTACATACTTAATAACCCCAAATCCCCTAAATATTTAAAAACACTTTTTCTTTAATTTACAGGAAATATATGACACATCATACTAATTTCCGCAACAAATTTTTCACCATAACAGCAGCACGATTATGGAATTCGCTTCCTATCAACATACAACTAGCCAACTCTCAGGACTCCAAGTATTTCACTATGTAGGTTTTACTTGGAGCAGTTTAATATCTATCGGATACATTTTTTTTTACTGAATTCTATGCACACCTAGCATATACCTTTCTCTTGCTCGACTGGAAAAATGGTAGAGAATACTTTTTAACATTAAGTGCTCCAATTGTACTTTTTTGTGCAATAAAGGATATAATAATAAAAATTAAATGTTTATTTTCATTACTTTATTATAGAACAAAAACTTAACGGGTCACTTTTTCCAATTTAGCTCCCACTCCACGATAAGTAACTTCATTACAAAAACAATTGTGCATGTAACCTGTTCTAGCTTTTGAAGTTACACATAACTTTTTTGTAAAGAGAAATTAAATTAACTAGTTTGTAATGCTTTGTGTAACTATAACTGTAATACCATTACATACTAAAATGAATTATTTAATTTGTAATATAGAATCAGTGGTTCCCAAAGTTGACTGAACCGCGACCTATCTAACAAAAACTTCCAAATGCGGGACTCACCTCTTGACTCGCCATGAAGAAAAAGGGACAACATAACTATCCGAATGAAGGACTGTATAAATATGAAAAAAAAAATACACTCGGAATCGAATGAATGTTAATACTATAATAAAATACAAAGAGTGCAATCTCAAATACAAAGATGTATGTAATTGTTTCCTATTATATGTCATTACAGCTTTGGCATCGACTTCAATTTTAGTCACTTTTAATTGCAATGGGTATGATACGTCCAATTTATTTCGGTATTTAGTTCATCATAGATGAAAATCACATGTCACATAGGTATGAGATACTAAAGGGAGGACATTCATAGCTTCATCAAACAGACAAGTATAGGTCTCAGCAATAGAGACCCAGAATTTCGTTATTTGCTTGGAATTGAAAGTAGTTAGTTTATTTGAATCCTTCACTTGCTTTTTTGACATTTTAGTCGGTCGATTGGTGTGTCGTCAGGGCTCATCCAATGTTCGTTGCAACCCTCCAGTGGGTCGCGACCTATTGTTTGGGAAAAGCTGGTATAGAATATCATCATAATACCTGTTATATTAATAGTATGAATTGTAGTTCTTAAAAAAGCCATGACATATTATGTCTATCTCCTAATATTGACTCGCCGTAATAATTTTTATCTTCAACAACATAATTAAAAATATTAGGTTGTTAGTCGTGGATGTCGTGGTGGTTTAGTTGTTTAGACCGGCGGAATATTGATTCGATGTCCACAAGTTCGAAACCCTGCATGTACCAACATTTTTGGGAATTCCTGTAGTTACATTTGCTAATTCCAATTGGTAACACAATCGGCTGACGGTAAAGGAAAACATCGTAAGGAAACCAGAACGCTTGAGTAATGCTCTTATATTAAAAAGAGGCGTTTGCCCAGAGAGTAGTGGGACACAAACATGCCGGTATTGTTTATTATTATTTGCGAAGCTATTTATTTTCTCCAATTCAGTATTATTCTTTATCTAGATAAATATGTTAGTTAACTCGGGCATTTAATTGTATATTAAAATTGTCCTTTACATTAAATCATGTAAATGAGTACCGTAGAAGAATAAAGGATTTAAAATTACGTGCAACCAAAGAAATCACTTGCAGCGAAACGGTTGGCCCGCACTCCGAAACTATGATGAATTGCGCTTCACGAGCTAGGCAGACTTTTCATAACTATGAAGTTACGAACTATTAATACTAAAGCGATAAACTATAAATCATAGTTTTTAATATCAAAGAATAATAGAAATCGCTCCCATGCGGAGCTGGGGCGAATCGCTAGAAACATAATATGATGCATATATAGCATTATCTAATTAAAATCCATCCCTTAAGTTGGTAAAAAGGGAGATGAAAGTTTATATGTTATAAGTTTATATGAAAAAAAAATTTTGATGGTAGATCTATGAAAATTGGTATTTGGAACATTATTCAACTATGACGCGAGCATAGCAGCAGGCAAATCGCTAGTACTTATATAAATGTGGTGTATGTCTACTCAAAGTCATGTGTTCATTGGAGTAGTATGTACATAATTTGTTTAGTAAAGAATAAAAACACACTTACGTTATGTAACTTTAAAAATTCCATAATATAGCCTTTCTTCACTAATAATAAGTTGATTGGTTGGTGTTGCAGTGGCGAGTCCACCGGGTGGCGCGGGCGCACCACGCGAGGAGGCACCCCGCCCGCCGCCGCCCCCTGCTCCACGCAACGGCACCCCTCCCAGTAAGCACGGCCCTCAGACAAAAGGGTGACTAATACGACTGACAAAAAAACAATAAACAAAAGAAAACTTTTTTAAACATTTTTACATTTCAATAATTTTGCAACGCAACATAATTTTTTAAATGATAATTAAAAGTATATTTTGATAATTGAAAAATTGATGAAACTGTCATGTCGCTTCAGTCGCCATGTCAATTCGTGCACGTTCAAAACCAACGTAATATAAATATGTTTTCGTCTTATGCGCATTCTGTTTTGATACCCACGCTTGAAATTTAAAAACACCCTGTTTTTTATTATATGTCAGTGGTTTATTTATCTCCATTCGTTTGAAAGTTTCTAATTTTTTTTTTTTTTTATTAACAGTAATTAAAGTGCATGTAGTTTAATTAAATTTTACACAACTTTGAAATTATTTTTGATATACGTCGTATTAACACTGCATTGCAGTATTTGCAAAATTCAAGTATACATTTTTTTATGTATGTTTGCTGCATGCTTCTACATAATATTTATTATACCTATAACTATAAATTTCTATCAATAACAGCTGTGGGTAAAGTTTAACATTTGAAGGGGGAAAGTAAGAAAGAAATATATCTATCTTTTTTTTCGAACTAATTAATATTTTTGTCCTAAAGGTCCTTAACAGCTTCGCCAGATTTTGTAGCGAGTGCTAGCGACACTCACCCGGAGAAGGCCACAAGCGCAAGAGTGCCACAGTTGCCTCGGCTTGGGCTGTCCTGTATGCAATTCCGTAAATCCATACTACCTATTCCATTTAATTGACTATAGATACTTATTTAGATACATTTGGAAACATGCATATATGTATTTAGTTCACCCGGGTGGTCCGATAATTACTTAGCCACACTGCCCGATAGCGTTACTATCGCAAGAGAAATTTACTATCGTGTAGTACATTCTCGTAGACAACTACTGTCAAAATTTCATCCGAATCGGACTCGCAGTTTTGTTTTGACCGCGTGTGGAAGCGAGCATGTCCGCGGTTTTTAGAAAAATGGAAAAACAGGAATATCGGTCGGTGATTCGATTCTTGTTTTTGGAAAGGAAATCGTGCAACGAAATCAAAGAGCGTTTGGTTGCTGTGTACGGTGACTCTTCTCCTTCGATGGCGACCGTCAAAATTGGTTTAACGAGTTTCAACGTGGTCGAACGTCTGTTTTTGATGAGCCACGCCCAGGTGCCCCGAAAACGGCTACCACAGAGGATAACGTGACAAAAATCCACGATCTCGTATTGGCAGACCGCTGATTGAAGGTACGCGAGATATCTGAGACATTAGGTATTTCAAAAAACCGTGTGGGTCATATCCAGCATGAAATATTCGGTATGAGAAAGCTGTCGGCGCGATGGGTGCCGCGTTTGCTCTCTCCAGACACCAAGCACAACCGTGAGACCATTTCAGAGCAGTTGTTGATGCTGTTTAAGCGCAATCCGAAGGAGTTTCTTGTGATCGTCGACGAAACATGGATCCACTGGTACATACCAGAGACCAAGGAACAGTCGAAACAGTGGACTGCACCTGGCGAACGTACTCGGAAGACGGCGAAGACTGTCCCAGCAGCCGGAAAGGTGATGGTCACCGTTTTCTGGGATTCCAAGGTGTAATCCACATCGACTACCTAGAGAAGGTCAAAACGATCACAGGGCTTTACTATGCCGAATTTTTGAGCCGATTTGGCGAAGAAAAAAGTGCTCTTCCACCATTACAACGCACCGTCGCCACGGCCAAATTGGTCGAATTAGGCTACGAACTGTTGCCCCATCTACCGTATGCTCTAAATTTGGCCCCGTGCTACTTCTTTTTGTTTCCAAACTTGAAAAGTCACTCGCCGGGCAGAAATTTGAGTCGATTGAGGAGGTTATCGCCGCCACGGAAGCCTACTTTGCAGACCTCCAGAAAACGTATTTTTCAGACGGTTAAAGAAATGGAGCATCGCTGAGTCAAGTGTATAGAGCTAAAAGAAGACCATGTTGAGAAATACATCGCCACTTTTCCAAAATTTTCGTTTTCCTTTTGTAGGCTAAGTACTTAACGGACCACGTAAGAGTTAATGGCATTACCGGGTTTGTCTTTCGTTTATACACTTTACTAGCAAGCTAATTATTTTTAGACAGATAATCAAATTATCACAATGATTTTCAAAGTAGTAACAAGAATTTTTATACTTAGTTTAAAAAATCAGTTCTTTTTTTAATATGCATATTTGCCAAAAATATAAAATGTCTGGTTAAAGAAAAACAGATATCTAGGTAAGCTTAGAAGAAAGGTACGACAATAAATCTATCAAAATTTTATTCAAATCGTTGAAGCGGTTTCCGAGAAACCTATTACATATTTTATAAAAGAATTGCTGACTGAATAGTATTAGTTAAAGGCTGGATTAATACGATATATGTGTATAAATATGCTTATCCATAATGGGTACTGGGGTAGGCTAAAAGGTGGAACACCATTTTACCTGTATCTACTTCGAAAACCCTTTGGCTTCCTTCATATTCACTCATGCCTCTACGTTAAGTGTTCCTTATTGTTGATTATATCTAAATATTAGTTATTTGAAATTACTATTGGATAAATATACTAACCGTCTTAGTCATAATTCTTATTCATTATATTATTGTGATAGGATATTTTCCAATACCCACCTGGTTAGTTACCTTCCTCAAGTTGAAAACCTGTCGCCGAGCATTATTGGTGAGTTTTGGCAGCTGCACTTAAGTGTTAGTTTCCCCACTAAGGTTAAGTGTCACCATTTTTCCACCTCGTCACTTAACATTAGGTGAGACTCAGAGACGTTAAAGCTATAAACGATAAAAAATAATAATAAGTGAATTAAAAAAGTGCAATGAAATATATACTGATTTTCTAACACTTTTCAATTGTGAATCCTTTTCCACTTTTCCCCTCGAACATAAAATTATTTATATATCAATATAGTATACGTTAAATATATAAGTTTTTCAGTGAGAGTTTTCTTGTATATATCGTAAATTTTATGTTCCCAAATAACACGTTAATATTCGCCCCAGTTTTACTTGATACAGCTGAAGTCGATAAAAACCTCAATAATTTTTCTGAATACTCTCAAACAAACACAGTATTATACATATTTACGTACACGGTTATAGTAAACATACAAATGATAAGCAAATAGCAGAGCTTGAGTATTGCACACGTGAAGTACTCCAAACGCCGTACATTTGATGGGATGTTTTATTTGCATCGTTTTATTTATTGTATTTGACAATGTTTCGTTTTTTACTGCTTCTGCTTTTACAGAAACAGTAAAAACGAATTGCAATTATATTTGTACATAAAATAGACAATTTGCATTACACATACGTCGATGACGACTTCTCGTATCGATTTCTTATATATACCCGTAGTTATTATTTTAACATAACACCTTTTTCTACATTTATTTCTAAGGCGCTTTTTTTAAATTGTATTTTATAAGCTTTGCATAAGTAATGACGATGATTATTGCACAAAGTTATGATTTCATTAACTGCGATTCCGAATATTGTTGTTGTAATAAGGTCTTCCTGAAACCTTGAATCATAGGTTACGTTACTCCACTTGCCAATGAAATGTATAATTGTTTGTACCTTTTTACGACTAGACAAATTATAAATAAACTAAAATTCAATGTAATGGATCCTCTGCAATCAGAGAAACGCCCAACCTTAATAATGGGTTTCAAAAAATATCTGAAACAGCATAAAATGAATATAAAATTAGTTATAATTGAGCAAAAACAAATCAATCCACGATTTTTGGAATTTTTGTTTCAAAACAGTTTATGGCATGAGCGTAAACTTTATTACCTTATTTCTTACTCGCTACTGCCGGCCCGCTTCGCTGGCCGAATTTCTTTCCTTTAACAGTTTATAATGTATCAACATAATCATCAGCCTTTAGCAGTTCACTGCCAGACATATGCCTATCCCAAGGTTTGCCATCGGATCCAATATCCGGCTTTTAACATCCAGTCACTTCCAGCAGCTCTCCGCAAGTTGTCGCTTCATCTGGTTTGACGGTGTTCTACACTACGTTTGCCACTCAAGAACAGAATTTATTATCCTCTATCTCAAAGTTAATTTAAAACGTTCCAATCGCAGTTAGTATAGAGGAAACGTCTTAACATTGTTATGCGATGATTGTATACAATTTCTGCAACAGTATTTAAACTTATAGTGCTAAGTCTTCTTGTGTTTGTATCAAAGGTTTAAATCGTGGATTATGTTGTACAATTATTATTTATTTCCTTGTTAAGTAAATTGTTCCAGCTTTTGTTCGGATTATAACAAAATATAGCAGTAATATATAATAATAATAAAAATACCATTAAAAACATGCAATGCGATAACCTATAATTTCAAAGCATTATCAATGCATTTCTGGTTGCGTAAGCTTCGGCCCTTCAACCCTGTTTCTAAGGGAACCGCGACCAGTCAACAAATAATAAATTTCGATCTCGGAACCAAGATACTGCCTACTACGCTATTGTCCTTATTATGCAATGAACCATTTAACCCGTTAAAGGGAGGGGCCCTTATGCGATGGTATGTTTTTAGGTAAGGCTTAAAAGGCTTGCAACATACCTCTAAATCGCACATTTATTATTTAACAGAATTAACTCGTAAATTTTGATTGTTGGGAAAGCGCATTTAAAGTTTTTTTTAAGTTCGGCGCCTACAATTTTTTTATGAAAATTAACCTAATTAATTATTTTTAAAATACCATTATCGGCTTAAATCATGTTATGCTAATGCTTCACAACTTAACATTTATTATTTGAATTTATTATGATAAAAGTTCTGAAAAATATGTTATGTATTTTCAAATACAATTATATATTTAATAGCTTTAATAAGTTATAGCAAGAAGAAAAGACGATTATTTATATATTAGCTTTAAAAACCTCGTGGCTATACGGAAATGCATATAGGTACCCACATATTATGTGCAAAGTATTTCATTTTGTTACAAACCGGGGGATGTTGGATAAAATCAGAGGCCAGTTTTAAGTGGATTTATTTGCGAACTCTTGTATAATCTACAGACAGAGATACACTAAACCAATCTTCACTTGAACACACAGACAGAGTCTACTTCACTTGAATACTTAACAGAGTTTACTTCACCTGAATGCATGGACAGATATTACTCTATTTAATCTCAGTCTTCCTTTTATAATATCCTTCTTGTTGTCTTCGCTTTTCTGATTTTATATTGCCGTCACCAATCATTTATACATATATCATTTTATAGCACAATCGAACTCTCTATTTAATTTGTTTTTAAAACTGTTTTCTTTTTTATTGAATTGTCCTTAGATCGCTATACTTTCTTTTTCTTTTGACGTGACAGCGGAAATATATTGCGAACTAATATACTAGATAAGATACACCTACCTATGAGATGTCACGAATCAATATCAATTCTAGATTAGACAAGCACCTGTACACCGACATGACAATGTGTATACATACTGGGTTGTAGGACATGACAATTTTGTCCGACTGAATCTCAATCACCATACACAAGGTGTGACAGCCACTAAAGTGCCATGCTTAGTTGTTTTGCGTTTCGACATCGGCCGATATGTATAAAGTAATCAATATAGTGCAATACTCAATTATCAATATTTCACTATATCTGGCTCATATATTAGGTTTTACATATGAAATTGACATTATGTTGAAGTGGTCACTGTGATCTCAAATATCTAGCGTCTGGTTAGAAATTCCAAATTCAAATTTATTCCAAATTTAGACTTGTGTAGTTGTATTTCGAATTTAGTGATTCATTTGTTTTTGCACCATTTTATTTTTCTTTGACATCCTTCTTTTCACAAAATAGAAAATTTAAAATATTGCCTTATTTACGAATATAAGTTCCATTGTGGCATCAGTGCTGCAGAATCAGCTCGAAGGAATAATGATGTGTATGGGAAAGCTACTGTAAAAGAAAACACGGTACGGTTTTGGTTCCAACGTTTTTTTCTGGAAATTTTGACCTACGAAACAAACCCCGTGGACGGCCGGATACCCTAGTTAAAAATGAAGAATCAAAGGTGATCGTTGAAGCGGATCATTCGCAAACCACATCAGAGCTAGCGGCAGACTTCAGTGTGAGTGATAAAAAAATTAATTCACTTGAAACAAACAGGAACAGTGAAAAAGCTAGAGAAATGGGTACCGCATGAATTGACTGAAGCACGCCAACAAACACCTATTGAATTCTGCATTATATTAATCAACCGTCACAATAACGAGGGAATTTTGAATCGAATTGTTATTTGTGACGAAAAATGGATCCTTTACGATAATCGGAAACGCTCATCACAGTGGTTGAACCCAGGAGAACCGGCCAAATCCTGTCCCAAGCGAAAGTCGTCTCAGAAAAAGGTACTGGTGAGTGTTTGGTGGACCAGTGCTGGTGTCATACACTACAGCTTCGTAAGATCTGTTCAGACGATAACGGCAGATGTGTATTGTCAGCAAATGCAAACCATGATGGAAAAGCTAGCCGTTAAACAACCGAGACTGGTCAATATCTCAAGCCCACTGCTGCTTCAGAACAACGCTAGACCCCATACTTTACGACCGACGGTCGCTAAATTAGAGGAACTGCGGTTGGAATATCTCCGAAACCCACCTTATTTCCCGGACATTGCTCCAACAGATTACCACTTTTTTTCGGAATTGGGACAATTTCTTGCAAGGAAAATAAATTCAATTTCGATGAGACTGTCCAAACTGCCTTCAAAGATTTCATTGATTCTTACTCCCACAATTTTTTCAGCAATGGCATCAATAAACTACCTTTAAAATGGCGAAAGTGCATAGATAATAATGGTACATACTTCGATTGATTAAATGTATAATTTCATAATATTTTTTTCATTTTACTTTTACCATATAAAACGCTAATTTCATATGTAAGGACCAAATATTTAATCAATGCATAGAAACAGGAATTTTCCCATCATGATGAAAATAAGCAAAATAGTTCCATTTATAAATAGTTAAAAGTTTATTATAGGGTGGATCATTGTGTGAATGATAGTGATGCCTAGAAGTGACTCCCTCTCAGTGCATCCACTAAATTATTATTATTGTTTATAATTATTATATTAACACTTTTGTGTAGTTGAAAAAAAAGATAAACCCGGTCGAGTTTCTCACCGGTTCTTCTCGATGTGTGTGATATTTTCCGAACCAGTTATTTTGTTTTGACGTTCATAAGTGCCTTCTTAGGGCCTAAATTCAATAAATATTTTTTGTCGTTTTGATTTGAATCTTGCGGAGTGGTACCCCATCTGTACCTGACTAGATCGTGTCCACTTGGTGATAAACCCGTCAGAGTGGCTTTCTTTTCGTTTGTCGCGCTTTAGGATCAGCTACCGAAATACACGCAGGCCCGCATGACAACGGTAACCGTCGATTAGTTCAACTAATGGAATTGTAGTTTTAACTGTTATTTGTTTTTAATCTTGACAGCTGATATACCAAAATATTTAAACTCGCATTTACTGTAAGAAAGAAATACCGAATAGTGAGTGACATGAAAGTATTAAGAATGTTAGAAGTTACTATTGTTGTACATATAATTCTAAAGAATAATGGCTTATAAACAAGAAAAAATAACAAGTGCTGGAAACAATTAAGTCAAACAAAAAACAATTAAAATTCGTTTCACTTTGAGAACAAAAGAGTTTAGATGTGAATTAATAAATTTTCACTTTTATTGTAAAAATAACTTCGCAAGGGAAAATGTCCCCCAATCTTTATAAATGTTATTACAGGAAGTGAGAGACAAAAGCTGTTTTTATGAGCGCTGTTAAGTTTGAAACATTTCAGCGGTTGAATAATATCATTAATGAAACTCCCTTTATTTAATTTATTTTTACTTGCTATTTCATTAATGACATAATTTTATTATATTGATATTTTAAACTATATTACAACGATATATAATTAGTATCTATATCATAATTTATTTAAAAAATCATTTAAATTAATTATTCGAGATGAATCGTAATTTATATCTATTTCAAAATAACATTGTAAAAAGATAAAATTTGTGACTAGTTTATTCGTATGAGGTAATCCTTTAAACTACTGTTTTGATCATAATACTGGTTTATTTTAAACTACTTTATATTTTATTTATTTTATTTTATTATGTAGAAACCCTACTGTTGATGAAACCGCGAGGCACAAATGGTATATTTTCCGTGTTAGAACATGCATCACTTGACACCTACTAAACTAATTTGAATGAAGTAAGTATTTAATCCGAGTAAGGAACAAAGCCATTTAAAGGTATGCAATTATAATATGTTTATGATATTATTATAATTACACTTTTCTATAGATACTAAACTAAATGATATAATTATATCACACATACAAAGTCGCGGACGCAAGCTAATCTAAAATAATGGTTTCTTTTTAGTTCACGTTTCAAAAAGCGATTACAATATTAAATTCCGGACGAATTTAAAATCGCTTAATAATATTATCAAAATAGTAGACACCTGTAACAAATATTCAAAGAAAGATAAATACAATAGATTATGATTTATAAATTTATACTCTGACATTCTTGCCATGAAAATTCTAACCTATATATTATAGCTAAATCATTTGCAACTACACGGTGGCGAGTATGCAATTTTACATGATTGAATTATCAGTTGATAATTATATTCAACATTTTTGTGAGGAAAGTGTGTGTGCGAAGTGAGAACAATTATGACGGGCTACACGGGTGCATTGGTGGCGTGTTGTTTATTAGATAAAATTAATACGGGTGAAACCGTGGGGCACAGCAAGTTATTAAATAAAAATCTTCCTTTTACCATTATCTCACCTAAGTAGAGTTGGCACAACAAGTTTTCTTCTTCCATCTCCTCTTAACACCTTAGTTTCAGTACTAACAACACCTTTTAAATGCATTTCATTTTTTACATAAATCATCTCCTCTACTCATATATCCGACCACCTTCATACCCATACTTACAACTATTTAATAAAAGCAACAAACAATAATTCTGAAAGATGTTTGTAATAAAATATCAACATATTCCTGCAAACGCAAAATACAATTCTTATTAGTCCTCGTAAATTACCCCCTGATGTTGTTGGCTGTAATTCCCCCATAATACTAAGTTGCCGACAAATCATAGCTTAGATGTTTGACATATCCTTTAATTTAGATTGTTCGGCGATATAAACATAAATAATACCAGCATTATATACAAACGTCACCAAGAAATAAAGTTTATTATGTATTTGCTAATATTAAATTAATATGTAAACTTGCCGTGTGTCTAATATATAGGATAAAATAGGATTTCCCATTGGTAACATACCAAATTTAACCCTACATATGGAAAAAAAAATCAATTTTTTTTTCTCAATGCTCACTTATGTTATATAAGGGACTCCCGCGTAAAATTTCATGCTTCTAGACCCCAAGGTGTAAAATTTGCGTTGTCCGTTATAAGCCCTAAGAATCTTATTTTATGTAAATATTCTGATATACCTTCCTTTTTCATTGTGTAGTATTATTTTATTATATTTTATTTTCCTTCCTTGGTTCCTTATCTTTTTTATTAATAACTATTTGAATACCCATTGCGATAATAATAGTACAATAATTATATTGTAAACTAGCTGTGCCCGCGACTTTGTTCGCGTGGACTACAGTATACTGTCGGTCGGATATACGCGTGAATCGTGCTATTCCCGCACCCGGTTGTATGCTTATTGTGGATGATCCTTAGAAGATAGAAATATATCCTAGCAGACTTTTATATGGGTTTTTTAATGACTAAAATTATGTAAATTGATATATCTCTTATGGTTTACTCAGCGGAAGTCATTTAAGCGCCCGAATGGATTCACCATGACCAGTATTTTTTTTATTTGCGCGGAACCTTAATTCTTTTTCTAAAATAAAAGTAGCCTAAGTTACGCCTTATAACATCATCTATCTACCAGTGAAAGTCTCGTCAAAATCGGTCCAACCGTTTCGGAGATTACCCGGAACAAACAGGAACACAAGAATTTAAAAAATTGGTGTTTTGTTTTATGTATTTTATATACTTTGAATAAGCATTTAGTAAAAAAACTGTTATTTTGAAATTACAAACAGACACTTCAATTTTATCTTTATTTATAAATTTGTAGGCCTGTCTGTACTTTGAATATTTTTTACAAAATTTCTCAATACACAACTATATGAACGATAGTGATCAAGAATATGCCCTTAAATATATTTTTATATGTGCGGATATAATTCATACAAGTCTTGACAGATTCTTATGAAATTTTGTACACAGGATGCCTATGTCATTGGTCAATTGATAGGGTATAAGAAATTTCAGTATTACATTTATAAATAGTTTTAAAAAATCCAAAAAATCAATTTTCGTTAATTCTAAACCGATTTTGATTAAATTTTGTAGAGGGGTAGTATATATCATACCATAATTGAGAGGCTATAAGAATCATCTATAATACATTACAAATCGTAGAATAGAATAATAATTTGTAACCGAGTTGATGAAAATAGTACACGGGAAAAATATATCATTCCTTATTTGATACGGCATATATGAATTGTCAACAATATGAATAAAAATAAAATTACGTGATGTAAGTAACTACTGCGTAGTAACAAACGCGTGCGGAGCCGCGGGTACACCACTAGTTCCTTGTATAATATAAATTTAAGAAAAGCAATTATTTCAAATCAGTAAATATCTCATTTCTCTGTACAAGAATTATTACCGTAGTACGGCAAATTGACTTCACTGTACCTGTTATTAAGCACAGTGTAATCCAAAACATCGGCCACCACTGAGAGTTCTACAGTCCATCACAACTCAATGTTGTCATGCGGACTGCTAAAATATCTCTTCAGGTTTTGTTTGATGGACTTCATGTTGTAGGAAAGACGGAAAACTGGTGGTGAGACATTTTTAATTAAAATTATAAACAAAAGAATTTCTTTTAAATTTGCAAAGTAGACCATTTTATGTCTTATGAGACTGGAGATATGGTTACTTTCATGAACACTATATCAAATTTGAACATATTTCACTTAAAATTAACTTAATAATACTATCAGCCCGTAAAGTTCTCATAACTTGGCAAAGCTTCTCTTGGGAAATCATAAGTTAAATTATCACGATCAAAGACATGATAACGACTTTAAACAACAGGAATTCTGAAATTTATTTCTACCGATATGTTTAGTTTAATAAAATATTTGCCTTCACCGCCATTCTACAATATTACTAATTAAATTCAAATTAGAAAAACGCAAGCATACCTAGCCTAGGCTCAGATCTTAAATTATAAAGTAAAAGATGGCAAATATACCTAAATAAAAATTAAAACCAAAATAGCCTATTCATATTGAGACTATTTCAATGAGCTCAAATACGATAACTCTACTGTAAGTTGGTGAGTAGATGTTAAAATTCCAGATGATGCTGCAGCATCAGGTGAAAGTCATCATGTTCTTTTAATATTATTGAAATAACAGAATGCCAAATTTCCACCCAATCGGACTTATAGAAGGTGCTCACAACCATTCATCAATTAGAAGGGAGCTGATAATCTTAAAACGGCTAAACAGTTAATTTTTTTTAACTTAACTAATAACACTCTCGATCATATCACCTTTCAAACAAAAAGAAAGTAAATCAAAATCGGCTTACGCGTTTGGGAGCTACAATGCCACAGACTGACACACGGATACACATGTTAAACTCCCTTCCCTCTATTTGTTTGAAAGGTTTAAAATAAATACGACAGTATACTACTAAAACAAGAGAAAATACATTTTAAGCATAAATAAAATAGCTGGTTAGCTGGGTATTAAATAGCTAATACAATCAAATTAAATTTAAAAAATCAAATAAGTAGTAATAAAAGTTATATGCCGTTGCAACGAAGAAAAAGAAAAATGAAATTGTTTTATACCGTGCTAGCTGCACGCTGCAATTTGAATGAAAAAAAGCAACGAACGCTTTGGTTCCAACCTGAATGGCTTTGAGCGGAGTTGATTCAATGGTTATTCAGAAATGAATTTGATATTCCACGGGTCTGCTACAGCTACTGAGTGGAGATATTTAATCATATTTTTGTTTCGGGATGTTTTTAAAGGGAAGTACATATCTTTGCTTATCTGATTTATGAAACTTGTTAGTGCAGTCAATAAAATCGTTCTTTATCGTAACGTGGATTCAGTTTATAGTCAAAGTGAGCAGGCCATAATTATAATGTTCGGTATATTCATTTATTATATTTCCAATGATAATGATGATGTGGTTGATGATGTTGATGATGATATTGTTAATGATATTTTAAATCTAAAAATTCGTATTATATTGTTACTGTACTTTATTGCATGGTTTAAAATATTTGCTTATATTCTTTAGCATGATTTAGTTAATCATCGTGGCACACTCTGGCACTGCCATGCATCTAAAACGTCTTTTCTCAACACCCATATCAATACATATCATGATATTTAGGGTAATTTAAAGAATCCGTCTGGCTATTGATGAGCACTTAGTGTGTTCCAGCACTTGAACGTCAATGTCCTTTCTAATCTTAACATGTGCTATATTCACTGGTATTAATTATATTCTCACTTAAAACAAGGCACTAGTATATGATTTGTATTTAGTCAATTTGCGTTATTAGTAGTGTACATAACGAAGGAATTAAATACAGAATAATAATATAATACAGAACGGAATAACACAGAAACGACACTGTTTTTTTAAATCGACTATTAAATGTTATACTGGATCTCCGGTGAGATTATACTCAACTACAAACCACTTAGCATAATTTAAAGAATATGAACAAATACTTTATTTAATACATGTATTTTTGTTGACAGAACAAGGTGCCCTCACAATAGTTCGGCGCTCATCAAGCCGAACTAAAACTGAATGCCCTACTCCCACCGACGAGCAACTTGATCAGCTAGACCTAGACACTGAGCATTTGCCTGCCGTCGACACGCCCGACGCCTGCGATAAGGCCGCTTTAAGGTGAGACTCACCCTCATTCTTCAGAATTACAATAGTTATTAATACTGGGTCCGTAACACAACACGCATTTAATGAAGTTTACACTGTCACTGGAACATGTCCAAGTTTGACTTTATAAGCAGACTCATTACCACTTGCATCTCACTTAAAGAAGTAATGCTCGTGCAACTATGTTTCGGTCTAAAGAGGTTTAGTTGCCAGTACACGTTGGGATTTTCCAACCTATTTCTCATAGTAATGAATCTACATGCAAGTGACCTCTTTTAAAATAACAGTTCTGTCTGTGCTTAAGTTTAAATTGCCATTTATTGCAGGTCCACTTATAGTCAGAAACTGCTTGCAATTTTTTTACTTCAATTGATAAAAATCCTGAAGAGGCTTAATATCTTCTGATTTTCGGTTCAATTGTTATGAATGTCATGATATCTACCAATATCTATATTTTCCTTAATACGAAAGATAGATCCAATACGGTGCATTGGTCCATTTAAGTAATATACTTCAGCCACTATAGAATTATATAAAAGGTTATTAAAAAGCAAAGGTGACGATATGCAGTTACAATAATAGTGTTTTTTTTAATGCAGCGTAATTTTCTCACATAATGTATAGTTTTAATTACATTTATTGCAAAAAACACCTTTCAATAAATAAAATAGTAAATGCGAAGACTATAAAAACGAAGTCTAAGACACATCTTAGATGATTAAGATCTTTAACCGTTCTAAATGTATAGCTACCTACTGTATATTCTATCAGATTGAGCCACCACTCTCGAAAATCTCTCTGTAATTGACTATTACCACGAAAAAGGGCTTCCTTTGATCTCGAGTTTTTCTGCTCATCGCATTTAGTACTTTTAAAAGGTTTACGGAGTGCACGGCCACAAAAACAGTCGCAAAGAAGCATTAAGTTGATATTAATGCACAGTATTTTTAGAATTCTCTAAGTGCTTCTAATGGATGGCTTTTAATTCACTCTAATCTAATAAAATATAAGGTTAAACCTACATAATAGACACGACAAAGGTCAATGTAGATTAATAAAAAAAAACAATAAGTACAACGATTTAAAAAATAAACACTGACATAAAAATAAACCAAAAAAGATAAATTTTGCCAGACTTCCATACGTATTTTAAAAACATACAAATCAACGTAGAACATATTTTTTCATGTTGTCTATAACTATGGATGATATGTCATTATTACATTCTTTAGAAATTCTAATAAGGAAAGAAAAGCAATATACGTTAAAGCAATAAAAGTATAATCCCTTGAGAACATGGTAACGTATAAATTGTGTTGGAAAGTGTAAAGACGACAACTGGGTCCAAACACTTGTTAGTTTAGGATGGCTTAGTACATTATAAGCCTTTTATATTTCCAATAGCCACAATTTCTCTGTACTATTATCTTAAAAATGTTACGTAGCGAATATCAAAGATTTCAAACTTAATATTAAAGATCCTTGAGAAATACGATTCCATTTCTTTATTCTCTAAGGAGAATTAAAATTTTTCTTTTAGCATCTATAAAAATTTCGTCTAGTCTTGAAATGTACTTGTTATTTCTTCATTTATTTCTTTTGATTATTTTTTAGCTCTATAAACCTCTCCAGGTTCTTGGATTAGTATTTATATTTATTTTATATCCTTTATTAAAATATGTAAACAAATTAAATCATAGTGTAACCTTTAATAAAACTGTAATATTCAATAAAACCAAAAACATCGCAGAATATTAATATAATTTTTATTTCCTACAAACATACCGCAATAAAACGGTAATGAAATTCTGTTCGTCAGCGCTCAATTAAACTCACGAAAACTAGTTATTTTCATAATATTCGTGCCAATAAGGTTAATTATTCCGGATGATTTCACACGAAATAACGTGGGACTCTGGGAGGTAACAGTGTGGAAAATAATATTGAATGCTACTCTCTCTGTAAGCTGGTTAACATTTAAAAATAACCGTATTGTTCTTTTTTAAAATTTTGAAATATTTTAAATGACAATTATTATCAAGAATGTTCTTTTAATAGTTTTAATGGTTCCTCAGGTGTTATTAGTTAGCCTACATCGTGGCCCTAAATAATTTAAATGAATTATTTATATATTACATATAATTATATTATACAATTTACTTGCATTTTCTTTTACTTCTATTTTTCTTGGGGCAGAAGTTTTCTCATCTGTTTCACATAAACAAAACTTATATTACACATTACTTCTTATTTGAAGATAATAATATATGCTCTGCACTTAAAACATTCAGTTTGGTTAATTAGCAGCTATTATTTAACTTACAATTCTTAATTATATATAATAATAGCTATTAAAAATAACCTAAGATTTATCAAGTTCAGCCAAATTGAAATATTCCAAACTCGATTATCCTACAATAATCGTAAGTGCCTAAATTAATTTAAAATTCTTTCATAACTGTGATGAAAGGTAATTGTTGACTAACACTTATAAACAATAAAATAAAAAATTTAGTTTTGCGATAAAAGTGTTAGGGTTTAAAGGGTGTTGAATAACATCTTGAGAACTGACTCAGGGCTGAGACACCCAAGCCATCCTTACCTGCACGTAGTGCACCATGCTGAGTAACGAAAGAGAAAGTGGTGATATGCATGTGGTAAATCCATACAGCCCAACTGGCTCGCGAACACCATTGAAAAGGCAGTTATAGTAGTTCGCGTATAAGCATAGCGTTTCGGGATCGACTGGTGCATATTCAATTTCTATTTACCTAAGGTCACATGACATCGGCGGCTGTCGGTGAATTTCTGATATCTCCGTGGTCATCACTGATTTTGGATTGTAGGTACTTACCACCAGGCATAGTATCGACTCTTTATCACAATATGTATTATTATTATTATTAGTAGTTATTCAATTTAATAATTTTCAAACTTAATATGTATGTGTAAGAGTGTGTGTGAACGTGTGTATTTTGAATATAACTTATCCCCAACGGTCATACCTAAGTAAGGGCACAGTATATGTGGAACAAATCGAAGTAGATAATGCGTATAATATATCTTCGAATATAATACGATCTGTTACGAATCATATAACATATTACTTTACGGTGAAAAATTTACACGAACGTCAGTTTCTTAGTTTTATGATGTTATAAATTCCAGCGTTTACTCAAATACCTGGAAATAATTTAATGAAATATTGAAACTATATTTTACACGTAAAACGCTTCGTGTAATCTTTCATATTCAGACTGTAACTATATCTTTCGGTTTATTTTCGGTTATTGTTTCTGTATGTGTAAAAATATTTATAATCAATTCACATGAAATATTGCTCCCCTTTTTAAATTAAAGGTATGTGTTGTTCTATAATTTTTATGTATTTCAATTCTAAAATAAAACAATAAAAAATATACAATTACCATTTTTATAGTAGCTCGTAAAATTGACGCCACTGTCCTTAAGGCTGCCTACCAATTAAAGCGAAGCAGACCGGAGCGGAGCTGTGCAAATTGCAACCAATAGAATTGCATAAAATTATAATGATGCAATTGTACTGGCCGAAATATTCACATCTCCGCTCCTCGCCATCACTCCGCTTCAGTGGACAGATACCCTAATGGTAAGAACCGTACATTACAAAAACTATGAAGAGGTCGGCAATTCTTCTCCAGTCTTCGCTTTAATGCAGGCCTGAAAGCCTGTAATAGTTCCCATTCGGACCGTTTTCAATAACATATCTGAGTTTACTATCTCCGATTAGTACATTTTTGTAATAAGTAATATCTATAACTTAAGGAAGATTTCAGCTTCATTCTTTTCTATTCGAGCTATAGGATATATAGCTATAGGAACCATTGATAGGCTATTGAAAAAAAGAGTAAAAACAAAAGGTTATATTTGTCTATCTTGTGTAACTGAAAAAAAGGATAGATAGGTTATCGAAAACGGCCGCTAATAACACCGTTTGATTACTGGATATACTTTGGCCTATCTCGGAATGCGACACTTGTAAGCGTTCTACTTTGGTGCGTGTTACACTTAATGTATGGTGATCGCGAACTAGTCGCACACAATTATTTTGTCTGACCAAAGAAATTTAAAGTTTTTACATTACCTTATATGTACGACGTTGACGTTGACGTAGACGTTGACAATGACGTATTCTAAATAGACGCGTTATACTCTCTCTAAAAACGTTACAAATTTTATTATCAGCATGTTGAAATAAAAGAGATAGGAAATCACAGCGTAAGACGGAAACTCTATTGTCAAAAAAGGATAAGATTATCTTCTCGCTCAAACCTATATCCATTCGAAATAGAACTGAGGGCAATTGCCCGCCATCCACGAAGGCATGTTAAAAACACCAATGCCGTATCTACTTCCTCCCAGAAGGCAGGAACATGTATATTTGTGTGTGTTAGCTTACCTCGAATTCTAGGGATAGGAAATTAGTAGATTGCGACATTTTTTGTCATCTTAGGTAACAGCTCAAGGCGAGGTGTGTCCACTTTGGCACCTTTGTGCATGTTGCCACGCTTTCGCGGCTGAATGCCTTAAGCGCTCGCCCCCAAGCCACAGCGAAGTTGTAAAAGCCATCAGAGCCTCCAGGGCCCCAAAAGCTAAGAGTATAGTAAGACAGAAAAAAACTACTTATAAAATATAATTGGTTTAAATGGGGTCGCACAACTTGAAAGCGATATAACATTTAACACATTTAAAAAAGCTCGTAGAATATGTTAAATCCACAGTAATACTGTTATTTAAAATATTGAAAAAAACTAATTTCAAATACTGAAATCTATTATCGAGCTTCAAAAGAAATTATACGTCTATATTCGTTATGATAATTTTTTCGGATCCCCAGATGTACCTGTCTATCTTTCGAAACCATCACTATCCAATTGCTCGTTTCGTGTCTACATTTGTTACCATTAATTTGTAAAGTTTTCCTGCCTTTCTTCAACTACCATTTTCTTTGTTTGTTATGGTAATAACATAATTTAATAGAATTATAAAATATTTAACATTGAAATATACAATCAAAGTAGACTTTTGTTCTTAAATAAAAATGTAATTATGAGTTCTTATGTATGCACGTATAAGAAAAATAGCACGTCACATGATGCGCGCATAGCTCTTAGTTTTACCCTCGCGCTAAAAGAAGTATAACCTGTAAAATATTTATATACATATATTTATTTTTTATATATTTTTCTCCGTTTCTGTTATTCCCTTTGTGCTTTAATATGCCACCATATTCACGTTATAACAGATGGAACTATGGTTAATCGTCAAATAAATGAAACATAATAAAAAATAACCTTTTTATTTTGAGTACTTAGTAATCAAACCGTGTAGGCGAGACTAATCTAAAATTTCGAGAAAAGTTCTATCTAATGAAAATAAGAAGTATGTTATTGTTTATTTGTGTGTGTTAAGTGTAAAAACAACGTTTAAAATGCCTAATATATTGTTCTAAAGTGATTTCAAATTCAATAAGTGAGTTTTAGAAGAGGAATTGCTCAGTTGTGGGTTAGTTTACACTTCTCGTTAGCTTCCCTGAAATAGATTGTATGTCTATAAATGTGTACATATATAAAAATAATGATACCTAACACTATATTATTAACAGTCAATAGAGAGAGATATTTCAAAACAAGCGAAATTATTAAAAAAGACACAAAAACTCGACTGCAATTTTTTTTAACCTTTTTATTGAATTCCTTAATTTCGTACTTAAATATTATATAGCCTTTGTCACTCCCACAATTAAAACGAATCTAACGATACCTCATATTCATAAAATCCATCAAGTTGTTTAGGCTACAGAGCGTGTGCCAAAGAAATAGACATACTACATACATACTTACATATTATATACGTACGCTTGAAAAATATAACCCTCATTTTTCATAATCGGATAATAATTTATGACACAAATTTAACTACCAAAATTTTAAAACATCCTTAAGAAGTTTGGTACGTCAATCAAATTTTCAGTTAGCTGAGAAAGTATCAAGTATTATTAGATAACTTCCATCCTTTTATAGCTTAGTGAGGCTTTTAAGTACAATTTTATAGCTCTTTATGTTACGATGTTACATAAAAATTTACTCTCTCACTTTTTAGTTGGAAATATACGATTATTCTTGATAAATTGAATAATCTGTAAAGAGAAACAAACCTTTCTTATTACAAGCTTTTATTTAATTTGTTTTGTTAGTATCGGTTAAATCTTGACGTCATTCTAAATGTAATATGGCGGACTTCAGAAAATAGCGGACTAGCTATTCTTTATGCACCCCCATAATATGAGTATCATATGAAAAGGAATCGCTGAGATAAATACAAAAAAAAAATTGTAAGAAAATTTTCAAAACCAGCTTTTATTCAATATTTCAATCAATTCAAAAGCTTGTGTCGCAAATTAAAAAAGAAGAAAGTCGAATCTAATCAAAGTAAATTCTTGCGCATTACACGCCTTTAGAATTATTGAAACATTGAATAAAACCTTGTTTTTAAAAGCTTTAAAAATAAAACTTTTTTTTAACAGTTTAATTCATGCAAATATATTGCTCTGTTTTATCCATGGCTCTAAATATGTGTATGCCATATATTTTTATCTAACACTGCCATGTTCTTCTTTCTATGTACTTTCATAAATTAATGATTATAAAGAGTAGGTAGGTAAAAATTGCTCCAGTTAATCAGACATCCAGAAAACAAATTTGACATATATAAAAAAAGAATAACCTAAGAACATAGCCAAAAATCTACTTTTAAAAATATTACAACAGATATTTTTTTGCAGGGGAAAATAGGGAAATACGTAATTAAATTATGATTTCGTCTATTTTAGACAAGTATAATCAGCCTGAGTGGATTTTGCCTCTCTTGCGCTCTATTCGCTCGATCGGCCATAGCGCAACAGCAATAAATATCTGCTGAAATCTATTCTTCACATTTCTTACCGACTGCGTTTCCTCTTAATATAATATTTTAAATAATAAAATACTGCCCTCGTATTACATATTCTTCTCTACCCTAAGTAAAATAACGTTCCATGGTCCTTCAAGTTGAAATTCAGTCCCTAGTTGTAATTGTGTTCTGGCAGTTATACTTGAGAGAAAGTCCTCCCAGTGTACTTGGCGTGTTACAATCTTGGGCCACATCGTCACTTAGCATTAGGTGTGATTGCGGATATATGTTAAACATAATATAAGGAATTTAAAAAATGCTAATGATTCGGTATATAATTAAAATCATCAGCAATTTAATTGACGATTCTGCTGAACAAAAATTATTAATTATACTTTTCATTGTATAGTTTATCTTTGGAATTTCACTAAAACCGATAACAAAACGCTTAGCCGGAGATGATTTTGTATTCCAAGTACTCTCTGTAAACATTTCTATTATAACCGATATTACGTGACGTTATCCTTTTGAAGCTTGTATTCATGTTTTATATCCCTTTGTTCACAGATTACGCTATCTCTTAAGACAATTGAATAGAGGTGAAATATCAGCAGAGACTTTACAAAAAAATCTACAGTACGCAGCTAAAGTCCTCGAAGCAGTCTACATTGATGAGACCAAGTATGTATCGTTTTATTAGAATTTTCATTATTTCTAGTATTTTTTTATATTAAAAATCGACTACGCTACGCAAAATTTGTTGATGATTAATGTTTAATATAAAAGGTATAATAATTTGGTATCCTTCTTCTTATAGGTGTCCTGTTGATACTTATAATAATCACAGTCATTTCTCGGGGCATATCATAGAGATATTTTGAAGATGTTATCAAGTTACATTTTGATCATTGTTCATATTTAATAGATGTGTACCAAACACAATTATATTGATGCATAATTAAATAATATTATTATGAAATACAATTGTTATTAAAAGTACTAATAAAGTCACTTATGAAATTTAAGACTAGTAGTGTATTTTATAAGATAAATATGTACATTTAAAATTATTTTTGCTGAACATCCATAAATCCGATCAATCAATGTACGTGCTATACCGTCCGCCACTTCGAATCCTTTCAATGGATTTGTATTTAAATTCATTTCCATTTTGTTATTTTTATAAGAGATCTGAATAAATAAGGCATTCGATTATTTAGGCCATTCGATACTGTATATTACTTCAATTAATAGAATGTATTTACTTTTACATTAAAAGTAGGTAAATATAATATATAATATAGAAGATCTAGCGCTAAATTAAAAGTGGTAAATATTTATTAGAGTGGATAAACCTTTTTAACCTTTAACAAATAATTTTAAATGTATTCTTGAAAATACTTTCAACAATAAGTCCAAACAGGTTTATTTAAACCATTTTGCGGAGCGTGGTCTATATAATTTAAGTGCCTACTTTTATAAATAGAGGAAACCTTTCAAAAAATTTATGTTTCAGATCTGTAGCCGTTAAAATACTGTTTACATCGTAATCATAAATTTCATTCTTAAGTCCGCTGAGAGCGTCACTTTTTTTACGGACGTCTTTTAAAAGCATTTAGATTGCTTTCAACTATTGTTTTCATTTTTATTTCTTCTCTTTTAACTGGGAATGTGGAAGTTTTTGTAATAAAATAACAATATCCATTGATTCAATTACCAATATCAGATAATATTAACTAAAAATATTTTCAATTGTAAAGTAAAAGATAGTTATTGTGCTTTGTAAAATATTCGACAGGTCGAAATTTGAATATTTTATTAATTTATTTTGACCTAAAATTCCCTACTTATTTAAAAATCTGAAGTTATCAGGAGTATTTTTTTTTTAAAGTAACAATAAGAAACAAATAGGATTTACACGTAAAGTAAAATAAGTAATTTTATTATCTATGCTCAGTGATTATTATTAATTAGGTATTAAAAGAACGTTTAATTATCCTATATACTAGTAGTGTACTAGTAATATATATTTATATATATGTGAAAGTTTGAATGTTTGTTACTCAATCACTCAAAAACGCCTGAAAAGATTTGGATGAAATTAGGCACATAGATGTTTTATAACCTAGATTAACACATAGGATACTTTTATCCCGATAAAAACTCCATTCTGAAGTATATATGAAACTGATAAACTCCAAAACCGTTTGACTGATCATCATAAAAATTAGAATATTAAAGTGTTTCTTCATGGAGACGGTTTTTATGCTATTTCTGAACGTGATCGAGTTATTTACTACTTGAATTGGCTTATTAACGTCTGCGGGGTCAGCCAGTATAATATAAAAACTTAGCAAATATTGGATTAGATGAATAAAAACTAGTTTTATTTTGGTTATGAAGATAAATCTAGCACTTTACACACAAATGAAAACTAGAAATAAATTTGTTGAAAATTACCAGACTACGTATAAACTAAGGCTGCCCAAACTCAGGCCTGTGAGCGATACAGTAACTATCTCATTCTATATTGGCCATAAACAAGTTTTATTCACTAGGTGGCCCGCCATCTAACATAGATTTAAAGTTATGGGGCCCACCTTCAATATTAATAGGTAAACTAAACAAAAAATAACAATTTCAACAACAAAATAGAAGCATTAATAAAACACTAAAGTTAAAATTGTGTAATTAGACTAATTATGTCACAAAAGTTAAAAGGAAACACAAATGAGAGAAGCTTTAATCGCGACTCAGCAACGACGGAACCAGGTTAATTAGAGAGAAAAACGTCGACGTTTACAAAACGACGCCCTTGAAATATTCAGATTTCTCATACTAGACTGTAATTGGGTATACGAACCGTTTGTTTATCCCTCCTTAAAAATTGTAACAGACAGGGTTGTGTGTATATCGAAAGCACTGTTTATAGGTTAAAGAATCTTCTGTTAAAGGATTCAAAACGAGATCCTAAAACTTAATGTATTATATTGGTTAGAAATTGGGTTGGTAAATAGAATGAGAATAGACATCCTCACGTTCAGCTATTTTTACCCGACTGCGAAAAGGAGGGTTATGTTTTTCGAGCGTATGTAACAGTCTGTTTCTTTGGCGTCTTAATTGTGGAAATGACATAGACAATATACTATTTAAATAAATATGATGGCTGGGATTCAAATAAAAAGGAAAAAAATAAAAAAAGTTGAGATATTGTTGCAGTCGGGTTTCTGTTTCCTTTTTATTTAATAATTTAGCTTGTTTTATTCAGTCTTGCCACTATGGACGTATTTATCCTGAGGTAGGGATACCCTATTGAAACCAGGGGCCACTCGGACAGATTGTGTGCTAAATGCGTACCACTAATAATAAAAACACTTAAATAGAATGTTAAGTAGTAGGTGTAGGGCGAATCGTTACATGAATGATAGTAATGTATGGAAGTGACTCGCTCTCTGAACGTCCACTAAAAATTATTATAATTGTAAACAACACATATTTATTTTAAAAAGTATTGTTAAGTTCAATTGAGTTTCTTGCCGGCTCATTTCTATGGTTGAAATGTTTTCCAAACCGGTGGTAGTGTTTTGACAATCAGCTTTAGTGTGTACATGTAACATTTTATTTATAGACGCGTATTACGCTACCATCATTAGACTAAAAAACAGTGCAATTAAACTATAAATACGAATAATAAATAATAATACTTCCAGTTATATAGAAAAAAGGGGAAGAATACGAAAGATATAATATGTTATTATTATTTTTACATAGAATTGAATAAAATATATTTATTTTGAGCAGTGATGATGTGCAACCACGACACTTGATAATACGTGACTAATGGTCATTTTCAATAATTTATCTAACCACTACTTTTACTACTGGAAATAGAAATATATGTCTATTGGTATGATTTTGTATGAAGTAGCTATCCGAAGTTACGTTATTGAAATACAAAAGCTTACCAAAATATGCATTTTTCTATCGTCAGTAACAAAAACAGTGGTTAGATAGATTATAATTGAAAACGGTCGTAGAGAATGTCAGGCAGTTACCTGAATTTAATATTTTCAAAATAGACCGCGACTAACGTAGCATGGCAAATTGAGAGTACCGCCCCTGATGGGAAGCACACGACAATCCTAACACAACAACGACGACAATAGATCATAATCTAACGACGGTTGCTGCTGTCATTCCGGCCTGTAATAATGTAATTTAACTGGATATGCATATGCTTGGTGGTTGCTATCCAGTCGGGCAAAACGGCCCTAACATCCAGATATCGCTAGTTCCGTTTCTCGTTTATAACTCAGCAAGGAGCACCAGACCCCGTGCAAGTGAGATTGGCTTGGGCGTCTCAGCTTTAAATATGTAATTCGACACCTCTTACATCCTAAGTGACTGCTTATGATATATATATTAGATATAACGAGTCATATTAAGCTTATGGTAACGTCCATCGGGTATAAAATTATTATAATAATTGTAGTTTTTTTTATTACATTTATTATTTTCAAATTTCCTACAATATAAATTTAATAGGACTATCGACTTTTCACTCTAAGTCTTCGTCTTTTTCCCTTATCCCTTTATATGGGATCGGGTCTCGTTACTTTTCTGCGCCAAGACAGTCTATCTTATTTGTCATTATTGACAGTGGAGCTTTCTTTATGGCAAAAGAAGTTTCAAGCAATGGACCAACCGCGACTCCTAAGCTCTTCAGAAGAGTTACTGCCTTAGCGTCAGGTGGTAACGGGCCGTAAAACAAATAGCCAGTAAATAATTGATCTCCTCACATTTAAAACTCTAAGTACCTATATTTATAAAATACAAAACTTTATGTAACAAATATAAAATTCACTCGATCGGGCATACAATTTTACGGTTTCCTCAGTAAAAGCGATTTTCGGATGTACACCGCCATTAATTAATTATTTTATGAGCTACTCACAATATTCGTACAATGTTTCCTCTAACATTTTATTTGTAAACGTTAATCTTTTAATCTCAAATGGCCGGCGTCCGTTTTAATCTACTTACAAACTATTATTCAATAATATACTTAAGTTACAGTTTTTCATTACTACGACTAATAAAAGCATCGTATTAACCCATATTTTTGCTACTATAATATACGAACTGTGTCCCACCGTTTCACACGTGTTTAATTCATTCGAACAACTTTGGCCGCTGCTAATACACCCGTGAAGCCTATCGTTCGTTCGTTGTTCTCATTTCCCGTATTTGCCTACAGCTTTTTAAATAATTAGGAAATAAAATAAAATAAAAAATCCAAAGATTAGCGTCCCCAAACAAACAAACAAACAATCTCTTGAAATTCATAATGTTAGTATTACTTTATTTGTCGAGTTAGTGTTTATATTGTAATGAAATATATTTATCTAATCTTGGTTTATATAATACTACTAGCTGTGCCCCACTTTTTCACCCGAGTTAATCTTATCCGACAAACACCGCGCCGCCAATGCACCTGTGAAATCTAGCATAATCGTTCTTCCCGCAAGTACAAATTATTTTAATTTTTCATGATTTCCTAAACTATGTGTCTAAATAACATACTATAAAGAGCAAAAAATAACTTCATAAAATTGTCTTTATGATGAAGTAACTTTTATTCGTAAGGATTAATTTGCCACATCTAAAAATAATGCTTATACATCAATTTTGAAATTTCACCAAATCTTTGTCATAAAATTCCTTATTGTGACTTATGTATAAGAGATAGGCATATACTATTGCTGACTTTTTTTTAGATATTTTAAGGGCGAATATTTATGTAGAGCATTGTATTTTCGTACCATTAACGATAACGCCAGCGCACGGGGATAAAACAGTTCGGTAGGGCCTCGACTTCCGATTTACGTAACATGAATAAATATTTAAGGCTAGTTGAGGGTTGTAACATAATGTCAGATAGCCTGTACTATTGCTCGTAAGTCTGGCTAACAGTTACAAAAATAATTTTTTGAATTCAACTGGTAGTTCCAGAGATTAGAGTGTTTAAACAAACAAACAAAAAAACTTTTCCGCTTTATTATATTAATATAGATTTTATTGAATCTTTGGGCCTTGCACATTGTTAACGCGCGATGGCCTGCACGTCGCGTGCTGGCCGTTGTTAAAAAGAAGAAAGTTTTTTTGTTGAAAGAATCGAATATTTTGTTTTATGACTTGTCATATTTTTTTTTCTCTAACAAGCAATTACATTTAGGTACATATTTCAATTTATATTATGTTTTTCTTCAAATATCATACTATTAAACTATATACCTATTCAGCCAAGTCTATATAATTCTGTCGTCATAGTGCTCAGAAGCAGAGCACAACAAGCCGCATCGGAGATCCCAATATGTGTACTTTTTATTAATTAATCTAATATAAATAAAAATTACCATGTTCGTAAGCGTATCAATAGAGAACGGTGGCGCCGATTTGGCTAATTCTTTTTTAAATGTTGGTAAAATAGTCTGGATAAGGTTTTTAGGGAAAGATAAGTTTGAAAAGTTACCCGAAAAATTGGGAATTTTTTGAAAAACTGTTTTTTTATACATATATATAGTATTTTTTCTTAACTCAAGACCACAACTCACTATTCAAACGTTGACTTTGCGTAATTATTTTTTTTTGTTTCGTCCGATAAGAAGCTGGAAAAGTTTTTAGGAAATAGTGGGATAGATGGTGCTATGGTCCAGTTATTCACTATTGGAAAGGGTAGAACAACGTCTGCGGGGGCCCGCCAGTTAACCTTTTTTTTGGTATATATGAGATCGATAAACACAAAAACTCGAAACTCGAACTCGAACGAAACTCCAAAACACCGTTTGACCGATCTTACTATGAAAGTCGGTAGATCTAAGTGTTTTTTTCATGGAGAAGGTTTTTATGATATCGATTTTAATATTAACGCGAACGAAGTCGTTAGCTCAGCACGTTTTTATATATAAATAGATGTAGATATATATGAGATTGATAAACACCTACTCCGTTTGACCGATCTAACTATGAAAGTCGGTAAATCTAAGTGTCTTTTTCATGGGGAAGGTTTCTATGCAATCCATTTTAATAATTACGCGAACAAAGTCACGTGCACAGCTATACGTTATATAAATTCAGACTATAACGCCACTTATCCAATGTTTTACAAAAGGTATTACCCATAAAATTTAAAATATCTTTATAGTATCTTCAAAATAAAAGCTGAAATAGTTTAACTGGCCCCGTGTTATGTCTTTACTTCGTTCCCGGGTATTAGAGGCCCAACGGAACCGAGCCTGGGAGTAATGCGAATATTTACCATTAACAAAGTAATATTTTTAACTTTATCACGTTTTCATGTAAATTTTTATTGATCGAAACGCCTCGGAAGCCGAACTCGAGGTAATGGAATGAATGGTTAATAAATAGAGTAGTAATAATTATAACAAAAACAAAGGCGTCATCTAAACGAAAGCAAATGTATGATGGTTGCATCAACACTTGATAAATATTGGAGATATCAAACTCGGAGTAATCTATCATTCTATATTTACACTCTACTTTAAGGGAACATTTATCAACGCGTTTGAGTTACCTCACAATATTTTCATTCGCCGTCAGTGAATAGCTTTTTACCGATGAAATTCAACCTATGTAAATATTGAAAAATTACACATCTACAGGTTATTTATTATTACCCTTTCCCATGGTAACAGATCCCTACCACATTTGCTTGATTCGAAACATACTTTATTTAATTTAGACCATAAGAAGGCACTTTTGAGAGTCAAAGCACTTACCGGTTCAGAAAACATCCCAGTCAACGAGAAGAGGCGGCAAAAAGCCGGTTCATCTTTCTTTTTTTTTTCTAGTACTATACAAATAATATCAATAATTTAGTGGATACACAGAGAGGGAGTCACTTCCAGACATCACTATCATTCACATCCAGTCCACCCTATTAAAATCTTTTGACTGTAAAATCTGCTTGATATGGCCCTTAAACCCATTGTCCGACAAAACAGTAATGTGCTTCGGGAACTTAACATAGAACCTAACACTAATACCTAAAAAAATATTAGTCTTAAAATAAAACATGGTACGACTAATTTATGTATATTTCTAGTATTAAAATTAGCCTAGTGGTCGTCAGCGCGACAGCTATAATCGAGGTCCTGGGTTTGATTCCCAGGTCGAGCAAAGTGTTATTGGGTTTTTCTATGAAATTCTCAGTAGTAGCTCGGAGTTTGGCTTTGTGCCCGATTAATACCCACACAAGTTACACGCTGTATTCCCTTAGTCACATAAATGTGCCGCATCTTCAACCTTTCCTCACATAACATTTACTTAGTAATTATTGCAATCGGCCGTCAATAATGCAGTAAACAACTAGCTGTGCCTCGTGGCTCTGCACGCGTTTATTACACTGTAGTTAAGTTCATTTCGTAATTTTATTTGTAGTAGGTACTATTAGTGACAATTCTTACAATGAAATAATTAAGGTATTATATTAGGTCCTTACATATGAAATTGGCGTTTTGTTGCACTGGTCACTATTTTCTCAAATATCCGGCGTCTGGTCAGAAATTCCAAATTCAAATTTATTCCAAATTTAGGCTTGTGTATTTGCGTTTCGAATTTAGTGATTAATAATTTCTTTTCACACCATTTTATTTTTCTTTAACATCGTTCTTTTCACAAAATAGAAAATTTAAAATGTCGCCTTATTTACGAATATAAGTTCCATTGTGGCATCAGCGCTGCAGAATCAGCTCGAAGTATTAATGATGTGTATGGGAAAGTTACTGTAAAAGAAAACACAATACGTTTTTGGTTCCAACGTTTTCGTTCTGGAAATTTCGACCTACGAAACAAACCCCGTGGACGGCCGGAGACCCTAGTTGAAAATGAGGAATCAAAGGTAATCGTTGAAGTGGATCATTCGCAATCCACACCAGAGTTAGGGGCAAGGTTCGGTGTGAGTGATAAAAAAAAATTTACTTGAAAAAACAGGAAAAGTGAAAAGCTCGAGAAATGGGTTCCGCATGAATTGACTGAAGCACGTCAACAAACACCTATTGAGTTCTGCATTACATTACTCAACTGTCACAATAACGAGGGAATTTTGAATCATATTGTTATTTGTGACGAAAAATTAATCCTTTACGACAATCGGAAACGCTCATGAACCCAGGAGAACCGGCCAAATCCTGTCCCAAGCGAAAGTCGTCTCAGAAAAAGGTACTGGTGAGTGTTTGGTGGGCCAGTACTGGTGGCATACACTACAGCTTCGTAAGATCTGTCCAGACGATAACGGCAGATCTGTATTGTCAACAATTGCAAACCATGACGGAAAAGCTAGCCGTTAAACAACCAAAACTTATTAATCTCTTTAGCCCACTGCTGCTTCAGAACAACGCTAGACCTCATACTTTACGACCGATGGTCGCTAAATTATAGGAACTGCGGTTGGTATGTCTCCGAAACCCACTATATTCCCCGGACATTGCTTCAACAGATTACCACTTTATTCGGAATTTGGACAATTTCTTGCAAGGAAAATGAATTCAATTCCGATGAGGCTGTCCAAACTGCCTTCAAAGATTTTATTGATTATTGCTCCCACAATTATTTCAGCAATGGAATCAATTAACTACCTTTAAAATGGCGAAAGTGCATTGATAATAATGGTACATACTTTGATTGATTAAATGTATAATTTCATAATATTTTTTTCCTTTTTTTTTTACCATATAAAAGGCTAATTTCATAAGTAAGGACCTAATATTTAGGCTTCCCTTTTACAAGTTTTCATAAAACTCAATCGAGCCGTTTATGAGTTAAATCCGGGCATACAAAAACAAATTAATGCTATATTCGTGATGAGTAAATGTCCTTTATAATAGAACTCCTATCAGAAAGTTCAGAAAAATATTAAAATTTGTACAGACAGAACTAAAAATTTATTAATATACACATACATACAAAGAATAAAATGATGTCGGTATTTCAAAGCAATGTTATTAAATGTAAAATATATCTCTTACATATATTTATAGATGTTCTAATATATAGTATGTAGGTATATATCTAAAAAAGGTAAGAAGTAATTGGAAGATGTAGCTCTTCATTACCACGTAGTCTTATAAATTGCTCTTGGGACGATTCTAAATAAGATCACACTATCCCGTTCTATGTACGAAAACCTTTATTTTCAACGGTATTTTCTTCTAGGTACGAATTTCTTTAGATTCTTTCATTATTTAAGTTATTTGTATACAAACAGGATCCTTTCCAGGCTGCCCTTACTTTTTAAACTGGTTTACGAATTTGTGTCTAATTTGATATTTTTAGAAACCTAGTATTTTTATATGGAAAATGTAAATGATTATAGAAATACCTCAGAGGGAATCTTTTTGTGGAATAAAAAAATTATAAAAACTGTTTATACAAATATGTATTATAAAGCTCAAGTTTCTTTTTTGTTTATTTGATTGTGCTAATCTTTAGAACTACCAGACTGGTTGGAATTTTTTTTTTTTTGCATTTTATAGCCTTTTTATTATGCAAGGTTTTAAAACTACATGACTTCAAACAACGACAAACGGAATTGCGGAGAGTTAATCGAATAAGACTAAGACGGGTGAAACCATGGGCATATTTTGGAAAAATAATAAATGTACAGACAGAACAACAGACTTATTAATGTAGGTATGTATATCATTAATAATTTGTTGGGCCATAACCTTGTTTTACTGATCTGTGGTCATGACACTACACGACAATGAGCGTATTGGTCGTAAGGGCGACTGCTATGATCTAGGTCCCGGGGAAAGTGTAATTGGGTTTTTCTATGAATTCTCAATAGCAGTTTGGAATTTGACTTTGTGCCTGATTAATTACAAATATCTGGGTGACCGAGATGTGCTCGGTGTCTCATAAAAAAAAACACCTATCTGGGTAAACTTGGAATGTAGACAATTATCTAAATGCAAAAATTCATCGAAATTGTTTGAGCTGTTTCCGAGAAATCACTTAATATAATAAGATAGGCTCGCCCTCTGACGTGGGACCTAAAAAACATACACGGCGATCTGTGGGAGTATATTAGTACACCTCTCTGCCTAATTCTTCGAGGATATAGGCGTGATGGATAATGGTAACACGCGCTGTAGTGGTACCGCTAAGAATATCACGTTCCTTAATCAGCTTCTATACACTTACAGCCGTTTTCAATAATATATCCGAGTTTACTAACCCCGATTAGTACATATTTGTAATAAGTTCTATCTTTAACTTAAGACAGATATCGGCTTCTTTCTTATCTATCCAAGCTATTATTATTATCTGTAGATACGAAAAACTATCCATTGATAGGTTATTGAAAAAAAATGAGGACAATTAAGGGTAATATTTGTCCATCTTTAGTAACTGAAACAACGGATAGATAAGTTATTGAAAACGGCCATTATACAGTAACAAAGTGGGGTACCAGAGATTTTTAACCGACTGGGTTGTGACCGTCGTGCACATGGTGATACCCGTCACTGGTAATTTCTTTTGGTTTGTCGCGTTTCGGGATCAGACAGTGTATTGCTGAGAGGTTTGCATGTTGGAATGACAGCGACGACTATCGGCAACCAATTACCGATTTGGATTGTACTGTGCTTACAATTACTGGTATTTGTATACAATTGCTTGTAATTTCTTGTACGAAGACTTTGTCTATAAAAATATATAATAACTTTTTAAAATAAAATATATGTTACATTAATGAAATTCGTGTACAGAACCATTTGACTCCCGATGTCACAGAAATGTACGTAAAATTGGCATATATGCCAACCTTGGGCACCATATTATTAACCATAAATTCAGAAGTCAACAATGAAACCTGTCAATAACCGAAGCAGGAAAATATGATCCATTAAAAAGTAATATTTGAAGACTATAAAACACAGTCATTAAATTTTTCCTATCAGTTTCATCGGAAAATGAACGGAAGAGTGCCGGAAATAAAAACAGAACACCGACTTGACATTTTATTAATGTATCTACACTTCTTTGCCATTTCTGCCTTGTTTTACGTTTTTATTCCCAACTCAACGACTTTGTTCGCGTAAAATTATTGTTTAAACTTTATTTCATCCCTGTTTTCACTCATTTAAGCTTCGATTTTACAAAGACGATGAAATGCTTTGTTTGCAAACCAAAGTATTTATTGTAGTTTTCGAGTCCCTAACTTAAAAAAAATTTTTTGCTTCTTTTCTATTAATTATTGATCCTCCATTAACGATATTTAATGGCAATAACAATTTTTACGAGCATGTATCATATCTATCTCTATCATAAATCAACGTTAGATTATTTGAAATGTATGATTATAAATTATGATAAAAGCCAATGAGTTATTCCAACGTAGTCCTTTAATGATATTAAACTAACTGTGATTAATCATCTGGTATAGTACGATTTCAGTCCTGAATGAGCTTACCATTGACAACAATCATAAAAAACTTTATTGGTTGCATTAATATAAGAAAAAATAAGTCAGAATAGCTGCCTTGCACTTGCAAAGCACTTCTGTAATCACTTTTATTCGGTTCCTGACAGTTCTTTCATACTAATTTTATATAGCCTAGAAATAAATATATTCAGAACCATAGTAAAGAGATTCATAAAGTAAAAAGAAATCCAAAGATTGTCTTTGCTATAGAACATAAAACACGAATATGCATAAGCGCATATAATATGATTATAATCATATTACAATCCAAGCTTAAGCAACAGCCTTCTTGAAATTTGCCTTTATTAATTTTAACCCACTTACCGTAGCACTTTAAATAAGGTTTTCTCCAGTTTAATGACGTTATAAGAGTCGAAAAAGTAAACAGGACAAAAATCATTAAATAAATTGTATAAGTGCGATTGATTTAAAACTTAAAAAACGCCAATGGATAGTAGAAGTAATATCACTAGAAGGATTTAGTTAGTGTATACTTCGATTCAGTCAACGAAAAAAATTATGGTGATAAAATAGACAAAAATATAATAAGTTTATTCATAATACATTGAGCTAAATATAGTGTTAAAATTGTCACAAAATTGAGAAACATGGTACAACTGTTGAACCGTAGCATGAAAGGGAAGAAATTAGCATGTAAATATACGCTAGACATGTAAATTTTTTCATTGGGAAATCAACAGTTTATAGAAATTTCCATTGATTTTATAGTTTATTAAATATTTAAAGTTGTTGGTTACCCATTTGTTTTTTTTTTTTTTAAATAGTCTACGTTTCAAAAGTCGCTGGTCGAATTTCGATCATTGGGCGACCACTAGTTTAGGTAAAAACAAATATTAATTATGAATATATATATATATATACATATAAGTATGTATGTAGTTTTAATTGAGTTCCGTAAGTATAATTTTCTCTAGATTTCTTCCTTACTCTCCACAAATCAAAATGAATCCCCACAAAATATATTCTATTGAAAACAAAATTAACTTTGAAACCGCAGAAATGACCAATCTTTTGCATTAATTTATGAAACACACGCCTCTAAAGATACGCAGCGTATTTTTACATTAAAAATACTTCGACATTCCTAGATTGTTTTTTTTTTTTGGTGTACTTCGTCACGTCTATTCAAATTTGTAGCAAGTTTAATAAGTTTTAGGGTGTTCGTAAAGACGCTTGTGTGGCGACGGGCGATGCGTCGCCAGTGATTGTATCTAACACAGGAATAGAAGAGGGCCAGAGCAGCCTCGTGTCCAACAAACAACACTCCACATGCGGCGGCTGCGCACACCTTGCTGGGCGAGGTGTTCTGTAGAGAAACCGAACGAAGCAAAGTTAATACCGTTACAACAACGCCGACAACGGCCAAGTAGTCGCGCCTCCCTTCTGTCCAATCTGTGCGAATAGGTCTTTCTGTTATTTTTGGAGCTTCAGTTTTACTGAACTATGTCTTCCTATCCTCTTGTTAGTTTAGAATCATTCTTCCCTTACTTGTTTTGCTGTTATCAGCTTGGAAAACTACCACGCTGGTATATTTAAACTTTAGGTTTTAATTAACATATAGGTTAATTATTTGTGT
Organism: Saturnia japonica; assembly: GCA_033032175.1. Lineage (NCBI taxonomy): Eukaryota > Metazoa > Arthropoda > Insecta > Lepidoptera > Saturniidae > Saturnia > Saturnia japonica. The sequence continues at coordinate 20,304,204 of CM065305.1, read as the reverse complement.
ATAAAATTTCAGAGAATAACTTTAGCAGAATAATGTTTAATAATAATTGTGTGATAATTTCTATACAACTGCTTAACTTATTCTCGTGTAGATGAATTAGCCTTTCCTTAAGTAAATTTAGATGAGATTTGAAATTTAGTCCCATGTGGCGTCTTGAACCCTATGTGAATTGTCTTTTTTGTACCTCGTATATTCTGTACTTTGTCCTTAGGCATGTAATATTTTTGTACTTCTCTTGGTGACCTCTGTTTAGTAACTCCATTGAACCAGCCTTCTTATGTTGTGTTAAACTATTTTCTTTTGTAAGACGTTCTTGTGGTCTTGTGTTTTTTGTCTAATTACGTACTGTAACATATTTTTAGTTTTAGTTTAAATTTATTATTTTAGCTTCCACCACGCTTTAACAATATTTGATACTGGAGTAAACCACTGTATTTTTATTATATTATTTTTAAGTAATGTTTGATTTTATAAACGTTTCCATTACTGTGTTATTTATATATTTTGATACGTATATATACAAAATCAAAATTCAATAAATCGGTTACTATCATCAATTTGAACCTTAATTTAAAGTTGCAGTTCTTATTCAATGTTCATTGATGATTAAATTTTATAATGATGATCAATCGATTTATCAAAATACTATGAAATTGGAAATTTTGTATAGATCCTCAAAATTTGTTCCCTGATTTTGTCCGAATGACACGTGTTTTATTTTAGACCGGCAGTGGCGCGTCAGCAGTCGGCTCCAACTCTCGTGTTTAGGTGTGTCGATGTTATCCATTTTTTAGTTTCCAACATCGCTTGAATGCAACTGCAGTGGTAATATATTGTTCATATTCTTCTAAAATACTTATATTCGAGTTTCATCCAAACGGTATTGGAATACAAGCAGCCCTAACGATCCAATGCATTCCCGTCGAGACCTGCTTACGTTGTCGTGTTGACTCTTGTTATATCTCTTATATTGCTTTCCATTGCGCAGAGCTTTAGCAAGCTGTTTTGATATGCAAATACAATTTATGAATATCAGAAAAATGTAAAAAATATATTATATTGTAAGAAAAAGGAAAAAAAAACACCATTTTACACATTTTTCTTTCCTCTCATCGAATCACCTTTTCTTTGGAAAATATCATAAGTAAATTGTAAGTTGTAATAATTATGCAACAAATTTAATTAAAAGGTTCATTGGATTTAATTAATTGATTGATGACAAATGTTTCATGAATCCCTTAACAACTAATGGATATATATGTGAATGCTAGAACTTTCATAAATATTTTAGGTCAAATGAACAATATTTGCAGATAATTATTTGCAAATAAAATTAGTGGATGTACATTTTACAATGGAAAGGAATATATAAGTTTTAAGAAGCCTTGAGCACGTTGCATGTTTATAAATTGATTTCTGAAGCAAGCACTACCAGAAATAAAGCATGCTCTAAAATGTACAAATTTCTACTGTATTCCCTTTGTCGTCAATAATTAATCCCATTATAGAATCTAAGTTAAAATGTTGTTTGAAGTCACTGGTTTTGTTTTTCAGGATTGTTTTTATAAGTAGCATTAACTTTATCTTTGTCTTATTTGACAAAAAGGAGGATTCATGGAGAAACAGATATTTCATTACTTCATATTTCAATCAAGTAATTCACAAATAAGATTAAATACAGCGACACCTTTTAGATTTTGATTCCATTTAGATTTCAGGTAATGCAAAAACACGTTTTCGTATCTAATAATTATCATATTTTTAGCAGCCTTAATCGCCAGTTCACTTATTCCACACACATCACTATTGATAGATTTAACTTATTAGAAGTAGATTTTAGTGAACTAAACTAATATTTGTATATATATTAACACTGTACAGTTTCATTTTATTTTACTAAAAGATAGTTATTAGGTAGGATGATACGCTAGAATTTTATATAAAAAACTTGTTTATAATCTTAAATTACCAGAATGTTTCATTGTTATTAGCTTTATAATGTTGTCATTCTAGATATTGTTCAAATAATAGCACGGATGAGCACTTTAAAATTTAGCTAATATTATGGGCAATGCTATTGACCAAAAATATTTGTGAAACATAATTATTGCGATCATTAAAGGAGCAGCTTAGCTTTTGATGGTTTGTCTCGAAGCCAAAATTAAATCAATGCCAGAACATAACGCCTTCTAATTCAAATACAGCTTTCACGAGTCATATTAATGTATTGGTGGTAATTCTGATTTATGTTATACACAGGCGATTGGCAGACGAAGATGATGAGCTGTCTGAAGTCCAACCGGATGCAGTGCCACCTGAGGTCAGGGAGTGGTTGGCGTCGACGTTCACCCGACAGTTGGCGACGGCCAAACGAAAGTCAGACGAGAAGCCGAAATTTCGGTCCGTGGCTCACGCCATACGTGCCGGAATATTCGTGGATCGGATCTACAGGCGGGTCACAAGCACCGCGCTTATGCAGTTTCCACAAGACGTCGTAAGAGTACTCAAGGTAATGCTTAATACTTCTTCCTGATTTTGAGAAATACATATAAATTGCGATTACTACGCTGGTGTGAACTATTACAAATAGTATAACAAAAGTAGTTTGCTAGGTTGTAGGATACGACGATTGTGTCCGACTAGATCGCAGCCGCCATACAGCATGTTTAACAGACGCCTCAGAGGCACACTTAGACGTATCACTTCCCGGGATTAGACCGGTGATAAGCGAGTTATATGTAGTTACTCTCTTTTAGTTTGTCGCGTTCCGGAATCATACAGATAATATTAAGTTGCTGAGAGCAATAACAGCGATGACCGTCGATAGATTTCCAATCTCATGGTGGTCGCCGTTTTTATAGTTTTTAGATTTTACTGTGCTCACTATCAGGGCCAGTGCAGAAAAAAAGTAGTAGTTAATAAAAATATCGTTTATACTTATCTATACAATTAATAAAATTGAAACGTCTGTTTGTAATGTCAAAATAACAGATTTTTACTAAATGTATATGAAAGCATAAACGATACCTATTAAAAAACACCCATTTTTTTAATTTTTGTCTGTCTGTATGTCTGTTTGTTCCGGGTAATCTCCGAAACGGTTGGACCGATTTTGACGGGAGTTTAACTGGTAGATAGCTGAATTTATAGGGAGTAACTTAGGCTACTCTTATTTTATAAAAATAATTAGTATTTCGCATAAATAAAAAGAAACTGGTCATGGTAAATCAATTCGGGCGCTTAGATGGTTTACGCTGAGTAAACCATAAGAGATATAGCACATTAATGTACAAAACAATTGTAGACATTAAAAAGACCTACAAAAAGTCTGGAAGAGAATACATCTATCTTCTAAAGAATACACACAATAAGCATTTTTATCTTTAAAATAGCCTGGAGCAGGGGAGCAAGATTCGCGCGGGCATTCTGTAGTCCACGTGAGTGAAGCCACGGGCACAGCTAGTGCTTTATAAAAAGCATGTTTATTTTTATAGTTGTAGAAATCAATAAATTTCATTGTTTGAGTTGAATTCGATCGAATATATAAGCTAAGTTTATAAACACTTTCTTCCTTTTTCTAGCCAGGCTTGTCATTTCAAGAAATAATGTAGTTTCATAATATGTTTTTTAACTCTTAAGAGATAATTTGAACACTGTAACATGAAAACTTTGAATAATTATATCTCAAGTTCATCTCAATAAGAAATTATATAGTAGTTTTAATGTAGTTTAATAATTATAGCAAAATATAATTATTGAAGAGTAATATTTATTTTGTAAATACAGCTCACGAATGCTCGTAAAATACTAAGAAATCTAACTTTAGTAACAAATAATGGAATTCATTAAACTTTATATGAGATAGAAAGTTCATCCTTTGAACTTGTTCTCTTCATGTCTGTAAATAGGAACTTCGGCGCTCGATCTGTATTATTGATTATATTTTATATTTTAAGTATTTATTTTTTTGATATTCCACAATCCAGCGAATATTATTTCTACTTTATATTTTCTAATAACCAAAATTTATGATGTGATGATACATAGATAAATAAATAATGCTTTAAGCAGACACAACATAACGAGATTAAAGAAAGCTCAGTTAATATAATATTAGGATCCTGTTAAGAAATTAATCACTCAATCAATTAATTATCATTTTAATCAATAAATGTACGATAAATGTACATTTAGCCTCAGTCATAGTTAAAACAACATCACTAAAAAAAAATTTTTCGCCACAACATGAGCGCATACAAAACATTCGTTTATTACTTTTATCTTATTATATTACGTGAGCAATTCTTATTTATAAAGTTTATCTAGATATGTATTTTTCTTTATTTTTTAAACACCGAGCACCGCTCGGTCGCCCAGAAATACATCCACTGCTCGAGATAGACCTTCCCTAAAGAACCCCATATCGATCTGTCCTTGCATACAGCGGATTCCTGCAATCTTCACCAGATCGTCGGTCCATCCGATGCATGGTCGTCACTCGAGAACTCTTCGGCGCCATCGACCATCCATTCTCCGAGCAATATGCTCCGTCCACTGCCACTTAACTAGCAACGAAGCAATAATGGCTCAGTATTAGCGTGTACGGACACCGCGTCGATAGACATGAGTTCGAATTCCTCCAATGAACTTGACTTTTCGGTGAAGGAAAACATCGTGATGAAACCATAGAATGATAATAAGGCTTTTGTTAATGCCCGCCTACCACTAGCTACCACTTTCAAAGTTGAAAATCTGTCGCCAAGCACCTAATAGGTGAGTTCTGACAGCTACATTTGAGAGACAGTTTTCTCACTAGACTTAGCATGTCACCGTCTTGGGCCACGTCGTCACTTGACATTAGGTGAAATTGTGGTCATATCACTAAACCAACAAACGATAGAAAAAAAATATTCTGAGGAATTGATACATAGGATATTTTATCATAATTCATAGAAAGAAACATAGGATTAATCAATTATATTTTATAAGTAGATACGGCATTGACGCTCTTTACATACCATCTTGATTGGTGGGCAATTGCCCTCAGTTCACTTTCGAATTGATATAGCCGTGAGCAAAAAGAAATTTTTATCATTTTTTATCAACAGAGTTTCCGCCTTACACTGAGATTTCCTATCTCTTTTTTTTCAACGTGCTGATAACAAAATTTGTGCCGTTTTCAAATTGCTTTTAGTGAGAGTAAAGCACGTCGATTTATAAAACGTCATTGGGAATATTACATATTTTTAACTACAATACATTATTGTAAAAACGAGAGAACCACATAAATTACATTGTGACACATTGTAGTTGTACAATAATAGGAATCTTCATATATCTAACTTGCGGAACATAAATTTCATGAGCAGTCATAAATCTACGAAATCAAGAGGTAAAATCAGTACTGTAATGTCATCAAAAATTTAGAACGGTCTGTGCCTCGTTCAGGGAAATGGTGAGGTAATTTGACTTATATACTGTGCCAAGATGTTAAGGAATAATTAATGTTCGAATAACAAATTCTGTTATAAAGGTCGAAAGCCGTATAAACGCAGAAAAAAAATGCATCGTAAAACACGAACATAGTTATGAAATCTTGCTTTATATTTTGCTAGAAAAGAATCAAGCTTTTTGTTTCAAATCAAAGTAAGTAACCTTAATTTAGAATTCTGGGGCATATATTGTTCTCGGCTTAATCTAAAAACAATGTACCTAAGTACATTACCACCGTTCGCGTAATTAAACCATTTCGTGTACGGCCATTCATTTCAATAGTGCGTCCTTACTGAATTACGTGCGCTTCCCACAAAACTACTCCACTGGGGATATACGGGTCGGTTTTGGGAGCGTGCCCTTTGCGATTTTATCGCCTCACGTACATATGTACTTGAAGATAAATTAGTGACTCATTTGATCCTTGTAGAATTTGAAATTAATTATAGTAATTTAAGGGCATTTACATGTGATTAATGTCTGAAATATTGATGTTTATAAATATATTACCTACTTCTTTAACGTTTAAGAGATTATTGTAAGAGAATTTTGTTAAGTATAACTATTTGAACATCTAAACGGTTTTTATAGATGCAAGTATGTAGAGTTGATTAATTCAAGACCGAGATTTTCCTAAATATGGTAAAAGTAAGTAAAATATGTCTGCACTCACTTAACAAGACAATTTTTGACACAAAAGAAAATCAACTTCAATGGTTTTAAAGAGTTCCCTGGTGTATCTTCGAAATTGAAGATCCAATGGCAATGAAATTAAAATTGGACCACCCTCGAGGTATCTCCTATCAAAAAAAAACGAATCACCGAAATCGGTTCATAAACAAAGAAGTTATGACTGAACAACCATAAAAAAGTGCGTACGTACAAAGTACACAGGTCAGAAGTGAAACTTCATTGGCTAACTAATTTTTAAATCTCATTTCTATTTATACTAATCTAAAGCTTTAGATTCCCGAGACTTAGAGGGAGGGAAAAGGAAGATATTTTAGAAATTTAATTGTCATTAAAATATTAAGTCAATTAAATTCTTAAATGACGAGTTGCAAATAAAAATCCCACACGTTGTTTGTAAATATTAAAACTTCCTAACCTTCAAACGAATTAACATAAAAAATGTATATTAACAAAAAGATAACAAATATATTACTTGCTCTTAATAACTGCTAAGTATAGGACGATTTACAAATTGATCACAAAATGTTTATTTACAAATTTAACTTAATGTTTACACATTGTCTCCATGGCTACGTGCTTCATGATACGTTAGTCCTTTCTCACTCTCTCTCAATCGGTCTCAATCGCTTTCTCCCTCTCTCTCTCTTTCAAAATGTTTCACATTATCGTGACGCATCCGTAAAAATTTTACCCTCATGCGTGCAAAGAAGTTTCTCTTCAAAAATATATATTCGAATTAGGTAATTTTTTTTGATGTCGGTTAAAAAAACGCTTAATTTCAATCATAGACTGGGTTTACAGGTTTCCTAAACATTATTATGGAGTTTGCCGAGTGGTAAGACATGACAGTTATATCCGAACAGATTACGACCACCACACAGCAGTTGTGACACCTGCATAATGGTACGCTTAGGCGTGTCCCGACTAGTTTGCACCCATATGCATTTACATGGTGATAAACCCGTCATAGTGACTCTCTTTTAGTTTGTCGCGTTACGGAATCAACCAGTGTATATCGAACTGCCGAGCGGCTTGCAGGTCGGCATGACAGAGGTGACTAGCGATGGATTGGCAATGTTTTGGTGGTCGCCGTTGTTTTTTGATCGTCCGGTGCTTACCATCCGGCATACTGCCGTCACTGTGCCGTACTACTCTATCAACACAATTAATAAAATTGAAGTGTCTGTTGGTAATGTCAAAATTACAGCTTTCTACTAAATGCATTTGAAAGTTTAAATGATACCTAAAACAAAAATAAACAATTTATAAAAAACTTTGTCTGTCTGTCTATCTGTTTGTTCCGGGTAATTTCCGTAACGGTTGGGCTGATTTTGACGGGACTTTCACTGATAGATAGTTGATGTTATAGGGAGTAACTTTGGCTACTTTTAGAAAAAGAATAAGGGTTCCGCACACATAAAAAAACTGGTCATGGTAAATCAATGCGGGCGCTTAAGTGACTTAGGCTGAGTAAACTGTAAGAGATATAGTAAATTAATGTACTACATAGTTGTAGGCATTAAAAGATCTACAAAAATGTCAGGGAGAGTATATATCTATCTTCTAAGGAACACCCACAATAAGTATTTTTGTCTTTAAAATAGCCGCTTCGTGCGGGCAATTTGTAGTCTATGTTAGCAAAACTAGTATAAAAAGAAGTTCAGTACGGTAATCATGCTTGTATTCGACATTACAAACAGCAAATTGTCTTGACGTCACTTAGGCGCGTCACGGTACCGCTTCGACAAATGTGTATACATTATTATATCCAGGTAGATCTCACCATGGTATTACGGCTTAAAGAAGTTGATTAAATTAGATTTTCGTTTTCTTGAAACAAACACCGTTTTAGAGTAATACTGCACTTAATATAAAACTTTTAAAAAAAACGTTGACAAATAAAATGATTGATGAGTTGAATACGAAACGCCGCCCCGTATGTACGAGTTGAAACTTTAGAATAATTTAAAACGCGACGTTTTGTACTGAACTTTCTGCTTCCATTCTGATTCATTATTTAGTTAGTCGTATTGTTCGTTTGAGTTCGCGTCAAGGCCTCAGGGCTGCTGATTGTTTGTGTTTTGTTCTCACAATACTGAACCTTTAACACGTCTCTCTGTTTGAATTTCCTACAGCGAGCAATGTAATTATAAACGTCTCTATAAGCTTGTACTTTTTAAATATACAAGAGTAATTGTTTTGGGAATTTAGGGAGCGGTTATGATAACATTTGAGGTAAATTGTGTAGAGTAATAACTACTTTGCTTTTACAAGTTACTTGGTACTTGCCTGGGGCTATTATGATAAAGTCAAATGATGCTATACAATAGTTATTTTCACTTTCACTGTTTTTTTAACAAAAACCTACATATTAGTACTGTTGTCACGCCTAAAATCCAAAATAATTGATCAACTGATTTAAAATAAAATATGCATGAAACACTTCTTGGACCATCTCACATTCATCTAAATCAATATTATAAAGAGAAAAGTTTTGATTTTTTGTGGTTCTTTTTTTTTATTTTTTGTTTGTAATGAATAAAGTCAAAATCTACTGGACCGATTATGAAAATTCTTTCAGTAATATAAAACTACAGTATCAACGAGTAACATAGGCTTGTAAACTAATTTGAAAAGTTAGTTTTATTCTCATAAAAATGTCGATAGTTTTACACAAATTATAAAAAATTGCCTACACAGGGTGCTTTGGCGATGTTTGTCGTATAAAATTAACACGGGTGGACCGTGGGGCACAGCTAGTCTGTAATCAATCTGTAACAAAAACGGCTTGACCAATTCTTATGAAATTTTGTACACGGGTAACACATAGTTTAATTAATAAGCAGGCAATAACAATTTTCATTATTATGTTTAAAAATACAATTACAACGGATTTCACACGGATCCGCGGGGCGCTGCGTTTAATATTATAAATGCCAAATTAACTCTGTCTGTTTGTAACCGTTTCACAACTAAATGTTTGAACCGATTGCAAGGAAATTTGTCATAGTAGTGGCCTGTGACCTGGAGAAAGACGTAGTACCAAACACACAAGCGAGGTCGCAAAGAAAAGCCGGTATTTATATAAAATTGAAAACTTTTTCCTATCCAGACCCTGGATGAGTGGTCCTTCGACGTGTTCGCACTTCATGACGCCTCGGGTGGGGCGCCTGTCAAGTACCTCGGCTACGAACTGCTGAATCGTTATGGAATGATTCATAAATTTAAGGTATACTAGATTAACTAAATATTACTAAAGGTAATTTAATAATTCCTAGCTAACCAGAGCGAATATATCGCATATATTACAGAATGTAAACAATCTAACAGCGGTCATGGTAATTAAACAGTTTTGTCAATAGATGGCACCTCCTACATGCTAGTGGAATGTATTGAATATAGTTTTTTAATCATTAAAATAAAACATTATCTTTTGACAATAGCGGGTAGCTTATGCTTTAAAACTATTTTTGAATTACTATTTTTGATGAAGAAATAAGAAAAATATAGCGTTGCAGTTGCTACAAAAAAAACCTTTAGAGAAATGATTTATACAAATATACAATTAATATTAATTTTATTTACATGATGGTAGGCCTTTCCTATTTTTACCTAAGCAGCAAGCACGAACCTCAAGCAGAAAATCTCTCGTCAAACAACTACTGTAGTTTTATCAGTAGCTGTACTCAAAAGCAATTGCTATTATTCTAGGCTTGGAGGATCACCATCATCGGTTACATCACGATAAAAAATTATTTATTTAATTTAGGCCCTAAGAAAAGGCTTATGAACGTTAGAAACATTATTACCAATTCGGAAAATATTTCAGTCATCGAGAAAAACCGAAAAGACACTCTCGACTGGATTTATCTTCTTTTTTTTTATTGTGTAGATAATTTATACAGAGTTAGTCTATATTTTTTTAGTCGATGTACAGAAGAGTTTAAAAAAGTGTATATATATATGTGTGTGTGTGCGTGTGTGTGTGTGTGTGTGTGCGCGCGTCGCGCGTGTGTGTGTGTGTGTGTGTGTGTGTGTGTGCGTATAAGCTCCAACGCACGACTGGAGTTTACTCCTTATGTACGATTGTCATGGCATAAATATAAAATAATAATATTAAAAATCGCGACATCTTATAAATATGATATCGCGACAATAATAAAACAAAACTGTACGTATATTTGATGTAATCAAAAGAGTTAAATAATTCTCATTATAAGTCGCGTCAGGTAAAAAGAAAGTTGAGGGGTGCGTTTGCACATGGGTACAATCGCGCACGAAAGTACTAGGCCTATTGTTTTATTTTTTAACTAGCCTTTCGCTTAGTATTGGTAGGTACATTGAAAAATATATTAGATAGAATGACATGAAATAGAGTTTAAAATATTTTTGATCCGGTGTAGAATGTTTAATCTAATTACAAAACATTAAAGTAACGTAAATGTAAAGTCGTCAATGTCTTTTATTGGTTTTTGTTTCATTCTTTTGTTTTTGGCGGGAGTTCGGAAGAGTTCCGAATCTTTTGAACCTTTTACAATTTTGCTGTCCGTTTCATACATTGTTTTAAATTATCAACTTCATTGTTATCAGCTTCTCTCTTCATAAAACAACATACGTCATAAATCAGTTTTCTCACTTTTCCATGAGAAAACTTTTGTGAGCGATGGTATTTTGAGAATAAACGTAACGTGGACACAGCGCCCCGCGCCACACCTCATACCACCAAATAGACCTATAAATCGCCTAATGTGCAGCTTGACCGCCAGCGTCCTTTTTACATGACGTGACCTATACTAGATGGCGCATAAATCTGATATTTAATAAGGAGTAATAACCTTTTGACAGAAAACATAACGCTTTTGGGTTAACGCTTTTTATAAATTTTACTCCTCATAAAATTTTCATACCAGGGTTCTTATATCTTCATACCGGGGTTCTTATATTTATGAAGTTTACTCCAAAAAAAATAATCTATCCATTCTCTCTGTAAACGTATATATATATATATATATTACGGTACCTTTTTAAGCGTATTGTGTTCACGGAAGACTGTGAGATTTGGCAAGTTTAGGTATGTTCACAGCCAAAATACAAGCACGCCCAGCTGAAGAAATTGACATGTCTAATATGTGTTTTCGTACAAGTTCCCAGAGCAGCTCGTCGCAATTCCTCTTGAATGAAATTATTGAGGGAAAATTTGTATCGAGCAAAAAATGCAAAAGACCCAAATTTTCAATTTAAATAAAAACCACAGCATGGCTGTTCAAGATCCCGTCAAAAACTCCACTTTTGACAATTCCTAACTACATCTCACAGAGTATGAAAATTACAAAGAAACAACACAACACAAATCACAAACAATTTGTACATTTTAATAACATGTTTCGTTCATAGATTTAATATAACTCGACTATGTAAAAGCATTTCTATCATATTTCCTTCATATTCAGTGAGATAAGTCCGTAAGTATTCCTGTGTATGAAACTCTATGAAGTTCCGGGAAAACGTTGTTTAACAACCCGGACATTTTCCTCTAGCCGTAAACTCATTCCTTATTAAAAGTTCGCAATGAAATGAACATACCTTTAGCATTTTAAATTCAAAACGTTGTAAGAGCAAGTTAATTAATAATGTTCGTTCGTTGGAGAATGTTTACAAACCCTATATCCTCATACTAGCTGTGTCCTACGGTTTCACTCGTGTTAATTCGACCAACTCTCCAGCGTACCACGCCGATGCCAACGCACCAGTATAGCTAATCATTGTTCTCAATTCCCATACCTTGCTATATTGCTTGACGTTCATGGTAACCTGCTCCGCTTCTTCATATTGCAGCATGAAGTTGTTAATAAATAGGCTATAAATATTTCAAGTCTGTCCAGTAGTTGTATATATTACTGAGTTCAAACAAACAATTTCCAAAGCTTTATTAAATTAGCATAAATTTTTCTTACAATTATAAAAGTTTATCTTTAAATAATTTTGATAAAATATAGATTGATTACTTCTTATGATGTATATGTATAATATTGTTTATAAACATTAGAATTCTTTAGGAAACAAAAAGAGCTTCAACATTTTTAATGTAAAAAATATTTTTCAAAGACCTAAAATAAAATCTGGTTTAAGGTTGACTTAGAATCTAAAATTCTCCGAATAGTTGAGAAATTTTACAATAGATTCCCCCTGCATTCCTTTCCGCGTCAAGTTGGCGTAAATACTTCTATTCACATGCAGTTGCTATTTCCACGTAGCCCTTCTAATTCTAGATTAATTATGTGAATTGTTAAAGAATTGAATTGATCTACATTATCTTCCAAGTATTTGAAAAAAAAAAAATTGAAAGTATTTAATCGGAAAGCATATGGTTTTTACTGAGAAAACACGCACTATTATCAACCTGATCTTTGTTCTACATCAGAGTTGAATGAAGCGTTCACCAGATCATTAAAAAAAAACAATCAAAACAGGCACAACTGTTGTTACAGATTGCTCAAGTTGCATTAATATTACGAACCTTATTAACCTATCAATATTATTGATAAATCTATAAACTTGTAACAATAGATGCATAAATAAAGTACTTTTGTGTGGACTCACACGATTATTTTGGAAACATTAAACTCTATACTAGTAATTGAGAAAGTATAATATTACCATTAGATAGATAGACCTTTAATAATAATATTTCGAATAATAAGATAATGGCTATAATACAACATCAAGAGAGATGATAGGAAAATCTAAATGTTTGTGTCACTTGGCGTATTCAATACTATAAGGGCGGTTTTGTTCGCACCAATATTGTTTTCTAAACAAAAACTATACAGAGATTGGCGTTTTTTTTAATTTATCACCGTAATCCATGCTATTCAGAAGGTCACATTAATTTAGACACCCCTGTATAAAAAGGTCGATTTCTCAATTCGCTTGGGTTATTTACAATTATTACTTCAATAAGGTATACGCTACTGCTTTATCCATGTAATTAATATTCTCATTCCACAGAATTAATGGCTTGTATCCGATCCTCGACTTTACGTACCTAGTCGTTTTAACCTCCTTATATTTCCAGCCCATCTCACTTCGCCTTTCCCTTTCTTCGGTCAATACCATAATCACATTACTTTATCAAGAAACGGTTTTAACTAAGATACAAGGGCTTTCTAACGTCTGATTACTAATTCCGAAAAATAAATTATTTATGTTTCCAGGTCCCGCCGACGATCCTTGAAAATTTCCTCAGTCGAATAGAAGAGGGCTACTGCAGGTTCCACAACCCTTACCACAACAATCTTCATGCTGCAGACGTCGCTCAAACAGTTCACTATATGCTCTGTCAAACCGGTCTCATGGTAATAATTTACAATATTATTGTGAGCTTCAATTAATACTTAAAAGACGAAACCGAATAAAAAAAAAAATACTTGCAGCACCGTAAACATGATACACCTGAAATTTAAAAAAAGGGAGATGCGGATATCATGTACTGTGTATTACATATGTAATGTATGCTGTCTTTCTCCTTCTCTCTAAGTTATACCTTTATTCTCTCACATGTAACGAAATATGCACAAACGTGACGCGTCATTGAAATTTCACTTTCAATTCCCGTCCAGTTATCGAATCTCTGCTTATGAAGTTTCATTTCAGAATTATGATGATTATTATGTATATTTTGTGACTATATTCATTCTTAGTGTTAAATTATTTATCTCATCATCAGTTATCTTCGAGATTGAAGTTGAAAAATGGTATCACTTGTTCCCTTATTCTAAGCTTTACGTGTTACCACACTATAAACAAGTTTTAATGTGTTCGATATGAGTTTAGTCAATTATAAAATACTATCAAAAGTTTCATTTTCTGGACTGATAGTTTTAAGTTCCCACGTTTCCATTGGGGGCGCTATTAGTAGATGTAATGGTTACACATCAATCTATAATACAATTTTATCAACTATATGAAACGTACCAATACTTCAAACATTAAAGAATGTAAACAATCTAACATCGGTCATGTTAGTTAAAATGATTGGTAGTAGATGGCGCCTGGTGTTTCTGTTCTATGGAGGGTCGAAAGTGTCCGTCGAAAAGCGTCAAATTAGGGTGACGCCACGTTAGTAAGTGCGTAAAATTTTAAAGATAACGCCAAAAGTTTTTTTTTTTTTTTTCGCCCACTTGGACAAATTATCACTCTCCAAAAACCTTTCCGATTACTGTTCAATTTTTTTTTTTAAGTTCCCTCCCTTTTGCTATGTTAGCGGCATTTTAAAGGAGAAATGGCATTGCCACAAAAATCACTTTTGAGGAAGAATACTTTTAACCATTACTTTATTGATTTCTTCAAAAAAATTCTGTCTAATTACTGTTCCGATACTTATACAGAATTGGCTGTCAGATTTGGAGATATTCGCTACGCTTGTGGCGGCGGTGGTCCACGACTACGAACACACAGGCACGACCAACAATTTTCACGTGATGTCCGGGTCTGAAACCGCGTTGCTATACAACGACCGAGCTGTCTTAGAAAATCATCATATTAGTGCCGCTTTCAGGTCAGTATATATTCGCAATTCAGAATTGAAGAGCATGTCTTTAAGCTCTATAGATGTATATAGTTCAGTGCTCATATTTAGGAGTAATTCAAAGTTGGAAATATTCGGCAGATCTGTTTCTTAACGGCACAATACAGGAGTTGATAATATGTTTAAAAAAATTAAAGATTATAATTATTAAAGCGTACTGATTTATTGATAAAAAACGTAAAAAATACAAATCTGGAAAAATAATTGTCCATTTATTTAATTTTCCCTTGAGAAAATTGAGACTTTTTGTCTGGGAGTTACATGATCGGAAACGCCAATCAGAAAATATTACGTCATCGTACAATATTTATATATGTACACAGTTGAGTAATACTCTTATTATGTTATCTTATGACAAATTAATATAAAATTATAGTAAGTGTAATTATTTATGAAGATGCTTAAGAATTTTTTTTTATTTCAACTGAAACTCTAGTAAACTCGACTTAGTTTTAGTTATTGAATAATGACGTCACGTGCCGCTTTTTTATGACATATTTTTTATTCCATTTAAAAAATGTGTAATAATAATGTAATAATGAATAAATTCTAATTCACGGTTATTATTTCAAAAGTTGTTTACTCCTGGATTATATTATAGAGATACACAAACCTGTTTTAGAGACAACTAAATGGCAATTCTGCAAATTTTGCACTCGAGTACTTAAACTGTGTTCTTACAGTGTCTATTATTATTATTATCCAACGGACCATTTGTTCTTTTCTCTGTTTGTTATTATTGTAGGTGAAACCCTGTTTGTTTCTGTAGCCTTCAAATATGATAATCATTCTCGTCTGTAGGTAAAGTTCAAATGTTAGCCACAACAAACCATAATGTGGTTATATGCGACAGCTAGGTTTCATAGAAGTCTACATTTATTGGTGCGGTAAAAATCCACTCTAACTTCTAAACTCATCTTAACAGCTTAGTGCCTGAATTTTGTTATTCATATATTCGCGACGTAAAAATAGTAGTATAGCTTAAGAATATCTTATTAAATTCCGTTCTCTCAGCGAACATAGCAAATTGCACTAAAACCGCATCTTACAAACAATATTGCATTATACTAAAAATGTAAAATAAAACTCTACGTAATTCATGTCCTGTTATGGCATTATGTACCTATATTTACAGATTATATTTAGTAAGCAAAATAAGTGAGAATTTAGAAAAATTATATTAAAGCAAATATGTACCTAATCATAAATTATATTATTATGTGTTTAGATTTTAAATTTAAAATTCATCGATTCCGAACCACTCATTAGGAGGAAAACTATCAAAGGAAAACACTAAACATAATATTTGGTATTTAGATATAAGCTTTAATGTATCTAGTACCTAACGTAATTTGTATCTAATATTAATGTATACCTAACTTTGATTTTTTTTAAACTTAGATAATACATGTCAATTACATAGATAAAATCCTAATAATAATAATAAATCCTTTATAACGATAAACTCCCTATAACGTTGAAGTGAGCCCAACTTGGTTGGTTTACGTTAAAACCCACATATTGAAACTCCACTCCATATAACGATAACTCTCTATAACGATAAAAAATGCTCAGTCCCTTGAGTTTCGTTATAAAGAGTTTACACTGTAATTGGTTTTCAGAAACGGCTCCAACGATTGGGATGAAACTTTGTATTTAGATAACGTTTTACTTTTCATATTTATCTAAATAGGTGTTTTTTTCAGCGCATCTCTGTCGCCCAAATATTAGTACCTACTTATATTTTAATAATCTCAATACGTTGTAAAAAAAAAATTATAGTAAAATAAAATAAGTAGTCACTACAAAGATATTCTTGAAAAGTTCCTACAACATTTCTCTGGCGGGCTTATAATACAAAATCGTCCTATAAAATGTAATCTATCTGTAGAGCACTATTTCCTACCACAATCTGGTTGCAATTGTGCATACCTACCTCCAGGGGAGCGATTTACATTTTAATCAAATATAATACGACGTTCGTCGCGCTTGTGTCGGATATTATACGGATGTTTATATCGGGAGGAAAAATTGCTTTTTCCACAATAAACGACGTTGTTTAACCTGACAGCGTCTGACGGGTTAATAATATCTCTTTGTCCTTTATAAAATGGATAGACGTTAATATAGTTCTAGTTTTGCAACATCAAATTTGCGCTTGTCATCTCTTTTAAGTTCTGTTTTATAAATCATCTTATATGTTTTTGTTTTTTTATGTAACACATTTATCTTATTAATTCATTTCAATGGATGGCCAGTGGCCAGTACACTAGTTTGCATTTATCATCATATAGTAAAGACATTTATTATTGGAGTAGCTGATATCTGCGACTTCGTCTGCGGTGTTTATTATCTTAACACCACGGTAAGAGAACACATTGCTAAATACGTAGTGCTTATAAAAATCATAATTTAATAAAACTTTAACAACTTCTTATTCAATGAAGATATCGTGATAATTTTGATTTTGGATAAGGACCAAATATCTAAGAGCTTAAAATAAAAAAAAACTATTCAGTAGATTTTGCGTGATGCCTCGCACAATGGCAAACCTCTATCATTTTATTTATATATATAGATTAGATATATAGACAAATAGGAGGTTCCGCATGCTTTATTTATGATTTTTTAATCTTTACACAATATAATCGAGAAATTAGACAGCAATGGAGTTGAATTTGTTGAGAAAAATTAATATATCTGTTAAAAAGTCTACAAGCAATGCTCTTGAACTAAGGCACTCTTTTACTGCGCTGTAATTATTTTCGTCTCGTAATTTTATTTTTGAAAAATATTTTGTGAATTCCAAAAGTGCTTGTCAATTTCGGAATGACAATATAAATCCCGTGTACAAAAAGCCGTATTAAGTTGAATTCTGGCAAACAAATAGACAAAAACATTCAAATATTTGAATAGATACACATAAATATAGTACACATCAATTTTGTTTGACTGGATTACCTACCACCATATACAAAGGGTATGCTATCATACTGGTATGCTTATATCAGTTATATCCAGTGATCAAGCGTAGGCGTGGTAGGGATCCGTGTCCGATTACGTTGCAACCATCAGACACCGTCAGAGTGACACTCTTTTGGTTAAATCGCGTTACGGGATCAACCAGTTCATAACAGGCAGCAGCAGGGAAAAGGCTTGCAGACCGTGATGATTTCTTTAAAACTGACTTCACTGTTAGCCGGAGGGTCTTAAACAAATAGAACCGCTGATGGCTTTTACAGCTTTACCGGGCTTGGGTGCGAGCGCCTAAGGCAGCTGCGATAGCGTGGGAAACAAGCGCGCAAGGGTGCCGAAGTGACCGGACCTCAGCTTGGGCTGTTGCCGCGATTGCTATGAAGTCGCGATCTGACTAACTCCCTATCCGTAAAATTCTAGCTAAACTAACATATAAATATATACATTTCCCTGCTTCCTGCATATACATGTGTATGTATTTAGTGCTCTGAAAATATGATCTACATTAACCAGCGTAAAAAAAGTAAAAAAGGTTCCTTACAGAACCTAAGTACCTGTGTGGTGTGCACGTATGTAAAAACATATTGTGTGTAATGATGTGTGTAGGTAGCTAAATAATTGCAAGTGCAGTGTCACTTGTATCGCGCGGGCGGCTGCCAGACTCAAGGGCTTCACACCGAGGAACAGACCTAAGATCTCTCGATAGTCACCGTTATTTCTATTTATTATATATACTGTGCTTTACATCAGGTACAAAAAATTGATGGACTTCACTATGCTACTAAAAAGGAATTGTATTAAATGTGAAATGTTGTGAATGTGAAATGTTGTGAATGTGAAATGTTGCAATTTTTAAAATACTGTTATTAATACATACCTACCTGTTATACAAGAGAATATACCTATTATTAATAAGATCTCATAATACTGACTTCGAAAAATATGTTTTTAAAATGATTTACGATATAATTTTTAGAGACGTCACAAGAACATTCGTCAGGATACAAAGTGTAAAAATAACAAAAGCAGAATGAGTATTTTGATGATATTTCTGTATTTTTTTCCTCGAACAAAAGAATTCTTTGTGGCTGGCACGGACTCGTTATAATGCGATATATTAATTTCCCCGGGGTGTCGAATATAGATCTTTTTTACAATACGGAAGTGTTCTAAACTTTACTTTTAGCAATATTTAAAATTGAAGGTTAAAATATAGACAATCAATAACAAAAAAAATATGAGGAGTCTATAGTTCCAAATCATATAATTGTTATAATTAAATATGAAGAAATAAAAATGAAAAAGAAAACCAATTATTCAGATAGTTATTTAAAAAATAAAATATCCATATAATTTGATTATTTTATTGTTGCAAAATCATTTACAAAAAAAATATTTAAAGATTTGTTGTAAATTTGATATTTAGTTTTACAGTATTGTTAAATTCACTTAAACGCAACTTACATTCACGAATAACGTGTAAGGTTAGCATAAGAAACCGCGCGGATATACTAACTAACACACACGTAAAGTATGTATTGAGTCACGATTAACAGTTTAATTTCTTAAAGGGACGTAAAATCAATATCGGATACAATGATCTACCTATAGAATACTTGCGATCGATTCAGAGGTTAAATCGTGAAAAGGAAACAGACAAACAAATTATAACGTGATTGATAAATGACGAATAAATGGTTTTTTACTTAATTAATGAGGTGTAATATTCTGTATGCAATTTGTATTAATATGCCGGCGAACGAGCTTCGTTCGAGATCTTACAGTAAACACCTATTCTGGGTAAACTTGGAAAGTATATCATTATCTAAATAGTAATCGGTAGAACCCTTTCCAAGAAATCATTTAATAGTATTAGATTTAGTTTTACAAGCATCCACTTATGTCTAATAACTTACCTATCAACTTCCTCTCTTTAATTTTATTGTTATCTAGTTAACCCGGCAGACCTTTTTCTGCTCTTTCCAATAGTAAATAACTCGACCACAGCGCCACCTATGCCGTTCTTTTTTTCTGATAACTTTTCCATGACCTTATACAAAAGAAATAAATAGAAATACGAATATGCATAATTTGAATCGTGAGTTATAGTTTTGTATTCATACAAAAATCCGGTAGAAAAAGGTCGTTCATTTTTTCCCAAATTTGAAAATTTTCCGGGAAACTTTACCAATTTTTCTTTAAATAAAAAACCTAATTCGTACTATTAAGAACATTTTAAAATTAATAATAGCTATTCTCAAGTGATCTACCAACGAACAGCATTTTATTTTTATTTAAATAGATTTTAGCTTGTTCTGAATCTATGGTAGCTACAATGTAAATTTTTAAGATAATTATATGTATACGCTAAATAAAATATTGTTCCAAGCCTTTGCGTAATCAATAATCCATTAGTTTACTTACGTTTCTATCATAATATCGTATTTGTATTACTTAAAAAAAAAATGTTGTTTCTAAAGTGTAAAAATAAGATGTACTTGTAAAAATGGACAGATATTTCTCCAAATGTTTGCACACATATTTACATATAATATTGTCACCTATTAAATTATTTACTTTAATTACAACAGCATTGTGTATTGAAGCTATTTTCAGAATTTTAATAAAATCATAATATAAAGTTCAACTTACAATGATATCTTATACATATTAGTGAGTATTCTCTGAATCCAATTAGATGTTATTCGATATAATAAAGTTCTTAATTAATACTCTTAATTGGGAATCTAACAGTTTAATTTTAATTTTAGTTCGTCTGGAAATTTTAACAATATTTAAAAGTGGTTTAAAATATAATATTATATAACTAGACAATGTACAAGGCTTAACATAGTTATTCTTGTTAAAAATAACAAAATTGCAACTTTATAAAAATTACAAAGCCAAAAATAATGGTACCTACATAAAAAATACTAAACAAAACCATTAAGCGGTCATCGTACAGTGTTACATAACTGTGTATAAAATACTTCATCCCATTTGAAAGGATTATGCCAACAGTGCAAACTGGGCTAAGATACCGTTCAACCTTCTAAACAGTCCAGGGTAAAAAAATATTTTGCAACATCGGTGTTGGATTAAAAAGAGACGAAGATAAACTGTTTCAAACTGGTAACTTGTTTTTTTTTTTTTAATTAGAACGCTACCAAATATAACGGACTTAGTTAATTAATAATGACTCTACTTCGAGCGAACATACTTAATTATTTTTGAAAATTTTGAGGAATGACGGCAAAGTCTCACTTCAGTCTCAAAGGATGGTTAGGGTCAATAAACATTTCAGGTCAACTTTTAAATTTACAGAATTTATAACTTCATCATTTAAAAGAACATTACGTGTACATATTGTAAGGTATTAAATGTCTAAATTAGTATTATGTTGCTTTACATATTGAAGATACTATATTAGAAAATATTAGTACTAACGCTTGGGTACTATTTACTGAGAAGAAAAAAAAATTAACATAAGTCATAAATTTCATTATTAAAAACTGTACTTTAAATTTCACCTGAGAGAGAGAGATCCTATGACATCTTACAAATCTTTTACCAAAGCTCCAAATTATATAAAAAAAACACTACGTAATTAATGGGGACGCCTACTTACACGAATAATGTTTGAATCAAGTCATACAAAAACTGCGTGGTTTTTCCGCAATACGTCAACTAAATTTTTACAGTAAGTACATTAAGAATAAGTAGGTAATTTCATACGAGAAAACCACTGGAACAGCCCATTTCTCAGGGCCGAGCTGTGCCGAGGGTTCAAGGGATGCACAGCACCCGGATGGCAACCTACTAGGGGCAACAAAATATATCAAAAAATAAAATCGGGCCTTGTGAATCTAGAATAGAATATACTATTAACCCTCGGGACTACTTTAAGTATTCGTTCCGTTGTTCTACTTGGAGCTATTGAATATATGCTAGATTTTGTTTACTTTTCTCTTGCTTCCCTGGAAGACTGGTAGAGATTGCTTTTTAGTATTAAGTTCCTCCAATTATACATAAATGCAATAAAGAATTTTGAAAATGTAAATATGTCTTTCTCTACTCTCCACGGTTTTTAAATTACATAAGTCAACTTTTTTTAAGTTACAGCTAAAAGCATTAACTACATTTTATCAATCACATATTTCTGAATTTTCAATTAACTTATTACAAAAAGTATTGCAATATTAGTAAAATAAGCAAGCATACATTCACATACATTACATGCAAGAGATACATTTTACAATTAACCTATATTTGTGTCTATACGCTAATAGCGGTGGTAAACTAACTTATATCTTGCACCCGGGCTACAGATATTCTCGGCTCGGCCCCACAAATACTCATAAAACACTGTATTAACACTTAGTACCTAACAATTTCAGACTGATGAAAGATGAAGAATGCAACATACTGCAGAATCTCTCCCGCGATGAATTTCGCGAGTTCCGCACGCTCGTGATCGACATGGTGCTGGCGACGGACATGTCCTTCCATTTCCAGCAACTGAAGAACATGAGGTCTCTACTCTCTCTCGCTGAACCGACCATCGATAAATCTAAAGCGACTTCGCTAGTTCTGCATTGCTGCGACATTTCACATCCTGCTAAGGTATATAACATACGGTATATATATAAGGTGTATATATATAAGGTATATATATGTATAAGGTATATATACATACGTGTAAATAAATTTATACCTTAGAAGCGTTACGTTAAATTATCAAAGGGAATTTTTAAGTATGGCAAGGAAAGGGATTTTTCAACTGATGAATAATAATAGATGATAATTACATGACTTTTAATAGTACATTGTATCTTGGGGGTGGTAAATAAGTAATTACGAATGAGAATCTATTAGAAGCCCGAAGTCGAAGACTAAAGGCCCATTTCGACTTGAAAAATGGATAGCGAGCAGAAACACTTTTGGAACATCTGAATTTTTTCTTACTTTTCTCATTCTAAATTTTAATACTAATTTTAAATTTTTATTCTCTATATTTCACAAACACTCATAACTTATATAAATAAAAATGTTAATGAATATAATATTATCAGCAGTTCCAATTTAAAAAGATTGTTATGTATCATTTTGAAAAAAATGCTAAAGTAAACACTCAACTCGATAGGCAATTCTTGCACTGAAGCCGATGCGTACGATACTCGTATGACATTGAATAAATACGATCTCGCCAAAAGCTCTCAACATCGAAGTCGTTATCATCATCATCATTTCAGCCGAAAGACGTCCACTGTTGGACATAGGCATTCTCAAAAATCGCTACAACGACCGGTCTTGTGCTGCCAGCATCCAGCGACTTCCCACAACCATTTCCAGGTCGTCGGTCCACCTTGTGGTGGATCTGCCCACACTGCATCTTCCGGTATGCGGTCGCAACTCGAAAACTATTTGACCGCATCGGCCATCCATTCTACGAGCTACGTGCCCCACCCACTGCCCTTTAAATCTATCTATTCTTAGGGGTATGTCGGTGACTTTGGTTCTGCTGCGGATCTCTTCATGTATTATTTAATCGCACAGAGAAACTCAAACTCAAACTCAAACATCGAAGGCGTATATGAAATGTTATATATTTTAAATTAACCATTGCAGAGATGGGACCTCCATCACCGATGGACGATGAGCCTGTTGGACGAATTCTTCCTACAAGGCGACAAAGAGCGTGATCTAGGACTTCCATTCAGTCCTCTCTGCGATAGGAACAATACCCTCGTTGCGGAATCGCAGATTGGGTTCATAGAGTTCATCGTGGAACCTAGTATGGGCGTATGCGCAGATATGCTCGAATATATATTGGGACCACTACATTCCAGTGCGAAGAACTCGACTAGTACAACTAGTCAACAACCTATTAACGAAGAAAACTCAGGTATGAGAGTAACTTGAAAATATAAAACTAACATTTCAAGAAGTGTAAAGCAATGATGCTTCAGTGATAGTGCACACGGGTTGAATGAAGGAGTGACATGATAAATAATTAATTAATAAATCATTCAATGAACAAACGTACGAATAAGCGGACTTTCTTCTTTTTCTTTAATTTAAGGGATCAGCTCTTATCGGTGGAACAGTTGCCACTTTTCCCAATCCTTTGCCTTTCTTTTGAGCTCTTGATGTGACACGACTCCTACTTTATCTTTCACTTGTTGGAAAAAGATTTGTTTACGAAATGTTAACATTCATAGATATTTTTTTTATTTAAGGTAATTTTATACGTAGTAACACTACCAAATGTCAATCTCCCTCTCTTTAGAAAACCGTTGCTGCGTGAAGGTCTCATTCTACATATTATAACTAATTTAAATATTAAAAGGAATACTAAAAAATATGAAGACTTATTTTTTATGTTTATTATCACAATCTACAAACACGCTTCGTCTAGGTCTGACTATTCCTCGCTTTCCTTCAATTTTTCCTTCCAAAATTGTTTTATAGAACTTCTCGTGCCGTATCCAGTGTCCAGTTATCTTTTCTCTGCTGTTATCTGTGTTTCTCAACAACTGTTTTTCCTAGTCAAACAATCTTAACACTTCCTCTTTTGTAATCCTTTTTGTCCAACTGATGTTTTTTATCCTCTTCCAACACCACATCTCAAATGCAGCCAACATTTGTCTGTCACTTTTGATGGAGGATGGAATAAATTAATTAATGACCGAAAGAATCATTGAATGAATACCTACTTACTTGTTTGCACGTTTTAAACTGCTTTAGTGTCTTGAATGCAAAGGCTGAAGAATGTAGATAAGAATCTCAAAAAATTCCTAAACTTTCTATTAGGGAATTCATCGTGATGCGTGAAGGCACGATAAGAGGCCAATTGACTCGTATTATACTTATTATCCAACTAGCTACAAGCCTCAGGTTTAAATCTGTCACCGTGAAGCTATCGACATGTTTCGGCTGCTGAACATAAAAGCTAAGGTTTGGCGTTTCAAAGTTTTCGATCACATCGTCGTTTGACATATTATGTGATTGTAGAATAACTTTTTTATAAATTTATTCCTATATTTCAGCAACCGATAACACAAATAAGTTCAAGATCAGAAAACCATGGATCGCTTGTCTGAGTGACAATAAGAAGATCTGGAAAGAACAAGCAGCAAAAGGTATTGTATCACAATAAATATTAATAAAGTAATAATAGTAATAAAGTACCTACATATTAAATTATCTATTATTTATTTTATATTTCCAGTAGCAGCGTTGATTTTATATACTACCCGTGCGCGATAAGTTGGAGACTCGCCTAGAATGCAACCCTCCGCCCGCTATCCCTGTAACTTCCCCTCAAGCTCCCGTGTTGTACTGTAGGCAACGCCATTTTTTTTTACATCTTAGTCTCGTACTGGCTTACGTCACACAACGACGACGCGCTCCGATTTTATAATATTATTTGATACTATTTGTTAATAGTTATTTGAGTTACTGCTATATTGTATTGTTATTTTTTGTATTAAGTTTATTGTTATAATGAAGGGTAAAACTTTACATAACATTTTATATTTTTTAAATAACATTTTACATTATTTTCTTAACCTCTCCCTTATTACCTGTTATTGACAGAGCCATTTTACTGTTACAAAGAGACCAGCGCAGTTCCATAAGGCCTATAAGTGCAAGCGAGAGGTCTGATAAAAAATATTTATGACTCAGTTCGCACGCTTGTAACAGCACAAGTATAATAAATACAAGGCGGCGTTGTTCCGAGTACAACACTCGCTACATTTAAAAAAAATAGCAAAGACAAAGTTGCGGGTGAAAACTTGTTGTGATATTTTTTTATGCACAGTACAATCATGCGTCTGTGGCGTCACCGCCCCCAGGTCTCAACTTATTGCGCACGGGTAGTAATGTTAAATGTATAAGTTGTTCAAAACTTATATTATTATAATAATGTAGAACAGTGCTTGCTTACAATAATGGCATAACGGTCGTGGTAGACAGACTATTAGATCAGTTAAATTTCAATCAGACAATGCCTCGATTCTGAAATTAATTAACAAAATTTTCGTGCGATTAATAAATTCATTTTCATATATAGCACTATAGAAAAAAACATTACTAATAAAAGTGTCATTACTGCTATTTAGTAAAAACAAAACCATAAGTTTCTTCAAACACAAAACCATAAGTTCCTCACGCCTGCAAGTCATGACTGACCTAATAATTCGCTTAAAGATATAATCATCCCACCTTTGTGTATAACATGACTTAACCATAACTTAACAGTGAACACATGGCCTATATTTCACATCACCCACACGACATATTTGTAAATTTACGTAAATATAACACATATGATGTAAATATGATATCATACTATAAGTAAAATCCTGGCTAATGATTTTATAAAAACCGACAGATGCCGAAGCTCGCGCGAAACAAGATGAGGAAAGCGAAGAAGCTCCGACAACACCAGAAGAATAATATTTAGCCACATTTGTAAATACCGTCAAAACTAATTGTTGCAACATGTTCTACTCGATTATGAGGAAAGCTAAATGAATACCCAAATAATTGTATTTTAAATGTGCGAAGACGCTTTAGGTATTTAAATGTGTTGCTAAAATAAATTGTTTTGTGTATCCGCACAAATACGAATTTAAAGCACAACGCGATAAGCAATGTAATTTTTTTTTTTCTATGTGAAAGACGACAAGTGAGTCAGAATACACGGGTTATATCCGCTGAGCGGTCAAAACGCCATTAGTGTAGATCTTAAGTGTATGACATAGTTTATGTAAGTTTCAAAGCTTTGTAAGCTAATTAATTACAAGGCGAGAGTACTTTTATCATATTTACCTTATGATTATGGTTGCCAACCATACTGCATTGATTTGCAAGCACAACGCGGGACGTGGCTAAAAAGCGGAAAACAGCTGCTGTCAAACTATAGGAAGGAGGGATACATTTAAAAATAAAAGTTACGTTTCACTTTATGAAGAGTCTTATTGAATATGTTTTACTTGAACATACAATATTTTAGATGGGCGATCTGCACTCACTTGAAAAAAAAACGTGCGTTCACTTTTACTTCTACACTTCTACTCTCACAGTACGGTTGGCAACCCTATTTATATATTTATAACCTAGGTGGGTCTGAGACGACACACGTAGCTCCTAAAACAAGTGGCTTGCGATCAATTAGATGCAGTATAAAATTAGGTATCTATTGTAACAATATGCTTTGTCCTACTGTTAATAATAAAGTATTTACTGAAATCTTTAAAATGTAGTCATTAAGAGCTAATTGATGTATCTATAGAAAACAATGAAACGCTGGTATCGGAGCAAACAATATATTATCATAATATAATAAACACAGTGCACTATTATCCAATCAAATGTATCTTATAAATGTGTAAGAATTAGTTAATTAGGTAAAACTGTGTATTTATTATGTACACGCATAAATTAATAAATAAAATTAGTGTTAAATTTATCCCATATGAAAAATACGCTTATTAATTTTAATATTTCCGATTAAATTGGAGAATCTTGATATTCCTGACCAAATGTTATTTATTGATATGAAATTATTTTCTATATAATAAATGCCATCTCAAATTGTAGTTAATAGAAGATAGTAGTATATGTATACCTATCGTAGATATGTAAGTACCTAATTATATTTCTCTACAGTGTAAGGACGCTATTTATTTTCAAATATATACATGTACTTACTCTATTTATAGATAATATTAATCGAACATCTTGTAACCGAGTACAATAACACTGCCGCCATGCCGTAAGGAAAAAAGGCGCATCCAACTAAAGCACTAATCGGAGATATGTCGAAAAGTTTCTAGTGCAATTTAAAAACGTAAAGTAGGCAATTATATTTTAGTCATTGAAGGTAGGTAATCAGCCAAACGAAAAATAACCAGATATTTATTTTCTCTCTTATTCCGAATCTGAATAAATTAAACACAATTAGAAAAGTCTTAAAATACGCCCTTATTTATTTGGACAGCAGAATATGTATAATGTTTTCCACGCTGATCCACACATAGGAAGTTAAAATGATGAGTAGAATGTAATTAAGATTAAGTATGTGTTTTTAATCTAGGATGTAAATTTTATTAAGAGCTTTGGAAGTAAATGCCTTGGTTTGACAGCACATTTACATCACGTGTGTCATAATTATATAATTTAAACATATGATGTGAGGGTGATGTTAAATATAGGTCATTTCACTGGGGTATAAAGTTGCCAGTCCACTTAAGCGGAGCGGAGCAGTGCTGTGCAAATTTTGACCACTAGAATTGCATAAAAATCTAATAATGTAATTCTATTGGTCGAAATATGCACAGCTGCACAACCCAGCCTCGCTTCGCTTCTGTGGACAGGCAGCTTAATAATACGACAGAACTGGTCTAAGATGATAATTATAACTATTAATTATTATAGTCATAAAATAAATACATTTCACGAAATATAGGCATACGATAGAACAAGAATAAATAATCCGATGTTTGAAATAATGTCCGTTGTAAAGTCCCTTAAATTTACACTGGTGAAATCGTTTCAAAAACTTTCTTTAACGGAGATGACGGATCGCGTCGAAGTCTAAATGTTTCGGGATTCATCCTTAAAATGTTATGTGTATCTGTTAGTGATTCTATTCCGAACAATTTGACCGATTGAGCTCATATTTACATAATATTATATTTGTTTTTATCGAGACGATGGTTTATAGATTTCTTAGGATCCGGTAGGTGGTGCTGTCGTCGAGCCATTAACTACCGGAAAGGGTAGAAAAACGTCTGTCGCCGAACTAGTATTTAATAAGTAGGTACTCTGGTGAAATCAACGTTTGTGCTACCTACCTACGTTGTAAGGCATGCCTATTAAAATCAAAACGCTGTAAACCTTTTTTGAAAACTTGTACCTACCATAAGATATTATTTTTTCACAATAATTGTGATAGGTATATTTCGGAACTTCGGTAAGACAACAGCATTTATCGGTCCTTTTATAAATATGCCTTACATTTTTTAGAAGCGTCTTTGTTCCTTCAGGTAAAAGGATGTTTTTAAAGAACTTAGGCGTACATAACTTATTTTACGTATTTTTAGCAATCGTGCCAATATGTCTTATAGTCCGGAAGCTACGGGACCTTTTTCATGAGTAGCAATATATATAGTAGGACATGATTTTGATAACAGTTTATATATTGCTTAATGATAAAACGAGCCTCAGACCACGCGAACTCATTTAGTTATGGTGTAAGAGGCTGACGAAGATGTAAAAAAATATTATCGAAATTGTAGCAGTATACATGCTACAAATTATCACATTACTTATTTATAATATTAATTTAAGAAAAATAACATACATACTGACAACACATAGATACATAACTGACGACGATTTTATCAGCATATCGAGATCGGGCGGTTAATTTTATAATTAATGTGATAATTTGTAGCATGTATACTGCTACAATCTTGAAATATTATTTTTACAACTTCGTCAGCCTCCTACACCACAACTAAGGGTCTCCCAAGGTTCTGACGGTCAGTTCCTTTATTAGCAGTATGAAAACTACATAAGGTAAAAAAAATATAGTGTATACATCCACGAGCCTAAAATGCCCGTAGCTCCCGGACTATACATATGGTGTCAATTGCGCCCTTATCTTACCGAATGTACGATTTAAAGAAAGAGGTCCCAATGAATTTAAAAAGCTAATACAGAATCGCTTTAATTAAATCTAAATTGTACCTAATGAACTCATTTATAATGAGATTGCATGTCAAATAAATAACCTAACAAAATGACCACAATCAGAGACCTTGTTTACCTGGTAAAAACTTACGTGGGACCATTCTCATTGGATATCATATAAAAACCATAATCATGATTATTGTAGGTACCTAATTGAACCCAGGGATGGTAAGTAATATAGATATAATACAATCGGTGACGCTTATAGTAGAAAAAAATACACAATAGGTTTTTTTATAATATTATATAATACCTTTATATATATCGTCTATTATAATTATTATTAGTAAATTTTTAAAGAACTTTGTATATTCTGCATTTAGTGTTTACAATAATATAACAGTCTACTTATAGAAAATATTTATTTTAAAAATAGGTATATTAAAAAAGTTAATAAGTACCTACGTACTTACCTAGCCATAGGTATTATTAGCTGTAGACATAGGTCATCATAGCTTGGTAATGCCATTCTGATTGGGGATATAGCTTTATAAAACGTAGAAATTAGCATAATGAGCCTTATGTAGGTACACGATTTTAAATGTTGTTTCTGTGAAAAAAGCTTGCAGCAGTAAGTACCTATCTATCTATGCAAGTATTTATATAATCTTAATAGATTATACTTAATAGTAATCGTAATTTAAATAGCCTTCTACATGCAATCACTTTATAAAAGTAACACGTCAAACATCGCCTCTTTGGAGTTTTTGACGGTGTCGTGGTATGTCATGTTGTGGATGTTGCTGTAGATTAATTGGTTCTATATTATATAGAAAATATTGGCGGTAATGTATATGTGATATAGTTTGGTTATTCTGCACAAGTGAAGTGAATGATATCATTACCTAATAACAAGAAGCACATATTTTAAGTTGCCACAAAAACTCCGTAGGCAACCATCTTGTTAAAGCGTTTGCTACACACGTTATTTGAACTCTGATAATTAAAAAATATGCTATCCACGTGACATTGGCATAATTGTATATAAAATCACGTTGCTATTAAGTCTTTAATTAAATAAAAAGAACCGAGAAGTAACATGTCGAACATTCCGACTATGTAAGTAAATTATGGATTAATTATTATTAGTTATCGCTCGCGCTACAACGCAACGCGGAAACCAATAATTAATCTATGATGTAAATAAAGCCATAGTTTTCAATAGTTCGTAGATTTCCTACAAATTTTATCTAGCACTAATATCCACATACAAGTACCTATTTATAATATAAATGTTCACTTACACACATTCTTTTAATAGATATTATATTAATTAATTACCTATCTCTATAGAATTCCTTGGTTTAATAAAACCAAGCCCTCTAGTAAGGAATCGGTTGCAGCATTCAAAATCCTGTTGGGTCACATACTCCATAACAAGTAACTTTCTTGTGAAAGGGAAAAAACTACTTTGCTGTTTTTAATCTATGAGGCCACTAATGATATTTATCATTTATTGTGTAAAGGTGTCCAGACCGAGAAATAGCAGAAAAATTGCTCTCGAAGTCCTGGAGGAAAGAAGTACTTTGAAAGAAAAGTATATATATCTATGAAATTCTCCTATGGGGCTGACATAGTCATCAAAGATGTTCGAAAGCCATTTTAAAGTAAAAGAAATAAATAAAACATTAGCACTAATAATTATATTAAAATAATAAATTTCAATGAATTCCTTGGTAATAAAAGTAATTATGGGCAATTAAAAGATCTTAATTCATCAATATTTCTCTTATTTAAAACAACAATTTATTAATTGTGCACATTTCATCTCGAATAAACTTATATTTATTATAGGGATCAATTGTCTACATAAATAATAAACATAATGCGAAATCTCATAATGATTTTTATCATCTAAGATGTT
Source organism: Saturnia japonica (assembly GCA_033032175.1). Classification (NCBI taxonomy): domain Eukaryota; kingdom Metazoa; phylum Arthropoda; class Insecta; order Lepidoptera; family Saturniidae; genus Saturnia; species Saturnia japonica. Next base: position 20,272,825 of record CM065305.1, on the reverse strand, counting down.
CTTTTTACCAAATTGTAAATACTTATAAAACACTATTTGTAAATTGTATGTAAAATAAAATAAAGATTTCATACATAATGTCTTTACTTCTGAACCTTTCAATATTATAAACTCATATAACAAATACAGCCAAAACGCATCACACTTAAAAATAAAATTTTATAAAAGGCACTGCTTTAAAGTAAATATTAGCATTTTCAATTTACACTTAGAATTATACATTTAATATTAAATCAACTTAAAATATATTTATGATTTTTCCCAAATATGTTGATCTGTACTGATAAGGCTCTAACATCAGTTTTCTGTCTGCTACAAATGATTGTACCCTCAATAATATCACCTTGTTTTACTTCTTTACAGTCTCTAAAGTAGAATACAGTTTGCTTCCAATGTGTGGGAGTGACATGAGGTCCTGTAGAAAATGATATACTTGTTGGCAGATCGAAAAATGTATCAAAATAACCTACTATTGATGTCAAAACTCCGTCTTTTAAAATTGCCAGAGTAAACTTAGATGTGAAATCCATTACATCAGTAGTACAAGTATTTATATCTACTTCCTTAACTATATAAGGTTCTGAGATTATGTTTTTAGAAGCAACTACATCTATACTAGCTTCTCTTACTACTTCAGATTTCATGCAATTCATCTTGTACCCATATACGTTAGACCAAAAATCTATCAATTTATCATGTGTATCTATATCTCCATTTGCAACAATACTTATATTACATCTGTTAGGAAGTAACAATCCCCCAGGGTTTAGACAATTTTCTCTAGCATATATGACACTGTCTAGCATTCCTTCAAATAACAAAAAGTAGCCCATCCATTCAGACACAATTATATCAACCTTTTCTTCCAATTTTGTGTCCTCGAGTCTTCCCTTGACTAATTTTATGACATCTTGCAAGTTATTTTCCCTTATAATATCCATTGCATGGTAAATAATCTCAGACTGGTCTAAAGCGTACACTTTTTTAGCTCCAGCTGTTGCTGAAAACATTGACAAAATACCAGTGCCACATCCAAGGTCAAGGACAACCTTCTCTTTTATTGTTTCAGAATTTTTCAGTATAGCATCCCTATATGTCTCTGTGCGCACTTTATCTGAAAGCATATCATAATGAATTCCAAAGTGAGCATAAGTATTGAAGTATCCTTCATCATCTTCTAAAGGTACTTTTGACACACAATTCACTATTATGTTACTTTCGCCTATGTTTTTGATACAATTACCAGAGTCAACAAGAGTTTTCATAGATTCTTGCATTGTTTTAATGTCCTCTTTAGCCATCTGAAGGTGTGCTTGGCTCTCTTTTAGCTGTTCGGTCAACGTTTGAATTGTTCTTTGGAGTTCAATGAAATGTGCTTGAGATAAAGTGACAAGGCCGTTTTCCACATTAGCATGGTATGACTTAGGGGAGCTGGGCTTTTCTGCCAACGAATCAAAGTCATACATCAACCACCCATCATTATCTTCTGGCTTTAAAAACTTTTCATCGTTCCAAAGAGGTTCTTTAGCGTTCATTAGTTCTTCAGCATTCGGCTTATGAATTTTGATGTAATTCATCATTTTGATATAAGAATAACAATCCATATTAAACTTCATTTTAAGCGTGCTCAAAACAAAGCCATGTTCAGTTTCACAATGGGTAAAACCCTCATCGACAGATGAGAGCACGGTGGGGCAGAATAAGCATTTTACTGCAGTATTACTTGTCTCCATTTCCTGCCATTCCTCCTCCTCGAAGTTATCTTCGTCGCTACTGAGATCTGGTACGTCAGACATTTCAATGTATATAATATTTGCAAGGAATCAAGTAATTAGAAAGATGGCTATTAAGTATTCAAATTTCACTAAAAGAACATGTGAAAAAGAAAAACACACTTTAACGTTTTAACGATTTGACACATTGACACAGCAGTGTTGCCAACTCTGAAATATATTTAATCGTAGAATTCATCAAAAAATACGGTCGATTTCTCTTAAATATTATGATAATTAAAATACGGTACAATTACTTGGATTTTATACCAATTTTAGGTAAAAAAATAACCATACTAATTAATCTTTCTGAATTAGATACGGTGGATATATATAACGTGACGCTTGATATAACGCTACGTTACGAAAACGTTTCGTTACCCTAAGTATTGAAAAAAGTTTCACTTAAAAAAGATCAGTATACAAACACTTAAAAAGCCTCGAATAAACGAAAAAAGCGCTTAATTTGTTGCCGAAAGCGCTAAAATAACAGCACTGTAGCCTAATGTAATGATACTAGATACAAACTAGGTAAATTAAACAGTTGTAAGTATTCATCTAAATTCAAATCGAACTACACCTATTACATTTTATTAAATATCTCCAAGTTGATATCGTACTATTGAGGGAATGCGCGAGAATCATGTTGATTTATTATTATTATATATTCTTTATTGCACAAAAAAAAAGTACAAATGGAGGATTTAATGCTAAAAAGCATTCTCTGCCAGTCTTCCAAGGGAGCAAGGGAAAGGTATATGCAAGGTGTGCATAATGTTAAGTAAAAAAAAAGTTTATAACGATTATTAAGATTATATATTATTAAGAAGTATTCAATTGCTCCAAGTAAAACCTACGTAGCGAATACTTGAAGGAATTTCGAGAGTTGGCCAGTTGGATATTGATAGGAAGCGAATTCAACAGTCGTGCTGCTGTAACGGCGAAGGATTGGTCGCGGAAATTAGTATGATGACTTGGTATACTGAGAATTAAAGAATCAGAAGACCTTAGCTGTCTATTATGCGTATCCGCGAGAGATTGAAAAAGTGTTTTTAAATATTTAGGGGATTTGGGATTATTAAGTACGGAGAAAAGAAGACAAAGTATTCTTATATTCCTACGTTGCCGAATAGGTAGCCATTTCAACCTGGCTCGGTATTCAGAAACATGATCAAACTTCCGAAGACGGAATATGAAACGGATACAGTTATTGAGTAGACGATCAAATTTATTTAAGAGATCTTCTGAGAGGTCCAAGTAAGCAACGTCTGCATAATCCAGAAGTGGTAGAAGAAGAGTATTCACTAGGGAAATCTTAGTATTAACAGGAAGAAAGTTTTTCAAACGCATGAGAGAATGAAGAGAAGCATAAAATTTTCTACTAACTTCCTTGACCTGGTCTGCCCAGCATAATTTAGTATGATTAGTGCTGTCAATAGAAAAAACAAAAATATCCTAACGTAAAGAAAATAGTACGAAAATGATCTTACGGTTTAGGTGTGAAAATTAACAGACAGAGTTACTTTCATATTATTTTATAATATTAGTATGGATTAAAAAAAACCATAATGCGACAATAATATTGATAGCTACAATAATCTAAATAATTGAAAAGATAAACTTTTTCGTTTTTTGAAATAACACGATTCAGATTTTCAGTTCAAGTAATTTAAAGAAATAGGTACCTACTTATTTTTAATTTACTGACAGGGTATTCAAATATATTACTTAATCATATCATACGCACTGATAATATATAAATGAAAATAAAAATTTATAAAATAAATGAAAATTTACAAAATATTAATAAAATATAATAAAAACACTTCTAATAATTTTGGTCTCTAAAAACCCTACACAGTACCTATAGTTAAATAAGCCCCTAAATCTAAGATAGAAATTATTTACTTGGCAACTGGTTTAACTTGTCTCGACTTAGTGACATTGACAAAATATATTTTCTATGCGAGAAGGCGAAAACGATAATAAAATTAATCAAAGACTAAACGTTGTCAACAAATTGTTGTTATTAAACAGCATATTTAAAATTAATTTCAAAATAGATAAATTATATTATTGCTTAAAAAGCTATATTTTTGTTTTAAAAAGAATAAATTGTAAGAATAAAATATTTTTAGGCATGGATGTGTGGCGCCTCATTCGCCACTATTTTTGTACTGGCTGTTTCTTATTGTTAATATTAAAAAGTACTTAAGTGTTGACATATCAGATAGACATATAAAATTCAGACGTTTGGTTTCACGTCACGTTATGTACTAAAACCTGTATTATTTTATTACAAAGTAAATGTGCTAAAGCCCTACTGACTAGCATTATTATTGAACACGCCAAAGATGCATGGGACACAAATATATATTCGAAATAAGTAGAGTAGAAAATCTTACGTAGTATTGTATTCTCTTTGGTAGAAAATAAATTGTTATTGATCTCTGGTCGACGTTTGGCCACCGAGGTAATTTGGTTGCCATGGTTTCCATTTATGAAGACAAACAGTAAAAAAATTGTATAAAATGAAATTAAAAATATCTACTCTGAAGGAGCCTAAGCACACCGGAGCTGTGGTTTGTGTTACTTGGAGTAACACTGAAGACGTATTTTCTTGTGGGTAAGGTACGCTTTTCCAAAAGACCATGTATTAATTTTTTTGTTCAAATTACTGCTCAATCACTAAATGTACCATAGATAAAATTTTAAAGATATAAGAATTTATTCGTAAATATGAACTGATATTAGATCTGTACGTAGGTACCTACTTACGCTATTTTTACGGAAAAAGTTGCGTAAAAGATGTTTGACCAAATTGGTAGTAAAACCCGTGATTTTGTATGAAATTCAAATATGAGTCACTGAACAAAAAAAACATTATTATACTTATTACTTATTAGCACAGCAAATTGACGGTACTGACCCTGATGGTAAGCACAATACAATTCTAACATAACGGCTACCACCGAGAGATCCCAATCCATGGAGGGTCACCGCTGTCATGCCAGCCTGCATATGCAGAGGCTGATCCCGAAACGCGACTTACAAAATCGAGTCACGGGCTTTTCGCCACATACATGGTGGTCGCGACCCAGTCGGTCAAAACAGCGTTACCACTCCCCTATCGCCATTCCCTCATTCGTTGCTCAGCAGGGTGCACCACGTGGAGGTCAGATTGGTTTGGGCGTCTCGGCTGTACGTTAGCTAACACAAACTGGTTTATTCCAGTTTTAGTTAGACACACATACACTACTATAAAAGCAAAAACGTCTCCAAGCTGTTTTCACTATCTATACTATATTATATATTGAAGTACCACCAGGTATAATGAAACCGCGGAACACAGATAGGTATGTATAATATAGTAGGTACCTACCAAATATTTCGCAGTGGATTATATCGCACAACAAAAATTAATATTGTCTATACAATTATCACACCTACATCACTCTGAAAATTACGTATAATTCCTACCATCTGTACAAATAAATAAAATTGAAGTGTCTATTTGTAATTTCAAAATAGCAGCTTTTGCTAAATGCATATATTTATTTATTAGCCGTGCCCGCGGCTTCGCTCACGTGGACTGACTACAGAATGCCCGCGCGAATCTTGCTTCCCCGCTCCCGTCTATTTTAACGACAAAAATGCCTATTGTGGGTGATCCTAAGAAGATAGACGTATACTCTCGCTGACTTTTTTGTAGATCTTTTTAATGTCTACAATTATGTGTACCTTAATTTGCTATGTCTCTTACAGTTTACTCAACGTAAGCCATTTAAGCGCCCGAAATGATTCACCATGACAATTTTTTTTTATTTAGTACAAAACCCCAATTCTTTTTCTATAATAAAAGTAGCCTAAGTTACTCCCTATAAAATCAGCTATCTACCAGTGAAAGTCCCATCAAAATCGGTTACACTATTTCGAAGATTACCCAGAACAAAAAGACAGACAGACGGGCAAAAAATTTAAAAAATGTTTTTTTTTTTTATATGTATCGTATAGTATCGTGTAGTAAAAAGTTGTTATTTTGACATTACAAACAGACAATTCAATTTTATTATTTGTATAGATTTACAAAGGTTCGTTCTACAATTGCTTACACTAATATTACAATAAAATAATGTGACTTGAGAAAGTACTTTTATCAAAAAACAATTTAATATTTTTTTCGTCTGTCTGTTTATTCCGGTTTATCTCGGAGTTAGTTGAACCGATTTGGACGGAACTTTCACTGCAGACAGAAAATTTTATGAGTACCGTAGGTGACTTTTATTTTAGAAAAAAAGAATTATTGTTTCGCGCAAATAAAGTAATAAGCAATTTAATTTTTAAAATAACCGGTGGCCGACCGCCGTGTGTGGAAGCTGGATCATCACGACACCGAAGGCATTCTATAAACCACGCGACCGGAGCCGCGGGCACAGCTAGTAATAAACAATTATTAATTCTACTATATATAAACCATAGGGAAACAATTCATTCAAGGTTTAAGCTCGCTCCACATTCATTTCAAAACTACACGAGAGTGTAGAGGCCCTATTCGACAAGTCTCGCCTATGTTCGTATAGTCTTCGTTTTATGTCGGTATTCGGGCCCGAATCAAAGGACTCTCGTGTAGTTTTGTATTTACGCGAGACACTACTTCCACATTCACAGTATTTTATTATCGCGGATTGACATAAAATTGTAGTAGGCTACTGGCAGCGCATAATGCTACAGCGATAAAAGTTTCTAACACGCCCCTCTTGTATGAGTATCGAGTGGACAATTGCACAGCTCGAGAATGTAGAGAGCCTAATGGTCTCGTCGATTCGGCGAGACCTGAGACCGAGACCTCTCGACGAAATATGGACCGTTCTTAAGTCTAGAATCCAAAACGAATCCATTACAGAGATGACCATAAGCTTTTAAAATGGAACTTAGTCAACGGCGAGTGCATGTTAATAACAACTTTTCCCGATGACTTCTATCCAACTAAGATGCATTTGTTTCCAAAAACGAATGTCGGTGGCAATAAACATCAGCATGACGTCATTTTGATCTCTTCGGCGGACGGCAAGTAAGTTTAATTATTCCTTTCATAAGATGATTTCTCAAAGGTGATTTTTTGTGATGGCACCATATCTTCCTTAAATTAAAAAATGATTGCGTGGTTTTATGAAACGACGGTAAAAGTGAAACTTTTTTTCGTCATTATAGACATTTAACTAAAAATTCACAAATGAGTAATAGTCTAGAGACTACACGGTCAGTTGCTGCGAACTATAGGCGCCGCCATATTGGCCTTGGCTGCTCTCGCGAGCGCCTTTTACTTAATCCCTACTCCGCGGCCGACCGTCACGCGACATGCAACACACAGACCAAAAATTTTGAGACGATCTAATAAAAGTTTCACTTTAATAATTCAAATATAATTTTAAAGCTTAAGTATCTTCCCCGTTATTAAGCAAAAACACTAATAGTTTAAAATTCGTATTTTTGTGAACAACATAATTTTAACTCAAAAGAAAACCAGTTTCCATGATTTTGAAAAGTTCTTTGATGAATTGAAGGTATTGAATACTAATGAATTTAAAATGGAACCACTCTTGAGGTATCCCTTAACCAACAAAAAATAATCATCCAAATCGTTTCATAAACAAAGAAGTTATGGCTGAATATTTATTAAAAACCTAGGGCTTTTTAATTTTTTTATTGAATATTTAAATAACATGTAGGAGGTGCCATCTATTAGCATTCTTTTCAACTAACATGACAGCTGTTAGATTGTATACATTTTATAATGTTGAAGTATTTGCACGGCTCATATAGTTCATATTAGTTATTTACAATATTATCATCCTTGATATTTCTCCAGCTTACAGAAATAGTGACGTCATTAATATATACATACCTACATTACGCCTCTTTTCTAACGAGGTAGGCAGAGACCACGTCCTTCCACTTGCTACGATCCTGGCAAACGTCATCTACCCGGCTTCTTTCATTCATTCTTTTCATGCGTCATATAAATAGTTCGAAATAAACAGTACAGCATAAGTCTTAACGTCTAATAATTTTTTGATAACCTTCATACCTCACATCTATATCACTATTTTCCTAATTTTCAGATTTCACATCGTGAATAATAATGGTCGAATTGAGAAATCTCTGAATGCTCATCAAGGTGCGTGCCTGACAGCACAATGGAGCCCCGATGGTGCTGGCATTTTAACAGGTTTTCAAATATTCGTAAATGTTATACATTTTTAAAATCGCCGTAGGTATACATAATTTGTCTCTCACCGTTTAACTATAAGTCAAGAATGTTGTAGACAATTCTTTTCCACTTTTTCATTAGGAAAAATTGCAACTACGTATGCTCTCATTGGCATTATTTAAATTGTAAATGAAAGGCACAATAGAAATACAATAATAAATATAAAAACTATCTTTAGACTTAATATGACAAAAGGTTTTAGCTACCTACCTTATTATGTTCTACAATAAACATTCTAAGCACATTACCGATTTGCCGGGTAATAATCATGCTATAAAGGTGAGTTTTAATATTAAAATGGTATTATAGGGTCGGTTATTAAATTAATGAAGACGATGTCTGCAAGCGGCTCCCACTCTGTATATCACTGAAAATAAAATAACTATAAATGATACAAATGTTGTAAAAAAATTTTTGATAAACTAATCGAGTTTCTTGACGGCTTTTCTCGATGACTGGGATTTTTCCGAGTCAGTGGTATTGTGTTGCGTTCATAAGTGCTTTCTTAGGACCCAAATTGCTTTAATGATTATTCCAAACACACGTTTTTTTTTTTTTTGATTCACTAGCTAATAACCAGTACCTATCATTTCTCACTATTAGCCGGTGAAGACGGCTTTGTCAAGGTTTGGTCTCGCAACGGCCTGCTTCGCTCAACCCTGGTGCAGTCTGATACGCCATGCTTCGAAGCGGTGTGGAGCCCTGAAAGTACTGCTATTTTGTATACCAAGGAGAACTTCCTAATCATAAAACAGTTGAATTCTAGCGGTAAGATTACAAAGGTTGGTAAATCTCGCTTTTTGGGTATTAGCTCTATTTGAAATAGGTACTTGGAAGTTGACTTGGTCGTGACCCCTACCACTTTATTGCTGGATATACACATCAGGTAAGCCCTAAACATGATAAACCAAAAGAGAGTAAGTAACTGTAAAGATATTTATTTTATTACTATGTGTATGGTGGTCGCGATTCCTACCAACCGTTTTTAATCTATCCATGTTTTCACATGAAACTATGAAATGTCCAGTCTCTCGGCACTACACCTCCAACGTTGGGGCCAAAGCGTCGCCACGTCAACATTCGCCAACATTGGGACCAACAACCGATGTGACCCGCCGCATTAGATGTTTCACATTAAAAAACCGTGTAATAGAGTTAAACTACTATCAAAAATGATTTTGTACCTGTATAATATTGACTTTTTTATAGCTTTGTGGGTTTGATTTAAATCGTTTAAGTTTCGTTATTGTCTATTGGTAACACGCTAAGCTTAGAGGCGGATTAGCTCTCCAAATCTAATGCAACTGCCGCAATACACTTGCATAATATACGTGTTTAGGTGCAATGATCACACTTTTACCTTATTCTTTTACTTGCGAATTAGTCAATCACAGTGCTTTGCGAAATAACTGCATTACATATAATAGTAAGAATGATAGGGTTCAAGAGAAATAATAACCACCGATCGATAGGAAGATGAATATGTACCTATCCATAGTAATCGCGTGCCGTCATGCTAAATTGCAACACTTCTACAAAAGCATTTAAGTACCGAACTCAGTTGAGTGAATACATTTGCTGATCTTAGAATACAACGTAGCGAAACAGCTCGATTTACCATAAATGCTTGTTTACAATCCAGTAGAATACGAGTAGGTACCCTAACACTTAACATAAATAACTTTTTACTTCAACGTTACGCCACGGCCGAATCTGCAACAGAAACTATCCAAGGTCTAAGCGCTGCTTGTTGAAGCTTTATTGCGCAAATGCGGTGATCACATAAGCGGCTTCGTAATTTTATGCGAATTATCGTACAATAATCCTAAAACTCTACAATTCAGTTCTTTTTTTAAACTTTTTCTTGTGGACATTTTTATGTGCCATAATATGAAGGGATCAGATTCAAAATCTTTTAAACACCCGGCCCAGGACAATAATCGATATGAATGATATTAGACTGATTAGACCAACCACCAGGCCACGCGGCATGATATTGAAACCGCCAAAACATTTTGATAGACTGCCAGCTGAACTATACGAACTCAAAACTGAAGATAGTGCACAATTGTACAGTTGTAACCCCACCATTACCAGCTTAGCGATTAAACGAAGTACATGTAAAATATAATTGGTATAAGACTACAACCAATAATATGTTACATTATGTTAATTTATCACTCCCAGACTTATCGTTATGTTCTATCTTGCAGTGGAAAGCACACGAAGGTCTTATATTGTGCCTTGCTTGGAACGCTAACAACAATTTAATTATATCCGGTGCTGAGGATGGTTTCTGTAAGGTATTCCAATTGAATTATCTACTTAATGAATTACTTCACACGGACTAATAGACAACTCATAATTAAACTCTCCGGTTTTAAGCGTGAAAGTTTGCACAGGAGGAGCCCCATGAATGACGTATGTGAAATAATTTTTGAAAATTCATCCTCTATTAAAGGAGTTAAATAGAGTGGGAAAAATAGAATGATTCCTGAGATATTGACAATGGGGAAAATACGTCAAGCATACGGCTGGTAGTTATACATACTCGTTGTGCTCCGTGGTTACACCCGTGTTTAATTTATTCTACCATTTATCCACCGCGCCGCGCCACCGCCAACACACCCGTGTAGCCTATCGCTGTTCTCACTTCCCGTATTTATCTACAGATTGGCAAATTATTTGACGCGCATGCGTTCCGTCGTAGCATATGGAAATATTTTTTATAAACTCACTCACTAAATAGGCTATAAAAAGTAAAAAAGAATTTTTGAAATATGTCTCAAACAATCACTCACTCGATCACTATAGCTATTTATAGGTCACCCAAACAGAACTGTTCACCTGTATATGGAAATTATAGTTAGGATATTAATTATTAATTATTGTTGTTGTAGACTTGGGATACATTTGGTCAGCAGATATCAGTAAGTGTTAGACATGATCAACCGATCACAAGTGTCAGCTGGTCTCCCGCTGGGGACATGTTTATTATAGGAACCTATAATTTGATGCGACTTTGTAATGCCAATGGAGTAAGTAAATAATTATGATAATGATATTACATCATATAACAATGAGTTTAAAATAAGAAAATAGCTATCAAAATGCCGTTCTTTCTTGTGATTCTTATGCACTTTCAATGCACATTGCAAGCGAACGAAGATAACTTACGTGCTCTATTAGATTACCAGAAATAAAATATAGCCTATAACTATCAGTTTGAACGTATCTTCCTATCTGTCAAATATTATTTACAATTGGATCAGTAGTTCCAGAAATTATTTCCTTACGAACATACTCACAAACTTTACCGCTTTATAAAGAGCTAGACAGCAAGAACGATAAGCTTAAAGCCAGAAGACCATCTAAGGCTTGTTATATAATTATTTCAACCCAAGTATAATCGCACGTTCACAACTAAGATCGGATGTATCATCCGTTACGAGCAAATAAAAGGGCAGAACAGTAAAATTGACAAAATGGTATTTTAGTGTAGTTAGCGAGGTTTGAAGTGTAGAGTAAAATACATTGTCCAGAATCAACTAGTGTATAATGTACATACCAAAGTATATTGTTATGAACTAACAACTGTTCACAGTACTATCACTTTAAAAGAATAGAGATTAATGTTTTGCAAAGAGGGCTTAACATATTTTTTATTGCATAAATTAGTGGTCATACTGCTTGGATCGTCCATCGACAGGAAGTATTTACAGCATCGCATGGTCCTCCGACGGAATTCAGTTAGCAGCTGCATGTGCAAATCATAAAGTTATTTTTGCACATATTATTGAAAGGTAAGTTTTTCAACTGAATAACAACGAACATATTATATACTAAAATATTTATAGTTCAAAAGAAAATGGAATGTCTAGGTACTTAGGTGTATCGAAAGCAGAATTCGAATCTCATCTGGAACTTCTAACAATTGTGCAAACTCATTATTATCAGTGTAGTAGTACTTATTATTGCGTAATGATTAGTAACTTGATATTTATGCTTCTTTTCAGGTGTTGGTAATAGAGATGATCAACAAAAAGTATAAATCTAGTGTTTCAAATGGTTTTCTATTGTGTAATATGGAATCATTGTTTCATTTTTTTTTTTATCTAAATGGATCAACACCTTGTCTAGTATAATTCGCTGTCTAGAATATTGTTACTGAGAATAATTTTTGCACTTTTTTTATTAAATTGGTCGTGTATAATGTTTTAAATATTTGGCTCATGTCCAAAACCGCCCGTCTGTACAAGTACGGTTTTGCTATTGTATTCTAAACGATAGAATAAAAGACAGACTATTATCTGTTTTGAAACGGCTCATGTCGTGGATATTACTAACTCATAAGTACTCTTTTTCTTTCAATATACTTTTTTTTAAGTCAGTCTTTAAACTTTCTAGGGAGTACACGTGGAAAAATTATACATGCACCCAAACTGGTCGCAAATTGATCACTATTACTGGCATCGTAAATGATCAAAATGATCAATTAGACTATCCAGATAGAGTGATACAAATAGCTCTAGGATTCAATTACCTGGTGGTAGCAACAGTGAAGCAATGTTTTATACATAAACTGACATCGTGGAATACACCGGTCACATTTGATTTGAAAGAGGGGACCATCAGCATTATTTTGCTATCTGAAAGGTAAAAATAAATTTTTCATCGTAATAAAAATTAGTGAATCTAAAATGTAAGAGTTAATTAAAACTTATTTAGAATGCGTCCCAATGTGAGACAAACCATTCGCCTAAATGCTGTTGTTATTTTATTAAAGTATGATAAATCAATACAGTCTCTACATTATTAGGTACTAAAATTGTATATTATTATATATTTTAGGTGTCTGTGCATAGTAGAAAGGACTGGCCTCTCAGTTTACAGCTATATGGGACGACTCCTTGCTAGTCCTAGATTGGGTATACGACCAGAAACTCTTGGACGTGCTGCTGTATCACTGGGACCAGATGCGTTAGCAACTATAGATCAGACTGATAGAAAATGTAAGCGTATTTTGGTATAATATGTATTTATTTGTGTTAAAAGTAATTCCAAGTTTTTATTCTTTATTTTATTTTTGTTAACTGTTTTAAGAGTAAGAGATTTGATAAGACTTTTATCTCCAGTGATTCACGTATTCGAACTTCCTACGGGACTGGTTGTTCGTAGTTCAACGGATAATACAGCCACTAAGTTGTCCCACAAAATGACAGTGTCTACTATCGCTCTGAGTCAAACGGGACCATTGAGTGAAAGACAACTGGCTTTACTTGATTACAATAGAGACTTGTATGTCGTTACTGTGAAGGAAAGCAAGCCAAAATTTATTAAATTGGGTGAGTGTAAATAATCTGATAAAATACTAATAGGTTAATCTAGTCTAATAAAATATACTAAAAGAAAAGGAAGACTTGTGTCACTTGGATGTTTAATTGCAATTGTAGTACACAATAAGTTTAGTTCTACTTTAAATATAACAGATCGATGCTGTAAATGGAGTTTAGTAAGATTGTCTGTGAAAGGTATTTATTTATAATAAAAACACCAACAAGAATTACATTTTGACAAATTATAACTCTAAACAAATGCAATCTTAATTATAGGAGTTTATGACATGATTACACAGGTGAGCAGTTATAATAATTATAATAATTAATTTTTTTTTAAGCAGGAATGAATTTGGTAATACAATGAGAGAAAAAAACTATATATGAACTTTAAAATTAAACTTTAACAAATTAAATCACAACAAATTAAAAAATGAATATAATCTACTTATAATCTACTTACAGAGACAAATAGATTTATATTTTTCAAGACTATTCGCGAAGATGTCTAGATCTGACTTTTAGCCCCAAGTTTGTTCGGTAATGATTAGTAGCGAAAATATTAAAACGAGAAGCTCTGGGCATTTTTAAAGGAACGGTCATATTAACCCTACTCAGTAACTCAGGTGCATCTAAGATTCCGTTTATCAATTTGTACAAGAATGTGAGATCGAGCAACCCTCTGCGGTCCTTTAAAGAATTAAAATAAAAATATTGAAGTCTGTCTTGGTATGTAAGCTGCTTTTAACCTAAATGTAAATTATATGTCAAATGCCACAAAAACTTCTTTTGAACCCTTTCTATCTTGTTCACATAAATATCATAATGTGAGTTCCATACGACACTACAAAATTCCAAACCACTACGTACGAGTGAGTTAAAAAGTACAGTCTTTGTATGTGCTGACTTAAAATCTTTACTGTTACGCAATACAAAGCCCAACATTTTTAAGCCTCTGTTAACAATATTATCTATATGTACATTGAAACGCAATTCAGTATCCATAAGGATGCCGAGATCGCGGACTTTATTCAGTGCTGTCAATGGCCTAGAATTTATAAAGTACTGACGAATAAAAAATGACTTATTGCGGGAGAAATGAGTTACATAGCACTTGTCAGTATTCAAAACCATTTCGGTTTAAAGTATTTAAACCATAATTATTGCAGGATCACAGATTTTAAGTATTGCGTGGAGTTCCGAAACTGAGCTACTAGTCGGCTTGCGAGCCAATTCGGTAGTGGCTTGGTGTTGTCCTCGATCAGCCTCGCAGCCAGATTGGCTAGCTCTCACAACTATCAGTAAGCAGGTTGCGTAAGTATTTACTAAATTAACTTTTCCCAAACTTTTTAGATAAAAGATTTATGTGCTCTTATAATCAATAGCATATTAATACGATGTTTTATAAAATAAGTACCGAAAACATTTTAGCATAGGAGTAATTTATTCGAAGCATTTGCCAATCAAGATTTGAGTATTTTAAAACAATTACATTAAAGACAGTCGTTGGAGCCATTTTGGGCTTGGGATCAAATTTAAACACTTCGGAAAGTGGAAATCAATCCTGTTATCAGAACATTACCCGCAACATTTTTGCTTGAAAATTTATCGGACTCGTTGCGATATTTTTCATCACCGTAATGTAAAGTCAGAGTTCAAAATATCGCGTTATGAGCAATGATATTTTATAAGTAGATACGACATTGACGCTCTTTATATACCATCGTGAATGGTGGGCACAATTGCACTTAGTTCACTTTGGACTTGATACCGGCGTAAGCGAGAAGAAACTTTAATCCTTTTTTGACGACATAGTTTCCGCCTTATGCTGTGATTTCCTGTACCTTTTGTTTTAACATGCTGATAACCAAATCTGTAACGTTTTCAAATTGCTTTTAGTGAGAGTATGACGCGTCTGTTTATAAAACAAATACAACTCGCACTTCTCACCAACTAAAGTTTATAAATATTATAATATAGTACATTTAGCCGTAATCCACTTGACTAAACTCCGTGAGTCCGTGAGTCACATGTCACTTCTGAATTAACAACCACAATGTGCTTAAATAAGAGATCTCAAAAGAATTTAACAAAATGTTTAAAGTAAAATAACAATATTATATAGTTTTTTTTTTCAATATACACACAGTGAACTAGGTCGAAATCCTATTGTGATGAGCGTTGAAGACGGTGTAGTTCGTATTTGCCGCGGCAATGGATCTGTATTACACTTGTCTATAGCAGTTTTCCCTGAAAAATTGTTGAAACACGTCGCTGCTAATATGTGGAACGCTGCCCTTCAGGTAAAATACTCAGCCGGTAAACTATACCAGAATCCGTCAAATAAGTTTTTTGTTTGTGAAAAAAAGTAAAAGCTAAATATTGTATATGTTTTGCTTAGTTGCCCTTTTATTTTAAAAAGTGAAAGAGACGGATGTTACACGTCTTCCTATTTGGCTGCTCTTTTAGATTTGGTAATTTTATTTATTTTATAGTCATGAAACATTTTACTTATCAACGTTAATGCAAATTTGTAAGTGCATACAACAATGAAGTTAATTTCTTGCTACAGCTCTATATATTATTCCTCAAGGGTATTTTTCATGGCAACGCCAAATCTTCCTTAATTGTTCATCACAAATAATTTTAAAGCTTACTATTGATTGAAGTGGCATTCCTAATGAAAATAATTATATTTAACTAACATGTAGGAGGCGCCATCTATTAACAGGTCGTTTAACTAAAATGACATCTGTTTGACCATTGCTTGCATTGTGTTAAGCCTACACCGCATAGCGAATTTTTGCCCCGCGATTGTTTTTTCCAGAATTCTACGAGTTAAGGAAATTTTATGGATCTATACGCACTTGCAAATAAAAACCGAGCGGAAATAATTCCTAAATCTAATATGCTTTGCCGCAGAATCCACCGCACCGCGGTGCGATTTAAATTCACGCGAGTACTTTATACAATATATAGGTGTATTATACCCATAGATTAATATGAATATACGGAATTATACCTCTAACCGCACTGCGGAAAAAAATTCGCGCAGCGCAGGCGTTACGTTGTTCGAAGATACCACAGCATGATTATACCTCTACCCGCACTGCGGAAAAAAATTCGCGCAGCGCAGGCGTGCGACCACTCAGTAGGGATGTCAACATCGTTAAGTAAACATCGATGTCCAATAAATATCAAAACAAAAACATCGATGTTTTGGTGCTAGCCAAGTGGGCGAGGTTTTTTGGGTGCCACACTGCCACAGCCGATCATCGAACTCTATTTAAACAAATTTGCAAACATCAATGTTCGATGTTTTTCTTGCTTACATCGTTGTATCGATGTTTTACAGAGCCTAACATCGATGTTTTCAGCCGCAACATCGATATTTCGTTAACATTGATAAATATCGAATATCCCACCGCTCTGTCGAGTGCCACTATCGAGAGGAAGATGTTACGCACTACGTTTCCCACATCGGTATAGCATCGTCTGAGCAAGAATATGATATTGATGTTGAATAGTTAATAGTGGTTAAGCATAGGAAAACTGACAGAATTATAATAATTAAGGGACCATTGTAGAAAGAAATTTACCAGGAAATATACTTTCTTTATAATCATAGAGTTATCGACAGTCCCTCTTCTATTGAAATTGCTTTCTCCATATTGTTTCTTGGTGATTATGTTATGACAGGAACGACTAGCTGTAGTAAACTATCTATTATTTTCTTACTACAAGGGTGGCAAACAAGCATACGGCCAGTCTATTGAATGGCTACCGTAGTCTATGGACGCTTGTAATACGATAGGTTTCACTAACGCGTTGCCTATTCTGAACCCCTCTACCACATGGAGCTATGGAAACCCTACTCAAAGCAAGAGCGCAACACAAGGCTATTTAGCCGCGATGTTCTATAGGTTCTGTTTAGTTGATTTAAAATACCCGAAAAACTTTTGTTTCTATTCTCACAAGGCTTGGTATTAGAAAATTACTTTCATAGGTTTAAAAGGGTGAATCCAGTATTGGTGATATCTTTTGACGCGCCTTTTACGCCGTAATGAAAGGCAAATCAAGATGTTTGTTCTGTTGTCCATATACGTGCGTCTTAGCTGTGAACTGGGTAGAACTGACAAAAATCGAGAGGAATTTTATTCGCCGTGCGTATTAGTCAAGTTTCAGTACACGAATTATAAGCCGCGAGAAAAAATAACGCGTGGCGAGAATTCGCTATGTGGTGTAGGCCTACTGTGCGAATTATTCGCACCGTGGTTCAGCAGCTAGTCACGTTATATTCTAGAAATATCTTATCATTTTTCTTACCAACGCGACTTCAATTTAGATTATTTTTAAGTGAATCTAAGTAGGTTATTAATAGCATTGACAGTTCAGAACTATCAGTAAATCGATGTGTTCCAAAGGTTAATATAATCTGCCCATTTTTTTAAACACAGCTTTGCCGGACTGTAGAAGATGAAACACTTTGGGCATGTCTCGCTGTCATGGCATGGCAGCACCATCAATTACTTGTAGCTGAAGAAGCTTTCTCTTCAATACACCAGTACCATCAGGTTTCCTACATTCAGCATCTTAGAGTGGGTAACTCATTATCTAATTTCGTACAATGCTTTGTAACATTAGTTATTTACTGATTATATTTGTTGCAGAGTAACGTTCCAGAAAGGTTGGAGGTGATAAATTAATTTTTTATAAAATTAAAGTGATGTAAAGTATTTTTTAAAGTTGGAATAAATAATATGCAAACCCCTTAAACATTTATTTGATAATTTGTTTTACAATATTTACTATAATGTTGTAACGAAGTTAAATATTTTGAAAAGTATAAGTATTTGATTTTGAGCAGAATCCTTTTCCCTGTTCAATCATTTTCCCACCCTGTCACCCACTTTAAAAAACCAAGCGCAATGAATAAAACCTCAAGCCATGGCATTCTAATAGTATGCGCGCCCAAGAGGTGCACAGGCTGTACTGTGCAAAGAAAGGATTAGGACTGGACGATATCGTGGTCGACCGTGTGTTGGAGCGGCCGGTAAAATTCGCCGACTATCCGCACCCAGTGCATTGTGTTGGAGAAGCGTATGAGAGCTTGGAAGTCCTTCCTGAGTCCGGCGGCTCCGGGATCTTCACCGACGGCAGTAAGATCGACGGTGGAGTGGGAGCTGCTGTGACTTGGTTCAAAGAAGGACGTGAAACCAGGTTCTCCACGTTTCGCCTAGAGCCCTTCTGCTCCGTTTTTCAGGCCGAGCTTTATGCGTTGTATAGGGCGATACAGATGGTGCACAAGGCTGGTGACGGGGAGGTCAGTATTTATAGTGACTCTAAGTCGTCGCTGGAGGTGCTGGCCAACCCAGTCCCGCCTCACCGTCTGGCTCTTGCAACGCAGACGGCGATTCGGGCTATTAGAGCGGAGGGGCGTGTGGTGCACTTGTACTGGGTGCGTGCTCACGTTGGCACGGTCGGAAACAAACGTGCCGACGTGTTAGTGAAGAAGACCGTGGCTGACTATGATCGGTATCCGGTGTCTGACGCAAAGAAAGTCATACGGGAGGAGACTGTCCTTAAGTGGCAGGCGCGCTACGAGTCCTCAGACACGGGTGGGGTGACGCGGGTCTTCTTCCCGAAGGTGGCAGATGCTCACCGGGTGTTGAGGAAGACCAATCTGTTACCCGCCCATGTTCAAGCTTTCACAGGCCATGGAGGATTTGCGGCGTACCTGTACCGCTTCAAGATCAAGGGCAGTCCCTCGTGTGAATGCGACCCGGATATTTCCGAAACAATCTACCACCTGATTATAGATTGTCCAAGATTCGGCTCGTCCAGATTCGACCTCGAGTCCAGGATTGGCCACAAGATCGATAGGGTCACATTAAATTCTTTGGTGGCGGATGAGCAGAAAAGAGGGCACTTTTTGAAATTCATCGAAAAGATAGTCAGAGTCGCCAACAAGCGGAATAAATAGTGATATCTCTTGACACTTACAAAGTTGTTTTTACCATAATTTATAGAATTAAGGAATTTGTGTATGTCGGGTTTTTTAGTAATTATTATTACTATTATTTATTGAAAATATTTTTAAGAATTGAATATTATGTAAATATTTATAAGAACTTTTTTGGAATAAATGAATAATAAAGGGATGCATAGTGTAGGGAATCAGCTAACAAAAGTCGGAGGAAAGTTATGTGGGATGAAATAAATTATAAGAATTATTAAACGGCACCTTAGATCTCTGATCTGTGTTAGAGACATTTTGGGGGTGGGGGTTATTACCCCACCATTAAAAAAAAAAAAAAGTATGCCTTTATAACAGTTTGTAAAGAAAGCAGATGAAATTGTTGACATGATGAAATCTCGAGATAATACTGACATTACACTAGCCCAGGGGTTCCTAAACTTTAAAAATAACGGAACACCAACAGAATCCCATTTATTTTATGGAACCCCATATCAAATGATTACAAATCAACACTAAAATTTATATAAGAACATTTTTTTTTAAAGAAATGTGTAATATAATTGAAACACATTATTCGTAACTTAAAGTTTTAATGTGAAGAATGAACTTGTTTTACTTTTTTATGTATAATTGTTTTATAGTTTGGTATTATGTCCGGCAATTGTATGTAACTGTGGTATTATGTAATAGCTATTTATAAACAATTTTGGCGGAACCCTGATCTACCTACCTGATACCACCCTGATCTACCCTATTCTACGGAACCCAATTTGGGAATCCCTGCACTAGCCGATGAAATAGCGAAAAAAACTTCCATTGGAGACAATTGCATCTCGTGATTTAATGGAATTTCCAGAAATTACCGCAATAGACTTGAAACTTTTATTGACTGGTTCCACAGAGCAACACGGGCCACCGAGGGAAGCAGCCTTAAGCAGGGTTTCCCCATGTCAAAGCGTAGGTCCACACGGTCCTACGCGTCTAATAAAACTAGTTGCAACCGGACTGTTCACTAGATTAAATCTAATTGCGCGGCTGAATCGACTTCCCGTGAAAATGCAGAATTGTTTAGTTTTTTACTGCAAAAAGAGATCTGCCACGTCAAATTTACAAAAAGATGACGTTACCTTTCATATTTAAGTAATTTTAATTACGTTATTATTATTTACTTCTTAAAAAAATTAAAAGAATTACAATAAAATGGTCGTATTATTTCGGATTTGCTTATCAACACAGAGCGCTCACCCTCATACAAAATGTGGATTAGTCGAGCGACTGATCCGATCCGAGTGTAGTTGCCGGGTTGTAGATAAATATCGATAAAAATGGCTTTTTGTTTAATTTTTTTACATTTATTATGATCTTTATTTTAATACAGCTTATTATTAAAATTGCATTACTTAAGCTAAATAATAATAGTGCAATACTTACGAATATTAATATATTATGTTAAAAATATTAAATTCGAACTTCGACCATATTATTTGTTAATTTATTGCAGGTTTCCTAAAGATTCGAATCTAAGGGATATATGGAAGAACTAGTAATAAATAAAGTCTATTATAATGTTAACTTGTTTACCTTATTTCCCTAACCGATTTCTCTAATTCATTGATAATGTGAATCGACAGTTGTCGAAATTACCCCCGCAAAAAACCACTGACCGTTATATAACGGGAAGAAACGCTATAGCCACCCCCTACGGTTCGCCGGTGGCCCGTGTTGTTCTGTGATTGGTTCTTATAATTATAAATAATATAATGATAGATGAATCAATTAATATAACTATTTAGTATGTCAGAGATAAAATTAATATACTTACCTATTAGGCTTAAGTGCAACCTCGTCATTTCGGTAGGTTAGGTAGGTTTACAGATGTTTTATTGAATGTAAACCAAGTACGATTGAATGAAGTGGAATATCAAGATATTGCTGTGAATTTGCAAATGGACTTAGGACCATCGGTTATTGTTTACATGTTGCTGCTATAATTTTCTACTTAGCACACGGACGATATTTGTTTTAAAACAGCTGCAGCTGCAATACTGAACATTTTATTTGATAAAGAATTGCTTTAATTTATACATTGATTACCACCGTTATTGACGGAGATACCGATGAAGATTAGTCATGAATACATATTAAGTTATAAAAGTACTTTTATGATATAAAGAATAAAGATTTATTCTGATTTAATCAATAGATGAATAAACAATGTTTAAGTTGATGATTTAAAATGCGAAAGCATTTTTTTTTTAAATAGTTTATTATTAATTTTTCATTAGATAATTTTCATTGAAATAAATTGTTTCTTTATTATTGTTTTGATTATTTTATGTTATTTGCACTTATAAAGTAATCGAATAAGCTTCGTTTCTATTGTTTCAAGGGCAAAAACTTTGAAATTAATCGGTATTTACATTAAAAAATCGGTTTTTTATTATTTTCATTAAAGAGTACCTTTTCGATCAATTTGTGAATTTAAAGGTTATTATTTATTTAACTTCGAAAAAGATATTATAAAATAATAGTATTAAAATTGTACAAAAAATGTTATCATAGAGAAAACAAATAATTTCGAGTAAAATCGCGTGTCTCAAATCTATACTAATATTATAAAGCTGAAGAGTTTGTTTGTTTGTATTGTTGAACGCGCTAATCTCAGCAACTACTAGTTTAAATGGAACAATTATTTTAGTATTGGAAAGCTCATTTATCGAAGAAAACTATAGGCTATATAACATCACGCTACGATCAATAGGAGCGGAGCATCAATGAAAAATGTTGCAAAAACGGGGAAAATTTACTCCTTTTGAGTGAGAGCTTCCAATATGTGACCCAGACGGAAGTTGCGCGGGTCAGCTAGTGGTTAATATGAAGATTATGAGTTGTTATTTTTTGCAATTAAGGCCTATAGATGGATCTATGATGCGACTTTTTCGTTTACTCAAAAACCAAATTAGAAATGGACCTGAAACTTGCAAGATCAACGTACGTACCTTATTAGTACCAACATACCTTCAAATGATAATCCAGTATCTTTCTGGGGCCGACATTTATTTAACTACATAGTAATATTATTTAATAAAATTATCAACCATGTGCTTTTAAATTCTCGACAACATATCTATTTAAGTGGTCTGTTTTAATAGTTGAAGGAATTTTATTACCCGTACGAAATATTAATTATACCTTACATCGATGATGTAAACAGATTCACGGGTATTTATTTAGGTATGTATTATTGTGACCCAAAAGTATCCGACCTGTGGTTGTAACTTCGTAATGGTACTATTTTTAGTCATCCGGCTCATGGCATCCCTCGAAATGCTGATGTAGTTCTGGTAATCGGTTTTTTTTTTTCAAAGAAATGCCGTTTTCTCCTTTCTCTACTCTTCAGTATGACTCGCTAGCAATGCGTCGTCAATATCCTAGGTGTGGATATTCGCAGCGACCTCAACTCAAGGGATTACATCGGGAGTGTCATCTCTACTATATCTTGGAGACCCGGAATCCTGAACAGAGTACGACGGTTTTTCACACCCAGTCAACTGTATCTACTTTACAAGGCACAAGTTCGGCCGTGTACGGAATACTGTTCGCATCTCTGGGATAGATCCGCAAAATACCTCGTGAATTCTCTGTACAGGTTGCAGAAACGGGCTGTTCGCATTGTTAATGGGGTAACGTTAACAAATACATCGAGTCGCTTCAGCTGCGTGGGGAGTGTTCTGAAGAGTAATTCAATTTAATATACCCTCCTCTCCCTTTCAAAACGGAAGCACACGCGATGGGCTTCCTAGTCACAGTTTTAAGGTAACCTTCATCACAGGCACGAAGTAAAAAATTATCTATGACTTATCTTTGTCGTACCGTGAAACTATGGAACCTTCTCCCGGCCAGTGTGTTTCCTCCTTACGACATCGGGTCCTTTATGCGTAATGTGAAGAAATATTTACGTATGCTGGCAAGACAGCGGCATCTACCGGTGGATTTCGATCTCTCTATGGTCGCCGTTGTATTTGGACTCAGAGATAAATAACAACTGTGCTGTACTTACTATCGGGGACAGTACCGTCAGTGTGCCCAGATATTATTTAAAAAAATCCTATAATTGTAAGATACTATGTTTATTCGAGAGATTTTATCCTTATCATTAACCCTATCGATTAATGCAATAACAACCATAGTGAATAATTGTTTTTTGAATTTTTTTCTTTGGTTTGATTCTTGGTACACGGTAAAAAATCTGTGATTGCAGTTAAGATTATTTTGAAAATCAAAAGAATATTTCCTTTAAGTAAAATTTGCTATCTTCAATATTTAATGTACTTTTCCTTCATGGCCCATTAAATTTTCCACGCTGTGTATTTTTTTAATATTTATATCTATCGTTGTTGCCATAATCTTATGCATACTAAGCCTAGTTGATGACTGGCTCTCAAGTGCAGCTGCCGGAACACACCTTTTGGTGTTTGGCGACAGAATTTCAACTCGAAAATTGTAGCTAGACAGGGGGGCATTCGAAAAAGCCCTACCACCATGCTATGGTTTCATCACGACGTTTTCCTTCACCGAAAGCTCAGACTCGTTGCAGGGATTAGATCACACGTCGTTCGACATGGATTCCGTACACGTTACCAACTGAGCCATCATTGCTTCAAACAATAAACATAAAATGCTTCATCATTAATAAACAAGAATAATATTATACTAATCCTTTTCTTTTACGAAACTCAACACAAAAACTAACAAGGGCTAGTAGATAGGTAGGTACTCATTCACATTCTGCTCATTAATATATTGGGCATTATTGGGAACTATGATTTACGTACTTATTACGTAATACTGCAAGGTTTGGGTTTATAAACTTCAATCGACTTAAATCTAACACCAAGTTTTTAAACAGTTTATAACATCAACACCAAGTTCAGTAGATAAGTCACTACACTACGTACTGCTTCTTTCATAATGGTTATTAAATAATCACCTCACAATCATTCGATTTTCGCTCATTCATTTTCATTTCATTTTAGTCAACTGTCAGCTCAGTAGTCAGTCGACAATTCGACCAGTGTTGCAGTTTAGGAAACAAAAAAGTCTCCAGTTCTCAATAAAAAAGCTGCTAAATTTTGAAAAAAATATAATTATAAAACGTGTGCGTCTCGGGACGCTCGACAGAAGTGATAACTTAAAGTAATCAAAGTTGAACTATTTAATATTGAAATTGTTTAACTTGAGAAAAGCTTAAGTTATTACTTAAACTTTATTTTATCTTATTATATTAAGTGAGCAATTCTTGTAATATTTAAGTAATTGGTTTCTCGGAAACGGCTCCAACGATTTACATTCCAAGTTTACCTAGATAGGTATTTTTCTTGTTTTTGTTTATAATACACTGAGCACAGCTCGGTCGCCCAGATATTGTATATTAATATCATAATATGAGGAAAGGTTATTTATTAATAAAATATTTTATTGATAAGAAAATATATTTAACCCTAGTTACAATTCTTGAATATGTACATTAAAACACTGAGTAGAGAAGGGTAGCCAGACAAAGTGACATCGTAACGCATTGCGTTACGAAGTGGTTTATTCTCTCATAAGAAGTTATCACTTCAAAATCCGCTAAAAGTCGCTTAATATTTCATAATTTTCTATGGTAAAAAATATGGCGAAAATATATTTGTATAATCAAAGATCTATTCGTAATAATAATTAGGATAAAATATTAATAATAGACGATGAAATTTTTGTTTCTATAAACATAAAGGTATTAGGTTAGCCTTAGGAAATTATCAACTTTAATGGTAATATAATCCTTTTTTATTAGGATTAAACTAGGTAGATGGTATTGCCTCTTGATTATTTCGTATACGGTGTTGTGACACCCTGTCATTACTGCAGCGTTATCAGTCCCGAACCCAATCAAATTTTGGAGAGAATAAATATTGTGATTGTGGACAATTCACTAATGATGAGACAAGGCCGTTTGAATCAGCTCGCTCTACAGGCTCCAACGATAGAAAAGCAGATACAATAGTATTTTTTGCCACACTGAAATACCTCACGAGTACACCCATGAACTTGGTCATACTAACATCAGTTGATTCATCCAGAATATGGCTATATTTTTGGCTGCCAATAACTTTTAATAAGGTTTTCTTAATAATGTGGTACTAGTACCTGGTTGGTGATCTGAGCACACTTTGTATATTTTGAGCAGCAAATTTTGAATTTGCAAACAAATCTTTGCGCAATTCTGTCAGATACGTTTTTGCACAATCATGTAATTTTGCGAATATTTCATTGTGAGAAAACGAGTAAAAGACTTTGGTTGGATCAGCCATAGCATGTTTTAGCCAGATTTTAAACTCTTCTTGTTGTTCCCATTATGGCATAAGCTTTAATTAAGCTTTCTGGTATAAACTTTTGTGCATAAGAATTTTTTTTAAAGGATTTCCATTTCGACATATTGATTTTGATATCAATGACGATAATTAAATAAAGTAACTATTAAAAACAGGTTTGTTTTGCGAAAACGTAACATAGAAACCCGCTAGAAGTATAAATGTTATGTGATAGAAAATGATGTTTTTTTTCTCTTAGCGGTGGTGGTGATTGGTTGAAAGAGAAAGAAAAAGCGACATGTGATGTATCGTTTTATAGAGTGAGAGGCACCCAACAGATCGAACCCCAAATTGAACGTCATTCTGGTAGGGGAATACCCGAAAGAAAATAACAATTAATATTGTTGCTAGTAACTACATTTAAATTTGTACCAAAATATTCAAGTATTTTTAATACCTAGTCGCTAGAAGTCGCTCATTTTTTTTAAGTCGCTAGATCGAAAAATAAATCGCTAAACACACCTTAAAATCAGCTAGATCAAGCGACAAAGTCGCTAAAACGGCATTTGTGACATCGAAGTTCGCCACTCGCCAGTCAGTCATTCAATCAGTCTTCTTATTGAAGTGTAGTGGGATGTATGTGTGTAAGGTTAACAAAAATGCATTAACATTTTAAATGCTGCAACATAATAACATAAATCACAAATCAACTGACTTGGACAATGATGATCTCATTGAAATAGTAAAAATGATGTGACTATTACTTAGTGAAAAACGACGTGTGTAAGTGCGTGCCCTACATTAAATTTGTAGGATAAAGTTTCGAAAGTTTAAGTTCGTGTGTTTCATTTTTTTATGTGAAAATGCTTGCCGGTAAAGCTAAGTTTATTTTGTTATTAAACATATTATTTTATGTACACTGTGATGTGAGTGATAATGAAGTAAATGAGCACTCTTTAGAGTTAACCCAGTCCTTGAACTTGGCTAGACAGGAACTTATCCAAGAAACATGCAGACGAATGCCTCCGAAAGTGGGACTCGACGAAATGCCTCCTAATCAGTTAGAGCACATTTTAGTCGATGATAATCGCAAACTCTTATACTGCTATGTGCCGAAGGTAAGTCTTTCAAGGCAAACCAGTTTTTACAAAGATGCTTTAATAAATTAAAAAATCTATGGATTTTATAAATTTGCGGATCATTTTTTTTTTTTTTTCGTTGTGACCATGACCTCTGATATGAATATACATTTATTTTCAAATTCATGGATAAATAAATAAATAACAAATCTACATAAGTAAGTAAGTAAAGCTGTTTGAAAATGAAAAGTGAATATGTTGCTTTATTTTTTAAATTTACTTATAACTCTTCATTATAATGAGCACTATTTAATCAGATGACATATTAAATTAATAAGTAAGTAATTATTTACATTTCCAATCAATTGGCTAATTTTAACTAGATAACATGTATTTAGTTGAATTTTTAATAATTAAGAAGTAAGTCAAAATTTATTCCATTCAATAGACATATTAACAAATGTATGATGTTAATATGTATAATTAATATATCTATAAAAATCCAAAATCCCACCAATGAGTTTTAAATTCTATTGTTTATTAAATTAGGGAAAATGTATATTCATAGATAATTAAATCAATTTAGATTAATTCAATTATAATACATATTCAGGCATTATATTTGTCTAAGATATCTGTATAAAAATATGTTGTATGAACATTAACTGTTGTTTGTCACAGGTAGCTTGTACAAATTGGAAAAGAATTCTTATGATTTTGGCCAGTAAATGGAATGATACAGATGTTCTCTCCATACCGGCCAATTTGGCTCACACACCAGGAATGTTCCGGAATATGAGTACATTTACAAAACCAGAAAGAGACTTTATGCTAGACAATTACCACAAGATGATAATTGTCCGGAATCCATTTGAGAGATTGCTCTCTGCATTCAGAAACAAATTGGAAGGTGATGCTCAGAGTGCCAAGTATTTTCAGGTACTTATGCTATATTTACATTTATTTGTACAATTCTTAACAAACTTCAATGATTTTGAGGAGTTCCCTGATGTAAATTCGAAGTCAAAGGTACCATCCAAAAAAAAAGAATCATCTAAATTGATTTATAAACAGAAGTTATGGCTGAACATCCATAAAAAATACATTTGAATTGAGAACTTCCTCCTTTTTTCGAAGTTGGTTATAAATACTATTATGCTTTTTAAAATTATATAAACCAGTTTTAGGATCATAAGATTTAATTACCTATTTATTTTTGTAATGTTTTTTTTTTTTCAACTAAATAAAGACAAGATAAGGGAGTTAAACATTATAATATTTATTATATAAAATATGCTTAAGAATTTTCTAATATAAATAAATTCATTCATATTCATACCAAAAGAAACAAAATGTCAATTGTCATTAAAAAAAAAAAAAACTTGGTATTTAGTTTTACTTACCTTAGTAAGTATTAGGTTAGAGCTATGTGAATCTTTATAGGTATATTACCTGGGCTAATTTTATCACTTGGGTAAAGTTGTCTCTTGTAACAAAAAAGAATATAATAAAGATGATGCTCATAAAATCGATACTGAAAACCCTTTAATTTATTTACAAGCACATTTTAATATTGTTAAATATATTAGTCCTTACATATGAAATTGACTTTTTTTTAACTTGCCACTTTAATCTCAAATATGAGTCGGTTGGTTAGGAATTCAAAATCTAAATTTATTTCAAATTTTGGCTTGTGTATTTATGGTTCGAATTTAGTGATTAATTTGTTTTCCCATCATTTGATTATTCTTTGACATCGTTCTTTTCACTGAATTGGAAAACATAAAATATCGCGTTATTTACGAATATAAGTTCCACCGTGGCATCAGCGCTGCAGAAACAGCTTAAAGGATTAATGATGTATATGGGGAAGCAACTGTAAAAGAAAGCACGGTACGTTTTTGGTTCTAAAGTTTTCTCTTTGGAAATTTTGACCTACGAAACAAACCCCGTGAACGGCCGGAGACCCTACTTGATAAGTTGATTAGAAAGGTGACAGTGGAAGCAGATCCATCGCAAACCACGTTAGAATTAGCGTCAGGCTTCGGTGTGAGTGATAAAACAATTTAAATTCACTTCAAACAAATTGGGAAAAATGAAAAAGCTCTACAAATGGGTACCGCATGAATTGACTGAATCACACCAACAAACACGCATTGAGTGCTGCGATATATTACACAACTGTCACAATACCGAGGGAATTTTGAATCGTATTGTTACTTGTGATGAAAAGTGGATCCTTTACGACAAGCGCAAATGCTCATCACAGTGGTTGAACCCAGGAGAACCGCCAAATCCTGTCCCAAACGAAAGTTGACTCAGAAAAAGGTACTGGGGAGTATCTGGTGGGCCTGTGCTGGTGTCATACAATATAGCTTCCTAAGGACTAACCAGACGATAACGGCAGATCTGTATTATCAACAATTACAAACCATGATGGAAAAGCTAGCCGTTAAACAACCGAGACTGGTCAATCTCTCTAGCCCATTGCTGCTTCAGGACAACATTAGACCCCCCTTACTTCACGACATACGGTCGTTAAGTTAGAGGAACTGCGGTTGGAATGTCTCCAACACCCAAAATACTCCCCGGGAGTTGCTCCAACAGATTATCCCTTTTTTCAGAATTTGGACAATTTCTTGCAAGGAAAAAAATAAATTCCGATGAGGCTGTCCAAACCGCCTTCAAAGATTTTATTTATTGATTCTCGCTGCCACAATTTTTTCAGCACTGGAATCAATGAACTACCTTTAAAATGGCGAAAGTGCATAGATAATAATGGTACATACTTCGATTGATTAAATGTATAATTTCATAATAATTTTTTTGTTTTACTTTTCTATATAAGTATAACGCTTAATATGTAAGGATCTTATAATTTATATATTCGAATTGAGAAGTTGATTAAAAAAGACTTGTCACCTAATTACGTACATTATTCGTAATATGAGCAAAGCGATAGCAAAAATAGCTAAATGTTGCTTTCAAAATAGCAAATTCGTATTATGTACCAAAAAAATAAAATAACAATTAAGGAGCCAGTCGCCATTCATGCCGAGTGATAATTTGTAATTGGTCCACTCAACTTAAAGGGTTACAATCATGGACAGGACACACTTTGATAGTTTTGTCTGTCTGTCTGTATGATTGAATGTGAAACGCATTTTCGATTAGTTATATCGCAACAGATTTAAACACTAATGCACCGTTCCCACTATGGTGGACCAGATGTTTCGTCGGACCGTTGAAAACAGCCGGAGGTACTAGTGGCTAAATAATTTCCTAAGGCACCGTTCCCACTATGGTGGACCGGATGGTTCGTCGGACCGTTGAAAACAGCCGGAGGTGCTAGTGGCTGAATAATTTCTATGAAGCTGTTCACATTTAGCCGAATCACGTTTTGTCATTGCGGAGTGCGGCAAAACGCCCAGACCGGTGTAATATGAACGAGCTTGCGCCGGTGTCGACGCCCCCGCACCCCTCGCTCTCTCCCGCAAATTATTTGCAGATAAATGCACCAAATGGATTGCATTAATCCAGATGCACGTGCGACATAAAAGTTGACGCTGAATTATGCTCGAAGTCAAAGGTTCGATTCTCAGGTTGAGAAAAGTGACTATTAGGTTTTTCTATGAAATTTTCTGTAGCAGCTTGAAGTTTGGATTTGTGCCCGATTAATGGCAATAGGCTTGCCCCTATTACATGAGACCTAAAACATACCCGGCGAACTGTACATCTCTGCCTAACAATTCTGGGATACAGGCGTGATGGTATGTTATGTAACTTTATAGTTACAAATAGTGCTCTTAGCTTGCATCGCAATTTATGATAGGTTTTTTTAGTTAGGATTTAATAGCCGCGACTAATTTTGAGTTCGTGATATCTTCTAGACTAATTATTTAAATGGAAAACTGTAAAGGAAAATTTTAATCTACATTAAATTCGCAACTTAGCTAATAAACTTATCTGGGTAAAGATTTATAGTGGATTGGATAAAATAGCTTCGCAAATAACATAATATTTATAATTGTTATGTTGAAGATAAAAATGTTACTGTGAATTCACCTTAGGAGATAGACATATGCCATCGCGGACTTTTTTGTAGGCTTTTTGAAGAACTATAATTCTTTAGAACATTATTTGATGTATCTCATAAGATTTAAACCAGCGTAAGCCATGTAAGCACTCGAAAACCATTTTTTGACTATTTAATTTCAAATAATTGAATGTTATCTACTATACAAAAACTTAATTTAAATGTATTTTATGTATAAATCTTCCGTAAATAATTATCTAAATGTTAGTGAAAACCGTATTAAAATCCATTGCATGGTATAAAAGATCTAAGCGTTCATAGGATACAGACAGCGGGAAAGTACTTTACTTTATATTATGTAGAGTATATACTATATAGATACTAAAATCAAATCTTGATGAACTGGAAGAAAATAATCGACCATGCACTCGGGTCTGATCTCAATTGTAGTTAAGACCGACTCCGACCGGTTTTCTTGCAGGATACGGTCTAATGTGAACACCTTCGATCCGGTAACGTTTTCCGGCGAAACGACAGGTTCGGCATAATGGGTACGGGGCCTTAGTTTCGAATTAACATCGAATGTACTGTTAATTAGTTGTCTAAACGTCAATGTTACACGTAAAAAATTGCTATAGGACTTTTTTTTAATCTAGCGCAATGCGCATTGAAACAGCGATACCTCTGTGGTAGAATAGCCCTGGATACCGCTTTGCGGTTGAGTGCCTTAAGCGCTCGCCCCCAAACCACGTTGAAGCTGTAAAAGCCGTCAGAGGCTCTATCTAATATCTGTACCTAAGGCGAAAAGCATAGTCAGTCAGAAGAAAAGATAGAGACCGCATCGATCGACATTAGCTACAAACAGTACAGTGAGCCCGAGCTTTCAGTGAAAGAAAACATCTTGATGAAACTATGGCCCGTTTGGCTAGTTACCGCCTGCTAGTTAAATCTTACGTCAAGCGCCTGTAGGTGTGTCCCAGCAGCTGTACGCTGATTCCTCACTAGGCTTAGAGTGTTACCTACCTGTTGGTTCACATCGTCACTGAACTGCAGGTGGGATTTTGTACCAAAAAATTAAACCTATGAAGAATAAAAAATAATAAAAAATCTCTGTAACTTTAAAAATAAAGAGTGTAGGAATATTTACTTATTTACATGGCACAGATGTGTTTTGTTATTCAAATTAAAGGATTCTATGCCTATACATAATCTACTTTTGTGCCTTTCATTAGATTCCGCCCAGCCGCTTAAGTTTTATTGAAAGGACAATCATTAAAACAAACAAACTTTCAAACCCTTTGAAACTTTAAAACTTAACCTCTTAATTTTTTTATATTAGTATTTAAAAGGTGATGAACAGACTTATGTCACATTGGTTAGTTGTTGGATATCATTTTCAATTTTGAAATTAATTCCTGAATTCTTATACTTCATGACCAGATTTGTATTTAAAAAAATAATAGTTTTATTTTTATTTTTACCTATTACTATAATTAATATAGCAAACGCTGTTTGTTACATTATAGTTTAGTAATCATTATAAAAATGTTCAATTATATAATAAAAAACAATAACTTGTTATGTTGAAATACTGATACAGAAATAATTAACACGCGCTCAACAACTTTGCTAACGTTGCATGATTAACTTTGTTTTTCTTATGGTTTCATTTTTTTCCGTTGATTGAACGCTGACAGTGACAGTTTTCGTCGAAAAATAGTGAAACATTTAATAATTAGTAGGCATTTGTTTTTTATTTTGCGAAATCATAATGATGATAACAGTTTTCAATCCATGATAATAACTATACATAAACATTAACTTAGTTAGTTATGCTTATAAGCAAAACCGGATTTTAACTCTTTAACTAGGGTTGTGACATACGGTGTTGTTTGTATATCAGATATCCCAGTTGAGTAGTTCAGTTAAGTATGCTTAAATAGTAAAATGGATATACTTTTTGATAAAATGACATGCCATAATTTCATAATCAATTGCGTATGTGAAAGGTTTAAAAGAGTTACTAAAAATCAAAGTTCAAAATAATTTAAACAACGAACGTCGTAAGTGGTGTAAGCTAAGCGTGTATTCACTGCTTTTGATTATAGTTTTTGAATAATCTATGGTTAGGCTCCCATTCTATACAAAATCCCGGAGGGCCTTTGAGCGTTTATGGCGCCTATATACAATCACATCGTAAACAAAATTGGACCTAGTTGATGATAACAACAAAAGTTTTAAAATAAATAACAGTGCATTTTTATCTTAAAATATTGGTTCAAAGTTCAGGCCGACAAAACCTTGGAAATAAGAATTAGGTTATTCTTGCCTTTTATCATGATCCAATTTCGGGAAGTACTAGCGTATGAAATGTGTTAGTTCAGTTTCATGGTATTGTTAATTAGATTGTAACTATGTAGTTTGTTATTTCCGCTAATCATTTCTGTTATTTTTTAATTGTATATTGTTATTTTCTTTTATTAAATCATTTCATAAATACACAATATTTTATATTTTCTTTATTTCCATTAATGGTATTTTCATAACAATTGTTTTTACTTCTATTTCTACTTTCCGCTTCCCTAAATCATGTTATATAATATTATATTTTATATTAAAATGTGTAATTTATGTCTTAAATATAGTAAGCATTCGTTAAAAACACTTGCACGTTAAAAATCAAGAATATATTATGATTAATGCTTTTTAAAAATAAATAATAGGTAATATAATATAATGAATAAATAATAAAATATAATAACAAATAAATAAATAATATGGTGAGGGGGGGGGGCGTTACGCTCCTTTATGCGCAGCCAGAGAATTTACATAATTTAGAAAACTCATGTACGGAAGTGAAGCTGGGTGTGGCAGAAAAATCATGAAAGCAAAATAAATGCAGTAGAAATGAGAGCGCTAAGAGGTATGTTAGGAGTGAAATAGAGTGACAAGATAAGAAATAGTGTGATAAAAGAACTTTGTGGTGTGAAAGAAGATATGGTCTCACGGATTGAGCAAGGGATGCTTAGATGGTTTGGCCATGTTTTAGAGGATAAATGAGAAGAATGACTAAACAAATTTATGATGCGAGTGTGAAAGGAAACGTTGGCAAAGGAAGGCCTAGACGAACATTTATCGATCAAATCGGAGACGTTCTAAAGGAAAGTCAGGTCAAGAGAACTCTAAACCGACGAGCATGCATGAAAAGATTAATTAATATTGAAGAAGCGAAAGATTTATGCCAGGATCGTAGCAGGTGGAAGGATGTGGTCTCTGCCTACCCCGTTGGGAAATAGGCGTGATTTATGTATGCCTAACTGCCTCGTTAGTCTAGTGGTCGTACACGCGACTGCTATGAGCGAGGTCCTGGGTTTGAATCCCAGGTCGAGCAAAGTGTTATTGGGTTTTTCCTATGAAATTCTCAGTAGCAGCTCGGAGTTTGGTTTCGTGCCCGATTAATGGCAATAGGCTCGCCCCCTATTACATGGGACCTAAAAACATACTCGGCGAACTGTGGGTGTACAAATGTACACCTCTGCCTAACCCTTCGGGGAATACAGGCGTGATGGTATGTTGTTATGTATGAATGTATGTAAAAAAATTACAGCACATTAAATCTATGGTGAGAACACAGAAGTATGTTAGCATTGTATTACATCGCTAACCTTTTTTACATGTAGTTGTTACATAGTCAAATTAATGGCGTCATCTTCCCAACTGGTCAAAACAAAAAAACTCCCGGCAAAAAGATTGTTGAACTTGGTGAAGTCTTTTTTATAAATACATATCTCAGTTAGTTTTAGATATTCTTTTTTAGGTGAAATAAGAACAAATCTCAATCTTCAAATCTTAAATTTACGTACATTGCGAAAAATTGACCTTAAGACAAAAAACAAAACAAGCCGATCCCGTTTAGGAAGCGCGTTATTACTTTACAAGTTACATTGAATTTTGTTTAGTTGTAGCTTGTAGCTTAAGGTCGCAGAAATGATATCTGTAATCTAGGTATCGATACAATACTATTGCTATTTAAAACAAAACGAGTTAAAACGTAACTTACACATTTGCTACCATTACGCCAACCGTTCTACTTCTCATTTGGCTATATGCTGCGTTGTGAATTAGCAATATTGCAGCATTGATTATCAATGAAAGGTTCTAGCTACTTACAGACGTCCACATCAGATTAAACATTATCAAAACAAAAAAAAAAGAACTAAATTGAATAGATCATCACGTAACAGTAAAACGTAGTAACAAACAAACATCAAATGAACCAAAACTTTTAACCATTTTATCTATACTTATTAATATAAAAAAGCTTAACGAGATTGTTTGTTTGAACGCGTTAATCTCAGAAACTACCAGTCAGATTCCTCTTCAGCAGCAACTCAATCCTAGGTCCGTTCCTCCGGCATGTAGCCCTTGAGCCAAGCAGCCGCTTATGCGATACTATGGCACTGCACTTGCAATCGCTAGCTACCAACAGACATCATTACACCACCACATACATACACGTACATAGGTTCTGTAAGGAACCCTTTTTTTCTTTTTTGGGTAGTTAGACTTAGACCAAATTGGCAGATGACTAAATGCATATAAGCATGTTTTGTCCTCTCCTCCCAGGAGGCTCAAAGCAGGAACACATATATATGGATAGTTAGATCGAATTTGACGGATAGGGAATTAGTTAGATCGCGACTTATTTACATTTACGGCAACAGCCCAAGCCAAGCTTCGGCCACTTTGGCACCCTTGGACTTGTTGCCCCGCTTCCGCGGCTGAGTACATTTCGTGCTTACCCTCAAGCCCGGTGAAGCTGTCAAAGCTTCTAATGGCTCCAGGGCCCTTAAGGCTCACAGTATAGTCAGTTCGGTAAAAATCTACCGGAACAGGCAGAATAACCTATACCGGCCCTGCTAGTGTGAAGTATATAGATAGAAATATATAATATTGTTGTTTTATTTATTAAAGTTCTTAATATTGGATTCAAAAATCAGCCCTTATTTCACTTTAAATTTATGTATTGCAAATCAGCGGTTCCTAAACTATTAATGATACGGAACCCTCAATAATTCTTCTATACTGCGAGTGATACACACAACTTTAACTCCAAGAAACGTCCATAATTCGGAAAGCAAACCAATCAACGAAAACATATTATTATATGTAACTATACTTAAGTATATAGAGGCAATAAATTAAAACAAACAGTACAAATACTATGTACATACCTCAATCATGGACTGAAATAGAAATAAACAAAATCAACTTTGTGCATAGAGTTTTAGATCGTATTTCAAATTATGCTTGTGAGAATATAATATATTCGATAAAGAGAATTTCAATCTACGATCTTGTACTTACTTTTCTTTACATATTAATTATTTAATTATACAAAAAATAATATTTTTACTAATATTTAAAGCTCAATAGATTGATTGTTTGTTTGTACGAGCTAATCTCTAAAACTACCAATCCGATTAGAAAATACTTTTTTGCATTATATAGCCCATTTATTAAAAAAGGTTATATTCTATAAAACTTTTTGGTGCGACCTTGGGAGCAGAGCATTTACGATGAATATTAATAAAACTGGAAAGCTATAGGTACCTTTATAGGGAAAGTGAGAATAACGGCTCAGTGGAGAGTTGGCCGAATAAATTTAACACGGGCACAGCTAGTTTTGAATATAGTTTGAAAACTTCCATTGGCCTTGCGATTGTCTGTGCTAATTGATAACAATTATTCTTTGTTGGGGCTCGTTGTCTCTGGCCGACTCGACTCATGATAGCGGTGTCACATCGATAAAAAACTTGAAAACAGTCTTGACCTTAGTTTGGATGTTAATAAAAATTAAACTCGTCGAGTTTTTATAACAGTTTATTACGTCTAAATGTTGATGTGTATGGAATCAATGGCTTAAATAGATTTTTGACTTTCAGAGGTACATTTAATTTACTCTAATAAAGTTTTAATTAACGTCATATGGAATAATATGAAGCAAAAGAACATGCCAGGTACCATGTACTAAACCCACTCGAAGATGCTAAAATATCACAAACAGTTAATTTGTGGACGGTTTTTTTTTCCAAATACATATTTAGTACTTAATGTTGACTAATTATATTTTTATTTATTGTATTGATATTTATGTATGATGTTGTTATGTGTATGTATTGTATATGTGTAGTATATATGTATTATATATGTCTTATATATATTATGTTTTTGTGTTGATATTTTATTTATATATTGTGATATTAAATTCGTCAAATAATTTCAAAAAACCCCCTTACCTTTTACACCTACCAACATTTATCTCTGCATCACCTATAATGGTTGACTGGCAGACAATGCCTTAGGCATTAAGTCCGCCATTGCGTATTTAACGCATAATGTGTAAATAAATAAATATACCTAGTTACGTAGGTAGATAAATAGGTAAATGAAAGTAAACGAATTGACGTATTATAAGAATATATTTATATTGCAATACTAAGTACATATATTGAATTAACCACTTGCGAAATAGAAAGAAGAAATTTGTGAATTTTGTATCCAAAATACTCTCCCTAACAACATAACATTAAAAATACATTGTATGCATTAGCTATTAAGCTTAGGTAGGTCTCTAGTTCTTAAAAAATATTTTATCAGTCACTAGCTGTGCCAGCGACTTGCCCGCGTGGTATATTTCGTGTATGAAAAACTGCAACTAAATAAAAACCTCCCCCTCACCTAAATCTCATCTTACGGTATTTAATCGGTACAAGCTTTGAGAATACCCCACTAAAATCATTTTAAATGTTAACCATCCTTTTTGTTAGCTAACAATTTTCATTATTTCCTACGGGACCATTTATGGCTGATTTTAATACGTCTATACAAATAATTCAAACTTTTTTAATTTTAGGATCGCGTAGGTCGACGGATTATCAAAGCTTTCCGCGAGAACCCGACCAACGAGTCTCTGGAGCTTGGCAATGACGTCACGTTCAAGGAATTCGCGCTGTTCCTCACAAACAAGTCAGAGGAGCTCGCAGACGTTGTTAACAACGAACACTGGCAGCCTATATCAAACTTGTGCCATCCCTGCTTGATCAAGTACACCCTAGTCGGTAAGTTTTAATTAAAGACGTACGTAAAGTCAGAATGATCTAGAATGTTAAACAACCTATGAAAAAAGATTTCATAGATTTATAGTTGTTTTTTAAATTATTGATTTGGCCGAACTTTTTCCCCGTTTGTTTTGCAGAGTATACATACTCCTTTTACGTGAGTGAGTCTTGCTTAATTATCTGAGATTTTCGACACATCTGAGATATACCTTAAATTAATGCAATATAATGCTGAAAAAATATTAATATTATCAGCAAAATTTATTTTACTAACAGAAAAAAATCTAAATTTTAAATCAACACGAATATTTTCAGAATAGACCCTATATGTTAGTAAAACAAACTGTTTGAATTACATTATTATGCGGAACGGTATTTCCTTTAAACAGTCTAAACCAAAAATCAAAACGTCTTTAATCAATATAGGCACTAAGAAGGTACTTATGAACGCCAAGGCTACCCAAACCCAGGCCCGCAAGTCATAAGATGGCTTGCCAATTGCCAAGGCATTGCCCGACAACTATTATTCAACTATAATTAACTGAGAACTTTATTAATATCTATCTGTTTGGATATTAAATGGATTTTACATTATAGCCACCTTAAGATTCATTGGGTAGGCTTTCTTTAAACATATAGATGTTTCTCTCATACTCTTAGTAAGAGCACTTTTGGTCAGCCAAGGATCTAGTTTTATAACACTGACTAAACTATTGCCAAATTTATTTGCTAAACATAATAAAACAAACTTGTGAAACGTTGTCTTACATGCAAATGAACACGCATTTTCAAATTCACTCAGCTAAAATAGAGTTAATAAGACTTACCTATGTGGAAAAATAGATGTAGATATTATTTAAAAACTAGTTGTGCCCGTGGCTTCGCTCACGTGGACTACAGGATGCCCGCGCGAATCTTGGTCCCCCGCTCCTAGCTATTTTAAAGACAAAAATGATTATTGTGGGTGGTCCTTAGAAGATAGACCTATACTTTCTTGTAGATCTTTTTAATGTCTACAAGTATATGGTACATTAATTTGAAATATATTTAATGGTTTACTCAGCGTAAGCCATTTCAGCTCCCGAATTTATTCACAATTACCAGTTTTTTTATTTGTGCGGAACCTTAATTCTTTAAAAAAATATAAGTAACCTAAGCTACTCCTTTTAAAATGAGCTATCTACCAGTGAAAGTCCCGTCAAAATTGGTCCAACCGTTTCGGAGATTACCCGGAACAAACAGACAGACAAAATTGTAAAAATGGGTTTTTTTTTTATAGGTATCGTATATACTTTCATATGCATTTAGTAAAAATCTGTTGTTTTAACATTACAAACAGACACTTCAATTTTATTAATTGTATAGATATATGAAATATTCAGTCAAAATAAGTACAGTAAGATGAAAGAGGAATTGAAAAATCTGCCTAGTCAGATAAGGTACATATTTAATTAAGTTACATCCTTACCTCGTTTGCTAGCTGATCTCAGCTGACCCCGGACGTTGCATTATTTCTTCATAGTAAATAAAACGTACGTCAAATGTGGTATTGTGACGACATTACGACATTTACAAGAAACGTAAAATCAATGACTCAAATGGACAAACATAAATGATAGATTATCAGTTACTCACTCTTGAATTAATAGAGCTGACAAATAATAATTGGTTTGGAGGTTAAGAACAAAATTCACTTGTCATTTCTTCGAAACAACCAACTCGATAATTATATTGTCCAGATAATTAAGATTAGTGATCACGCTTGACAATAATAGAAACTTTCAAGGGCATTACTGTAGAAAGTATTTGAATCTAAAATTACTCGTTAAAATGATATAAATAGAGGCTAGAAAAATTCTTTGGTATCATATTGTATTATGTCTACGGTCATAAGTAATGCGATACTCGATTTTATTGTTCGACTTGACCATTGACATTAGAGTTTATTCACGGTTGTGTATACTTTACATGTTTTTTTAAAATAATTACTGTTTTAACACTGCAATGAATACAATCGTAACTTAGAAGTAAAACTTTTTTATTTACCTAGTTTGTTTGGTATTCACCATCAAGCTTAAAGTGTTGAAATGTATTCCTGTAGATGCACTTGAAGGTTTGTCCCTTTTCTAGATTTATCGTATTACCGATGTTAATACAAACTGTAATCTGTCTTCAGCATACAAAAATTAATTTTATTTTTAGTTTTCATCCGACTTCTAGGATTTCTTTCTCATATTGAGGTTTATGCATTTCCGGTTCATAAACTAACGTCGGTTAATGTATTTTAACACACCCGCAACTCAAGTACAAATTATTTTAATTTTTGAATATCTCTTCAACGATGTGTCCAAATAACATGCTATTAAGGGCAAAATTTTACTTTATAAAATTTTCTTTATGATGAAGTAGCTATTGTTTGTAATGT
Source organism: Saturnia japonica (assembly GCA_033032175.1). NCBI lineage: Eukaryota > Metazoa > Arthropoda > Insecta > Lepidoptera > Saturniidae > Saturnia > Saturnia japonica. Next base: position 20,232,452 of record CM065305.1, on the reverse strand, counting down.
TTAATATGCCATGCCTAAAAATAATACTCATAAATATTTTTTTAATCTTCAACAAAAAATTAAATAAAAAATATCTGGCTATAATATACAAAAAGATTTTTTCTAATCCGATTGGTAGTTTCAGAGATTAGCGTTTTTAAACAAACAAACTTTTCCGCTTTATTATGTTATTAGTATAAATAACTAAATGCGGGATCACGCTAACTACAGCTTGACTTGTGTGCATGGATATACATGTAAATTAACCCCTATTATACCTTCAGATAAATTTATGTATGTTATCGCAAGTGTGCATATACATGTAAATTAACCCCTATTATACCTTCAGATAAATTTATGTATGTTATCGCAAGTGTGATGGATAACTAGTGCTAAATAAAATACTTTAATACAAATTATATTGTTGTCTTTTTTGAATGATAAGCAAAATAATATTATTATGAAGAAAAAAATCAGACAAGTAGCGAGTATAACACGCGCTCTGAGGGTTCCGAACTGTGTACATTACATACCGTCTTTTACATAAATATAATTTACATATTATCCTTAATATATTACTTTTAGACTTTTATTATGAAGTGCCGTATTTCTTTATTGTGTTAACCTAGAAACTTGAATTTTTTACAACAGTTTATTATATAGCAGCAGTTTTAACCCTTTGTTTTTAATATTAATTTCTACTTAAAGTGATCTTATAAGGACAATTTTTTTTCTTTATTAGGTACGGAACCCTAGAAGTACAGTACAGTTTGCAGAGTATTACAGATATACGATAATAATATTAATTGCTAATAAATAATTTATCAACACGCCTTCTGTAAAATCGTCAACATCAATCATGGTATTCCGTTTTCTCTTTTTCAGCGGCAATTTTATGATATCTGTAATATCATCCGTACGATTGTGAGGCAATAACTTTTTTATAGTACTTAACGACACGCTAGTAGCCTCTGCAATAAGCCTTATTTACAATAAAATCTTCACCTACAACGTGATAAATAACAAAATAACTTAAACGAATTTATCCTTTAATAGACCATTACAATCCAATACATTTCTTTCTTCTTTTCAATTTTTTAAAATATTTATTTTATTATTCGTATATTTCGCTAATGTCTAGTAATTATGCATAAATGGATTAACACAATACTTTTTAGAATAATAAATAAATCGAATAACATACATTCCTTGCTATGAATGTTGTTATAACAAATTCTTTGTCACAGTTAAAATCTCAATTAGTTAATAGAATGTATTAATGGGGGTAGAGTGAGTTTATGAATAACTTTGTGATGGGCCATAAGCACATATAACTCGCAAATTTGCAATATTATAGTAATAAACGTGTTAAAATATCTACTGTCTGCCACATCGAGTGTATTCATTGGTTCGCGATATTTTGTACGAAAATAACCATGGAATTTTATATAACAAAACAACTGTGCAAATGTATGTCTAAAACATCGCGTTAATATTAAGAAGCAAAGTCAGTTGAAGGTCTTTCGCATACGAAATATAATATTAATTATTTAAAGAAGTCGAGAAGTTCATAGAAGTTCTGTTATATGTATGATTTCTAATTTAGTTACGCGTAGTTCTGTTGTACGGTTTCTAATTTCTGCATTGCAATCGTTAGGTATTTTAACACAAGTTTGTTTAAACACATTACCTCCGAGTTTAAGGTTCTAACTCTCGGTTTTCACAAGATTTGACTATTTTGTACGTTCTGTATCACTGGCTTCTATAGGGAAACCTTTTAAATTGTGACCTGGAATGTTTCCTTCAATATTGTTAGGTCTTCTGGAATTTCTGAAAGGAGACAGAGATGACGTAGTTAATCTCAGACCATATTACGACTGCTTAGCTATTATTTTATTGTATAACTCGTATTAATGACGATTTTACATAACTTACAATATTTAATTAATATTTGCCTGTTCGATGTTTAACAGATTTTCTAATCTTGTCACACTTTTACCTATGTGATTAATTAAGCATTAAATGTTGTAAGTCGAGTACTGCTTATTATAATAACAAGTTTAAAATACCCGATTACCAATAAGTGAACCGGCTCTAGAATAATACATCAGGAAGCTGTACTCAACATTCGGGATATGATATATGAATAATGGCACGCCCTAAACATTTTTATTTCACTTTAACTTTTATAAATTCTGATGCAAAATATCAATTGTGCTAAATACAAGCTGATAAAGTTTTATGCTTCTAATGTTACTTATCTTTAGCTCCATATTATATCCACTGAATAGATAAACTTCTGCTATTTATCGGATTGTTGGCGTAGTAAGTTACTCATCCTTTGCGTTTGAGTCTTAAATTCTGTTCTCTGCTTTCCTCGACTCGGTAGAGGAATTTGTATTTATCAAATCCATGTTCATATCATTCACGTGACTACCTACAAGTTTTCACACATAATTATATGAATATGTAACTATGTACGTTTATCTTAATGTTTATATTTTTAAATAATTTTGCATTCTGGAATAACCAATCTATATATAATTTATCTTTCAACAAAAATACCATGTTTACAATATAGTAGTATATTTAGTATCTAATAAAGTCTTCTCTTCTTTTATGTATACTATAACACTGAGTTATTATATAAATTTATGTGTTTAATGCCCGCTTTTTGAGGTGTTTTAACTGTAGTTTATACAAGGTGTCCAGAAAGGGTATCGGGTATTTGTAAGTTCAATGAAACAAAAATTATTTGTATGCAATAAATAAGTTTATTGTTTATTATTAGCATATGAATTGGAGAATTATTTGGAAAAGATGATGTTATCCAAATGATGACCGTTACGTTGCTGGCACTCTTCTAAACGGAAACGAAGATTGGCGATAACACGTTGACACATAGCTATCGATATTGCTGCCATTTCTGACCTGATGTTTTGCTTTAACTGGGTTAGATTCGTCGGATTGTTTTGATAAACCTTACTTTTAAGGTATCCCCATGTAAAATAGTCAAGCGGGCTAAGGTCGGGGCTTCTGGGAGGCCAGTTGATGTTACCCCTTCGCGAAATGACTTTATTAGGGAATAATTCGTTAACAACTTCCATTGAGTCATTTGAGGTATGGCAAGTGGCCCCATCTTGCTGGAACCACGTTCTTGAGTTGAAACCTGCAAACTTCTGCAACTCTGGGACCAAAAAATTTCGCAATATATCGCAATAACGGTCACTATTGACATTAATTGCTCGGCCTCGTTGATCTTCATGAAAATAAGGACCAATTATGCCTTTAGCAGACATAGCGGCCCAAACAACGACCTTTGGGTTATGCAGGGGTTGTTCAAGCTTTCGTCTCGGATTCTCCACTGCCCAGTACCGACAATTCTGCTTATTAACATGACCATTCAGGTGAAAATTTGCTTCGTCACTGAACAGTATGTTGTTAAAGTTGTTAAATCGCTGCAGCATTTCGTTCGCAAAATTCAGTCGATTAGCATAGTCCGTATGTCCCATCAAACTTTTAAAAAACATATGTACAAAGCTCTTTTTGAAAAACAAATGGAACAAACTAGAATTTAGCAACCTCAATAATGCATGCAGTGCACTCGATAATCAATGAAACAATCAATTAATTCAATAGATTTACTATTTTAATAAGTTTATGTTATTAATATATTACTTTCATACTGATAATTAATTTGTAATAATATTATGGGCATTAATTTAAATACTAACATTTTCGTAATATTATTATTTTTATACTTTTTCATTTTAACTTTTCTTTAAATTAATAAAATTGTAATACCATGTGAAGAACCGAGCCGAGCTGCCGATTGCGCATATTGACTGTTTTAGAATGTGGGGCAGACTGAAAACCAGCGCTGTGCCGTTTCCGCGTCACATAGCATCAGCTGAGTGTGTCCCATTGCCAAATTGTGTACGTAATTATATTCATTTGTGACTTGTTTTTGGCAATAAATGATGATGATTATTATTATTATCTGTGATTTTCAATAATTATTCTACAAGTGATATTTATTTAAGAGTTGACAGAGAGATGTCTTACATTCTAAACCATAGTGTTCTATCAAGTCTGAATACACTTAACCATCGCATCGGCCGGAATCACTAAAATATAACGGAAACGCAAATTTAAACAGCAGGGAACTGTTTTAGTTAAATATTTGTTACTCTATGATTCACCCTTAAAGCGATTTGCCGAAAATTGAGATACCTATTCGTGCTTGGCCGTATAGCGATATACACAAATAAAATCTAGACAAAGTGATGCTGTTTGCAGAACATCGAGCGTGTCACCAGCTACTATTGTAGTTAATTTATAAATGTATTGTACTAGCAACCGCCCTTGACTTCTTACGCGTTAATCAAAAAATGTAATACTGTGAAGTGGGCAATTGGTTGCTCGGAAACGGCTTTAAAGATTTGGATGCAATTTTGTATTCAGATAATATTTTACTTTCCCAGTTTACTTACGTAATTTGTTTTCGGAACCCCAAGCGGTACTCTGTCTCCCAAATATTAAAACTTAATAAGAATACGACATCCTATAATCATCAGCCTGAAAGCACCTTTCTAACAGTGAAAGGATTTTTAGAATCCGAGGGTCCCTCACTTTTGTTTGTGATTTTATTTAATTGTATTAAAAAAAAACAAAGCTACAAAACCAAATATTTTCGAGATAATAATAATAATAATAATAATTCAATTATATTAAATACTAGCAGTATGCCCGCGGCTCCGCACGCGTTTGTTACTATGCAGTAGTAATTACATCCCGAAATTTTATTTTTACTTATTTTATTGACAATTCATAGTCTATGAAGTGAAGAATTACACATAATTCTCGTGTACAATGTTCATCACAATCGGTTGAAAATTATAATTATTATCTACGAGTTATAAATGTATTATTGCAAATTCCTATAGCTCATCAATCATGGAATGACATATACTTCCCGTGTACAAAATTTCATTAGAATCGGTCCAGCCTTTTTGAGTTAAATCCGGACATCCAAAAAAATTTATTCGTGTATTCCTGATCAGTTTCCTTTATATAGGATATCTAACAGGAAATTTGGGTAAAAGTTAAATGTACAGACAGAACTACGGATTTATTAAAATAGATAATATCAATACATAATTTTTAACAACATAATGATGCGCTTGTTGGTATCACCGACTGATATTGAACTGAACGCGTGGGCATTGCTTCCTTCTTGTGTGAATAACCTTATGAGTATAAATATGGTATAAAGTGAAGTCATTCATGATATTGAATATTAAAAAACATGAGGCTGATAATCCGGGAATACCGCTTCAGTTTACAGAACATAGACTGCCTGTTTAACATAGGTAAGTTCGGTAAATAGGAAAAAGCAGGGGTAAATAAGGGAGAAGAATTTAGTTGAATGTGAGTATTAAGGTTTGGTTTATTTTATTTTTTCTTGTTTTATATATTAGGGATCGTTTTTCAATTTGAAGGTTACCAAACCTACCTACTGGAAACTGCTACCACTATATTATTTCATTACGTAATTTTTTTGACATGACAACGTCTTATAATTCGATGGAGCCGGCTGCACGCACGAAAAGACATGACTCATGTGGCGTTACCTCGCTCTGAGGCGTTCCATTTAAGGCTTGAAGTGCAAGCGAGAGCGCGGAACGAGCGACAAAGAGGCACAATCGGCCTCCGCGTTCGGCAGCGTTCGACATCTGTCTCTCTCCTACTTGAGTGAGCGATGCGTCTGACCTATGACCTGCGTATTTTCTTATGACGTTGTCACGTTCAACTATCGTCAGTAAACCGACTTTACAGACAACCGATTTTTTTCAATAGATCTAACTCAGGCTAAACTCTAAAATTTGAACCTATGTCTTCTATCATAGCACGCTGTCATTTTTTTTTCATGTTTTTTTTTTGTTGTACCTACATGAATTATTGTGCTGTTTTAGATTTAATATTATATCATATTATTACCCAACATCGTCGATTTTTTCGAAAATAATTGGTAGTAAAACTCAAATTGTATATAGTTAGGTTCCATAGGAAACTTAAAATTTTATATACCGAGGCGAAGTCAAAACTTTTTCTGTAGACGAAATGCGATTTCACTGTAAAGTTCAATTTTGTTAAACTCGCGGATTTGTGACCCCAGCAGATTCCAAGGCGAGTCATTTTTCTACCTATTTGTTATGTAGTGGATTATAAAAAAAATAAAAAATAAAAATAATAATTAACGGTTTATTTTTAAATTTTGTTATTGTTTTAATTTTATTAACCGACTTCAAAAATAGGTGGAAGTTACTCAATTTGAATCATGTTCAGCCATAACTTCTTTGATTATAAACCGATTTGGGTGATTCTTTTTTTGTTGGATAGGGGACACCTCAAAGGTAGTCCCATTTTAATTTCATTGACATTGAACCTTCAACTTAGGAGATACATTAGGGAACTCTTCAAATTTGTCTTTTATATCATCGACACTGTTGTCTCATTCTACTTACGTTTTTCGAACTTAAAAGGTATTTAAATAAATGTACGTATAATAAATTACAACTACGTCAATTCTACAACACCAGTTCGTTTTAAATGGAAACGTGGTCGTGTATATTTCGGCAAACATTACACACAGAACCAGTTCCACTGAGTTATGTTCAATTTATGTATACGAATAAATTATGGCCTCTAATTTTCGATACGTGCGAACTTTTTGCTTATGTCATCGATGTAACCAAAATAAATATACAATTTATTGCATTATTCATTTATTTGTTGTACGTTTGTATTTGTAGATACTTTTTTGCGAATTATCAATCGATTCTGGTGTGACTGGTAATAATTAATTAAGAGCAATAAGATCATACGAAATATCATATTGGTTCATGATAAAAGATTGTCGGAGTTCCTCAAGGCATTAAAATAATTACTAATTTACAAGTTTTGATGGTCCTGTTACATGCCGTAATTAGTTTCGCGTTTTTACTGTTGCTCGGTAATTATTACAATAGTTCTGTTTTAATGACCACAAAAAAGAAGGTACGCCTTACAATTAAAATCTAGCGTGGTATCTTTCTTTATTGCTCTGACAAATAAAATGTCAGCTTAAATGTTCTTCACGATAAAAAAACTTAGATGAGATTTTTTTCTATTTGAGATACGCATTTTTTTGCGCCACGATATTGATGATTGATGGCTTGTGGTACGCTTGGATATCATTTGAAACGTTAGACTTTTACTCGTACTTTCGATAAAGGTTTTGGGGTGTAAGGGGTGTTGGAATTACATCTTCAGCATTGAGATGCCCAAGCCAACCTCACCTGCACGTGGTGCACCCTGCTGAGCAATAAACGAGGAAATGGCGATAGCGGGGTGGTAGGGTTGTTTTGCCCAACTGGGTCGCGACCACCATGCATGTGGTGAAGAGCCCGTCATAGTGACTCGCTTTTGCGTGTCGCGTTTCGGCATCAGTCCATGCATATCCAGTTAAATTAATTAATGCGCTGGCCTGCATGACAACGTATTGTTAACTATTAAGTTACCCTTAAGCTGAAAATCATCCGCCATGTGCTTAATCCATGTATTCAAGTAACAGCAGTTGAAGGAAGGCCAGTTCACACTTGAAACCTATCGTATTACTATCTTTGACCTCACACGTTGTTTTCAATCTAAATCGCCAGTTGTGGTATCACTTATCATAAATTAAGATTAAAGAAGAATTCTTAAAATAAGTATTGGTATATTAAAAATTTCTAATGCACTGCCATTCATAATTCAGAATGATGAAATAGATTGAACGAATAAATTGTAAAATGTAGAGCATCAGTCAAGGCTGGACCGTGCGTTTAAAATGATAGGTCACTTTGATTTAATGTGAGTTCGTACACTGAATTATTAATATACACAAAAGTTTGAACAATAGGCTCTTCTTTGTATGGTCTGGGAAGGTCAGATAATATAAAAACTATTGTCTATAGCAGGGGTTTCCAATGTTTTTCAGTCCGCGGCGCACATACAAGTTTACTATTTTGTAACCTATCTAGCTGGTAAAAATAGATAGATACAACGAAACTAGTTAGGTAGATAGGCACAAAAATATTTGCTCGGTTTCGGGGAACGGTATAGAGAATCGTTTCACGGCGCGGCGTTCACTTACTACGGCGCGCGCACCAGGGCGTCGCGACACACACTTTGGGAACCCCTGGTCTATAGCGTCTGCAGCTCTACAAAAGCTTCTTTATCATTTATCTAGTTAGCGTCAATAAACCATTACTTAAGAATGCTTAGGTACACGCTGACGTCTTCGCCTAGCCAGATGTTCAAGGGCTCTCGATAGTTTTAAGAATTATGTTAAATCGGCATCATAGTTTTAATTTAAACGCTTCCTCGAAACAAAAGTATCTTGTTATGTTATTTATAAATGTTTGTTTTTGAGTTTTTGAGCAACATAGCCTTGATCTTTTGATTTGTTTAATTTGCTTCTATATAACTCGAGCAAATCACAATATGGTTTTTCTAAATCCGCCTACTTATATGGTTTTTAAGAAATTTGTTTAACTGCAAATCTATTTGTACGATAATTTCGAAGACATGTTGCTATTTTTAAACTCCTTATACTTTGGGAGCTTTAGTCAATTTTTTCTACGTAATAGCTCGCGTTGTATTCTGCAGCTTTCTCTAGAACTGGCGTTCAACCTTGTAGACATCGCTTCTAATTTCAACATAAGGTTATAGCGTTTAGCGTAATGAACTTCTTTTTCCTCATAACTGGCATTCAGTATTGAACTATGAACGTACAGATCCGAATGTAAAAGTAAAATTTATTATTATTATTTAATATTACAATTGCAATTTACCTTGGAATGTAATTAGTGTCGAATGTGTCTCCTCTCAGCATTATTTGCTGTTAAACAAAAATGACAATAACATATTTAAATTTCACTTTGTTCTACAAAATTATTATCATATTTCCACACGTTAATTCGTTCTTCAGTATCTACAGTCTACAATAAGTCTATTGTAGAGCTAATTTAAACTTACAGTGTCGTCGGACTTGTCGTGACTGAATTAGACGTGCATCTTTATTCATATTCAAAACCTACTAATTTAAAGTAAGAAAGGAAATTCATTGTTTCGGATTTTTGTGCTCAATTAGCTTTAAATGTAATAACACTCAGATCCGACAAAATTGGCAAAAACTCGTTAAACAGATTTTTTTTTAATATTGGGATCCTGCGACCACGCGTCATACCAGCCAGCAAAGTTGAATACTAGTTGTTAAGATTTATCCGGACATACACCCTATCTTAAAGGAAGAGGATCATGTATATATGTATATTTTAGTTTAGATCGAATCTCTACGAATAGGGAATTAGCCAGTTCGCGACATAACTGCATGTAGGTACTGTAACAGCCCAAGCCGAAGTTCGGCCACTTTGGCGCCCTTGAGCGTGTTGCCACGCTTTCGCGCCTAAGTGCCTTATGCGCTTACCAAACCACGGCGAAGCTGTAAAAGCCGTTTGAGGCTCCAGGGCCCTTATGGCTAACAGTATATTCAGTTCTAAAAAAGGAAAAAAAAAACTTCGGTAAATTCAATTTTTTTTTATAATATCTTAATCTACAGTAAAGAACGTGACACGATTATATGAGATATAATCAACTTTAAACGGACTTATAAAAAGTAGGTAGTTAGTTGCTACGCGTTTCGTATGCACGTTATATTATATCGTATCGTAGGATGTTTTTTGCGTCTATTCAGACTTGCTATTTGCGTCATCCGTTGCGTTTCATCCACAATTCATATTAAGGTTAAAAAGAACTTATATTAGGTATCTAACAGATTCTATGCTATATGGTTGTCGTTTCTTGATTTCTTAAAGTTACTTAATCAGTTTATTGGTGTTGGGGATCATGGCAGACACGTGGTTTTCTAAAGTAGGTACAGAAATATTTCGTTTTACAAGTCTCTTTATAAAGATATATGTTTTTTTTTTTCTTTTTTGCTTTATTAGTACTTTTCCCATGGCTTCATTCCCGTGATAGTTATGCCCCTTCTTTTTTATTTTGTAACTGAATTCCTAAATGCCAATTTTCATAGATCAATCTGCAAAAATGACGGATTTTATACGAACTTTCAACCCCTTTTTCACCACCTTAGTGGTTGAATTTCCAAAAATCCTTCCATAGTGCTCACCTATAGTGTTTAAGGAACCTGCATGCAAAATTTCAGTTCTAGTCCTAGTAATTTGGGCTGTGCGTTGATATGTCAGTCAGTCAGTTAGTTAGTTATCCTTTTATTTAAATAGATAGTGAGAAATCGCACTGTCTGTGTCTCTATACTGTTATTATAATTTATTATATTATATTATAATAATACAATAAAGCGAAAAAGATTTATTGTTTGTTTATTAAACGCGCTAATCTCTAGAACTACCAGTCGGATTTGGAAAATTCTTTTTATATATTTTTTTTATTCACGAGGAATAGTGTAGCTAAGACTAATCCTAATGAGGCTACAACTCTTTGTTAGCCTTAAAGATTGATTTTTGTTAAGTAAGTCGGAATTGGAAGTATTCCCGAACTGCTTTATGCGCTGGCGTAATGGTTAATGATACGTAAACAGTGTTCTATAAAAATATTTGCCCTTAGCATGTCTAAAAAAGTCCTTGATAGCATATTTCTTATACATAAGCCACAATAAGGCAATTACATATACATATTACAAAGATTACACGCGGATGGATTTAATTTAAATCATCGCCCGGTGTAGTTATAATATATCTAATTAATTTTTATTATGCCTATTTCTTCTGTCGAGAAGTGACTTTAGCCCGGTCGTTAGATATTAACAAACTGGTAGTTTTTCACCTATTATCGAAATTTTAAATTTTACATGATTTGCTTGATAAAATGTGATCCACGTTTTGTTCATTCATGTTCACCAACAATTCTTTTAAAGCGTATGTTTGTTTGACGTCACTGTTTTACATTTAATCATACGACTTTGTAAAAACTTATTACAATAATAAGCTCACATTACCCGCAACCTGTACAAGAAACCACAAAAATCTGCAAAATCATCAACAAAGAGACTGTTACTCTAAATTTTTTACCCGTATATAACAAGAACAACCTATTGTATTCTTGTTGATTATACACTTTCACGATATTAGAACTTTCTTCACTTATAACAAAAAAATCTTACAAAACTACCAGTAGGTATACTAGATTCCAGAATGAATACCTATGCTATTACAGTGGGTATAATATACAAGCTGTGCTCCGCAGTTTCACCCGCGTATAATTTAAAATTAATATTAAGTTTCTGATTCTTTGGAAGTTAAAAAATAAAACTTATGTTGTTCGCTTAAAAATAATGTAGCTTTGAGAAATAATGTCTGAGATCGATTCAGTAGTTTTTGTGTTTACCCATTATTGAGTTTATCAATTATTATAAACATACCTAAAAATTTTTTTTTATTAATACACTTTATAATATTAATTTAGATAGTAGCGTTTTTGTTTATCTAGCAAACATATTTACATGCTTTGTTCCGTGCATCCATTGAGCGGTTTGCAATATCGCGACAATTTTTATTATCTTATACTCATCTTAACTTTCAAACGAATGTACTGATTTGAATAATTCAAAAAGTAATTTACTCCTACGTAAACAGCATAATTGATTCGGATAAGGATTCATATGATGATACAGACATAATCAGTTTTGTTCGCCATCCGTGTTTTAGTTGACTAATTTAAACAAAAAACGGTTATTGTAACATATCTATAATAATATAATTACATATATTGTCTCGCGGATTTATTTGTTTACATTAGTGAGAACGTTCAATATATATAGTATTTTTTATGTAATACCAATAGTTTTTGCAGCACACGCGAAGTTAGCAAATTATTTAGGCAATTTTTTATCCTTTGTGTAAAACTATCGACATTAATATGAGGAATAAGTAAATTTTTCAAATTACAATATCGCTTATGATACTGGCTGAAAAGCTAGCTTTATATTGGTGAAATAATTAAACAAAATGGTCCAGTAGTTTTTGAGTTTATCCATTACAAACAAAAAATCAAATCTTTCCTTTTTATAATTTTAGTATAGATATACCATTATACATCGATTGATATCGGAACACGACATACCAAAAGAAAATCATATATGGTGGTTGCGATCCCTCGATACCCGCTAAATAAACTGCATATATACAGACTGATCTTGGAATACGACGAACCTAAAGAAAATCATACATTGGCTTATCAATATGTGTATGGTGGTCTCAATGCCTACCACGCCGCTATTTTACTGCATATACACCGACTTATCTCGGAACACGACAAACCAAAAGAAAATCATAGATGGGTTTATCACTATATGTGTATGGTATACCATATTGATTTACTATAATAAATCATCCCTTATTGTACCGCCTTGTGGGATGATTTTTCAAAAACGTGAAACACTGCTATTTCTTCCTAAAAGCATAAATATGAATTTTCATATCCCTAACTTGAGAAATAGTGGGTTCTTCATTGAAACTTTCATCCCCTATTTGACTTCTTAAAGTTTTATCTTCGCGCCATAAGGTAGCCTATGTCCTTCTCCAAGGTCCAATATATCTTTATTCATCAAAATTGGTTTGGTTTTGACCAACCGACATAATCCCCGCCTATGCTGACCTCATTTTAATATGATTTATCATATACAAGTAAGGTCAAAGTATATTGGAAATACAAAATTTTCCTAAATTGTCCATTTTTAATTATATGTAAAGTTTTATCATCATCATTTTACAAACCGTATAATATACAGTTAACTAAATTTTCAGCTAATTCAACTGAAAACGTGATTTTTTAAATTGTATTAACTTTTTTATTTATGAACTTATTGAAGTTAAATAAACACTAAATGTTAAGTGAATCGTACCACAATATATTAGTGAAAACCGTTTTCAAATCGGTTAAGCCGATTCTGAGATTAGCGCGCACAAACGTTGGCAAACAGACAAAACGGGCAGGTGGCGCACCTGATGGAAAGTGATCACCGCCGCCTACAAACATCCGTAACACCCGATGGCTCGCAGATGCGTTGCCGGCCTTTTACGGAAGAATAAGCTCTGTTCTTGAAGGTCACCAGGTCATAACGGCTCGGAAAGATCTCAGGCGACAGCAGGTTCCACAGAGTGGTTGTGCGAGGCAGAAAGTGCCTTAAGAAACGTACTGTTATGGAACGTTGGACATCGAGGCGATGTGGATGGAATTTACGATTCTGACGCGATGTCCGATAAAGGGATTCAGCGGCCGGGATCAATCCAAACAATTCCTCGTAACACTCCTCATGATAAATGCGGTAGAAGATGCAGAGTGAACCAACATCTCTACGCAGAGCCAATGGATCAAGCCGATCGGAAAGAGCTTGATCGTCAATAACTCGAGCCGCCCTATGCTGAATGCGGTCAAAAGGAAGTAGCTGGTACTGGGGGGCTCCCGCCGTCTATGTACAGACATCGATCAGTTACTTTTTTTATGAACCTATTTAGATGATTCTTTTTTGTTTGAAAAGAGGTAGGTACCGCAAGGGTGATCCCAGTTGGTTTTCTTTTTTGTTAAAAATTATCTTGTTCGTTGTGGAAAAATATGGTGCACGACCGGAGCGAAAGAGCACATTGCTCGAAATACCTAAGCATGTTACGAGTGCTAACTTTGGAATCATTATCATTGGAAATATGACAAACCATCGTGGAAGTTTTTGTCGGGATCTTGATCTGTCATGTGTAATGAACTCGATTCCATCTCTTTTTCTAATCCCAGGAGAACAGATGATTTCGGGATCCCGAGATCAAATCCTCTAGTCGTTAGGTTCGTGGCCTTTGTGCCCTATATTGTGTAATATTGGTGAAATTTTGCGTTATATAGAAAGAAAATAGTCAAGAAATACTCATTTCCATTACACATAATGGTCAAACTACATTTTAGCTAATCGCGTATGATGTTTCTGAAGTTATATTCGTTTTACAGACTTGTGACGAATCAACCGGTTTAATGATTTATGATACAATTGTAAATTACATTAAAAATTTAATCACTTTATCAGTTGATAACATAACAGTTGAGTACATTAATATAGGTTCCATTTTTTTATTCTATTTTAATACACCTATTTAGATTCTACGAGCGCGGCGGCAACGTTTGGCAAGCAACCTAACACAATTAGCAAAGCATAACGTAGCATAATTAATTAGATTTTTGAATAGTATTAATTGCCTGATTTTATCTTTACAATATTTGCATTAGCGCTAAAAGATTTAAATAAAGCTGACATTACATTGATCCTATTTTTTAATCCTTTTTTCAATTTTAAAAATAGATTCCTAATCTATTTAAATAAAAATAGATGGTGATTTATATGAGATTTATAAACTTCAACACAGTTTGACCGATCACCATGAATGTTATTTTTATCATGGAAAAGGTATTTTCTATATAGGCTATCTCTGAACGCCATAATAGGTGGACTAATAGAAGGGATGGGAAAGGTTAGCTAGTTTATTACGGACATTTTATGTTTCTGAACATTGTAGTTTTCTCTCCCAAGAAAATTATAGTCTTTCTGATGTGTGAACACGTTATTGAGTTTCAACTTAACTTTGTAATGTTTTTATGTATTATTATTTGATAATTGATGAATATCTCTTGTTTGCCTACCTTTCTTCTTCTTTTTCTACGTGGTGTATCCTACTGAGCAACGATCGAGGAACTGGCGATAGTAGGATGGTAGGGTTGTACAGCCTGACTGGGTCTCGACCACTATGCGTATGGTGTAAAGCCCGTAATAGTGTATTGCTATCAGCCGCTGCATATCCTATTTACTATTTACGCAGGCTGGCATGACAGCGGCGACTGGTCATGGATTGTTGTGATACTTGCTGTTTGTTGTTTTTGGATTGTACTTTGCTTACAATTAGGCATAGTTGCGTCACTTTGGCGTATTCATCGCCATCTCAGCCGAAAGACGTGCACATAAGGATGGCATAGGATTTTCCCAAACATGGCCACAACGATCGGCCCTGTGCTGCTCCCATTCAGCAGCTTTCAGCAACCTTTACTAGGGCGTCGGTTCACTTTGTGGACACACACACACACGTTGCGTCTTCCGGTACGCAGCAGCCACTCGAGAACTCTTTGACTCCATTGGCCATCCGTTCTACGAGTTCCTTGCCTCGCCCACTGCCACTTAGTCTAGCTATTACGAGGGCGGCACTGAAAATTTCGGGAATCAAGGAAGTGCCACAACATTACTATTTAAAAATGTATTTATTGCTTTTCGAAGTATACCCCCGCGAAATTTGACATATTTTTCCATACGATGGAACCAATCATTGAAGCAACCATTCCATTCGGAAGTTGGGAAAATGGCCGTTTTGTAGGCGTCCACAGCTTCTTCAGGTGATGAAAATCTCTGTCCACGCAATTTATTCTTTATCTTAGGGAAAGTATAGAAATCATTAGGGCTTAGGTCGGGGCTGTACGGCGGATGGTCTAATAATTTTATGTTTTCTTGATCTAAAAACTCTTTTGTTCTGTGCGCGGTGTGAGAACTCGCATTGTCGTGATGGAGGATGATGCGGCGGTTGCCGTTCTCTTTACGGAGTTCAGAAACGACCTGTGGCAAACAATTGCTAGCATACCATTCTGCATTAACCGTTCTTTGTCCCTCAAGAGGAATAGTCGTAACATGGCCGGTTTTGGAGACAAACGTGGCCACCATTTTTTTTGCAACACTCCGTGAACGAATAATTTTTGTTGGCTTTAACTCATTTTCGAACACCCAAATTCGTGACTGGTTTTTTGTTTCGGGTTCGTACTGTTATACCCTTACACATATATACTAAAAGTGTTTAGAGATGCTGCTGCGTCAGCACCCTTCATTAGACATTAAGATTTAGTCATAAGCTTCCACGCAGTCTTCTTACGGCACTCCTTCGGTATCGACGCGTGGTTACCGTTAATAATCTTTATTTCCATTTCTATATCCAAATATAAATATCTGTGTAAAATAAAAAAAAAAAATTTTTAACCCAATTAAAGGTCATCGTATAACAGTACGCGTATATCCATGATTCGTCACCTGATACGATGTTGTATACAGCATTTGAGGATCCTGCGTGGAATCTTTCGAGAGTTCTGGCGCACCAAGTAACGCGAGCCGCTTTTTGCTCTTCACAGAGCGAATGCGGTATCCATCGGGAAAACAACTTTTTTACAACTAATTGTTCATGCAAGATTATTTGTATTTGACTCATGCCAATGTCTAAAGTTGCCTGAATTTCGCGGTATATCACATGTCGATCTTCCTCAATCAGCTTACACGCAGCATCAACGTTTTCTTGGGTGACTGGAGTTTTTGGACGACCTTGACGAGGATCATCACTGAACTTGACACGTCCACGTTGAAATTCAGCAAACCAGCGATAAATTGTGGTTTGGATGGGGCTTCATCACCAAATGCAGAAATCATCCGGTCAACACACTGTTTTTGTATTAAACCACTTCGAAACTCATAATAAATCATCGCTCTTGAATTTTCTCGAGTCAATTCAATTTCAAGTTTGACAAAACCTTGTGACAAGACCGAGAATCTTTTTTTAAATAAATAAATTGTATTCGATTTTTAAAACCAAGGAGTTTTCAATTAAAAAGATTTTAATATGACAGGAACAGTGGAAATATTCCATTCCCGATACTTTTAGTACAGCCTATGTATATTGCTTAGGGCTATGTTGGTGCGGACCTCTTCATTTCTAATTCGGTCACACAGAGAAACTCCGAGCATTGCCCTTTGCGTGACCTTGAGTTTTCTCATGAGGCCCATAGTTTCCGACCAAGTCTCTGCACGATATTAGTATATTACTACTATAAAAAACTACAAAATCAGGTGTCCCTAAATATATGCCATTATTACAGCATAATGTTGATTTATTTCCTATTGTAATTGTATTTTTTATATTATTTAGCATATGGTCACTATTTTATCTGATGTTAAGTAACTGTGTGACTCAAGATGGTATCACGCTAGGCCTTTTGGGAGGACTGGCTCTCAAGTTCAGCTTCCGGAACACACCTATACAGTTCTGGTCATATAATTAACAACGATTAAAATCGCTAACTATTTTTTTACAAATTTTATTTATTCTCTGTAGTAACAAATTCAAATAGTAAAGAAGCTAGATAAATAATTAAGAACGGTTTATTAAACTGCTGGAGAGTTGTTTTTTTTTATATGAAACTTAAGATTAAATAAATCACATTAACGTGAATTGCGTAAAAAAAGCAATTTAGTACATTTTAAACTAAAATAAATTGTTTCATGGCCACTGCTTTAATTAATATATATAGTATAACGCTTTTATTAGCTTCATACGTATGTATGTATGTAACGGAAACTGTGAAAATGATTTTAACCCCTTTCAAAACTTCGGATTAACTCGCAATTTAGCATATTTATCAAGGACGGATGACAATTCAATATTTTAAACATTTAGACCCGTTATCCTTACTAGGATAATCAGGATTAGCGAAAATCCAACTAAAAAAATTGAAAATACATTGTAATAAAGTTGAATTAAGAATAGTGTCAAAAATTTTAAGAAAAAAAAATATTGTAAAAAAAGTCAGTCAATAAAATATTTATAACTATTGACACCATGCACCTCACACTTTTTTTTACAATAAAATACATTTATTTTTCTTAAAAAATTTTACACTATTCATAATACAAATTTATTAAAAATTATTTTCTATTTTTTAGTTGGCTTTATATAAAAGCGTGTTTTTTGTGTTGTTTTTTTTTTAACTATTTTAATTATTGCTTTATACCGGGGAGGCTTTGAATCTATCAATTTTTGACATTTCGCCCCAGTTATAGAGTTCCATTCTTCTAAGAAAACGTCGCCGTGCAGCTCTCTTAAATTGCCACACTGTCAATTTAAAACTTTTATATAGACGTCATTACAATATATGAATATTCTGGAAGTACCTAATTCAAAATTACAATCAAACTAGATACATGTAATAGGAATATAATTCGAACAACAGCAAAACTGTAGGCCAGTAAAATAATAACTTGATGACTCACTTTTTTTAGACCATAATATAAAGTACTTACATAAACTATTAATTGACAAAATTTATTTGTAACCGGACGTCGCGCGTCGCGCGTCGGTCCGTGTTCTAAGAACGTTTTTACTTTTTGAGGCATCACACAAGCCGCTCGGAATACTAAAGCCATGTTTCAGTATTTTTGTAATTCTGATAGACTACGACAGAATCATATATGTCTATAACAAAGAGTGATCGGAACAACAAATTTAGATTCTTCGTTCTCAGAATTTACAGATTTAGAATATTTATATGTTACTGTTATTTTATACACGCGCGTCGAGGTTATGAAGTCGTTTATTGTTTTATTAATAATGTTATACATTATACCGCTCTTTGAACATGCAGATAACATAAACCACATCCCGACCTAAATAAGGCTCGGCCAAGCGATTATTGATTTAAATACTGCGAAAATACAAAAATCAATGAAATTAAATAATGTAGTACTTGTTAGTTATTACCCAAAAAGATTTAGTAATAACCTATTAATAAAGTTATGTGAGTAACGAAATAAAGTGATTTTATGTATTTTTTTTATTACATTTTTTTTTCTAATTTTTAAGTACTTAAGTATAATACAATATAATATTACAAAGTTTAAGAGAATGTTTTTTTTGTGTTTAATAACGAGCTAATCTTTGGAACTACCAATCAGTGAAAAGTTATTTTTGCATTTTTTAGCCCATGTATTGAGGAAGGTTATAGGCTATCTAACACCACGCTACGACCCTTAGAAACAGAGCAATTACCATACCTTGAAGGATTTTTGACGTCATATGATAATGTTTAAAAGGGGGGAGGGGAAGGGGGGAAGTTTTGAGGTGTGCTATTTTTAGAAATTGTTTGTTTGTTTTATTACAATACTCGTAGTGATAGGGTTTCACTGTTTCACTGATGTTTCTAGAGAATTCTAGATTTTTCCAGACTAATCTTTAGTGTTATCAGTACGTCACAATAATTTGTATGTAGAATTGTAACCACACTAATAAGTAAGCACTAGAAGTTTTGCTATGCCATCAGCTGTTTCCTTGAATATTCAACGGGTGTTTTTTTATATGGAATTGTTTGAAGACCCTAGGATAGTGGTCGGCAAACTTATTTGCCAAATATGAACATTACAAAAATTTAAAAAATACACTAAATTTTATACTTAATAAATATTTATTAATGCGAAGAATGTGCTTGCATCTCCTTGGCCAAAGACCCGCATGCGGCTCTAGAGTCGTGCTTTGCTGACCGCTGCCCTAGGAGATCTATTACATTTGTTGGTCCTTCGAGCCGGATACATTTGGTTATTATTTGTTATTATTAGACTTTTTTAACACGGTTGTCGCTCGGTCCCACGTATCGCGTAAGCTCGGGATATAAAATGCGATATAGTAAACGCTGATCATGTATTATTTTCATATTTCAGGTAAATACGAGACGTTGTTAGATGATTCGCTACTCGCGCTGCACACCATCAACGCTTCCCACATCCAGTTCCCACGCCTCGCCCGCACCTCGAGAACATCGGAGAAGCTTTACACGTATTACTCACAGCTGGACTTACCCCTTGTCAGGCGGTTGTATAAACTATACCATCACGATTACAGAATATTCAATTACGATCTAGACAACATAGTCGGCTTTGATTTAGGGTAGTTTTTTTTGTTATTGTTTCAATACAAATTTTTGGCCAGTTATAAAGTTAATACTGGGATAATTTTACTAATTAAATGACATTGTACGTTATTTCGTACTTAATGATTTTTTCAAGGCATATTCTATTTGCCTCGTGTGCCTTATGAATAGAACTAAGTATATTTATGTCACCTACTCTTTGTAGGAGAATCCGTGCAACGCTGGTAGACAGGAGAGGAAATAGATTACTTAAGATTTCTATTGAATAAGAACCCTTGAATGCCGACTTCTGCTGAATGTTAATGGATTCTAAAGAAGTTCGGCAGAAGGCCAACAATAAATTCTTTTCGGATTCTTAAAAAAATATTTAAGTTGTGTTTTATAATTATTTCAGAAAACATAATTAATTTTGTACAGTAATATTGCTTAATACAGATGAGTTGGTACTTTTAAATTATTTTAGTTACGTACTTGATTAAGTATAGATAAAAATGTGGGTTTGAGCAACTTTTGAGCAGTTATTTAAATGTAAATAGTATTGAGTGAAGCGTAAAGCTTATTTTACAACTATTTCAACTCGTGTATACGATCATAACATAGAAACAAGATTAAAATCGGCTTATCATATAACTGTAGAAATCATTACATTAGAAAGTAGATATAATACATTTTTTCCCAAAAGCCATACTATTTTCAAATAATTTATAATGAATCTTCGCTATTTATCTCTGGACTCGGATAATTTTATTTAATAATATCGTTTATAAATTTAATTGTAAAAAAATCTAGATCTGAAACTGGAATTTGATCTGTAATAGGTAGGTACGTGTGAATACTTACATAAGTTTTGCAAATACAATTTTTACGTCTAACTTGTGGTATACAATGTTTGTATACCTACGTATTATAATACATGCTGTGACTCGCTAAATATAATTATCCATGTCCATAGAATACCAAAACCAGCAGACAGTATCTACTTGAGATCCCGTGAATTCCCTTTATAGGTTTTACCTGTCGCAATCTTCAGCCAAATCGTAAATTCATTTCAAATAATCGTCAATTGATATTGTGTTAAAAAAATACGCAGAATTATTTTTGTATTTACACCAATTAAAACAAACAGCTGGTATAAAAAATTATACCGTAATTCGGTAGTATCTAAGAAAGGAATTCAAGTTTGAAGTTTGAACTGATATGATTGGATTACTTATCCCCGCAATAAAGATATCGACTTACATCGATTGTATTAATAATACATTGAATAAACTTAGTAAATCGTGTCTTACGAATTCCGATACTGACCTTGTAAGTATTTCATGTTTGCGTTAATTCGTTGTAATACATACTGAAATTTCTTTCTTTGATTTAATATAAACATCAAATCATTTATTTATAATTGTATAATATCTCACTGGATAATTGTATGAGTTTATAATCAATGTAGACAGATTGTAAACTCTCGACAGATTTTGACCTAACCATTTAGGCTAGAATGAAACCGCTAGTATAAAGTTAGAAACAAATTAGCCGTTACAAATTCACATTTTGCAAGTCCTAGGTATCATGGTTCTTTTATCTAATAGACATAACATCAAAAACTCAAATTTAGTGTTCGTTCACAATCTATCGACAATTTACAATCGCACTAGACTGATTATAGGTAGGTGCGTACAATTATCCGGTGACTTGTATAATTACATACATAAATCACGCCTATTTCCCAACGGGGTAGGCAGAGACCACGTCCTTCCACCTGCCACGATCCTGGCATACCTCTTTCGCTTCTTCGACATTCATTAATCTTTTCATGCATGCTCGTCGGTTTAGAGTAGGTACTGTTGGCCTGACCTTTCTTCAGAACGTCTTCGATTTGATCGATAAATGTTCGTCTAGGCCTTCCTCTTCCAACGATTCCTTTCATACTCGCATCATAAATTTGTTTAGTCATTCTTATTTCATTCATCCTCTCAATATGCCCAAACCATCTAAGCATCCCTTTCTCAACCCGTGGGACTAAATCTTCTTTCACACCACAAAGCTCTCTTATCGCACTATTTCTTATCCTGTCACTCAATTTCACTCTTAACATACTTCTTAGCGCTCTCATTTCTACTGCATTTATTTTACTTTCATGATTTTTCTGCCACATCCAGCTTGTATAATTATTATTATAATATTTGGGCATTTTGTGCACACCGAATACTAAGTAATATATTATTATGTCTTAATGTAGGTATATATTTTTACATTATTCTCATACGCACACGCATATAATACTACTCGCCTAATGCTCCGATAATAAAGCTACAATAGCGGGAAATCCTTAGATAAATTTGGCACAAGATCTCATAAAGCGGTGTAAAATAGAGGAGGCTAACACTTATACTATTTCCATTTCTTTATTTTCTCGATGACAGTTCTAATTTGATAGTTATAGTGTTGTGACCAAATAAGTAATTAAATCGATCTGAATGAATATCGATATCAAATAAGTAGTGACGATCAAAATAAATAAATAAAGATTACCTGTCGTTATAATTTACCTACTTATTTTACAACAGCTTCGAAAATTTTGAAGAAGTCGGCATTATCAATCAAGAATTAATACGTGTAACATCTTGTAATGAAATATAATATTAGTTAATAAATTTGTACAAAAGTATCCGGCAGTAGTTTAGTTTCTTACATTTTGTAAAAAAATATCGGTTCTGTTATCGTGTTACGTTTATCGATATAGCTCCAATCCCTATCAGTTTCTCCGACTCTGGTATAACCTTGTACATGTGTAAACGTCATATTTTTATAAAAGAATGCATACATAATGTAAAAAAGACGCTCATTCAAGTTTTCACAGGAGCTGTCATCGAGAAAATAAAAAAATGGTATAACAGCAATGAGTTTAAATCAGTGTTTTTCAACGTGTGGGTCGCGACCCCCAAGGGGGTCGCGAAGCCTCATTAGGGGGGTCGCGAATATTCTATAGCGGAGTTACAAAAAGTTGGGATAGTTACTGCAGTAAAAAAAAACAATAAAGTTTAAAAATATTTATTAAGGTAAATGTTAACTAAAGAACATAATCATCTGTATCAAATAAACAAAGAATTAAAATAATCTATGAGATCTCTTCAATCTTAAACATTTGTATCAAATTAACAAAAAAAAACTTATAAGAACTCTTAATGCGAAGGTTGCGCTTGTTTTTCATTAACCAATTTTTCCCATCGTGGATCAGTTTTTGCTACATTGAGAATTAAATCATTTTCCAAATTTAAGCGATTTCTTTCCTTACTTTTTATTTGGGCCATTGATGAAAATGTCAACTCGCACAAGTACGAGGTGGCAAATGGAATCAAACACTTCAAAGTCTCTATTGTTAATTCGGGATATTCTGATTTCTTTTTTAACCGAAAGGTATCCAAATTGACAGACTTAAATTCCAACAGCAGCATCCCATCGGCAGATAAATCCAGCACATTTTCTTTTAGCTTAGTTGCCAAATTTGCCTCATTTATAGCTGCATTTAAAAACGGATTTAAGATCCACCTTTGCCCAGTATTCTTCGATATGTCTTGCATTGAGAAGTAATGACACAGTTCTTCTTTCAACTTTTCTAACACCATTTTCATACCAGGTATAAATTCCTTGATGTTTATCTCACATCCGACTTCTTCAATAAAAGACTGTGTCGAAGAAAATGAATCGAAGTGGTTTTGATTTAGAGACGATGACCACAAGTCAATTTTATTTGTAAAGCCATGGATTTTGTCTTTAGCAGTGATGACATTTTCATCCCGCCCTTGAAGACTTTTATTCATGATATTTAAATGCTCAAATAAGTCAGAAAGAAAGCCAATTTCAAACGAAATTCCGGGTCACAAATGAATTTGGAATATTCTGACTTGGCCTGCTGCAAATACATTAAAATTTCAGCGCGAAGTTCCAAAACTCTGGTTAGTACTTTGCCTCTTGACAACCACCTAACCTCTGTATGATAAAGTAAATTTTGGTGTTTTTCGAAACAGTCGTGTCTGCAACGCTTTTCCTTTAATAGAATTTACAATTTTTATGGTAATATTTAGAACTTGACTGTATTCCTGTGGCAAGATTTTGGCCGCAAGAGCTTGGCGATGGAGAAAGCAATGCGTCCAATAAGCGTTTGGCATCTGTTCTTTCAGTCTAGCAATAAATCCACTGTTCGCACCAGTCATGGCTTTTGCTCCGTCACTACAAATAGCAATACATTTCTTTTCCCAATGGATATTTATATTTTGCGTAGCTTCAAGGAACATGTTATGCAAGCAAAGGCCTGTAGTATTCATGGGAAGCGCTCTGCAAAATAGTATTTCTTCCATTAATTTTTCATTGGATTCAAAACGCACAAAAGCTACAAACTGCGCACAATCTGCAATATCCGTAGATTTATCAAATTGCAAGGACACAAAAGTACTTTCTTTTATTTTTTCTATGACTTGATCACGAACATCAGTCGCCATATCGCTTATCCTGCGTTGAATGGTATTGTCAGAGAGAGGTATACTTTTAAGTTTTTCGACCTCTTGTTTGCCAAACATAATCTCCGCCATATCTAAAGCCGCTGGTAAAATCAAATTTTCGGCAATAGTATGAGGTTTTTCATTTACGTTGCACATTTGTACTATAGCAGTTTTTTGATGTTGAAAAGCTTTTAATTTTCTTTCAAAAAAATCCACGGGTTTATTTTTCTTATTTGGATGCTTTGTATTGAGGTGGCGTAATAACTTCGATGGCTTCATGCTTTCTCTTGATAAAGTTTCAAAGCAAATAATACACTGTGGTTTATTTCCAATTACAGTAAATCCGAATTTCAAATAACTGTCGTCATAAAGACGTTTTTTCTTTAATTTAGTTTCATTACTCCCGCTAGAAGTTGACGGTTCTGTAGGTCTTTTTAGAAATTTACCCATTTTCAAACATTACAAATCACTTCAGTTAAATACGTAAAAACAATAGCAGGGGCTCTACAAACTTTAACCAACTGACGCTCGCAAAGTCGCAACGCACGCGAGTCGCGATCGCACGTGCCGCCCGCGCCGCATAGCCCGCGTCACCCCCGTAAGGCTCGTAGAGTCTCGCTCGCTCATTCATTTAACTTGCATGCTTGTCGCTTACCACACTCGCGGCGCGGCGGGGCGGCCGGCACTGACCGTGGTCGCACGTATGCGCGTAAATTGCGTTGATCTATTTGCGATGCATTCGATGTAAAAAAATGTGTTTTACGTACATAATTAGATATTTATTCGAACCCTAATTATCAAAATGAATAAATATGTTGGAATGAGTATTTGTCACAAAATAAAATACATGAAAAAAAAGCAACTGGTAGGGGGGGTCGCGAAATATTTCTTCATGCTAAAGGGGCCGTGCCATGAAAAAGGTTGAAAAACACTGGTTTAAATAATAAAACCTAATTAGCTAGAAATAATAAACTACAGCAAATTCCTTACTAACTTCTGTTTCATTTAAAAAAAAAACCGTTATCAAAAGGCTAATTTGCCATATTAATTATAAGGTGCATTCGGGTAATTACGAAAGAATTTTTGAAGAGTTATAGTGATATTTCTATTTTCATTAGTTATTCCAGAGTAGGTGGAGTTAACTTTATCACTTAGATTATTTTGTCTACTTCAATGTATAGTCTACGGTTTTATTTAAAAAAATTAAATAAATATCATAAGACTTAGTTAATAAAAATATTTAAAATTCGGATTATTTTTTCTCCGTGTCAGTACAATTCCGGAGTATGTTCGGGCAATTCCGCATGACATTAAAAAGTGGGTTTTATTTAGTTACGGCATTGGGTACATATTTCATTTCCGTTCAGATATACCTTCGCAAAATATGTTTCTCGATACTGACCTCTAAGTAGCCAAAGCATATAAAATTGATATTTTATTACGGAATTACCCGACAAATAATCTAAGTTTCTCAAACTTTTAGTAGGTAAGTAATTGTACAAACAACAAAAGACATTTGCAATAAAAGTATAATCGACAAATAATACAGTTTTATATAAAATGAGGCAATAAAATTTACAGTCAGTACAGTGATATTTTACATGTTGTTTTTTTTACATGTTGTCCTGGAACATGGTTTATTAACAGCGCCAACAACTTTTGTCTTTGTTGGGTCAAGAGACAAAGATGTTTCATCCATATTCCAAATTAAATGTGGCTTTTTAAATAAATTCAAATCAGTCAATGTATCTTCTAGTAGTTGGAAATATTCAGAAATTACAAAAGGATCGGTCATTTTTTTCCGTACATACTCAACCGGCTGAGGTTTCTTAATAGAAAGTCTGTGCCTTTTACGAAAATTTATAAACCAGTCTTTTCCCGGTTTATTATTCGTAAATAGTGTATTTATGTTATTGACTTTTACAAACTGCGCGACTAGATTTAACACTTCTTCTCTTGAAAGACCAAATCCCCATTTTTCCATAGCTTTGATAGCGTCGGCCAATCTATTTTCTACTTCAACATTTGTTCTATATGTTTCCTTGACCCTGTCATAAAGAGTTGTTGAAGGTATTCCGTACTTTTTTGCTGCAGCATAAATGGACAATCTATCGTTTTTAATTTCTTTAACAGCATTTATTATATCTTTTTGTGTATATTTGGGTATTTTCTTTTTAGTATATTTATTTGGCATGTTTCTGAAACCTTTTTTTTTTATTAGCATTGTATAATTAATATGTATACATATATAACTGTTAGGAGTATTTAAAAGTACCTAATTTTGTGTTGCTGGCTTAGAACAAAAATTCCGGCATAAATGTTTTTTGTTTAAGAAGACTATATAGGCAGAAAGAGTTCCGATTAGTTATGTATGTTGTCAGCACTTTCTATAGTGTGCCTAAGAAACTGAAACGTAAATTTGAAATAGTTTAGTGTATATTGAGATACTATACTAATTGGAACACAAATTCAACCATTCCCATAAATAAGAAATGAAACATTGAGAACCACTGATTATTTCTATAGAAAATTAAGATCGGATAAATCCGAATTGTTTATGTTTCGGAATTCCCCGGGTCGGGTAATTCTGAAAAAAGGAGAAAATGATGAGTTAGAGTGTTCTATACCTAGTCAGTAGTGCACTAAAACGATAATCTATTGGATTAAAAAATTATCAGATATATAAAATACCAAAGTTCTTAAATATGGATGTTCGGGTAATTCTGATAACCCAAAAAACGCGGGAAAATCACTGTTTCATAAAAATCTTGCGTTATGTACGATTGCTCGCTCGGGACAACCTGAGTCAACTAAAGCAGGATAGCGTATTAAGAAGGGTACCCGGTAAATGTTGGAAGAGCATAAAATATTGCTGCGTTTAGTAGAAATTAGTAATTATCGGAATATCCCGAATTTCGGAATTAGCCGAATGCACCTTACCAACATATTCATTTCAAAACACATGAAAATCATAAATTGTCTTGTTTTCGCGTCGTTGTGTTTTATGACGTCACATGACGCCACAAATTGTATAAACAAAGTCTATAATTAATATTATAATTTATAGATTTTTTTAGAAACAGCCACAATAATTATTTAAAATTCCCCATTGTTATTTTTCTTTGGCCAATCATAATATATAAAGTTAAAACACCTTAACTGCAGCTTTTTAAAAATGGAGTCTCGAAGTGCGAATTCTGCGAATGTCAAGACGTTATAGGAGAGTCAGTTAATCAAATCTATATAAATAAAATCATTGAGATTTGCCGTTATGCGCATCACGTAAAAACTACTGGATAGATTTTGACTTAACTTTTTGTTTTACCTTAGATACTTGGCCCATATAAAAAAGAAAAATTCTCTTCCTTAAATAAAAAGATATTAAAGTTTTAAGAAACTACGATTTTTATAAGCACTAAGCGTTCTTCTGTCGTCCATGCGAGCGGAGCCGTGGGGACACATAGTTATAGATAATTTTTTATTTAAAGATGATTTTCTTTATAAAATTCTTTGAGACAATATTAATGTTTATAAATAAACTTAATAAATAAATAGATAATTAATAAATAGCACGTAATTTGTTTTAAAAATTAGCAAGGATTAGTGATTTTGATAAAGTCAGTAGATACTCCGAGAAATGCATATTGGTATCTGACTTTGAGCCGGATTTCCATACATACAGTGTGTTATAAAGATAGTAAAAAAATATCCAACAAACCTTATAGGTTATAGATAACGTGTAATTTTATTTCAAACAGCGGTAAAAGTGATTATCCATTTGAACGTTTAATTTTTTTTCTTATTAAAAATAATTATGGTCGTTTTAGTCTTTGCTTTAAATATTTTTATAAGTGCCTATGTTTTATTGGTGGGTAAGGTTTATTATACCTTTCAAATCAAATGACTAAATAACTTTGCCCATTATTAAGTATGTGTAAGGGAAAATGAAGTTTCCTGTTATCTAATTCCAACCAAGTAACCTTCTAGTTTCCAGCAAAAGTAAAAAAATCATCGCCGATAGTGCAAATAGATGAGTTTGTAAAAAACTAAATAAATAAATTATATATACACAAATATCATAAAAACAAATGCTGTAAAATCATGATCGCTTTGTCATTTGTTTATTGCAGGAATATCGGTTCAGTTGTGATTTAAAGTTGATACTCGTATAAAGATCGATTATATAATAATATATAGTATGTATGCATATGATCTAGACATTCTAAACTCTCAGATTACGTCGAATTATAGCGGTTATTGAATTACAAAGATTAAAGAGAGCAATAAATTTATTTATATGAATCTCTTCACAACAATATTTTAGCATACAGTTATGTATATTATTGTAATTGTAAGAACTGCTTGACGGCGTTTACATTCATTTATGAAACGGAATCATTATATTAATACGTGAAGCAAAAACTTTGTACTCCTTTTTAAGCGTATTACGTGCTCGGAAGTCTGTGAGATTTGCCATGGTTAGTGTTTATATGGAGGAGTGCAGAAAGCTAATATTTATCTATAATATCTGTTACTAATATATTAAATAAAATAAATTAATACTGCCTAACCTGACCAGTGCCATTGGACTTAGACCCCCTAAAATATTGACATTGTCACTCAATGAAAAGTGACAGCAAGTCATATAAGGTTCATACTGCAAATGTCAAACAGAAAACAGTATGATTAAAAAGTCGCTGGTCGAATTTCGATCATTGGGCGACCGCTAGTTCCATTAATTACATGAGATGATTTTATTTGTATTGTTCCCCGCATCCGTGGTGAGATTTATGAGACCGCCCTTCTCCCTCACGTGAAATTCAACGTCTTTTAATAATAATTCAAATTTATTACATAATATGTTTAATTAGGTATTTTTCTTCATGCCAATAAAAATACCTAAGCGTTTATACCGATATCTTCTATGGGTATTCCAGTCCTATACAATATTAAATGTTATCTGTTTATATTAAATAATAAGTATATGATATTATCAAATTAGAAATTTGACGTAATATATTTGTTATCCCTTCATATGAGATTTTGTGAGGGTTTACTGGATCATTCCTATTTTGAGTTTACGTAATTAATGGCAGCACCTTAAACAACATTTTATATTGATCTGAACGTATCGTATGTGTTTCTATAGATTACAGAATACAATGCCATGAAGTGTTGATGGCTTAGTGGTTGCGCATTAGGAGATCGCCTATATAGATATAGGTTGGAAAACTATAAGTACTACCTAGACTTCCAATCTATCACTATACCTTTCCACCACCAGTCAGTCCACCAGTCGCACTGGATGAATTGATTGAGTCGAGAATTTTCTAAGCAACGTCACATGAGATTGTGTTTTGGTCAAACGAAAAACATTTTTTAGTACGTAGTATATAATATTATGTGTATTTACGTACATTTATTTATAACGTGTATTAGTTCTTTGTATAATAATGACCTACTTGATATTCCTTGTTGTATATAAATCTATTAATATAGTTAAATACTTAAAAGTTTTGATAGAGTTAAAATTATATGAAATAATTATATTGAAGAAATGTAATTTTTGATTGTTTACTTATTTGTATGTAGTATTTACTAAGAGACTAATAATATGACAATAATTAAAAGAAATTGTGATATATAATCATTTTGTCGTTTAGAATTATTATGGAATTAGTTGGGTTAAACATTTTAAGAAACTCGATCGAAATTAATAAAATAAGATTGTTCTCGAAATTTTTTTGAAAATATATTATAATGGATTTTGTCGAGAAATGAGAATTTACTTATTAAATATGAAATCTTAAAGTACATTTTAAATAAATAAGTCATTACAAATTAAAAATAAAATTAACAATACCTACTATAAAAGTATACAAATAACAAAAAAAAACTATTTCATTCCAAATTCAAATTCCAAAGCTCTCTGTGATAAGCTTTGTGCTGTAAAACAGTAAGTAGGTATATAGTATATTTATAACTGTTTTAGGTGATCATCTCTCTAAGTACCAACAATAATCATAATTACGACTTTAAGTTGTACTATTTTATATTTTACATTGAGATTTACGTAACAATTTGTTATTTTTTATTAAAGTACATTTGCATTCATGAACGCAGTAGCATTCCATAATCATTTCTATCATAATTATTCGTTCTTCGTCATATTATCTATTCAGATTATAAATAAGAAAATACACATTACAAACTTTTTTAAAACTTGTGTTTCTTATTTATGGATAATTAAATATTATAGATAATAATTGTCAATATAATGTGTACCATTTTGAGATGAAAATTCTCAAGGATATTTACAGAACGTTTACAAAAGCTTACGGTTTTATTTAAAACAATTTTCATGTATGATCTCAATTACCTAATATATAAATAGTTACCTATATTTATGGAAATTTCTAAACAAGTTTTTTTAGCTTCTCATTAAATTGAGTTGCTTTTCTGTACACTAAATAAAACAAGGAATTGATTATATTTTAAAAGACGTTACGAATAAACTTTGGATCTGCGTAACGAATTCTGAACCCAGTTATCGATATACATATAACTCTCTTTTTTTTGTTTTCGAAATACGTTAATATTTCGTCTATCTTCATGAACCTGTTACATTCTAAATATATTCAATAACATAATTTCCCATTCCATAAAATTTTACATTACTATGTATTTATAATTTTACAGTGACTGTTATTTGGTTAGATACGTTTTTTTAAACATTGGACACCTACTGTTTTATTAATGTTATTTAATAAAAAATATCGGTTGAGCTTCCGATACTTTGTTCTGACTATAGTATACGCAGGTGTGTGTATTCTTACAACATAATAATAATGCGCTGTTGTATTTTGTATTTTTTGTATAATTATTAAGTATGGAATGAAATAAATGGGCAGTCTGTCTGCAAATTTTTTGCTGTTTATTTTCCTTTAAGGTTTTTTAAACATAATTTCATTGAATATTCGTTGAGCCAAGGTAGGTAAAGACTGAAAGATACAAAGATAGATATGTAAATTAATGGGTGGCATAGATTCGTTCGGGTTCGGGTTTAGGATAATATGGTGTCTGATGACTGTTACCCATTGCTGAATTTCTATCTTTTTAAAATTAGAATTTAGCGTTTTAATATTTTGCTCATTGTGGTACGACCAAAGATCTCTAGGTCTAGGTACGACCCAATAAGAAGCACAATTATTGGTTAGGTGAACAATGTCTTCGTGAGGAAAGTTTTATTGCCTGTACCTGGAGAATAAAACGATGAAAACCGGTGTTTTCAATTCGGTAGTTCGTTAGTTTTATTGGACCATAAGAGTTTTACAGTTGCAACGGTCTTGGGGCGAGTGTTTAAGGCACAGAGATGAGACTTAATACACATAAAGACTGCATGTTTTTAAGGCCGCGCGCAAAGATGACTTGAAGTACCGCGGCGACAATTTTTAAAAGTGAACTTTTTAGGTGCTCTGAGCACTTTATTTTGTGGGTATTGAATGAGACTGAGCCGTCACGCTCGTTTGGGTAAAGTCGGCTCGAGTCGACTAAATTGTATTTCGTATTACTAACCTTGCCTTGCAGAAGTTTTCACTTATGGGAGTGTAATGTTCAGTTTAAGGATAAATAAGTTTACATTATATTGTTATTTATGACGTTGTAGATGAAGATTCTAATGTAAATAAGGCTATTGCAGAGGCTACTAGGGTGTCGTTAAGTACTATCAAAAAGCTATTGTCTCAAAGTCGTTCAGATGATATTACACATATTATAAAATTGCCACTGAAAAAGAGAAAATGCAATACCAAGATTGATGTTGACGATTTTACAGAAGGCGAGTCAATCTATCTAATTGAAGATATTTGAGAAAAAAATACTACGAACGGGTTTAGAAACATGGACAGAACACATTTCGATAGATTTTAAAGTTTTTGTCTGTCTGTTGTTTGAACGCCAGTCACGCGAAAACTACTGGACTGAATTTAATGAAATTTGAGTAGGTACATTTAGGATGCATAAAGCAGAACAACTTGAACACATCTTTGCAGAGTATTCTGAGCCTAAATGGATTGAATGTGTGAATCACGCAATCAAAATTGAAAAGGATAACATAAAAAAGGATCGGATTATTGATCGAAATTACGATGACATAATATATAAGCCGTTCAGAATACACTTAACAGAGTAGACGGATTCAGATTATTTATCCTGTTAAATCCTATACCACTCAATGAAAAAAAAAACAATATCTATAGAATCACTTTGTCGTCCATTTTTCTTTCTGCATTTCTATCCGTTCTAGACACTTTTTTCGAAAACAACTTGAGGTATAAAGCTGAAATAAATATACACACATACATATATACTGCTGTAATTTATATTAAAGTATTTTATTTATCATTAGATATCCATCACACTTGTGATATCTCATACGTAAATTTATCTGAAGATTTAGTTTAATCTAATAGCGCAGAGGGCACTCAGCCGCGAAAGTTTTGTGGACGACTCGCACGAGGGTGCCAAAGTGGCCGGACCTCGGCTCGGGCGGTCGTCGCGTTCGCAAATAGGTCGCGATCTATTCGAATCCCTACACCTACGATTTGAGCTAACTAAATATACACATAGGCACGTTCCCTTCCTCCTGGGAGGAAGGAAGGAACCGTGCGTATGTGTATTCAGTAATCGGAATGTTTCTACACTAACTAGCGCTAACTAACTAGCGTAAAAAAAGAAAAAAAAAGGTCCCTCACAGAACCTATGTACCTGTGTGGTGTGCACGTGTGTATGTTCATACGTGTGTAGTGTTGTATGTAGGTAGCTAAGTGATGCACGTACAGTGTCACTTGTATCGCGCGGGCGGTTGCCTGACCCAAGGGTTTCACACCGAGGAACGGACCTAGGCTTGGGTTACCGCTAGAGAGGGTGGACGTGACGGGTGTGCTGGAGCGAAATTGACCGCCCGCCCTCTGCGGAGAGAACGGTGTATACGCGGGCGTGGGCGCTGGCACGCTCTGTTTGGAGAGACGGATGTGTAATATTTATTCGAATTTTCGATGTGATCGTCGGGATCAATAAAAATATTGCGCGGCCGGCGTTTGCACCGGATGTCCGTGGGTGCCGGAACATAAGTGGCGGCTGTTTTTATTAACGGATTCGCGTGGTTCGACGCGGTGTCGAAATACGAACGGGAGAGCTGTTTAACGTAGGCATGTATCGAAGGAAGCTCCATATCTCTATGGAGATCTACGCTTCGAACATACCACGGGGCCCCGGTGAGACGATAGAGGAACCTATTCTGTATCGATTGTAACCGTTTGAAACTCGACTCGGACATATGTGCGAACACGGCGCAACTGTATGTCAAAATTGGTCGAATACACGTCTTGTAGAGCGTGAGCTTATGTCGCGTGGACATTTTACTCACCGAACACAACAGAGGATGCAACCGGCCCAGGACCCACGCGGCCCTGTTCCTAACCTTACGGATGTGGGGTCTAAAAGAGAGCCTACTATCTAGGGTTACCCCTAGATATTTGGTCTCTCTTACATACGGAATCGGATTATCGTAGAGCTTAACAGGTTTAAGCTTCCACGGTATCTGTGACGAATCCGCATCGAAGAGCATCGCGGCGCTCTTCGAGGGATTAACGGCTATACGCCACTCGTTAAACCACTTCCCGAGAGTGGTCACGGAGCGTTGGACTTTGTGTCTGAGGTGGGATCTATTCCTATCTGAGGCATATAAGACTGTATCGTCAGCGTATAGCCCTACCTCGACCTCCGGGAGTCGAGGTAGGTCACTGACGTACAGGTTAAATAGGCTAGGAGCCAGGATCGAACCTTGGGGAACGCCTGAGCGTATTGGACGGGGCGTGGACAATTCACCTTCCACTCTATAGCGGAAGGTGCGATCTGTTAAATAGTCGCGAATTATTTTAATTAGCCTATCGGGGACTTCAAAGCGGTACAACTTGTAAATCAATCCCTCGTGCCAGACCTTATCAAAGGCCTTGGCCACGTCGAAAAAGACCGCAAGTGTACGGCGGGGTTTATAAAGTTCAGCAAAATTAAATGCAACGTGGTCCGTGAGGCGGTGCACTTGATGAGTGCAAGAATATCTAGCACGGAAACCGAATTGCTCAGGCGGATAGAGGTCTTTCTCCTCTATTATTGGCTTGAGACGGTTCAGAAGGATCCGCTCGTAAATTTTCCCTAACGTATTTAGGAGACTGATCGGGCGATAGCTGTCGGGAAGCGACGCGCTCTTGCCGGGCTTACGGATACCTATGACTATTGCCTTTTTCCAGGCGGCTGGAAAATGGCAGTGGACTATGGCTACATTGAAGATGCAGACCAATAGAGCTATGAGGCGATCAGGAAGAAGCCTAAGTACTTCATTCCTGATCCCGTCGGGACCTGGTGCTTTTCTGAGCTTAAGGCTTTTTATAATGGAAAGAACCTCCTCAGACGTGACTGGGGACAGGGAGGCTGTCGCGGGGAGCTTATCCAGCTCCCGCACGCATCCATCGATACCCTCGACCCGGTCGGTATTTGCATCGACACTGTTCGGAGAGCACTGGCTCTCCAAACAAGTGGCGAGGCACTCCGCCTTGTCGCTGCTATCGAAGGCGAGCGGTATACCGGGACCCCTCTCGAGGGGGGGCATAAGATAAGAAGCCTCTATTTTGAGGCTGCGAGCTAGTTTCCAGTAAGCCAGATGCGACGGCCTTAGCCCTTCGACGAGGGCGTCCCATCTGTGACTCCTGAGTTCTAATATGCGGGCTCTAACCGCTCTCTGAAGCGCGCGTAAGCGTGCGCGGTTTTCCTCGGTCGGATAGTGGTCGTGCGCACGAGTCGCCGCGTTCTTTTCCGTCAACAACGCCCGCACGTCGGCAGGGAGTACGAAGCGGCGATCGCTCGCCTCTTCGACCTCTCTCGAGGCCTCTCCGATGCCGACCTGCAGGTGGTCGACCAGGGAATCGATCGCGAGATCTACATCCGCAACGGACCCCAATACGTCCGGGATCCTATCTAAACTGGACGAGGACGGCCTGTCCGCAAGATAATGTTTTAACTTAGCATAGTCAACCACTTGGACCGAAGGAGGGCTAGAGTCGTCTGGTTGACCTAGCTGCATGATGACCGGACGGTGGTCGGAGTCGAGCTCGTGTACGACCCGAATGAGTCGTAACCGAAGCGCGATACCTTTAATGAGAGCTACATCAAGCACTGTCGGCATACAGTTGTCTTGAAAGTGGGTGGGAGTGGGTGGCGCTATGACATCAAAGTTTAGCACGTTCGTTAGCTCTTCGAGTTTAACACCATTTCTGGAGTCTCTCCAATTGCCAAACGAAGTGTGTCCACAATTGAGGTCACCCGCTATAATGACCGATTCACCGAGCGAAAGTAGCTTTTCTAGGTCAGACCTGAGAGGCACTTTCCTCGGCGAGAGATAAACTGAAACTAACGTTATGGACGGGTGGTCGGTCATTCCTAGTCTACACACGGATACTTCCATATTGGTAAGTATCGGAGGATCTACCGGCGTACAATATAACGATCGTTTGTAATAAATGAGAGTGCCGCCCCCGCGGCCGGCCCGGTCATTTCTTACAATATTGTAGTTCGCGATTTTAGGATCACGTTTACTACGCTTTAAGAGCGTCTCCTGCACTAAAAGAACATCTACTTAGTGATCTTTAAGAAAGGTCGCGACGAGATCACGCTGCGGAAGTAGGCTTCGCGCGTTAAAAAATGAAAGATTTAACGCTTTCGGTTTAAACTTAGCCATTGAAAGGCCCTAAT
Organism: Saturnia japonica; assembly: GCA_033032175.1. NCBI lineage: Eukaryota > Metazoa > Arthropoda > Insecta > Lepidoptera > Saturniidae > Saturnia > Saturnia japonica. The sequence continues at coordinate 20,196,348 of CM065305.1, read as the reverse complement.
TTTTATTACTCGCCTCGCGATCGAGACTTTGTAGTGTCTCTACGAGGCGGGGGAACGCGCAAGCGGTCTTGATGAGACCGAAGCGCTCCAAATGGTCGTTGTATTCGATGAGCTCGCGGATATCGTGCTCGCGGGTGAGCAGTATCATTAGGTCGTTACTATTGACGACAGTGTTAGCGGGCGCGCGGGGCGCAGGAGCGCGGGGCGCGGGAATATCCATAGCCATAAGGGGCTGTGGATTGGGGCGGCGGGGGCCCCATGCGTTCTGCGATGAACGCACGGGTTGCGGTTGCACCACGCGGGGTGCGGAGGGGCCGGCGGCGGCCGGGAGCTGGCGCGGGACCGGCAGCGCGGGAAATTCCCCTGACGCCAGCAAGGGTTGCGCTTTGATGGCTGAGGCGGGGGGCGCCGCCCGGGGGGCCGCCTGCCTCTGTGTACGTGGCCGCGTGGTACGCGGGGCCTTGGGGCAACCGCGATAATTCGCGGGATGCCCCTCCTCCCCGCATAACACGCAGCTCGGGGGGACGACGGAGTCACGCTCGCGCGTGCACTCCCGTGTGGGGTGGTCCTCTCGCCACTTTACGCACCGCGGACGAGAATGACAGTTACGGGCAGCGTGCCCGTACAGCTGGCAGTTGTGGCACTGCGCAGGCTGGTGGTTTTTGTATGGGGGCTCCACGTTAATCCCGGAGAGCCCGCACACCGTCTCTAGCTGGAAGATGGCCTTTCCCTCGGGGGAAAGGTCCAATATGGCCACTACCATTTGTAGTGGCCGCTTATCTTTACTGTACATCCGGTGTACTTCCCGGATGGGATAACTTTGCTCCTTGAGCGAGGAGCACACCTCCGACGGGTCGAGCTCCACCGGAATGCGGCGGATGACCACTCGGAGGACGCGCTCCTCCGCGAGGGAGTACGTATAAAATTGCAGACCTTTCTGCCGGAGGAGGGTGGTGAGTTTACGGTGAGTTTCCGAAGAACTCACCGAAATAGAGATCCCGTTGACTATATTCCTAGCCTTGTGGTACTCGAGTTTGAGTCTGCGCATCTCATTGCAGACTCCCATCCAGGCCGCCTTGTCCCGGATTATAATTGGAGGTGGGGCACGCTCTTTTTTCCCGCCGGCGGGCGCGGGGAGTTGGGAGGACGCGGGGGCGGCGGCGCCCCTGACTGCTGCCTTAACTATTACCTTAGGCGCCGGTTGAGCAGTCGGACTGCTACGCGCCGTTCGCTTACGCGACGCCACGACGGTGAAGCCGTCGTTCTCGGTATCCATCTCCGGAGATGGATCCGGCCTCGCGGGCGAGTCTTGTTCGACCGGAAGGGCCGAAAACGAATTTTTCGTCTTTAACGCGGTTTCCGTGGATCGCGCGGGACGGACGTACGGGCTATTTTTGGCAACCCTAGATTGTGATCGCGAGTTACGCGGCCCTCGCCTAACGGAAAGGGGGCTTGACCCGCGCGATTGGCTATTCGGGACAGGGGGCGTGGCCGTAGGCGTGGCCACGGCCCCGGATGGCGCGGCGGACGGGCGCGCAACGCTGCGCGCGGGACGTTTAGGCGCGACGCCGACTGGCGCGGCGCCAGTCGGTATAACGGTCGCGGCCGTGACGTCATCGGCCGCCTTGCTACCTGAAGCGGCCGCCTCGCTACCTGAAACGGCCTCATGACGGGTCGCGGTCGCAGCGGTGCGACGCACGCAGGCGTTCTCAGGTAGATTACGGTATTCCTCGTCTAGAGAGGGACACCGTAATACGACGAAATTTTGATAGCGCTGGTATTGAAATTCCAGCGCTTTCATCCTGGCTTGCAACTTGCCTATGCAAGTGGCCAGGTCGGTAACGTTATTTGCCATGACGGCAGAAGAGGGAGGACAATGGGACATTTTTATTTTATTTTAAATTAAAGGCCTCCCTGCCTTTGGGGCAGGGGGGTGCGCCAAAAACTTAAAAAGACTATCGGAGTCGGCAAGAGACCTGTGGTCAAGGTGCAATGACACACAGGAAGGACCTATCAACCCTAAGGAGCCCTAACAAGCCCGGGGCCGAGGACGCAGACCGGTAATTAAACCGGGCTAGGCCCAAACAGGTTCCCGGGGATGGAGTGTGCAGTATCGGAAGGTTTGGCAGGAGACACCTGGGGCAAGACTATGCGATAACCGCAAAGGCCTAGATTCCCAGGCCCGTCCGAGTCTGGCTGTTTGCCTCTGAAGGAGACAACCAGCGGGCTGCTCGGGTCACGCCCCGCTCACTTTAGTTAGCACCGTCAGGTATCCAGTGAGTGACCACAAAACCGTGGATTTATAAAAAAACAAGCAAGTCGCACCGAAATGTGCGGTTTTCCACGCGAGCGTTAGACACCAGTTGGTTTACGTCGTTATTGCAACAATATATTCGAAATAAATTCCAAATATAAGATCGCAACAATTAAGTCACGTGATGGTCGAGAGCACAAACGGAGCGACACGTCCGTTCGCGATCAAGACCAAATCGGAACTCACCGGTCCGGCTATAGGCTACCCAAATTATTGTCGGTAGTTTCTGAAATGGAAGAAAAAAAATGCTAAGTAGGTTGGAGCAGTTAAAAAAGGTCGCAATGAAATGCTACAGGGTTACTCAGGTAATTTGAACTTTTAGGTATTTAGTACTTGATAAACAATGTCGTTACTGTATGTAAGCAATACCTGTAAGTCTGAAAATAACACGTAAAGATTAGAAATCGAATACATATAGGTACTTATTACGTGCATTATAAATTTGCTATGTATCAATTTTATAAGGTTCAAAGTCTGCAAACTACAAATTACACAAGGATCAGAAATCGGATGCATATACCTACTTTTTTATGTACATTACTTAAGTTTTGATATTCTAAGCAATAATATCATTTATGGACACTCAGACATCGAATACTTTTATAAATTCTATTTTAGTACCGATTTTTAACTGTAACATAAAACAGTTTGTAAACTAAACTTTAAATAACATGCATTTCAAGAAATGTTTTTATTTTCTAACAATTACCTTTAACATAGTAAAAGTAGTTATATCGTGAAGCTTACTGGCAGTTCATCTTTGATCTTGATTAACGTTCGAACTAGTAGGTACTTAGCTTTATCTAAAAATCATAATACACTTTATTATAGATAGATGTAAGTAGATGTAGTTCATTTATTTCTGATATCGAGTACCTATTTGTTTGAGAAACAGAAAATTGCCATGTAGTAACTATTACTTGTGAGCTCAAACTTTATATTTATTATAACTTTATTATAACTTTAAATCCTAGGTAGGATTAAGATGGTTAGGATTCAAAGTCTTAGCAATTTGTCGAGTTCGTGAACTTTGATTAGACGTACAAGTACCATGTTATGTGTCCAAGCCAACCAACCACACGAACGAGTTGAATTCTTTTCAATTATAAATTTGCTACTAGCCGTCTGCTTTATAGGATTTTCCATCACAGGCAATATCTCACAAACTATAAACCCCATAAGGGATGAATTTTCAAAAATCCTTAACGTTCGCCTTGATTGTATTAAATAGATTCATCATTTTAACCTTACATATCCAAAAAAAATGTGAATTGGAGTTTAATTGAAGAACATTTTTTTAACGTGGAGAAATCCGTCATGGATTCCGTCACACCCGCCCAGGGAGGGGAGGGGACGAGTGGTTATGTGAGACTCTTACTCACTAAAACTGCCTAAACCTGCTTAAGATTATACTTATTACCACCTATCTACTTAGGTTTGTTTGTAATTAATTAAATCAATAAATCTTAGTTTAATTAGTAAGCAGACATAATGAATTTCGTTTAGATACCTACCTACTACGATAAACAGTTTTATTGCTGACAAAATCAAACGATCGTGGAATAAATAAACATTCACACCACCACTACTTCTAGCCGAATAAGAAAAATATTTATACACGTGTAGAAATCTATTTTAAGCTAGATGTTTTTAATTAGTCTAGCTCATACCTTGACATGGTTATTCACTTCTGACCCACATCATTCAGTTATTATTGTTTCTTTTTGTATATTACCTATGTACATTAAGGCTTATCGAGATGGAATTTAGTTATATGAATTTAAAAAATACACTGATCCTAATCCTACAAGGAAGTTTATATTTTATCATGGTAATATTCCTATTTATTGCTATTTATTGATATGTATATCAGTTACACAGATATGTTATATCTATATGAAATATATATTCTTTAAAATCTCATTTTATAAATCCTAAATTAGCGAGACTTGAACTATCGGACACTCGTACTGTACATACATACAACGGTGCGTACAAGTCAGGTCGTCACACCGATAGGCCAATTCGGCGACGATCATAGTCGGCAAAATCAGATCTTACATTAAACGTGCATAAAGTACTTTTACATCTATCTCATTCTCTCGCAATCCTATAGATGTATGTTTGTCTTTTTTGGTGTTGCTTTTTTGTTTCATCGCGTTTCAAATCACAACGGTAACTAAGATGTTTTCTGTTCTATAATAATACCGATCGAGCTGTTTCTTGTCGACTCTTCTCGACGGCTGAGATGTTTTGCAATCTGTTGGTGGTATTTTGACGTTTTGTTGTGTAGTGCCCCTTCTTAAGACCTAAACTAAACAAAGTATTTTTCATGTTTATTGTATATTAATTAATTATAATACAAATATCAAAAATATTTTATTTAGAAAAAAATAACAGATTTATAATAATACATTTGTCTTCAACACCCTTGTCGTAAGATTATAAAAATTATAAGCCAATTGGTCTTAGGTAATTTTGCCCGATTATATCGGCAGGTAGCTTGCAATCCTTCCATGACGTACTTCGTATTTTGAACGGCCCGGCACCTATCAGCGTCACTGTAAAAGAGAATTATAAATGCATTACCAAAACATTTTAAATTTCAATTTACGTTAGGAATTCTTAATGACTAAAGATTCTGAAGTTGTGAACAAAGTGGGCTTCGATGTCTTGGTATTTTTGGTCTTCCACGAGAAATAGGAAATAGGTAGGTTATCAGTGTACCACATGACTGATTTTTTTTCCAAAAGATCATAAAAACGAATTAAATTCAATTAACAGTCATACATAAAATTATATAAAATTTGTTATGATAAAATCGCCATTTTTAAGGACAGTAGTACATCGTTCTTAAAATAACAAGTCAGTTTTTTTTACCAAACTTTAGTCTAAACTTTGTATCGTCTCAGAGCATTCGCCTGGCTAGCTACTCAAGTTGAAAAATCTGCCGTCAAGCATAAGTGTGCCACATTTGTTACCCCACAAATTTTAGGCTTAGGATATCACCATCTAAGCTCACATTAGCTCACAAGCTTACAAACGCTAAACCTATATGTAAAAAATTACAGTGTTAAAATAAAATAAAACAAAAATATCAAGGTCTAAGTGTTCTTGTACCTTGTACATAATCACACCATGTTCATAAAATTGTTGTTAGTCTAATTAATATATTTTAGTTCGATTGGATACTAAACCTGTCATTCCAGATAATAACGTAACGTTATGCTGTCCATCGTCCAACGTCAGAGGCCAGTTGTCGTGGATCGAGGTTACTTTCAGGGTTGTACTCCTTACTTGTATTTCAAGTGTCAAACTGGCTCCCAGATACTTAATACCTGAAAATAATTAGGTAATAATTATATATCGATATAGGTATGTATAGAACATCATCTAAGAATTATGAACGTCAAAACATTATTACCGGTTCGGAAAACATCCCAGTCATCGAGAAAAGAAATTGGGTCAAGTTTATCGTTTCTTTTTTTTTCAATTGCTCCAAAAATATTTAGATTTAATAATCATATTATTCATTATTTAGTGGATGCACAGAGAGGGAGCCACTTCCAGACATCACTATCATTCACATATTATCTGACAAATCAGTAATGTACTTCGGAATATTATTTGATTTACTATAAAACACGGTACGGCAAAATTATTTCTGGTCTTAAAACTGCTCTATTTGTAAAAGTTTTTATGAATATAGTACAGCTACATTAAATTATCAATGATGTATTGAAAGAGCCAAGTTAAGATATTACTTTTAATATACATTTAAAAGTTTTATAGTTATTTAAGGTACTTTTAAAAACTGTTAACATTACTGACCATAAATTTAACCAAAACAATTTTAGTAATTTAAATTTTTAAACAAATGCGATCTCTGCAGCTTTTATTGATTTTTTTAAATTGTAACACAACGAAGTGACGTCACTTTGCTTGATGGTAAGCAAGATATAATCGAAAAACAACATCGATTTCCGAGGAATCGGTAATTTACCGTTGGTCGTACTGCCTAGCCGGCTTGTAAGCCCGTGAGAGGGTTGTAAGCCTATCGGCGCGGCGACAGGATATAAAACTCTGGCTGATCTCCAAACGTGACAAGTCAAAAGACGGTCATTGTCATGGGTTTATCACCATATAAACAAAATAAAATATTTTTTATTCAATTTTGACCTTAAGAAGGCACTTATGTATGTCATCCCAGCCATCGAGAAGAACCGACAAGAAACTCGATCGGGTTTATCAACATCTTATTTTGTTTTATTAATTAGTTTTTACAGTACCTATTTAATTATTATAATTTTCAGCAGATGTAAAGAGAGGGAATCACATCCAGACATCACCATCATTCACGTAATCAGCTACCCTATAATAATCTTTCGACAATAAAACTTGCTTAACAGGATTCTTGAACCTATTATCCGGCAAATGCATATGCATGGTGGCTGCGACCCAATCCCTACCACACCGCTTGTTTACAAACTGTGCCACTAAAGCGGGTGTTACACCTATTGTATGGTGGTCGCGATTCAGTCGGACACAATTGTCGTGACCAGCAATTTGACCATTAAACTATCAAGAATGCCTTCAAGTTTTAAATGTGTAAATATAGTTTACGAGTTACGAAGGTAGCTTTAAATTTGGAGTTCACATCGACGAAATCCAATATATGACTTGCCAGGTTATTTTTAACAACCGCAAGCAAAACTCCAATTTCTTCACATCTGTGAATTTTGAACTTACACCTCTGGAGTTGAGAGGAAGTATTGCGTTTGAAATTCCCGGTCCTCAGCATAAAGAGTGAGGTTAGGAACATCGTGAGGTTTTTTTAGTGAGTAACCTTATGGCTGCCCGGGTTCACCAGTGTTTGCATTTTTAACTAAGTTAAAAAAGGGTCATGTTGTAACAATTTATCCTTTTAAAGGTTTATAAAGTACACGCAGCGTTGAAAAGGAGCCTATAGTTTTTAGTGGCATGAAGAAATGTAATTTTGAATAAGATCTGCAACTTGCCTCTAATTTTAATGTTGGTTGCCTCAGGTGGTAGCTGGGGTCGGTTGAATTCCAACCGGTCTAAGTGTATGCTAAGGCCTGCATAGCCAAAAATGAGTGCCTGCAGAAAGCCACCCATGCCGGTGAAGAAATTTACTGCTCCGATTCCAGGACGACGTAACTCACTCCATATCTGGAAATCGTAATTATAACATTTAAAGGAGAAGAACGTTCGCATGCAGAGATGCTAAGAACTTTGCAAAATAATGTACATACTATAATTTACTATCATAATCATAATATAATTTAGTTCTTAGTGATTATAAACATACTAAAAATTAAATAGTTTGGATAGGGTTTATCTGTTTAAGAAATAAACTTGGCACTTGTTCAGAAAGTGGTTTACAAGCTTCTCATAACTAATTTAAATTTATTGTGTTAACAATAGGTTAACGCTAGTATAAAGCCTTAAATCTTGCCTAATAGGTACATGTAATTACGGCATCTAAACGTGAAACAGTGGAATTACCTCCCGGCCAATATGTTCCCTCCTTCTTATGACATGAGGTCCTACAAGCGTAACGTGAAGAGATATTTATGTAGGCCTGACAGCGACGACCGAAGATGGATTGCCAAGTCTCGGTGGTTACCGTTGTTCTTTGGATTGTACTGGGCTTATCATTAGGCACAGATAATAATTTGGCTTTAAGTTCCAACCTAATGTTATTTACCGGACGGTAACATGTCAAGCTGTTTTTACAATACTTATTACATTAATATGTTAATGTCTAATCCATAAGCTAAGTTAAAATTAAAACCCAACCTTGAATGGTTCTCTGACGTAGTTTTGGTAGCTCTCATTGAACGCTAACGCTGCATTTAAATTATCTTCTAGCTGTAAATAGCCAACAGAGTGCATACTCCAAGTCATCGCTGGACCATTCTTTCTTGTAACCGATTCGTAATAAGATAAATCGTTTGCTCTTGTTGACCTAGAAAATATCGGTTCCTATGATGTAATTGAATTGTATGAATCTGAGGTGATTTTGTTTTTGAAGTAATAATTATGTAAGTATTTAAAAAATGATGAGAGTGAATTATTACTATACGAGAATATCAATATTCCATGACTGTTGATTCGTATATTTCACTGTTCGGCTAATATAGAGTCAAAATCTGCGTTTAACAAAACCAAAACGTATGAGTAAACGTAACGTTACCCAAATGTGGCGATTTCATTGGATAATCACGATTGCCTACTTTTTGCCCTTTTTCTACCCCCCATCATCCATCTATTCCAATTGCAACTTCCCTCGTAGGCGCACCGGCACGATCACCATTGCAAAAATATTGTTTATAATTGAATGTGAAAACTGCAAATCTGTAAGTTTCTAAATGTCCTGACTATGCCCTCATATAAACTTCGTATAAGCATGGAGAACAGAAAACACTCAAAATTTTTAGCACTTCTTATAATTTTTGCCTTTATTTCATTTTACGATTTTAAGGATACCACAGAGCTAAAACAGTAGGATTAAATGAAGAGTAAAACTAAAGGTCATTTAAGTGTTATAAATAGAAGACAATACTTTAGCAATGAAATTAAAATCGGTTTATCAAGTTTACACATCATTTATTACATTACTACTTACATGTTCATTTGATATTGTAAAGGAAATCCGAGCAACACTGCGTCAGCCTGTTTGATCATGGTTCCTCGTTTATACCCCTGGAACTGAGGATGATAATCTAGAGCTTCGTCGTAGGGTAAAGCCAAACTCCAAGCTATATCGGCCCAGTGATCTGGATCCTTTGGCATATAATATGACTTGCATAAGCACGATACGTATCTGAAAGAACACAATGGTTTTGTGTAAAAAATATGCCCATAAAATTTGGTTATAATTTAACTATCGACGGCCGTCTCACGCTGTTTCTTATGTGTTCACAAATCAAACTTGATCTACCCCAGCTACATATACCGTAAATTGATCATCTAACTTAGGTATTTGATCAAATCTCCGTTTTTATCCCTTTGGAGACCATTTTTAATAAAATGATGACAAAAATAGATGTTAACAATAGATATTACATTATATATTGGTGAAAGAGTAATATTATTGCCTTAAAATTTCATCAAACTTTATCAAAGAACAAAATTGAATCGAACTTCCAAAGCAAAATAGTAAATTAAGCGTGCTGATTTAAATGCGACTAAACAACTAGTACCTAATCTAGAATTTATATTCAACATGTCTCATAAATAAATATTTTAATCAATCAACAACGATAGATGAACTCCTAAGCTTCATTTATGCAATCTGAGAAATATTTTTTTTTACTTACTGAGCTAAATATAGAGAGTAGCCAGCAATCACATTAGTGAAAACAGAATTAGTTATATTGCTATGATCTTCGTCTGGGCCCATTACATCTAAAAATATAAATCAAATAAATTATTAAGACCAATGCTATGCATGTATGTTACACATAATATAGTCAAGATATAATAGATTAATAATTGTTGTAACGCGAGCGACAACCAATATATAATAATTGATCTGTGATCATCAATTTCAATGGCAAAATATTTATCGCTATTTTGTACGAACTATTTTGATTACATTATATTAGGTCTTTACCTATGAAATCGCTGTTTTGTATGAAAAAATTTAAACGAATTTTTTTCATGTATTTTTTATTTGTATTAATCGAAGTAATCACCCATGCAATCAATGCATCTTTGCCAGCGCAGTGGCAGTTTATTGATGCCCTTCTTAAAGAAATCAGCTGGACGGGAGGCAACAAATTCTTCAAAGGCATTTTGTACTGCCTCTCGGGTATTGAATGTTTTTCCCGCCAAGGATTTATCCAAATTCTGGAAAAAGTAGTAGTCTGTAGGCGCAAAGTCTGGTGAGTAGGGCGGATGACGGAGAACTTCCAACCCCAGTTCTTGCAACTTGGAGACCGTCTGCTGTGCAGTATGAGGTCGTGCGTTGTCGTACAGGAGCAGCGGAGACGAGCGATTGACCAATGCTGGTTGGAGATGTGCCAGCTTCCCCATCATTGTGTTCAGTTCTTCACAGTACACATCTGCAGTAATTCTCACCCCGTTTAGTAAGAAGCTGTGATGAATCACACCGGCGCTAGACCACCAAACAGTGACCATCACTTTTCTAGGGGTAAGTTTTCGTTTAGGGCATTGTTTAGGTAATGAACCAGGATCCAACTAACTTTCTGAGCGCTTGCGGTTATCAAACAGAATCCATTTTTCATCGCAGGTAACAATGCAGTTCAAAATTCCTTCATTTGTGTGTATGTTGAGCAGTGCAAGGCACGTCTCGACGCGTACTTCGCGCTGGCGATCATTGAGTTCGTGGGGCATCCATTTGTCAAGCTTTTTTACCTTGCCAATTTGACGCAAATGGACCAATATTGTTTTGACGTTAATTTCGAAAGCTGCTGCTAATTCAGCCGTAGATTGTGTATCATCAGCTTCCACAATCACCTTTAATTCGTCATTGTCGACCAAAGTCTTCGGACGACCGCGAGGTTCATTTTTCAGGTCGAAATTCCCAGAACGGAAGCGAGCAAACCAATAACAGGTGGTGCGTTGGTTTGTAGTGTTAGCTCCGTAAACGTCGTTGATGTTGCGTGCCGCTTGTGCAGCGTTGCTGCCACGACGGTACTTTTATACCATAATTACTCGAATTTTTAACGTATCCATGATGACAAAAAAGATTGAAATGCGATGAAAATGTAACACTAATCAATAAACATATGACTACTTTTGGAAAAAGAATTCCATGTTTTTAAAATAAAATTAATTTGAAATTAGAATTCTTAGCCAAACAAAAATTATTTTGATTTGAAATGGCCAGTACTGCAGAACGGCAATTTCATAGGTAAAGACCTATTATATTTTAATATGTGTAAACCAATAAACTTTGTATTATAGACAACAGAAATAATTAAAAAAACGTTATAATATTAATTTAATTGATTACAGAAACTCGCTACAAAAGAACGTGAAATAGAAAAAAATCTCGCTTCACTTTAACAAACCCATTGGTTTGAACTTTCACCTACTAGAAAATGTATAAGGTAGCCCACCTTACAAACACTTAAATCAGTTCGTTCGAATCAACTTACTCTCTATATCGTACAAGCCGGTGTTGTAATTAATTAGGGCACGGGATGCCCAAAAATCTGCAATATTTGTCACAATTGAACAACCGCCTTGCTGGAACAAAATATGTAACAATATAATTAAAGTAAATGTCTCCCAATTGTATATGAACACTTAATGCTTACGCAGTCTTTTTGTACAAAATAAGAATTATAGATAGAAGATTCTCTAATTAAAATATCCTACAGACTACTACTTGTTACGCTTCAATGGGTACTTATTATAAAAGATGACCTATGCTTATGGATTATAATCGGAAATAATGCAGCAGGGAAAAAATATTGTGTAATTTCGCAGTATTTGATTAAGAAGAAGAAGCTACTAAAAAAGAAAACTACACAATGAGCATGCTTACCATTAACCAATCTTCATCTCTGGTCATAGCTAGATACTGCCGAGCTGCATACGATATACAGCCAGAGATATGTTGTTCAAATTCAGCAACTTCAGGACAACATGGTTGTGTGACTTCTACGCCAGTGTAAGCGCTCTCCCAGGGAAATCTATTAACAATGAAGATTTTAATTTTATTGGTTTTTAGCTTTACTCTCTTTGCTTGATGGGATAAAATCATAAATACCATATATGTGAGTTATTTAGATTTAGAACATTGTTTAATACTAGTTTTAGCACGTGTTTCGTAATGAAGAACACGTTTTGCAGATTCCAGGGATGTTCTGCGCAAGGCGGACCTTGAGGACCAAAGATCGAGTCCGGCGGTAAGTTTTAGAAAAATTCTATAAACAACCAAATAGCGATAACAATGATGAACATTATTATATAAACGTTATAAGAAAATTAATACGAACTTAAGATTACACACATAATTTAACAAAAGTTTCACTGGATTAGTTATCAAATAAAGTTACTACACAAATCACCAAATTCTTTATAATCGAGCAAGGGGAATGTTGATCTTATATACGCAGGTGTGAGCCCCGAAATATACCAACCAATTTTTCAAAATTTACGGTCATGTACAAATTTTAATTCAACTACACTATCGGCTGATGATTGAGCAAAATATCGCAGCATTGTTTGGAAACATAAATGCTTGATGAACATTCTTGTAATAAAATCGTCTAGATTCTCGAGTGAAGAAACCTGAAAGATCGATTCCTGGATGTTTGCATACACTAATCTGTTCTAAGCTGTTCGGGTGATTGATCCAGTGCTTTCCCTCTGGAAGAGCCTTATCCCAGCCATGGCCATTGAAGACTTTAAGATTTAAAAAAAAATTACAAAGGACATCCAAATACCTGTATCCTTTATGGCCTGTTAGTTTAGCCAATTCTGCAGCTACGTATGCGGTATCAAGCCTGTATTGGAGCAGTTTTTTCGCATACTGAGGGTACAATAATAGTATGTTTGGAAACATCCATATTTCAGTATCCCAGAAATTATGACCTGTAATGTTAAATTGCTTGTAAGTATTTTTCGCTTCTACTTTTCAATAAGAAGGCATAACCATTTCAACTTCCTTCGTTTAACTTTGAAATTTATCTTCAATAATGGTAAAGCTATACAAAATACCTATATTAATTTCTTTGTACAAATCAATAAAAAATAAAACTTATCTAATGTTGGTATCTAAGTTATCATAGGTATGGAATCTGGGGGCATGATAGTGCACCCGCCAAGTCGAGCGCAAGCCACGGCCGGCCGTATCATCTTTACCGGAAACATTTTCGCGTATTTTCACGCCTCTGTTAGCAGCACTGGGTTTTTGTAGAAGGCTAAAATTGTGTTTACTAAAAGTACTTATGGAACTCCACAATGTCAAGTTGTTTCTTATTATCTTGTCATTAATTAAAATGGTTTAAGTTCATATAATTAGGTACAGTAGTTTCTAAAAAAATGGAATTTAACGAGAAAAAGATAGACGAGATTATAGCCAAAATTAGTCGTTTTTTATATCCACTGCCTAGTGTTAGAGTTGTTAGTCTTGGTTGTTTATGAGATTTCACTACTTTTTATAGTTACTTCCTACAGCATTTTTTTGGGATATTTTTATATTCTGACATTCCGGAGCAATACAATTAAAAAACTATATACAATAATATCTAAACTAAATAATTACCTTCATAGTCGTCAAAAGTACCTCCTCTAGCAAGTCCAGTTGGGCTGAGACCAAAAAACCTATCGGGACTATGATATGATTCTTCAGATGGCAACGAGCTTAAGAAGTAATACCAGATACCATAAACTACTTTCGCCTGAAATATAAAATGATTCATTTTAGACTTACCTATTTTTTACAAAATCACAATCACACTAATAATTATTTCAAAAATTAACTTTAACCTTTATTTAGTTCACTCTGATTTTTGTATATTTAGGTGTCAATTATATGTAGCAAGGCTTAAGCAGCCTTTACATGTTTCTAAAATGTACAAACGTAAACTAGTTTCTGCCCACGACTTAACACCATAAAAAAGAAGAGTTATAAATTACAGTTTAGATCTATTATAGATGAATATTCGACGTATATTGGCGTTTCAGCTCTGAGTAAAAGGGCCCTGGACCTCATAAGCATCCACTTAAATACGTGTTTACTAATCTGAATTAAGTTATGAGTGAATTTTTAATAACGAATAGGTACAAATTTGCTTGAAATTTCTAATAGTTGATATGCGAATATCAAAGATACTAAATTCTTCCTAAAATCTTGCTTAGAATAATTAATTGAAGAAGAATTGCTTAATGATTACTGACCAACTTTAAATTTCCTTCGATGTCAATTCCGCCTTGCAGATATAACCGTTGCCATTGCTCTACGTGTTTGTCATACAAGTCCTCACCGTCCTCCTGCAATACTGTCCATACAAGTAACCTCACCAGAATACAAATAACATACATACCATCAGTATTAATTAAATATCTTCCTAGTAAATATCTATACAAATATCGTGAGGTAACCTGAACGCTCGTGGAACATTCTTTTAACCAAATATAATATAAAATTGTAGATATCCCGGCATTTCAAATCGCTGTGGACTGACGTAACGATAACTTCGGTGCTTTTTTTGCAAAAAAATAATCTAGTAATATGATTATGCTCAAGACATTGTTTATTCATTTGTTTAAATACACTAATCTTTGGAACTACTAATCAGATTTGAGAAAATCTTTATGCATTTTATAGCCCGGAAAAAAGGACCCGAGCGATAATCATGAAAGTCAAAAAGTCTGGCAAGTTGCAGGCAAGTACGGCAAGCGAGAATAACGATAACATACAAAAGTGCATTGCAGATGTCACGGTGAAGAGTTGGTATGATATATTTAACACGGATGAAACCTTGAAGCATAGCTAGTAAACAATAACTATGTACACAATTAAGTTAAGATTTTAAGAATTCGTTTACCAACCTTTTAGGAGTTCCTCTCTAGCTACAGTATAATTTTTATCCACAGTCATTGCAAAAGTGAAAACTCTAGAGCCATGCTGTGGCACTACTATATGATCTGGGACTGATGTCCAGAAAGCGCATACTTCTACTGGTAACGGCTGGTATTTAATATCTTCTAATTCCTTTGTCTGTCCGCATGAACTCCATATTGTTCGACCTTCGACTATCTCTGGGACTGGATCTTGGAAATCTATATCCTTGCTGGTCGGTCCAGGATTGTGGTTGAGAGCTATCCAGATTTCGTGGTGAATGAAATTGGGATCTGAAAATTTATAAATATCATTAAAAGTACTATTTATTTTTATACAAACCAATTTTTATCATCTTAAATCCATCGACAGTCGTTGTTATCATCCTGGCCTGCAGTTGGATATATATTGGCTGATCCTAAAACGCAACAAACTAGAACAGTTTTAATTTTATTATCATGGGTATGGTTGTCGCAACGCAATCTGGTACTCTACCATCCCACTTGATTAATATACATGCACCGGGTGACCCTGAAACGCGATACACTTAGGCGTGCCACGATGTCCATTCGGACGCAATTGTCTTGTTCTAATATAACATACCACCACGCCTGTATCCCCGAAGGGTGCTACTGAGAAATTCATAGAAGATCCTAATAACATTTTGCTCGACCTGGGAATCGAACCCAGGACCTCGATCATAGCAATCGCGCTTATGACCACTAGGCTAATGAGGCAGTTAATACCCAGGAAATATATCTAGAAAATGATTTTTAACTTGATTTACATTTTACATATAATCGGTGATAAGCTCATATACAAAGACGATTCCCATATTTTTCTTCTTTTCATAATTCACCAAAAAAAAATCATAAAATGGGCGAGTTTTATACGGACATTTTCAATGAATCCTCTGAACCTTGTTTACTTGACAAGCAAATTATTATGAATCTTGTTGGATTACCACGTAGGTGTTAAATATTACACAGACATTTTCCTTAACGATAGTTTATATAGCAAAGAGCCACTTAATTACGTCATCAGTTTGATGGCAACCTGGCAACTAACCAAGTAAACTAATTCACATAAACTTTAATCAGCGTAGATTATACTGACTTCATGCAGCCGACATAATAATACTGGTTGCATTTAGAGTCTGATCTTGAACTTCCCGTTCAAGAGTTATGAATTATTCATTGTATATTTATTAAATTCAAATATTATTGATATTATAGTAATTTAAAAAAAAACATCTATGTAAAAATACAATATCTAAATATACATTTATAGCTGTGCCTGACTGATCTATCAACACGGCTCAAACCATTGAACGGATTCGGTTAAAATTTGACATAGAGATAGATATCATGAGGTAAGTATCCGATAAGAACGCATTTTTGAAAATTCAACTCTCAAAAGCGTGCAACGGGGTTTCAAAAATTTTATGGAGAAATGTTAAAATCTTAAATCGGAATTATTAAGAGTTATATTTTACAAACTTAGCACAAGCGAAGTCGCAGGAAAAGGCAAGTATTTCATAAAATTCTTTTTCTGACGGACAATACACATCTTAAACCATGGGTCTAAAAGCATGCAATTTTGCACATGGAGGCTGAATTTAAAACAGATTTATGCTTGCATAAATAATGTAGGCGAGCACTAGGAAAAGATTTTCTTTAATCCTTTAGGAAGTTTCAAAAATATTTAATGTATTTTGTTGCCGGTAGGAAATTCCATCGGACATTCGGTTAGTTAACTTATAAACTTGAAATTAGTTCCAATCTTCAAATGATTTTTGCAATATTTTGATTCCTAAATTATATGTATTTATTATTGACCTAAATTCTCCCATATCACTGGTTCATAGTTTGAGTCATGTTTATTGTTTTTTTACCTACTTAATTTAAAGTTTGATGATATGCTTACTTTTCCTACGTACTAAATCTTCTTTTACAACTTTTTTCTTCCAATACAGTAAAATGAAATTAATAAATTGTATTCATTATTGTGGACAACTCACGTTTGAAAAAAAAAATACTATGCTAAAATAAATTTCCCAAAAAAAGGCAATATTTCCTATAACAGTGCCTCCCCTGTATCTCTACAATACTGGCCCAGTAATAAAAAACATCCGTATAGTTCTGTCTTCCAATGCTTTCTTAAGCAGGCTTATAAATTATAGTTATTATTTCAAATCTGTACAGTTTTCTAACTTACCATTATGCGTTTTGGAGACAACCTGAATCTGATTCACGATAGCCCTTGTATAGTAACGATGAGCATATACCCTGTGCGTGACAATCGACCTATCCCTGTCAACCCTGACTTTAAATACACCTTCTTTAGTATCCAAGCTGTACACAGGGCTGTGCGGTTGGTGCGTGAGTGTCGAATTCAAGCTTATATTTGCCCAATTCGGTATTCTCGCACGATGACTTTCCCCTTTTCGACCGTTGTACAGCCCGTTCATGTAAACAGTATCGCTGAAGACGTTAGCTGCTACGTGGCCGTTGCCAATTGAGGGCATGAAACGGTCATTGGATGGAAGACTGGAATGAAAGAAAAATATTTAATAAACAGTAATACCAAGTTCCTTAACTAAGAAACTCAAAGTTCTGAGAAAACGCCATTGTGACATAAAAGCAACAAACTCGGATAGCGGGTATATCCGAATCTGGATCACGGAATATAACTCGTATATAATAATCACGCTTGGGAATTGAATTTAAGACCGTGAACAAGGGCAGTACAAATTTTATGTTTATAATGCAAAAGTATGACCTTAAACGAGCGGTAATGATGAGAAATTATAACAAAGCAACTATAAATAAAAGTATATCAACATAATAATTAAAAATAATATTAGGTTATTGCGAAACTATTTTCTCTAAAGTGGTATAAACCTTGGATTCTATATTAGTTAACGTGGGCATTTAATGTAGATTGAAATTGTCTTTTACGTCATATCATTTAAATCAATATCGTTGAAGATATCACGGAATCAGAATTACACGCAAACAAAGAAATCACTCGCAGCGAAACGGTTGGCCAGCTCTCCGCCCCGCTGTTGTCACCCGCACCGTGGCCTACCTATGGGCTATGAATTGCGCGTAACTTCATAACTATGAAGTAAGGACTATCCATACTAAAGCGATAAACTGAAAATCTTTTTTTTAACATAAAAGGCAACACTTTGTAATTTTCAACCGTGCGCAGCTAGGGCAGGTCGCTAGTATAATAAAAAGAGACACAGAGAGAAAGTCGTATAAAGGAGCATAACGGTTTTTTATTGCGTGACGATTTCTGCAAGTCAACTTTTTTTAACGTTTAGGAACCCGTCATAGGTACACCAATGCTCGGGGAGCGAGTGGTTACGTGAGACTCCCACTCACTAAAACTCCACGGTGTACCATCCGCCGACCGCCACCATAATGAGGTGACACGGAACCGCGCCGACATTCTACCGCGTCTCTTCTTCGGTTCGGCTAGGGTGGCGGAAGGAGGCGAGCAAATCGACCTCACATCCTCGCAGAAGGAGACCATAACCATCCAAGACCCCTCACTGTCGAGCATAGCGTTAACCACACTGGGCAGTATGAGGTCCACTTCGACTAATGCGGTCAGAGCGCGACGCTGCCCCTCTCACGTAGCAAACTCCGAGAGTACCGCGCTGTATCCACCAACTACCCTTAGCGCCACAATGCGCTGCGCAATGGGTAGCACAGGCTTATTGTAGACGCTAAGAGAACCCAGCCACACTGATGCCCCATAGACAGCCATGTTCTACACGACTCCCACGTACAATCGACGATAGCTCGCACCCGTCTCTCCCGAATGCCTTTAAAATGAGACTCGAACCGCTAACGACTATCCAGGATGAGGCCCAGTTATTTCATCTGGACCCCAACGTGGACCCTGTAATTATCTACTAGGATGCTTGCCCCAGGGGCCAGTCCACACTGAGGCCCATGAATTAACAAGGCCTCGGTTTTCTTTACCGCTACCATAAGGCTAAGCATTCTAATACGTCCGACCACGAGGGCAACGCCCTCCGTAGCCATGCGTATCACCTCTGTCCAGGTCCCCGACCAGGCTACGACTAGGGTGTCATCCGGATGACATAGAATGCGCATTCTTTAAGGGCGTGCCCCATGGAGCACCCCGTCGTAGCAATGTCAAGTGACATCGCTAACAACCTCTCTCCTGCATCTGTTATCTCTGCGGAAAACCCTTTCAGGGCAGTCAAGGAGTAGATTGTTGAGCGCCCGACTAGGAAGCCAAACTGCGCATCCGATAGGTCCGGCTCTATCTCCCTCAGGTGTCGGATGACACGTGAAGTTATTATTCTTTCGAGCAGCTTCTCTGTCATCCAACAACACCAAGAGCCGACAAGTAAATTCTTACCGCAAGCCGCGTTAAGTTTTCGATACAAAATTTAGACATTAGGTAAGTATTATTATATCTTTAAAAAAACTGGATAGGTAAACTTATGTACGCACGTTAGAAGGTATAATTGTTTGAATAATCATACTTGTTGTTGTGTGACTATCTTCACCACAATAAAACAATAGACTTAGCAAACATCTTCATAGTGAAGACTTTTCGTAACAATGTGCGCGCGCATCGTGAATTTTCACTCTCATCATAAAGCGCCTTAAGAAGATTAACTTAAAAAATTAAATATCATGAACTACCTGTTGAATGCTTTGCTATGTCGACGTTTCAGGCGTCGCGTCGATGTGTTCTGTATTCCCCATAAATGTTACCTACATATGTATATTCCTACAGTCAACGATCTTTAATTTTTATTATACATACTATATATACATAGGTTTACCCATTTGAATATATTTTTTGTTACGTTAAAATATATCTAAAACTCATTTCTTAAGCTTATTTATATTTTGTTTCTTAACATTCATATTAGAAAACTTGGTACCAATAACAATGGATTCAAATTCAGGCAAACATTTCTATACAGCGCACCTATAGTTTTATGCTAGTTTACACGAGTTCAGTAATAATCGCTTAGTAAAAACCTGCTTAGTGGCAAGTGAGAAGTAACTGATTACACGTTGATATTAGTAAAAAGGAATTAGTGACCGAATATCCACTCGAAATGAACCACCACAGCCTTATTTTGCGAAGTACACCTGCCGTTGCTGTTCACAAGGTCTAGAAGACACAAGTGCTCAGTAAGTTGTAGTGGGGGTAGTCGGTTTGTCGCATGGAAGAAAGGTAAAGGTGATACCAGTTCCAATTATTCATTTTTCCATGGTTTGTCGCTTAGTAAATAGGATCGATTCACTTGCACTAGCAATTTCACGAATACAGATCATTTATTCAGAACGTTTACACGCAAGGTATTAGTGTAAATGACAAGTACTAGTAAATAGTGTAAATTGGACATTATATAAATGATTAAAGGAATAAATAAACTTACAAACACAAAATTCAGACTGAGAAATGTTATTTAAAATGTATGAACATTTCTAATTATAATTCTATTACCGCTCGAGTAACATCAATTCGGGAAATAAGCAAGTTCTAACCAAGTGAACTATCACGACTTAACTTATAACATTATAAGCATTATAAGTTATCAGTCCGGTCATCGAACTCTTCGATTAACTTCGCGTTAGTTTTATCACAACAAAATATGTTTATGTCTACTGTTTTAATTTACCTAAATACATATAGGTACAATTAATTACAAAAGTGTAATAAATTTAAGATTTTTTTTTTAATATGTTATTATTAATGTTACATTATAAAATATTTTATCAGTATTATAATATAATGAATATATATTTTCATACATTTTTTAAAATTATCTATACCTACTACACTATTATTAATAAGAAGGTAAAGTTTATAAGATGTAACTACTGAACGGATTCTAGAAGTTCTTTCACTCTATGTGACAACCATACTTCTTTACACATATTATAAAATTCAACGTCTCTCTGTCTGTCTGTCCATTTATGTTCTTTTCACGCGAAATCCATTTATCCGATTTACTTGTTATTTTTAATTCATAGCTATGTTATTTGGCCAGGTTGTAGGATATATTTTATTAGATAAAGTAATATACGAAATAAGCGGTGACGATAATGGTGAATTAATTCGGAAAATACGTTTTTCGGGCGTTTAAATGGCTTACGCCGAGTAAGCTCTAAGAGATATATCAAATTAATGTACTAAGTACATAATTGTAGTTCTAAAATGACCTACAAAAAAGTACGCGGGCAGAAGCTAGTAGGCTATATTTTATTGCCACTAGGTTTTATATTTTAATTAACACGTACTAAGTTGTAGGCGTTTGCTAGTTATCTTACAATTTATTTTGTTTTTTCAGTTACTTCATAGTATCTAAATAACAAAAGAAATCGCAGTAAGTAAATGCACTGAATGTGCATTGATATACCTATTATATATCCAACATTGAAACTATAATATGGAACGAAGATAATGATACCTTGAACTGATTATTGTATTAATCAAAACTTTAAATAAGTAAGCATTAAAAAAATCTAATTTACATCAGCGTGATATCAGTTGGCATGCACCAATGAAATTTTCGTAATATGCGTACATTTAATAATTCTAATTGGTATCGGCTTAAGGTGAAGATGTTTGTGTAGTACCACAGTATGTGGGGAAAAATATAGAACTGTTGATTTCTCCATGTTTGAAAATGCCAGTAAGTCGTGGGCTGGCGTTAGGGCTGCCAAACCTACTTTATAATATAGTATCCTACTATATTAGGTATCAGACTACTATATTTCAAAATATATTATATACATAGTACGTGAAGCTTACTTCAACATTACTTATTCCAAATTGTTTTAAAACGGAACGCAGGCCGCAGAATTTATTTCTTTCTGAACGAGACTTGGTTATGTCATTGTAAATTTGATTATTGTGATTATTATTATTATCTGTTTTTAAAGCAGAAATTATATTCTCTTAAGAAAATAAGATATTTATTTTAAACTTACTGTTTTTTTTTTTGTTTATTTGTTATCTACTGTAACTTTTAGCCAAAAAATACTATTGATATAAAAATAGGTTGCAACCCTAGCTGGCATGGTGATTAAGCCCGTGCTTTCTCTTGGGAAGAGATCTCATTGCCCAGCAGTAGGAAACTTTCAGACTAATATTATTATATAATTAGAATGGAATATAATTACACTAATGCATACGATCGAGTTGTCTCATATGTCAGTGATTCTTAGTGACTAGGATATCTCCCAAACCGTTGGTAATTTTGATGTCCACAAGTAATAACCTTATAAGGTATAATTTGCAGAAAGTATCAATATATCGGTACCTGAAACTCGCAAAGAGACGTGGATCTGTGCTGACGTCTTCTGTCTCCTCCTGGGCGTTGTTAGCCGTGATGGCTCGACCTCCCTTAGTGGCCAGTATAATGACCACAGCGGCAGCTGCCCCCAGCAGCACGACCATCGCCGCTACTTGTTTGTTCTTCGCCAAAAAATACCACATCCAAGCGAAATGATTGTTTACACAACACAGAAAAATTTAAATACAAACCGGAATGTTGATTGTAATTCTATCAATATTCAAGATCGAATATGAATTAAGCATTTGAATTTAGAATGTATTTGAATATGGAACGGGTTAAATTAAACGAGATGGGTCGGGGTCAACCGTGCGTCCCTCTCAGCGTTTACGTTCAGATTACGCAGCTCGCGTCCAAAATGACACACTACTTTGTTCAATTAACAATGATAATAACGCATTTATAGGGTCGTCTCATTTTGCTACATCCCGTTCGATCGCTTATCACTTGTGGGAAAAACCCTAATAACGTTCTATTATAAACATAAAGATACACTGATATTGTTTTGTATATTTGTCTACAAGTTAGATATTAAAAACATAAAAACTAGAAATTTATAGTTCTGCATTATTTTCCAAAAAAAAAGATTTTTATCTATCTAAACAATTAATAAAATTGAAGTGTCTGTAGTATCAAAATAACAGCTTTTTACAAAAAGAATATGAAAGCAGGTATAATAAAATAGGTACTTACTTATAACTTAAAAACAATTTTTTTTTTGTGTTTTATTCTAGGTGATTTCCGAAACGATTTGTCGCATTTTAACGCTGATGTTATAAGGAATAATTTAGACTATTATTTTAGAAAAAGAGTTAGCATGATTAATTTGATGCCTTACGCTGAATAAACCATTAGAGCTGTATCAAAATAATGTAGTACATAAATGGTTCACAACTATGTGAGTATCCGATAGGTGGCGTTGTAATCGAGTCATCAATTACGGAAAGGATAGAAAAACGTATGCAAGTACCTATGTAGTTATGTACGTAGGTATATAATTCTTTTCATGGATTTCTATGTACGTTTCAACGGATTTAACTTTAAATTTATGTCATATTAGAAGATAAATTTGTTTTTAAATGTACCTTATGATTCCGAATGGGTTGTATCTACATATATTTAGCCTAGTTAGTATATGTATAGGTATCTATTATACATAATTAGTCTGATATTATTTTATATAAGCATAGGGTTCCGCCGTTAACAAAAGTCTTTACAATAAGGACTTAGACCGTACGTACATAATTTGTATGATAACAAAATCAGAAAAAACTGAAATCACGTTTTTTTTTTTCTATTCTTACAGAAATATATCCTTGTGTCTAAAGATTTTTTTTAGTTATTAAAAATAATAAATAATATTTGTTTTATTCCCATGTGAACCCTAAGACTAGAGAAGTGTGACTCAGTTGTCACGTCCTGAATGCACTTAGCCTAAAGACCTACGTTTTAAAAATGACGTGTAGCTACCTCGCTTTAAGAATAATTTTAACCAAGAGGTCAACGACCGTACATAATTGCATACTTCGTCATCCCCACCCACACGTTTTAAATATGTAATTTCATAATTTTTAATGAATAATTATTGTCTTATGAGTATGATTTATATAAATCATGTTTATGTTGAAGGTAATTTTAAATTATATTAAAGTAATAGGTAATAATTTGAAAGTGGCAATGCAAACTGTTGTCACACGTTCTGAAACTTTGTACATATTTGTGGAGCATCGACCGAGGAGCTCTTTATTAAAGCAACAATTTCACATTAGGCCTCATACGCACTAGCGGTTGGCCGCCTTGGCGGTTCGTTTGAGCGGTCAGCGTCTGATGTGGTTGGAATAGCAGCTGACCACCATGGCGGTCAACCGCAATGTTGAACCGCGCCAAACGGTTGGACCGCTCGAAGGCGGAGTAAGTACTGTCGGTCCATACATATAATGAATGCCATCGAAGTAGCTTATGGTATCTATTATTACACCTGAAAACTACGAAAGAAAATAATGTGTATCAGCTCAAACGCACAACTGTAGTTTACTCTTTACAAGTATACTCATACACGATTTCCAAGTGAAAAGTGTGCAAGGTAACTTGTACTTGCAAGGTAAATCTTGGACCGACCATCTTTATGGACCAAAAGTACTTACTCCGCCTTCGGTGGTCAGCTGCTATTCCAACCACATCAGACGCTGACCGCTCAAACGAACCGCCAAGGCGGCCAACCGCTAGTGCGTATGAGACCTAATGTGAAATTGTTGCTTTGATAAAGAGCTCCTCGGTCGATGCTCCACAAATATGTACAAAATCTCAGAACGTGTGACAACAGTTTGCCAATGCAATGTAAAGTGGCAATCCACTTTCAAATTATTATCTATTACTTAAATATAATTTAAAATTACCTTCAACATAAACATGATTTATATAAATTATATTCATAAGACAATAATTATTCATTAAAAATTATAAAATTACATATTTAAAACGTGTGGGTGGGGATGATGAAGTAAACGTGCAGAAGAGTTTGCATCTAGAGAAAATAGTAATAAAATTGTTCCTTCCATCAAATCCATCAACATAAAATCTCATTATAAAACATTCCATTACAATAAATTCCTATAATTAATCTTATATATGATTTGTGGTAATTTATTGTTTCAAAACAAACCGACAACGCAACAAAGCGTGTCTATTTATGCTCTGGTAAACAGTGATTCTACAGACACCTTCACTAAATTATTTTAGATGAAACCTACGAATATCAAATTAACGGCGAGGGCGGCTAACCGCTTTTTGGTTTAATGTGCAACCGTATATGATTGTACGCACTTAACCGCCACAAAATTTCAACCGCGGCGGCTCAATGGCTAGCCGCCGTTTTCTATACGCGGTTTATGGGCGGTTTAGTTTGCGGTGAAATATATTATTATAAATGAGTAATTCTTCAAAAGACGAAACACTCTTTCTAACATAAACGAATTATCGTCGTGCTTCTGCAGTTCTTTAAAGCAACTTGCGAACTAATGGATGAATCCAGTATCTTTTTAGAATTAAAGAACCTAAAATTTCTATTTTCATATAAGACAACCGAAATACGAAAAAACGTTAACTCAAAAGCGTTACGTTTACTGTCAAAAGTCATTACTCCTTAAGAATCGATATTTTTTCATAATATTTTTTTTTTTTTTGTTTTTCTTACATCTATCTACAGCTATCGTAACTAACTAAATATTTATTTTGTAATCACTAATCAGTAACAATGTAAATATCAGATTAATGCGCCATCCAGCAACTAATGCAAGAATTATTTTTGAAGTTTACTCCTTAAGAATCGATCCCCGGTATGAAAATTGTGTGAGAAGTGAAATTGATACAAACGTTAACAAAAAGCGTTCTTCAACGTAAAAAAAAAATTTACTCTATCGCGTCAGCGAGTGATTGCTAGTGAGAAGGTTCATTGTTGCATCTTTTTAAGTGCTCTTATGAAGATATTTGAATCCCAGAAATTAGCTTCCGCTTTTCCACTTGCCATATTGTAGTTCAGAAAATTATATGCACTTCACGTTTTTCCCATCAGACATTCTAGTTAGATGCCTGCTCCAACGCAGCTATTACCGTGCTAAATATGCTTCTTATGTATCTAGGAGTGAGACGTATTTATCAGAATAGTAAAAAAGCAGATATTTACAAGTAACAGTTCGGAAGTAATATCTGTAAAGAGATAAAGCTGTTCCACATACTAGTATGTGACACAATAGAAAATAGTTTTAGTTTACAAAATACTCTTCTCTATTCAATCTTAAGGATCTTTACTTTGTTAGAAAGAGATATCAAAAAAATGGTGCAAGCTCTTTATTTTTCTCAATTATAGTAATAGAAAGAGATAGCACTATATAACAAGCTGTTATTTTGCAACAAGTTACTGGAATTGCTATTTCTGTGGAACAGGAACACACACACACACACACACACACACACACACACAGCCTTTTTAATTTAACTATTATAGCTAACCTCTACTTCTATCTCAAGAACATTAATTCGATAGTTTACAAAATCGATCAAACCACATTATCTTCATAATATCACTGAGAATTTTTAGATAAAATTGGCCCAGTATGTGTTAAGATATGTATTTATGTATGCGAGCTTTAGGTAAAGCATGCTGCGTATTGAAGTAGTTCAACCAGTAACCAAGAAAATTACATAGGATTGTTTGAGCTGCAAGTGTCGTTCTGGACCGTTGGAACTGTATTATCAAATACCAAGACGAGGAAACAGTGAGATATGAGTCTTCGTGGCAATGTCATTATCCCCTGCGCACTGGAGCGTGCCGCCCTCGCTGCGTTCCGCTTGATGCTTCGGTCACCCACCTCCAGCCATCATTCCTTCACAGATTTTCCTCACTTGACTGCCTCGAGCAAATGTTTGATCCAATGTTTCTATTTATAGATAATATTTCATTGGAATATTACTTACAAAAAACTGCGATGACTACCTGAAATCAGATGACACGACTGGACATTAATGTTATAAACTACCACTAAAGTCAATATTATACTATATATAATTCTAACTGACTTCAACAAAAGACGGTAGGTTACGCAATTCGTTTTTTTATGGATGTTATACCATAACTTGTTTGTTTATGAACCGATTTGGATGATTCTTTTTTTTTTAGATAGGGGAGACTTCAAGGGTGGACCCCCTTTTAATTTCAGTGGCATTTGACTTTGAACTTCTAAGATACACAAGAGAACCTTTCGAAATTATTGAAATTGGTTTTCTCTTTTGTTAAAAATTGTCTTGTACCACACGGTTTTACCCGTGTTAATTTTTATTCGACAAACTTTGCGATGCGCTGTCGACTTACGAACTTTTTCAATGATCTATCTAACCACAGTTTTTGCTACTGAAGATAGAAAGATATGTCTGTTGGTAAACTTCTGTATGAACTAGCTATTCGAAGATACATTTTTGAAATGCTGTAGCTAATGCTATAACAAAAACAGTGGTCAGATAGATTATTGCAAACAGCCGTTAACCGCTCTACTTCTTAGAGTCATATGTTGTAGTTATATAGCCTAAATCTTCGCATTAAATAGGTTATAAAATACATAACAAAATCAAACAAAGAAACAAACAATTACTGGAGATTTATAATATTAATAATACCTATATACATTTATGTAAATTAACAATTTATGTAAATGAATAGAGTTCTGTGAACGAAAATTTATTTCTGTGTGCGTGTGTGTGTTTTTTGAATATATTTTTAAGTAATTAATATTTTAAAATACAAATAGAATTTCTGTGCTCGTAGAAAGAATTATAATTTCAAAATTATAATTTATAAAATAATATTATAATATATTCTCTAATTATCTGGTCATATAATTTAAATTATTATAATATAATATATGCTTACCATTAACCACACAAGTCTTACGTCATTTTGTTTCTCAAGGTACCTATTATTTATTATCTTATATCTACTATGGTATAATATTTCTACACAGTTTTCTTCCTATTCAATATATTCAAGTGCCTAAAAGTTGTGAAAAAAATTAATAAAAAGATGATTAGAGGCAAATCACCGGTCATTGTAATTAGTCTTGACTGATGCGTATTTACATTACATAGTACATACTACATAAGTACATAGTACTGTGAAATTATTTTTAAGTACCGGTTATTATATTTAAAATAGAAAACAGTTACATTTTTTATTAAATTACGATTGATCAAATCCATACATCCAAGTCGTGGTGAACGAGTGGTTTAAATCAGGGGAAATATCTATTCGATGTTTGCAGATGGAATGTACCAACGAATTTTTCGGAATTTCGGCATAGATATACTAATTCAAATTGCCATACTGTGAATGTGGAACCACCTCCCAGCCAGCAGTATGTTCACTCCTTTTTTCAACATTGAGTTGTTCAAACATAACGTAAAGAAACATTTGAGCAGTCATGGCAACGATTACTGCCGATAGATCCTTTGGGAGTCGCCGTGTTTTTGGATTGCACTTTCCTTAATATCAGATACAGTATCTTCACTTGTCGGGTTATGATACAAAAAACATTTCGACGTTTCGAACGTTATCGGAACTCGACTATTGGCTGTTTTCAATAACCTACTTATTTTTCTGTTTTTTCAATATCCTGTGAATGGATAGTTTTTCGTACCAGTATAATATATATCCATATCCTATAGCTTGAATAGATAAGAGGGAAGCCAATATCTGTCTTAAGTTAAAGATGGTACTTATTACAATTATGTACTAATCGGTTAGTACAATATATATATATATATATATATATATATATATATATATATATATATATATATATAAATATGTTATTGAAAACGGCCGTATATCATTCGAATAATTGGACAATCAGAAGTTATCCGAGATTAACTAAATGATAGATAGGTACGTGTCGTATTATAGAAGCGACGAGCAAAATAGATCATTATCAGAAAGAAAATAAGTACTCAAATATGTCTTGTCACGAGTCATAAGCACAAGCTTGACTTATGCAATAGTCGATATAAAACACATAATCTATTTACCTCTTTGTCTTCTTACGGCAGTTTCTATAACCTATCTATCCGTAGTTTCAGTTACTAAATCTATCCTTTTGTATTTATTTACTTTCGTTTCAATAATATATATTTTATTGATAGTATTTCGTATCTACATATATACATATCCTACAGCTTGGATAGATAAGAAGAAAGCCGATACATCTTTTAAGTTAAATATATAGTTATTACTTGGTACAAAATACATATGTACTAATTGGGGATACCAATTGCAGTTAAGTTATTGAAAATGGCCGATAGTCAATTAGCTATTTAAACTTATTAGTAGTAGTAATGTGTTTATGCGAATTAATCCCAATTTTTACCACCACTCCAAGCTTATAACCCGTTACAGGTTCTATATCACCTTTGTATATAAGTTTTTTGAGTTAAATACTAGTTTAAGTCATATTTTAACAAATACTGACTTGATACATCACTAGTCCTATGGTCACAGCTCGGCAGCTACGCGTCGCGCTCGACGAAGCGTGCCACCTTTCATGGCAACAGGTGCAATATCTAAGTTGTACCATGCCAGTAAATTGGATAGAATAAAGGTCATATCTAGCCATCCGATGACATACTGTGTGTCGTAATAATAATTATGTCATTATCACGATAAAAATTGTAAAGGTAAGCAGTAAGGTTTATTGGAACAACTTCCATTATATCTCCAAGCCAGAATAATTGTGATTGTTAAGTAAATTTTTGGTGGTCACTAATTTTCTTCAATGTGCTTACTGTCTGATGTTCTAAAGTTATATTAATTTGATTATAATCAAATTGATTTTAGCTTAAATAGCCTCAGTTTGGAACTTTGGATAACGTCACGTGACGTCAGATGAAGGGTTGAGAGTAAGTATGTCATGATTTTTACACCCTAGATGCGTTAACTGAGTAGCAACTATTATTATTTGATTATAAAAGGATTTTCCTAATGTACCTAATTTATCAGAAGTCAAAACAACGTCTAAATTTCCCACAAAGTCCTCTTCTTAGGTAAAGCATGGGTAAGCCACCAAGCAAATGACGATGTATTGGCCATTTCAAGCGCTTCAAGAATATTTCCTCAGGTTTCGCAGCGTCAGCAGAGTATTTGATAATTTAATTCAAATTAGACAATAAACGGTAACTTTTGTAATTTCTTTAATACTTGTTGAGGCTTTGGTAGATACCAAATCGATGAACCATATTGGTTCCACTGGTTTCATAATTATTATATCTTCTATGATGACTTGATGAGCTCCAAGAAGGTAAGGACAGCTTCTCTTGCGCCTTAAAGATATGCTTAAAAGACACATAGGTGTGTGACAAAGACGTGTACACATAAATTTGAGACTCTTGCTGGAAGACGATTGGAATGAAGAAACATTTTCAACGGAAAAAAGAGTTGGATCACAAGCGAGGAAAGATGGACACCAAACCACGTACGCCTATTTCTTACTATTACTTTGATGGCATCTTGACTTACCCCGATTGCACGGTTACAGTTAAGATAGATTATTTAAAGTGTTTCTGAGCACACGAAAGAGCAAAGCAGCAAGATCGTCAAAATGGAACATAAGTACAGTGGTCGATGTAACCGTTAGGAACAGCAAAATTATATCTTCAGTTGTCGTTACTTTACCGTTTCATCTCTTTACTTTACTTTAGTTACTTTACCGCTCTCACTAGCTGTGTTCTATGGCTTCACTCATGTTAAATTTATTCAGTAGTATTTATTGGATAGTTGGAACCATAGCGCTGCGGCCGCTGCCAACGCACCTATATACTCTATCGTTGTTCTCGCTTCAGTTTATCTACAGCTCTTCAGTTTGCTCGACGTTAACAGTTACAGCTCCACTCCTTATAATTGTAGCTTGAAGCTATATAGCATACTAGCTGTGCCCGCGGTTTCGCGTACGTGAATTCCAGAATGCCATCGATCAGGCACACGCGTGATTCTTGCTCCTCCGCTCCCAGCTATTAAAAAGATAATAATGCTTATTGTGGATGTTCCTTAGAAGATAGATATATACTCTCGCTGACATTTTGTAGGACATTTTAATGTCTACAGTTATGAAGTACATTAATTTGATATATCTATCTCTTATGGCTTACTCAGCGTAAGCCATTTAAGCGCCCGAATTAATTCACCATGACCAGGTATTTTTTAAATTTACGCGGAACCCTAATTACCCTACTCCTTATAATATTATCTATTTCCTTTTCGAAGATTACCCGGAACGAACATTTACGGACATCTAAAAACAAAAAACATTCTGAGACACCTTTACATAGTTTCATTTTACTAGTAAGTAAGTGACTTTTATAGACTCCAAGTGAACGTAATGTGTGAACTAGCCACGGTGAAGCTGTAAAAGCCAACTAAGGTTCCAGGGTCCTTATGGCTAAAAGATAGAAAAGAAAGCAATGGATATAATCTTATATGTAATAATTGTTTTGCTTTAAAAAACATACCAAGTTGTATCATTGTCTTAATGTATGAAGGTAGGTACTTTATTTCATATGCTAAAATGCTAGCATGCGCTGACGCATCCATAAATTGAACTAATTTACATAGTTAAAAAATGACCTGGTCACTAGGTAGATGAAAGTCAATGAGTAAGGTAAATAATTATGAAATGTCGTAGGTGTAACTTCATAATAAATACTTTTAACCGAATTCAACAAAAGACGGGAGGTTGTTCAATTGGAATGTATATTGTTTATGGATGTTCAGCCATATATCTTCTTTGTTTATGAACCGATTTCAATGATTATTTTTTTGTTGGATAGGGGATACCTCAAGGGTGGTCCGTCCCATTTTGGCATGGTGGCGTTGGACCTTCAAATTCGATGATCCACAAGGGAACTCTTTAAAATCATTGAAGTTGATTTTCATTTTCATCTTCGGTCTTCGCAAATTTTGTAATTGTTGAATTGACTAGTATTGTGAAGTAATATTGATTAATGCTTTTACATTTTGGATTTTAGTGAAGTTTTAAATAATGTTGTCGTCTTATGAAGATTATGATTTTAGTGCAAAAGCACCAGATATTGTTCATACAGCTAAAGTAATAAATAAGTATAATTAGATTATTTTTTACATTATTTTATTTATTTACCCGCAAATGTTATGAAAAACATTGTATGTTACACGGGCGGTACGGGAATTACGAACATCGATTCATTAAAACTAATAAACTCTATCGTAATTCCTTAATTACCGCCCTCAAGACGTCATGTACTATTCCTATTATATATATATATATATATATATATATATATATATATATATATATATATATATATATATATATATTATTTATTATTATTATTTACTTACTTATTATTGTATATATTCGAGGCTATGCATAGGACTTAGTTGTATAGGTAAAAGTCGAAAAGTTTAAATAGGTATGTAGAATTCATCGGATGGTCTAATCAGAGATGTTGACTGAGTAGTAACTTACCAGAACA
This sequence comes from Saturnia japonica, assembly GCA_033032175.1. Taxonomy (NCBI): domain Eukaryota; kingdom Metazoa; phylum Arthropoda; class Insecta; order Lepidoptera; family Saturniidae; genus Saturnia; species Saturnia japonica. The sequence goes on along the minus strand of CM065305.1, from coordinate 20,164,056 downwards.
CATGGAGTTGTCACTTGGCTTGAATATAGAACTTATGTGTTAACTAGCTGTGCCACACGGTTTCACCTGTGTTAATTTTAGTCGAACAATTCCTTCCCGCGCTGCCGTCAACGCAACTGTGTAGCCTAACGTTGTTTTCACTTCCCGTACTTGCTTACAGTTTGCCAGATTATTTGACGTTTATGGTTACTGCTCTTCTCTTTAGGATGATAGCGTGAAGCAAAAAATGCAAAAAGATGTTTTTTTTAAATGTGTCCAATAGTTCCTGAGATTATCTCGTTCAAACAAATAAAAAAAACAATATCTTTAGCTTTTACTTTACTACATTTCTACTAGTATTTAGGGGAAATGCGAGCGTCGCGGCGGCGTTTAAGTCCGATGAAGCTGTAAAAGCCATCAGCGGCTCTGTTTTTGGATAGGGCCCTTAAGACTAACAGTAGGTATATAGTCAGTCAGAAAAAAAAGAAGCAGCGGTGATAATTTCCTACAAACGTATTTCATCCCTGCATAATAATATTCGGTCCTTACATATGAAATTGGCGTTTTGTTGAATTGGTCACTTTTATCCCAAATATCTGGCGTCTGGTTAGAAATTCCAAATTTATTCCAAATTTAGGCTTGTGTATTTGTTTTTCGAATTTAGTGATTCATTTGTTTTCGCTCCATTTTATTTTTCTTTGACATCGTTCTTTTCAAGAAATAGAAAATTTAAAATATCGCCTTTTTTACGAATATAAGTTCCATTGTGGCATCAGCGCTGCAGAATCAGCTCGATGGATTAATGATGTGTATGGGAAAGCTACTGTAAAAGAAAACACGGTACGTGTTTGGTTCCAACGTTTTCGTTCTGGAAATTTTGACCTACGAAATAAACCCCGTGGACGGCCGGAGACCCTAGTTGAAAATGAAGAATCAAAGGTGATCGTTGAAGCGGATCAGAACCACATCAGAGTTAGCGGCAGGCTTCGATGTGAGTGATAAAAAAAATTCACTTGAAACAAACAGGAAAAGTGAAAAAGATCGAGAAATGCGTACCGCATGAATTGACTGAAGCACGCCAACAAACAACTATTGAGTTCTGCATTACATTACTCAACCGTCACAATAACGAAGGAATTTTAAATCGTATTGTTACTTGTGACGAAAAATGGATCCTTTGCGACAATCGGAAACGCTCATCACAATGGTTGAACCCAGGAGAACCGGCTAAATCCTGTCCCAAGCGAAAGTCGTCTCAGAAAAAGGTACTGGTGAGTGTTTGGTGGACCAGTGCTGGTGTTATTTACTACAGCTTCGTAAGATCTGTCCATACGATAACGGCAGATCTGTATTGTCAACAATTGCAAACCATGATGGAAAAGCTAACCTTTAAACAACCGAGACAGGTGAATATCTCAAGCCCACTGCTGCTTCAGAACAACGCTAGATCCCATACTTTACGACCGACAGTCGCTAAATTAGACGAACTGAGGTTGGAATGTCTCCGAAACCCGCCATATTCCCCGGACATTGCTCCACAGATTACCACTTTATTTGGAATTTGGACAATTTCTTGCAAGAAAAATAAATTCAATTCCGATCAGGCTGTCCAAACTGCCTTCAGAGATTTTATTGATTCTTGCTCCCACAATTTTTTCAGCAATGGAATCAATGAATTACCTTTGAAATGGCGAAAGTGCATAGATATTAATGGTACATACTTTCGATTGATTAAATGTATAATTTCATAATATTTTTTTCATTTTACTTTTACCTTATAAAACGCTAATTTCATATGTAATGACCTAATATTATACTAGAGCAAAGTACTGTTATTCTTTAAAATAAAGATAAAATCAATTCATTTTAGAGGAGGAAGCAGGGTAATACGAAATTATGTGTTCGTCTATTTTTTATAGTTATAATTAGAACGAGCTGCAGTTGTCTGTCTCAAGCTCAAACTGCTACAGCAATGGATTTCTATTATAGCGTATTATTCATATATTTTTCCGAACGCGTTTCCTCTCGAAACTGTATGATATAATTTTTAAATACCTAAGTAGTTCAAATCCTAAATACATTACTTCTCTCGCATTTCGATTACTTACATATATTTCGATTTATACGTAATATGCATATGTAAGTTACGCAAAGAATAAATTACTTAATATGTCTATTAAATAAACCGCAACATAATACACGATTCAACAACTACGGTGTTTATAATAGGTCTCCTGGACACACTGCTATTACCATAGGAAATTATGGGAATATTTCCCATAAGAAAATCAATAATTACTAACAACCACAACTGCGTGTATAGGTACATATATGAAGTCGGATTTATAAAATAGTTTTTGACACCGTGTTGTAATGCAACTTTTATTAGAGTACGAATGTTACTGAATCATGTATATATGTGGATATACGCAAATTGCTTGATTATTAATTTATTTAAAACACTCTTGCAAAACATGCCTAGGTATATATGGCATTTCTTTAGAAAACTTTAATCTTTGTCGAAGTTTTTGCGAGATAAAGGAATATTAATATTTGTAGAAATAAAGCGAATTTTCTCTAATAAAACATACACTTAATAACCATACAAAAACATAATATACGGTCTGAACAACAAGCCAAGGTAAAAAAATTGACCTTCCAATTTGAATTTTTCACTTCTCTCGATGATGATTGATTGATTGATTAGATCAGATAATTATATTAAATGTAAACAAATGTAATAGACAAATTTTCTTTAATATTTTTAATATTCGATGGTAAATAAATATTTATGATATTGTAAATAACGTGTACAAGACCTGTATCGATTACTTTGCATCTTTAAATTATACAGATTTACTTTTAACTTAGAAATATAAAGGAAACAATATGTCTGTAATGGCTCGCCATATCAACTATTTACATGTATAGTATGAATAGACCAAAGTTAACTTCTGATGTTATTGTCAAAATAAGATTATTATTTCATTTGAATTAAAGAACAAAAACTTGAAAAATTTGCACCTCACGATCTGCGTACCTATGTGTACAAGCCTACATACATCACAATGCTGAATCCATATAGAAAAGAAGAAATTTTGAGTTAAATCTTTACATTTAATGAAAGTATTTAATAACCATATCAGATCATCATGATAGTCCCAAACAATGTCAGAAACCTAAAACTGATGCTGTACCTGTAATTTTATGATTAGCATGATCGTGATGGCAAAAATTTATGGTTATGAATTGGAAAGAATAATGAAGAAGCTCGCAGTCAAACAAACAACATTGATGAATTGCTTATCCGCGCTGTTAGTTTATGAAAATGCTCCGATCATGTACTCCAAGCCGACGTTGACAAAATTTCAAAAATTGCAGCTAAAGACCAGAGTCTTCACATCAGACACACAGGGTCAGACACACAGGGTCAGACACACAGGGTCAGACCACATTCAGCATTCCTCCCGATTCTTTTACCAAGTGACTTCCACTTTATTTCAAGCTTAGATACTTATACTTAGAAACTTCAATTGATACATTCTGAAGGGACAGTAAACAATGTCTTTATAGTCTTCATCGATTGCCGTGCAGCGTACTTGTACAGCATCAACAAACTGGTCTTAAGGTTGCAAAAATATATAATCAGTTTAGCCATATTCTTTGTACAAGGAAATATTTTATTGTAAAAAAAATTGTTCTCAATGGAAAAACAAATAATAAACTTTAAAAATCCTGTAAATTTAATTTTAAACGTGTCCACTGTAACATAAGGACTTGCATTTGGTATTCAGTTACCTGAACCATTAATAAAGTTTTCACGGTAACTGTTAAAATAGCATCCTTAACGTTATCAATTTCGCTGCGATCTTACAGCACGGTGTGCACGTCGGCCGCGTTAATATATCGCAGCACGTGCGCGGGCGCAGAGCCCACTCGTTAGGGTCCGCGTAATGAGCCGGCCATATTTACGAGGCCACCTAATGCTTGTTTGAATCTCAGCCGTTTTATACAACCAGTAATTTACACGAGCCGTTTAAGATAGACTTTATCGATCGTTTGGATATTATTCGTCTATCGGAATATTGACTGGTTTGATGACTCCTTTATCGGAAATCTTGTTTACTTTTTTGCGTCATCAATACAGTACTGCCTTGTAGATCTACCGTAGTATGAAAGTTGAATGCGCAAGGGAAGAGAAGATGAACTGAATGGTCGACGAAGGTATACTAATGAACTCAAATATATGCTTTTTTATTTATGACTTAAATATGATAATTTAAATCATATTTCGCACGATTGACAAAATCTAAACCAATTTAATCCGGATTCAAGAGAAAAAGTTCATCTGTCGGTAAATAAAGTGTAGTTGAAAAATCTTCGAGTATATAAAATATAAACCATTCATAGACGTTGCCACCCGTGTTAAAGTTATTCGACTCGTGTTACGTGTAACCTATCGTTGTTCATATTACCTGATGTTCATGGTGACTGTTCCGCTCCATAAGGTCGTGGTGTAATGTTATATAGTCTATAAACTTCTTCAGAAAATAGACTATAACATGCAAAAAGAATTTTCCAAATGTAACGCTGGGTCTATAGATTAGCGTGTTGAAACTAACAAGCAATCTATTATTGGGCTTTATTATATTAGTATAGATTGAAGAAAACAACTATGATAACGAATTGTAACGCCCACACGGTACAATGTTCCCGTGTAGTGTATCCAAGGCTTGTCGTGTTCCTATTGCAGCCAATATCTAGACCACCAAGTTGGTACTCGCGTAAATGTTACGTACAAAACATTTTAGGTGTATGTACTCGCTTCCATAAGTAATGCGATCACGTGGGCGTAGGACCCGAATGCTAATTTTAGATTTGCTTATAAAATATTGTCATAATCCTTCTTAGCTCTTAAGGAATGTTTATACTTATCCTGGATAAGATATTATATACCTGATGTGAATATTCACTAACCCATTATTTCAGTGTAGAATATTTTATTGTCAATATTTTACCCTTAATAATTAATAAAATTGAAGTGGGAAGACATTTCATGGGGAAATTAATATTACTAGCTGTCGCCCTAAGATTGAAATTCGACCAGCGACTTTTTGATCATAGACTATTTTCAATTTGACATTTGCAGTATTCATGAACCTATATATTATCTACATCACTTGCTGTCACTTTTCGTTGAGTGACAATGTCAATATTTTCGGGGGTCTAAGTTCAATGGCATTGTTCGGTTTAGGATTCGCAGTATTAATTAATTTAATTTAATATATTAGTAACAGATATTATAGATAAATTTTAGCTTTCTGCACTCCTTCTCCATATACACTTTAACCATGCCAAATCTCACAGTCTTTCGTACACGCAATAAGCTTAAAAGGAGGTAAAAAATTTTTGCTTCACGTATTAATTTAAAATGATAACTATTTCGAAATAGAGCACATTTCTGAAAAAGAAAACATCCATAGATACCTGTTATACTGGACACTCTCATGTGATAGCTGAGACATGTCATTGTGATCGATTGCGATTGTCGCTTGCATTCCAAACGCAAACAAACAAAATGGCCGCCTCATAATTGGCGGCGGGAAAAAGCAAATATTTTGAAATCCCCAGATGTCCTTTATTTTAAACGTGCCCACGGTAACTGCTGTGAGTTAAAATCAATTAATTAGTTTAAATTCATTTATGTTAACGAGTAAGTGCCTACTGATTCATCTTTGTTACTTTGTTTTACTTTTAATTAAAATAAAGTTGAGAATAACTAGTAGGTATTAAGTTGATTAGATAACTATATCGTTTTAATACTTATATCTTTAATAATAATAAATATCTATACTAATATTATAGAGCTCGAGATTGTTTGTTTGTTTATCTGAAAGCATTAATTTCTGGAAAAACCAGTAAGATTTGATAAAATATTTTTGCATTTTATTGAGAAACTAGCTGTGCCCGTGGCTTCGCTCACGTGGGCTAAAGAATGCCCGCGCGAATCTTGCTCCCCCGCTCCCGTAGATAGATGTATACTCTCCTAAACTTTTTTGTAGGTTTTTTAATACCTACAATTATTTAGTACATTAATTTGTTATGTTTCTTATGGTTTACTCAGCGTAAGCCATTTGATCGCCTGAATTGATTCACCATTACCAGTTTTCTTTTAATTTGTGTGGAAACCAAATTTTTTTCTAAAACTACCTATCAGTGAAAGTCCCGTCAAAATCGGTCCCACCGTTTCGGAGATTACCCGGAACAAACAAACAGACAAAAAATGTAAAAATTAGTTTTTTCTTATAGGTATCGTGTATACTTTTTATATACATTTAGTAAAAAGCTATTATTTTGATATTACAAACAGACACTTCAATTTTATTAATTGTATACATGAGCGAAAGCAGTGGTCTTGGCACGGAAGTACGGAAATTAAGTTCAACGATAGGCTAGTTGGCTAGTAATGATAGCGGCTGCGTGGTGAAAAATTTATCGAATAAATGTGACACGGGTAAAACCGCGGAGCACAGCGAGTATTATTTTAAATTGCCTCAAATATCATTTTTGAATATATTAGCCATAATATACTGTTATTTATAATTTCTGTTTTACTAAGTTATGCTATCAATTAACATCCGCTACAAATCGATCCGCACAATCGTGTAGTAACACGACAATTATGAACAAAAAAGAAGAAGACCAATTTCAATGATTCTGAGGAGTTCCCTGGTATATCTTCGAAGTCGACGGTTCAATGCCAATGAAATTAAAACGGGACCACCCTTGAAGTATCTCCTTTCTAAAGAAAAAAATAATTATCCAAATCGGTTCGTTCATAAACAAAGAAGTTTTTGACTGAAATCCTTAACAAAGAAATATATACATTCGAATTGAGAACCTCTTTCTATTTTTATATCGGATAATAAAATAATTTATGGTTCCAAACAGTACCTAATTACTTTTTTTTTTAGTTTCATAGTCAACATATTTAATTACATATTTTTTATTTTAATTATTTTATAAACGCTTTTTAAACTTAATAACGAAATCCGCGAAACTTAATGTCGCTTGTTCAATCAATGTTAATTTAGAATGTTCCGGAATGGTAGAGTCCGTCCGTGTTTCACAGATTAAATTCCTCAGATAAGACGTAAAGTTATGCTCCAATTTGCAGTTACACGGTACGATCAACTAAATCAGTACTCTTTTTAATACGAAAAAGCCTGTGTTAACATTATGTGTGTATATAATAGGCATGTAACTACATATTATATACGTTTTGGTACGGTGTGCATATTGCATGTTATGAGTTTTTAAGAATATTTTTAGTAGCTAAGTAAAGTCCGTTAACATAATTTAATTTAATATCGCAAACTATATAGTAAAAACTATGTTTTATAATTCATATACAAGCATCTTTATATTAAAATATAACTTTCACATAACAATCAAATAAACAGCCAATAACAATAAAAAAATACGGTGGTATGTAATATTATTGTGGACTTGAATTTAACATACAGAGGGCAAAGATTTAAAAAGCCTTCCTTGACTCTTAGTTAATGAAGTTGGTATAAAACAATGAATATACAAAGGGTAACAATTTGAAAACTAGCACAACTATTTTCATTTTTAAATAATTAAATTTAAAATTTATTTCAAAATTAAATGAATAATAACAGATTATAGAATAAAATTTGGAGAGATGGAGTTTTGGCGGGATATTAGTCTAAGGATAATTTCTAAGTTAATTAGTATAACCGATTTCAAAAAAGGAGGAGGGTTCTCAATTCGAATGTACGTTTTTTATGGATGGTCAGCCATAACTTCTATGTTTATGAACCTATTTAGATGATTCTCTTTTCGTTGGGTGGTACATTATAGTTTCATTGGCTTTGGATCTTTAACTTCGAAGATACACCATCCACGAAGCTGGTTTTCTTATTTGTTAAACATTATTGTTACAATTATGTACCTATATGACAACTCGATTATTGTGCACGAGTAGATTAGAGATAACAAGAATGAATATAAATTCAAAAACTTCCTGGAAAATTCTAGCGAGGAGGCCGCCATTTTGTTGGAACTTTGAAGCCACCATAAGATACTAATTTTATATTCGGAAAGAAATGATTGCCGAAATAAAGAAGAAAAGTGGTGATTAAGTTATACACTTATATAGTGCGTTTAACTATAATGTTACAAAAAATTACCTGAGTACTGCGAAGTCTTTTGTGACTTTTGAAGAGGGTTGTGATTTTAGCAGGTTATGTAATGTATGTTCATTTGTTCCCGCATACTTTCTAAACTAGGTTCTTAACATAATTTGACATAATATGTATCGTTAAAAGCATCTTTATAGTCCGCTGGTTATAGGCTATGTGACGTCACACTGAATTCGATATGGTACTCTCTAGAGGTCATAAAATCCTGAAGGAATAAAAAAATAATTATATAATGTACCATGTTGGGTATCAAATGAAAGGGCTTAATCAGCACATTTCAAAAATATATACTTTATTTTTCAGATCACAATTTAACAAATCCCATTAACAGTAGTCACAATTTTTTGTACATGTCAGAAGAGAAACCTAAAATAACATCAAACACGTAAAGTCCTTGATTACTCTACGGTGAAGTGTTGACCTAAATAAAGCAAAGCAGGATAGGGCTTGTCGTCAATACAACTTAAGCTGTAAAGCTATAATCAGATTAAAACCTTTTCGAAAGCACAACGCAATCACTTGTTTACCATTGAACAACCCTGACCGGCACATTGAGAGCGTTCTGTGACAATAAATCTGTAGGTGGACGGTGGACAGGCGCCCGGCGGTCTTGTGCGTCGATTGCGCGTGCGACCGCTATGTAAATTCTAACTTTACAGTAAAACAGTTCTACAGAAGGTACATTTAATAGCATAAAATTTGTGGTATAGGTATGTACTAGTTTTCAGGGCTCTGTACCATGTACGAGCTAAGAGTTATGTTGGTGTTGGTACGCAACAATGCCAATTTTCAATATCGATCAAGTACGTTCTGTTCACCGAAAAGCTAAGAAAAGGCCATCCGGGGGCGGCACCGACGAGTTTTACCAACTTTTTTTTCAAATATTTATCTCTTTTCAGCTACAGTTGTACCAGGATTATTGCGCCATATATCTGACCATATGTTACTGACATATATATGATATGTTAGGACTCGATAATTGTATCCGACTAGATCGCGACCAGACCACCATCTTCATGTGTATTCAGTAATACATATTCAATCATTCATCTTTCATTCATTCATTCATTCATTCATCTTCGTATTTTGTAATCAAGCGGTGTGGTAGGGTTTTTGTAGCCAATTGTTTCACGACAACCATACACATGGTGATAAGCCTATCAAAATGGCATTTAATCCTTTTGGTTTGTCTCATTTCGGGATCAGTTGCCGAGAGACTTGCATTATGTCGTGACAGCGGGGACTAACGATGGATTGCTGAACTCTCAGTTGTCTTCACTGTTTTTAAATTGTACTTTCCTATAGTTCCGTCACTTTACTTCGCTACTAATTTAATAAAACTATAGACTATTTTTACAAGACGAAATCCGTCTTAAATCAAATTAGATAAATATGAGAAACGACTGTTGACAGGTCTTGGAGATGACTTGTGATCCAAGTATACTCCTGAAACTTAAGGTAAAAGTGTATAAAAATATTAAAAGATATTTCGATCTGAATGCTGGCCAACGAAAGAGATGAATTAAAGATGATCACTTGTGGCATAGAGGTGAATTTTTGATATTATACTTCTTTTGGCGCATTTAGTAGAGATTAAAATTGTGAGCTGCGTGCGCATCATATTATGGAAGCGCGACATGATGAAGTTTAACACCTATGATAATAATATGAACTTATTTTACTGACTTTTTTTAATAGTATAAAAATAATTTTCACATTATCACATATCGCACTTTCGTCACACGGTGGACGCACAGCTCCTAATTTTACTATGCTACACTAAACGCGCGTAAAATTAAAAGTACTTATTTTTTTCAAGCGACAGAATCAAGACTATTTGTCTCGTTCTACTACATGGAACGGAACAAGAACAAAATTAATGACATTTGTTCTGATTGGCTATTTTAATGTCTACCATTATTTCGATGTCAGTAATAAATCTACAGGCCTCCTGGTGGAGTTGTAGTGAGCCCACCTGTTGAGGTCGCAGGCTCAATCCCCGCGTATAATTGACATATATGTGATATGCATAGTTTACAGTTGTATGTCTGTGTGTTAAATATCTATATCTGGATAGTCAGCTGTTTAGTTACCATAATACAAGCTATGCTTAGTTTATAATTAAATGGCCATGCGTTAAATTGTGTCCCTTCATTTATTTATTTAATTTATTGTTATTACTGTGTATTGAGTCTTCTGATTATGTTTTTCTTATAGTAGTAATACGTTCGAGGCTGTCACGTGGTATTGTCGACGTAGATATATCGAGATATTCCACCGTGTTTATGTGTGAACATGTTCTAGTGTGAATTGTATGTTGGAATTATGTAGTAGGTGACCGATATCACGACGTTATGCCAACTTCTTGACTTTATGATTAAAACATTAAGTACTTGATTACATATTCGATACCTATCGTGTATTAAATCCTGGCTTAATATCGTAATAGATGTGTACGATTAAAAAAAACTTTGAACTTAACATACTATGTTAAGTTGAAGTAATAATAATGGCAGTGGTAGCGTGTACGGAGACCGTGTCGATCGACGTGAGTTCGAATCCATGCAGCGAGCCTGAGCTTTCGGTGAAGGAAAACATCGTGATGAAACCATAGTATATAGTACATATTTTGTAATGCACGCCTGGCTAGATACCACCCTCAGGCTAAAATCCATCACCAAGTATCTGTAGGTATGTTCCGGTAGCTGCACTTGAGAGCCAATTTCCCAACTAGGCTTACCTTGGGCCACATCGTGACTTAACATCCGTTGAGATTGTAACGATAACGCTAAACCTATAAACGATAAGTGTTCATTCGTGGACTATTTTAAATGATACCGATGCAATATGACAAAGACAACTGGACTTGATTTGTACTGACACAAATGAATTTTTGAAAAACCAACGTCTAAGGAGTTGAAAAGCATAATACATACATACCATCACGCTTGTATTCCCCGAAGGGTTAGGCAGAGGTGTACTAATGTACACCCAAAGTTCGCTGAGTATGTTTTTAGGTCCCATGTGATAGGGGGCGAGCCTATTGCCATTAATCGGGCACGAAGCCAAACTCCGAGCTAATGAGAATTTCATAGGAAAAACCCAATAACATTTTGCTCGACCTGGGAATCGAACCCAGAACCTCGATCATAGCAGTCGCGCTTACGACCACTACGCTAACGAGTCGAAGCATAATAATATAGGTAATAACTTTTATAAGTAAATTCCAATCTTCTGAAGTCATTGAAGTGAATATAATTTACATATTTAGTCGGTATATTTTCACTCTGGAACATGAGATTAGGATAACAAGGGTCAGGTATCTCTTATGGGATGGGGGGGGGGGGGGGGGCAAATATGGCATGTAAATAGAAGTACCAACAACTTTTTAAATTCACACTTAGACTCCCGATTATAATCCATAATATGACCGATACTAATGTGTATTATATATGCACATCTTATCATCATCTCATCTTAAATAGATACTAATAATATCTTAATTTTTTCGGTAATTATGTATTAACTTTTAACTGATCTAGCTTCTTTTCTAAATAATTTTCTTTTATTTGTAAATACTTTATATTGGCCTTGAATGTTACGTTTATGTTATCATAATGTTTTGGGTGCAAGTTTTCCTTATAATTGTCCAATAAAATAAAATAGTGTAATTAGAGATACAGATATTTAAAAAATCATCCATCTCGTAAATCCCTTTTTTAACTGCATTAAAAAGAGACTGAGGTTACTCAATTCGAATGTATTTTTTTTCATGGATTTTCAGTCATAACTTCTTTGTTTATGAACCGAATTGGATGATTCTTTTTTGTTGGATAGGAGATACCTCAACGGTGGTCACATTTTAATTTTATTGGCATTGGACCTTCAACTTCGAAGATACACCAGGTAATTCTTCGAAACCATTGAAGTAGTTTTTTTTTGTTACAAAAAATAATTGGGAAGATTTATTATCTTTTTACATGCCAGCCTAATACAATTTTGTTTCATATAATAATTATATTATTATGAAATGGTAACTCAGACAGACAGACTCAACGACCTAATTCGATTGGAACCGTTTGGTACAAAAGCATGTAGTTGGAGGAGGTACGAGAAAGCGGTGAACACAAATCACGAACGTTGCAACGCCTCGAGACGTGATGTCACAACATGGCCACGAGTTAAACATGAAGCAGGTTGTTTAGAAAACAATAGATTATCGTTTGATTTCTTAACCCTTAATTAACAAGACAATTTTTAACAAAAAACAAAACCAAATTCAATAATTTTAAAGAGTTCTAATTTTAAACTGTGGCGTAACCCTTCGAGGAATAATGGCGAAAAGGACATGTATGAGTTTTAAATTATTAATTTATTAATAATTAAAAATTATTACATTGCAACAAAATGGAAATAATAATGTTAATTTATTGTAATTTTTTTACTTATGTTTTTTATAGTACCTCGCTAAACTGACGATACTGTCCATGATGGTAACCACAATACAATTCAAACACAACGGCGACCTCCAACACATCAGCAATCTATCGGCGGTTGCCGCTGTCATGCTGGCCTGCAATAATATCTCTTCAAGTTACGCTTCATGCACCCGATGTCGTAAGAAGGAGGGAGTACATTAGCCGAGAGATGGTCCCACGTTTTCATGGTACAACAAAGATAGGAGACGTAAAGAACTTTTTACTTATTTTTTGTACGTGTTCAGGTTACTATAAAGCTATGACTTCGAAACCTTCGAGTACGTTCAAATCATCTTAGACCAGGATATCAATTACTGTAATACATAAATATTTACTTAAATTGTTAATAGTTTCAGAAATCATTTTATCTATGGATATTATTGTGTCTTCAAAATCAGTTACTGCGTATTGTAGACAAATAACGAATTTGCATTTATTCAATCCCTTTGTTAATTTTTACTTACATATCTAATAATATCTCTAAAACGACGATACGTTTACAATAAATTACAATTATTTTCTTATATTACAATTACATCTTATATTTTATTTTATTTAGCAATTCAGTTATGGGACATAAGACATAACTATGACGCGAGCGAAAACGCGGGCAAAGCGCTTCTATACAATACAATATATGGTATATATAGATCACGATTTTCTTATATTTATTAAAGCCTTTACGATACCATCCCATCGATCCTACATAATATGCTTACAAATCTTCCAACTCTCCATTTTAATGCATCATAACCTGAATCTTCAAAGTATAGGTGTTTTGGTTTTGGTAAAAAAATCGAATCATCAATATTGAAAAAATATTATGCCAGCCTCTTTTAAACCGTGAAATATAAAACCACTGCTATTATTTGTGTCGTGAGAGTCGACAAACTCATAATACCCAGAAGTAGGAAAACAATAAAAAGTCAACTACTTAAACATTATAAAAGCGAATATAATGAAAGCCTCGGAATATAAGCGCTTGCACCGGAACACGACAGTTATTTCGCTCTTCTCTCTAACTAACGGTACTGCCGTTTGCAGTACTTTTTCTTTGTGCTCATCTACTAGAACCGGTACTATTAGCTCCAAACACATTTGTTTTCTCACCATATTCTCACTTACGCGAGTATGGGTTAGAATGTAATTGGTATTTTATTTCAAAATTATAAAAACTCACTTTTTATTCTGATTTTATATTCACCACAGTTTTACTCGCTTTAAATTTATCCGACCAAATCTCCACCACGCGGTCACCAAGGCAAACCGAACAGCTTGCCAAATAGCTTGACGTTTATGATTACTATTCTGCTCCTTAGAGTCGTACCGTGAAGTTATGTATCTAATCATAATTTCAGGACACAGACATAGATATAGACACAGACATAGATAAAGACAAAATTTCCAAAGCGACCGGTTTTATTCTGCCCGCATTCAACTGCTTCCCGCAACCTTCACCTGGTCGGCGGCCCACCTTGTTACGGGTCTGCCTACGATCCATTTTCCGGTATTTTGCCACCGCTCAAGAAGTCTTTGGTCCCATCGGCCATCCGTTCTATTAGCTACTTGCCCCACCCTCTGCCATTTAAGTCTAGCTATTCTTAGGGCTATGTCGCTGAATTTGGCTTTTCTCCGGATCTCCTCATTTCCGATTTGATAACGCAGAGAAACTCCAAGCCCTCTCCATTACCCTTTGATTGACTTTGAGCTTTCGAATGCACTGCCCACCTGACAAAACTCATTGGTCAATGCTCACCCTAGAAAAATCGACAACATTGAAGGAATATACTATTTTTATGCGTTTCATTTTAAGAAAAAAATCAGGATATGTCTAAATAATGACAAAATAATCAAAAATTAGATGACTTCCAGCTAATTACAAAAAATTTAAAACATAGTGGCTGATCAGCTATCATCCCTAGGAAAATTCAAAAACGCCATTGGCTGTACCCAACCATATACGTATTTCTGCCATTGCTAAATATCATTTTAAATGCTATATATATTATATTGCTATATATTTTAATGCTATATGCTATATTTAATTAATATAAAAAATGTGTAACAAAATATATTTAAAAAATAAACACTTTTTTCATTTATAACTTTATATATACAGATATTTCGCTAGTTTTAAAAGACTTTTTATATTCAAAAAATTGGTTGCCTGTAAAGTCGGTATACGGGCGAAAGTTTTACGTGACAACGACTTTATGTCGGTCTCTCTCGCTCTTAGGCGGGCTAACCATGCCCGAGTGGAAGGGACGCGTGCCTCTCACTCGCTCTCGTTGTGAGCGCATAACGTGAGCGGAGCGTAACGCAGTTTCTTGAAGTGTCACCCGGCAAACCAATTTATAAGACGTTGTCACGTCAAAAGCAATAAAGTTCGAGGTTCGAAATAGTAACGAAATACAATGGTAATGGACTTGCATTTATCATGCCCGGTCATTGGTGGAATGAGGATGAATCTTTATTTTGGAATGTTTAGAAAAATATTATTATATAAAAAAATTAATGTAAATGGTATCTACAACTTTCTAATAATAGTATATTACGCACCTAGGGAGAAAATTAGGACATTCAGGCCCGCGCGCAGGATGGGGATGTCCTACTTTTCTCCCTAGGTGCGTTTACAATTTTTTTCTCCTCCGTGATGAAAAGTTTATATATTTTATATATAAACACGCAGTTGCTAGGTTACCGGGAGATAAAGTAAAGTACGCGCATGCGCACATTTGCCATCTCACCGGGAGAGAATCGGGTACTTTTCTCCCGCATGACAGGGAGTAAAAGTGAACTTTTCATCCCGGAAGAGAAAAAAAACAATTTTTAACACAAGAATTAAACATTGTTTACCTAATTTCAACTGCTTGAAAATATCTCGTTTAAAACATACTTCATAGTTAGATATAAAATTCAATTTCGGTGAAGCTGTCAAAGCCGCAGCGGCTTCAGGGCCCCTAAGGCTAACAAGTCACATCAAAAAAAAAAAGAATAAAAAAATATACATAAAATCTATCGTCTTTAATAATAACCATTTAAAGACATATGTTTTAGCTATATAACCAGTCACTAATGCTCCCGCTCGCTTCACTGGGTGATAAAATATCCTATGTCCTATAGGTTATTGCACGAAAAAATTCCCTTAGAATCGGTCGAACCGTTTGTGAGTCATTGATTAAACATTCAAATAAACGTACTTTCAAATTTATAATAACTTATATTGTATTACAATATGTATTGAACATTGAAAATTAGATAAATCTAAAACATCTACAGTGTCACTCAAGCAAGGGTATGTAAATAATATAGAACAATAATTCTTCGCTACGTATGCAAATTACTTAACTCCGGAAATAATAATTATACATAAAGTATAATGCACACTGTTGAAAAATATAGACATTAGGCAACAATTTTCTTTTTCTGTTTTCTGTCTTACTATACTGTTAGACGGCGTTTACTACCTGCTTCACCGTGGCTAGGATAGGGGAGGGGGGGGGGGAGGAGGAAAGCGGGGCAACATATTCAAGGGTGCTAAAGTGGCCAAACCTCGCCTTGGGCTGTTGCAATATTTACAATTAAGTCGCGAACTGGCTAATTTCCCTATCCGTAGAAATTAAACTTGTGTAAAAGTAATTAGTGATTTCTTAATTTTTGTCTAACTAGTACAAAAAAAGGTCTCTTACAGAACCTATGTACCTGTATGGTGTACACGAGTGTGGGGTGCAGTGTATTGATTATCTGTGATTAGGCAACAATTTATACAATTCAAGTATGGCTTTATCTCTTGGAGAAAGCTCTTCTCCATGAGAACCTTAGAGTAATGTCTTTAATTAAAGTTTTTTTAAATAGTTTGGCAAGCAAAGTTAGTGCATGGTAAGAGATGTACTAACAGTACACATGCAGTATGCAGTATGGCTTAAAATAAAAAAGGCTGATCGAGTTTCTTACCGCCTCTTCTCGGTGACTGGAATGTTTTGCTATCTTGGGATCTAAATTGAAGTCGCTGTCATACAGGCCTGCATAAATTTCTCTTCACGTTGAAGGAGGACCCGATGTCGTAAGAAGAAAGGAACACACACGAAGACGGTTCCATAGTTTCATAGTACGGCAAAAATAGAAACTTTTTAGTTCGTGCTGAGTTGGAGGTTAACGTAAAACTGTGTATCCAAATCCCAGCGCGTTTTCTCTCTCTCTCTCTTTCTCTCTGTCGGTTTCTATAAACGAAAGTGTGTTTGCGTGCGAGTATGGAGATTGGAACATACGAGCATTGTGGTCGGGCGGTTATATATCTTTTTCTCGGTTGTCAAATTGCAAAAACATTGCACTTCGGGCGTGGCCCCTCAGAGTGGTCTCGTGAAATGGGTTGTGTTCAGTTATTCAATGACATCGATGTTAGCTTTAAGCATAATTATGTATGTACCACAGAAAATAAATTATAATTTTCTATGAGTTGGACTAAATGATTTTTTATTATTATTATTTTTAACTTCGTTACCTCGATCCCAGAACTTCTTGATACGTATAGGTAATTCCACAGGACTACAGAATTAGAACCTCCCCGTATTTTAAACTAAAATTCAATACCTACTGTAACTATGTAATTAATTTCCTTATCCCTGTCCTATTTTTGTTTTATTTACGCTTTTTAAAATGCACCACAGTTTTTTGTAAGTTAAAATTTTGAGAAGCACTATACTATTTCCATTTCTTTATTTTCTCGATGACAGTTCTAATTTGATAGTTGTAGTGTTGTGACCAAATAAGTAATAACCATCGAGTGACAGTGACAGTTCATCAGATTTTGATTAAAATAAATAAATAAAGATTACCTGCCGTTATAATTATTTCGTTTCATTGTTGAGTACCTACCTATACTTACATATTTTACAACAGCTTCGAAAATTTTGAAGAAGTTGGCATTATCAATCAAGAATTAATACGTGTAACATCTTGTAATGAACTATAATATTAGTTAATAAATTTGTACAAAAGTATCCGGCATTAGTTTAGTTTCTTACATTTTGTAAAAAAATATCGGGTCTGTTATCGTGTTACGTTTATCGATATAGCTCCATCCCTATCAGTTTCTCCGGCTCTGGTATATCCTTGTACGTGTGTAAACGTCATATTTTTATAAAATAATGCACACATAATATAAAAAAGACGTTCGTTCAAGTTTTCACAGGAGCTATCATTGAGTAAATAAAGAAATGGAAATGGTATAGAAAAGTTTTTTTTCTATAAGAGGGCGGTGGACGAAATAAGTTTGAGAATCGATGCAGTGTACAGTAAAATTAAAAGTTCAAAACATAAATTGATTAAGTTGAGTAGCGCCGTGCCCTAATTATACATTATTTAAAACTGTAAACAAGAGTCCAAGTCCTGTAAAAACAAAATCAAATATTCAGTATAAATATTACAAGAGTTATTCTGAATAATTGATACATGACATTTTGTTTACAGCTTCAGTTAAACAATATCGAATCTCGAAAAATGTACACTTAAAACGTATCCGTGCTTAAAATATAAAGTGCAAACAAAATCTTCTATCTTTGTGATAAATATATAGAAATGAAAGTTTATCTGTTTGTTGCAATTAGACTTTCATGAGTTCTTGTACGCATATGGGCAAGGTTCTGTATTAGTACAACCAGTTTACAATAGGTAGCGCACGAGTCGTTTCTTTTCAAAGACAACCAGTACAAAGTCTTGTGTCAAAGCTAGTTAACCCCACTAGAATATTTTTTTATGAAATAATTTCTATATTCCCATATTATGCGTATTAAAAATTTGGCAATCGAATGTAATTCTCAATTAACCATTGCATCCAATCTATGCTAAACGAGCACGACCAAACATCGTTAATCAAGTCCATAAAATCCGATAAAAATTTCACTATTCAGAAATGCATTCATTACTTGAGTGTGTAGCCTTCACTTGCATTTTCCATTTAGTTAAAAGCGAACAAAGAAAAATAGAAGGGTTCATTGTATGGGGGTATAAAGCTAATATAGAATCATTCCCTCACGCCACTTTCATGAGCTTGACTTGCGAGAACAACAATGTTAAATCTAGATGGAGATGCGGTGCTTCTATTTTGAACCAGGATATTTTTTTAACAGCGGCGCATTGCTTCGATGCGTGTCATCGTAAAAGTGAAATAATTCTATCAACCGGCGACGTATACAGATTAAAAGGGCATATCACGCAAGTTAAAGTATTTCGCATTCACCAGCTTTACAGGATCGGTAAGCTTGAATATGACATAGCGTTGATAAGAGGACGATCACCTTTAACTTTTAACAGAAAAATCAGCCGAGTAGCTATTATGAGAAACCCTCCATATTTCGAGACAGCTCAACTCTCAGGATGGGGTTTCATCGATGTAAGTGAAATTATTTGTTTGCGTTTCCTTTAAAATATCTTTCCATCTTAATTATGTTCTCAGTATAAGTGAAAGCTTTTCAGATTAGAAGATATTTGTCAAATTGTACCGAACTACCGAGTAAAGTTGGCGAAGATACAATTATCTTCTCATTTGACACCGTAGAGGGAATAACTAAAATAATTAGGGATATTACTTACTCCTTCACGATGAACTGCAAGAGCGACATAAAAAATATGAAGAACAAAGAGAAAGGGCTATCGATTGATGTTTCTATCGCTGTAAACGCATTTTTAGTGAAAAAATCACCACGGTCTTCTTAAATTAGTTGAGGTTGGAGGTGTTTTGTCGTGGTTTTTATAAACCGGTATAAAGTTAAAAGTACCTAAATAAAAAAAAAAAAATATTCTACGTCTGACATTGAACAGTGTTTTGTGCTTGAGTACAATGGTATATTTTAAGAAAACTGAATAAAGCGATAAGTCTAAAATATATCTATCTAACACTTCGACTACACGATCTTTCTGTCTGTTTCCTTCTCTGTTTACGTTTGAAAGCATGGTAGAATATTCACGTAAATGTTTTAAATGCATAAAATACAATTTAAAGTAATGTTATATAAACACTTTCATAGGAAACAAAAGAAATTCCAACTGATATACTCCAGTATACGCAACAACAAGTTATCAATCGAAATAAATGTAGAAAAGTCATAAATAACTTGCTAACCGGGACGTTTTGTGCGCAAGGTAAAGGCTACGCCTCACTGTAAGTATTATTTTTATTATGTTTATTTTAGCGCTTTATACAGAATAGGGGTAACAATTTATTATACAGTGTAGAATGTGCATAAGGATTCATAGACAGAAAACTTCTGCTGTTGTAGAGCACGTGATTTTATTATTTTATTTTACTTAACTATGCATATCTTATTTCTTCTAGCGTCAATTATGTGCCCATAGTGCGTCGTCCCGTAGGAATTTCTCTATAAATTATTTGAAAGAAAATTTATTTTTACGCGACTAAAGCACAAATGTTACCTAATTTAATGTACCATAATAATTATTCTACTTTACAGCGGTGATTCTGGAAGCGGTCTAATAGTGCGAGGGTACATACAAATCGGTTTAGTATCATACAAGAATCCGCACAAATCTAAAAGTGTCATTGTCTACACTGACGTAGGATATTACTACAACTGGATCGAGAAAAATGCAAAAGAATTATTATGTCATTAAAAATACGAATGTCTAATGCAAAATTTTTTTTTTAGATAAAAAAAAATATTTTAAATAATAATATATATCTTTTATTTAACATTTTATACTTTTGCGACATTCCTTATTAACGTTGATTAAATAAAAGGAATGCCTTTTGAAGTGAAAACTTCTACAGGAAGGTTTTGGATAGGGAGTAAATTCATGTAAGTCGTCATCGACATGGTCACGTGACGTGTTAACGATTATCAAAAATATTTTTAAAGTGAAACTTTTATTAGATCGTCTAAAAATTTTTGGTCTATGTGTTGCATGTCACGTGACGGTCGGCTGCGGAGTAGGGGTGGCGGCGCCTATAGTTCGCAGCAACTGACCGTGTAGTGTATAGACTATTAGACATTTGTGAATTTTTAGTTAAATGTCTATAATGTGAAAAAAAGTTTCACTTTTACCGTGGTTTCATAAAACCACACAATCAATTTTTTTATGTTACATAAGTTTTAATTTTATTTGAAATTATATATGTATTTTCTTAATTCTATTGTTAATATTAATAATAGTTACTTCTAATATTATTTCTATCATTTGAAGTTTAGGAAAAATGTTTAGTATAGTTTTAAGTTTTCACTTCTGTCGGCAGCCCTCACGACTGCTTTGAAATATTTTTTAGCTCTTTTTTCTTCTAACAATATGGATTAGACAATGATGGAAATACTTTAATCGTTTTTCTTAAATTTTAACAATTTTTTTGGGTCTTTTGACCTTTTCTTTGACAATGACAAGTAACAATATATCCGAAGATGCCAACACGCTAAGCCTGCATGAGGACCAGCATTCCCAAGTGTACTTTTTTTTTTGAACTGACCTTTCTTTTAGCCTTAGGGCTAAAAACAGCGCCGCTGATGGCTTTTACAGCTTTACCGGGCTTGGGGGGTGCTTAAGGCACTCAGCCGCGAAAGCGTGAGCAACATGCGCGCAAGGGTGCCAAAGTGGCCGGAATTCGACTTGGACTGTTGCCGCGATTGCAACTAAGTCGCGATCTGACTAATTCCCTATCCGTAAAATTCGAGCTAAGCTAACAAATACATATATACATGTACCCCGCTTCCTGGGTGGAAGGGACGGAACATGTGTATATATATTTAGTGATTTGAAAGTATTTCTACACTAGCTAGCGTAAAAAAAGAAAAAAGGTCACTTACAGAACCTATATACCTGTGTGGTATGCACGTATGTGTGTAATGTTGTATGTGGGTAGCTAAGAGATGCATGTGCAGTGTCATTTGTATCGCGCGGGTGGCTGCCAGACTCGAGGGCTTCACGCCGAGGAACGGGCCTAGGCTTGAGCTGCCGCTAGAGAGGGTGGACGTGGGGGGTGTGCGGGTGCGAAATTGACCACCCGTCCTCTACGGAGAGAACGGTGGTTACGCGGCCGAAGTGCACTTATCTGTGCTTGGCAATGGAGACAGATTTTCAACTTACAAATAAAGGCAACTTCTATAGGTTTTTGATATGAATTATCTAATGCGGCGGGTCAGATCGGTTGTTGGTCCCAACATTGGCGATTTGGCGACGAGATGGTTTTTTTAAAAGGCGGACCGGATCATTTCAAAGTTTCGTGATAAAACATAGATAAATTTATTAACTAATATTATATTTCATTATAAGATGTTACACGTATTAATTCTTGATTGATAATGCCAACTTCTTCAAAATTTTCGAAGCTGTTGTAAAATAAGTATGTATAGGTAGGTACTCGACAATGAAACGAAATAATCATAACGACAGGTAATCTTTATTTATTTATTTTTATCAAAATCTGATGAATCGTCACTACTTATTTCATATCGATATTCATTCAGATCGATATCATTACTTATTTGGTCACAACACTACAACTATCAAATTAGAACTGTCATCGAGAAAATAAAGAAATGGAAATAGTATAAGTACAAGACAGCTAGAAAAAAAGAAAACCAACTTCAATGATTTTGGCCCCAGACGCCCGATCACAATACCAATTTAAAATAAATTATTGGACTGGAATATTGAATGGGAAAATAATAGGCCCATTTGAATTACCGGGGAATCTAACTGGCTAAAGTTATTTGGAGTTTCTGCAGAATGATCTTCCTAATTTATTAGAAGAGGTGCCCGAGATGCTGAGGGAATCTTATTGGTTGTAAAATAACGGCTGTCCTGCTCATTATGCTGTAAGTACGTGTTTGTACGTATTTAAATAATACATACCCAAACAGATGGATCGGGCGTCTAGGGGCAATTTTGTGGCCTCCACGTTCACCAGACCTAAATCCACTGGATTTTTTTTATTGGGGCTGCCTCAAAGAAGACGTGTACCGTAAGCCGATCAGGTCCTTAGAAGACTTACGTATCCGTGTCAGAGCAGTCGCATCAAATATAAGTAATCAACGATATACGAGACTGCTCAAAAGAGTATTTATCCGTAGCTGCAGAGCCTGCTTAAGAGTGAATGGCAAACAATTTGAAGATTTATTATGAATTATGTAATGCCAAATAAAGTACTATTAATGTTAAATGTTCTTTTTTATTAAACTACAAATGGTTAAGTGCAGTTGAAAATAAAAAATATTCCCATATTAAATATTTTGTTATTTAATCAAATTTGCTCCTTTTCAACTTTAATAGCAATAATTCACTATTTACATAAGTTACAGTAATGAATTATACCATTATGAAATCTACTGAAAACCGACATTATTTAAAAAAAATATTGGTCACTCATGTTTTCATACTTTTTTTTTATACCCAAGAAGCTTAAACTTTGTAAAAAAAATATTTTAGCAAATTTCTCACAGAAAAATTAACTCATGTATTTTTTTTTTTAATAGTACCATAGCTAGTAAAACTATTTACTGCTTATCGATTGGCATAGTTAGCGTATAATAATAGATCAACAAAAAACCGATAGAATTCAGTCATTTGTGGCAGTGTACAAGAATGTAAAACAAGGTAAAAATTTGTAGTTTTTTATTTTTTAAAATCATATGTTAGGTACTTACCTAGGATATATTTTGTTTCGCATTTTTTTCTGAACGGCCATAAGTTCTACTATAAGCCATTTCAAGGTTATCCATTCATCACCGGACATTCTGTATAACTAAACAAAAGGGTGTAGGCCCAAGTCCATCGTCCTAATCTTTTTTCGCGGTTTGTTCGTGTGCAAATAATATTGTAACATAACATTGTATACTTAGATTAATTTTTGGTTGAAGCTGTTGTAGACAACCAATAATTAATCTATGAATGATTTTTTACCTTTAACATTTACTGAAATTTATCGGATATAACAGATCGCTAACTTAAACTAAACGAACACCAAAATACAAGTCAAAGTATTTACATGTGAAAGTAGCAGCTGTGAAACTATTTCAAGTGGAAGCAGCAAAACTTAGAACTCGAGTTTACGATGGAAAGTACCGCCTTCGCTAGCCAAATATTTGTAAATACAGTAGAACCTTGATAAAATAAAAACCATTATAAATTCAAACACGTTTAGCTGTTTTTGCGTGATTCAGTAAGAAACATCCAAACATACCAACTTTCTCAATAATAACAATAATTAAAATTATATTAGAACTAGTAGGGTTGTTTTGGCCTACAATAAAGTGTGTTTGTGATATCTAAAATCTGATAAAAACACTTTAAGTTAAACCCTCTGTGAGATAAAAACTCAAACGATTTAACTTTTCCTCTGACTTTAACTTATTGAGGTTCTACTTTATTATAAGTTATAAAGACTATGTTAAAATTTTGTACCCAAAGTAATAGTCTGTATGTTTTTGGAAAATTCTTTAATACACGTGTATTTAATACTACTTAATTATTAATGCCCATACAAAGCACTTCAATCGAATATCAAAACACAGCAAGCATAAAATAACTCTAATTAATCGATAAGCAACCGCGAGTATTAATTATATATCGTAGAATCATTCGGAGTCAAAGTATGACAGAAAATAAGTACTTAGCAGCGATATTATGCCTTTTGAAACTCGTCGATTGTGCAATGGAGCCTTACATTGTTGGAGGAGTTAAAGCGTCCATAGCTGAATTCCCACATTCAGTATTTATGGGTATACAGTGTGTAAATAAATATGATCAAACCAGTTCATGGATCTGTGGAGGTTCGATATTGAATCAAAGGATCATCATGACTGCAGGTCACTGCCTGGAGGGCTGTTTGTCTCATAGTATTGTTAATGTTAACGTTGGAAGTGAAGACTTCAATGAGGCTCAAACCTTTGCCGTTCGGAGTTTTGTAACTCACATTGAATACGATTCTGATACATCCGAATCGGACATAGCTTTGGTGAAGATATCGAAACGCTTGCAATTTACTTCGAAAGTGAAACGTGTTGCTTTGATGCGAAACCCGCCTTATAATGAAAAAGCTTTTGTTGCTGGATGGGGACTGGTTGATGTGAGAATAGCTTTATACTTTTTTCGTAATTTCGTGAACCAAAAGCTTTCTACCCATTTTTAAGCGTATTACGTGCGCAGAAGACTGTGAGATTTGGCATGGTTAAAGTTTATATCAAGAAGGAGTGCAGAAAGCTAAAATTTAACTATAATATCTGTTACTAATATATTAAATGAAATAAATTAATACTGCCAATCCTAACCCGACCAGTGCTATTGAACTTAGACCCCCCAAAATATTGACATTGTCACTCAACGAAAAGTAACAGCATGTGATGTAGATAATACTCATTGTTTAGGTTCATGAATACTGCAAATGTCAAACAGAAAATAGTATATGGTCAAAAAGTCGCTGGTCGAATTTTGACCTTAGGGCGATCACTACTTTTTAATAATTATATGTATAAAAAACGAGTATTAATGTACAATTTCTGGTCACCCAACCTCTTAAGGGCACTTTGTAATAAAAAGACAGAATCTAATACTTTTACGATGAAATCATGCCAGTAAAAGCATATATTAGAAGAGCGTTTTAATAAAAGCATACGTAATTGCAAGTTATGCTCGCGAAAGATGAGGCGGAAAGAGAGAGGCTGCGTGACATGTGCGGACCGGACCGCCTTTAATGGGTCTGTTGGTGACGGCTTGGGTATATTAGACAACGCGTGAACGTAGGCCCGAGACAGAGGAGGCGCGTTGATGTTCGCCCGCCTTCCGAGGTTTGCTGTAGGTTCTGATTGCCTCCGACCGTGTTGAGGCCCTAGGCTAGGGCCAGACCTGCCGAGTCGAGAAGTTATGCGTAAGCAGTTTCTGCTTTCCGGCCAAAGGTACCAGAATAAAATCGCAGGGTTTTAACTGGTAAGATTCCGACATACTCTCCCTTAAGCAATTTGGCTCGGGATGATCCAATGCAGGATTTCTTCACGTTAAAAAATAGGTATGCCTAAGATATATTTTTTTATACTGAAAAGGTGGCAAACAAGCATACTGCCCGCCTCATGTTAAACGGCCTCCGTAGGCTACGGAATCGGACGGTTATCATCATCGATCTACCTCTCTCTCTCTCTAGCGCGTTATCAATCTTGAACCCTTCTACTTCAAGGAGCTCTGGCAAACTTACTTACAGCAGGAACACAACACAAGGTTATTTACTTCAACCCTCTGTAGGATCTGGAGGTATTCCACCAGTCGGACTGCCCCAATTAGGCGGAAATCTCCAAAGAAATTTTTCTGTGGCCTGCCTCTCTTGCCAATCAATATCTTGTCTATATAATAATTTATAATGTGTAATTAACAGGACGAAAAAAATATTATCTCCCCACATTTGAAGTATATAGATCAGAAAGTGTTTCTACATGAAGATTGTAACAGACTACTCCAAGTGGTGCCCGAAAATTGTATCTGTGCCAAAAGTAAAAACCAATCTCATTACCCTGCCTCGTAAGTAGTACTACTTTTAAATTTGCGTTTTATTTATTTATTTACACATTATGAGTTAAATACGCAATGGCGGACTTAATGCCTAAGGCATTCTCTGCCAGTCAACCATTAGGTGATGCAGAGATAAATGTTGGTATGTGTAAAAGGTAAGGTTTTTATGAAATTATGTTTAACCTATTTAATATCACAATATATAAATAAAATATCAACACCAATATACTACATATATTATACATATATACTACACATATACAATACATACACATAACAACCTCATACATAAATATCAATACAATAAATAAAAGTATAATTAGTCAACATTAAGTACTAAATACAGCATTAACCAGATAATTCTGCTAAATGACACTGGTAAAGCCGACGTACCTTGAGTTTAAAACTGAAACGATTAGATGCCATCCTGATTTCATAAGGAAGCGCATTCCATAGGAGAATAGATAGGATATAGAAAGATGAATGTACTAGACCGGAAGTATGGACAGGACAGCAAAGAATAAGATTATTAGAAGAGCGAAGGTTAAGGTCATGATTAGAGCATAAAAACTGAAAATGTGGAGTTAAGTAAGAGGGAGTGTTGGGAGAAAATAGAATAGAATACAGAGTTGTCACAACTCGCAAACTCCGACGCTGGCGTATGGGCAACCAATTAAGCTCTGAACGATGGCTTGATACACGGTCATACTTACGAAGATTAAAAACAAATCGAATGCAATTGTTGAGTAATCTGTTAAGTTTGTTAAGAAAGTCAGCATTCAGATCGTAAAAACACACATCACCATAGTCAATTATAGGAAATATTATAGATTGCACTAGCATGGTTTTCATTTTAACTGGGAGAAAATTTTTCAGGCGATAAAAAGACTTTAGAGTACCGATCACTTTCTAACTAACCTTGGAAATATGAGTTCTCCAATCCAATTTGGCATCAATGTGTAAACCAAGGTCCTTTACATCCGTACTAAACGGTATGACAAGATCACTGAATATAATCTGAGGCAGCGAGCTGAAGTCAATTCTGGTAATCATACGAGAGCTCCCTATTACAATTGCTTGACATTTGGAAGGATTAATTGATAAGCCAAATCTCTCAGACCAATCCCTTAAGGCATTTAGATCCCGGTTAATAGTATAAATTGCATCTGATAGAGAATCTACTGCGGCTTGTGTGTATAATTGCAGGTCATCAGCACACAAATGATACGTACATCGCAGTTCATGAGTTAAAAGGTTAATAAAGAGGGAAAAAAGAAGAGGTGAAAGTATACCACCCTGAGGGACGCCAGCACCAAGCTCACACCAATGAGACGTAACCCCATCTATACGAACCGATTGTTGTCGTCCCTTTAGATATGAAGCGAACCATGCCAGTGCCTCTAATGAGATATTATAATGAGAGAGAATAGCCAGGAGAATGTCGTGACTAACAGTATTAAAGGCATTGGAAAAATCTACTAGAACCAGCACAGTAATCATTTTATTCTCCACTCCATTTCTCAAATCACCAGTCACTTTAAGCAAAGCTGTAACTGTACTGTGACCTTGCCTGAAACCGGATTGTAGTGGACTCAAGATATTGTTACAATGTACAAAGGATGATAGTTGATTGTGCACACATGCTTCGAGTACTTTAGAAAGAAATTTTACTTATTGGAGATTATAAAACTAACGTATACAGTAAACTTAATGGCCGATGATACTCGAATTCCGATTTCGCTATTACTTCCCCGCGATAACTCGTTCTATTCGCTCGCACGCTTACAGTCTTGTAGTTAGTGTTGAAAAAGATAAAGTCATAGTAAGCTGTCAGTAGTTGATTTCATAAAGCTAATCAGTAAACCGATCACCAGTCTAGGGTGCAGTGTATTATTGTTGAATAAGTAGTAGTAGTCAGATCTCTGAGTCTGTGAGGTAGTGGAAATAGTAAAAAATAAAATAAAATAAATATTACGTCCGATAAACTAAACGCCGGGAGTTAGGGGCAGGGTGCATGGTTTTAAAGGGCAATAGTTTAGATTTTTTTATAGCGATAATAATAGATATTTTCAAAATTGAAAAAACATAGTCTCTACTTCATATTTATTTTTAGTTATTATACAATGTTTCATGAACTAATATGTGGTATATTTCGAGAACTATCGGTTTATTTTTCGGTTTGGGGGTAACTTTCCCATTTTTTTCTATCGAGAAAATTTTACGCTATCATGATTTCGCTAAACATAGTAGATACTTATCATCAATCCTCAATTGTAACAAATATTTATTACAATATGTGAGCTGTGGTATTATTGATGTAACAGAGGATCGAGTTAAGCCATTTGAGGTATCATCGGTCCTTAATGCATTTACGTAGCAATATTAGACGAAATATTAGCATATAACCTATTTAAGCGGTAGCTAGCTAGACGGGCATTAGAAAATACACAACCTCCTTGCTATGGTTTTATCGCGATATTTTTCTTCACCGAAAGCTCAGGCTCAGTGCAGAGATTTGAACACACGTCGATCGACGCGGTGTTTATAGACGCTACCACTTAGCTATTATTGCTTCAGTACTTTCGCGTGACTTTCTGATTGGACTGGTTTATCGTAACAAATTAAAATAAAAGTTTGATCATTGTACAGTATTTAAACACCAGTATTGGCGTAAAAGAAAACTGAAACAGCAGTTATTGCATAACACTTACATAAAGCTTGGGAATATCGAGAAATACTTCAACATGACACAGACGAGCCTGACCTAGCCTAACTTGGGTTTGCATGACTTTAATATCTGAGATGTTTATTAATATTACTGGCTTATTTTGGCACAATAACTTAAAAATTGGAGTTCGTGAAGCAAATCGGTATATAAATTTTCAAAAAAAAAAAATCCATAACACGTACTAAGTTTTTATTTGAACAAAAAGCACTTCTTTCAATTCTCTCAGTTTAGTCTCACTAATTTTTAAATATTATAAAACATTGACGGTTTATTTCGGTATCACTTATAAAAGTTATAATAATTATACTTATTAATGTTCGTCCAGAATAAAAATCTATGTCACTGACGTAACCCTGGGAATTTAAAGAATTAAGTGGCAGTGGGTGGACCACTTAGCTCGTAGAACGGATGACGCTGAAGAGTTCTCGAGAGGCGAACTCGTAGCGGAAAACGCAACGTAGGCAGACCCGCCAAAGGTGGTCCACATGTTGAAGGTTGCGGGAAGCCAAACGAATGTTTAATATTTAAAATTACTAATTTACAGTGGTGACTCCGGCAGTGCGCTTATGGTACGCGGCTACATTCAAATCGGCATCGTCTCTTTCAAAATCCCAGAAATCTCTCAGAACATGATCGTTTACACTGACGTCAGTAAATTTTATAACTGGATCAGAGTCAACGCAAAACGACTTCTATGTAATTAACATAAAACATTACTTGTATTAATTACGATTTTCTACTTTATATCACAGTACTAACTATAAAATTGTAGAAATCATAAATATTGCAATTTACTGACATTGGTTTTTTATTATGATTAAAATCTGTAGAAATTAAATGAAAATGTATTTTATGTTAAATTAAAATGGTAAACACGTGTGTGAACTTTTGGTAAAGTAAAATGTTTATTAAACTTGCGGGACTGTCTCTGAGAAGTTATAAATATCTGTTTTTAAATTACTTTTGCTATGTTCCATTAGATTTATTTCATAGATAGAGATCATCACCCTTTTTAATATTAATATAATATATTTAAAAAAAATCATAATTACTTTATATCAATCAGGTAAGATTATGATAATCGCTAAACCTCAAAGTCGATAATTGAAAAAAAATATTTTGTAAGTGGTTAACCCTACTTTTGGAGCTCTTTAATATATTTGAAAAATTCTTATTTACTCATAGTAAAGGTACGTCGAATTATGAAATACCTCATTAGAAATTATAGACGATAGATCAACTAACCATACCGCATAGTAACCACACTGCATATCTTGATTACTTTTTTATACCTTAATTAATTTTTAATTAATACTTAAGCAAACGCAATAAGAAAGTCGATAAAGTTACTGCTTTAAACTTGCTACTTGCTACTGCAAGTCCACATTTCTTATTACTGCAGTCACAAAAGTTGTTGCTTATAATGCATTTATTTCTATATTTCAAAATAATAGCAGCATTACAGACATTAATACAGTGCAAAAATGTTACAAATGAAAATAAACCATTGATATACAAAGGATATGCAGCCCAGATCCATCAATATCCTCATGCAGTGTATCTAAGCTTTAAATTAACAAGACCAACATCATGTGGAGCATCTCTAATTACGGTCCAAGCTATCTTGACCGCAGCACACTGTGTCGACGAATTGCACTATAAATCCGGCAAGATTGTTGCTTATTTAGGTACATCAGTCCCTAGAGACGCTAAAGTTTCGAGGCAAGTTGTTGATTATGAGATACATCCAAAGTATAACAAAGTTAAAGGAAAGAATAATATAGCCGTTGCTTTTCTTGATAGACGTGTTCCTTTATCACATTACATTAAAAAAATTCCGTTTATAACTAAGGATCCAGTTGCTGGTACTGATACGTTTTCTGCTGGTTGGGGGAAGCAAACAGTAAGTTCTGTCAATATTGGATTACTTATACTCTAACTCTACTCTCTAACTGTCTGCCCTATTTTAATGTAGAATTGTATGTATTGTATTGTGAATCCAGGTCATTTCATAATCTTTAAAAATTTCCAATAAAAATATATAAGTACGTACTAACAAAATACATAACTACACACTTAGTTATTAATTACAATTAAATACAGAAATACTTTCACTTTACAGTTACCAAATAAATTGCCGGATTTCAGTAGATTTCGATCCCTGAGAGCAACGAAGCAAAGAGTAATATCACAAGAGGAATGCTCTAGGCACGCTGGATATCGAGTAAGTCCTGGAACAATCTGCACCATACCCATGATTGGATATAACTACAAGTGAGTATTATTAATTTATGAACGCCTGATCCATCAGTTTTTAGTAATTTTCTTTTATATCCTAAACTTTGTAAAGATTTTACCATAAATTAAGACCAAAAACTCAAGAGGTGTCGTTAGATACCCGTTAGAAACAAAGTTTCTTTCGCTATACATTATGTTATTACAAGATTTCAACGCGCTGTACGAGTGGTCGATGGTTCGAGTTCCGCCGCTTCGGGACTTTTATATAAATTTTTAATTTTTGGTAAATTGGGTTATGAAAATAAATATTTTTATAATCCTACTGTACTGTACATACAACAGTGTATAGTGTAATATAGCTGAGCCTTCCACAACTTTCATAGTTTTAATAATCCTATATATGTATGAGTTTGTTTTTAGGCCCAGTTTTTTGATCCGTAGTAATAGTCACTATCGGCCGTTTTCAATAACATATATGATTTTACTATCCTCGATTAGTAAATATTTGTAATAAGTACTTTAATTAACTAAAGACAGATATCGGCTTCCCTCTTGTCTATCCAAGCTATAGGATATGGATAAATATTATGTAGATACGAAAAACTATCCATTGATAGATAATTGAAGAAAAAGTAAGGACAAAAGGTTATATTTGTCTATCTTTAGTAAATAAAACAACGGAAAGATAGATTATTGAAAACGGTCAATTAACCATTAGTCAGATTAACTATAGATAAAATGGTAACCAACTTTATATTCCAAGCCGAACGGTTAAATTTTCTAACAAATATCACTTATTTGACAATTGGTTGGTTGGCCTATCTATGAATCACAAAATGCATCGACTATGATTGTAACCATTTGGTACAAAATCTGACCATTGGTCGAGTTAACTACGGATCAAAAATTTGAGCTTTATCGTCGGTCACTTTTTTTCAGTTTAGCTCCCACCCCGCGATAAATATCTAACTTCGTTACAATAACAACCTAGGATAAATAAATTATAGTTTGTTTTATTACATAAACCAAGTTTTTAAATAACAAAATAAATGGGATTAAATACGTAGTTAAAATCTACTTCAGACTGAATCCAATATAGTTGTCTAATTAAAACTAAATAGTGTGCAAGTTTAATCCCATAAAAACAGTAAAAGTGACCAATCTGGATAAGGATTAATCAAATTGATTTACTTCATGTCAGACCAATATAGGTGAACTATCAACATGTACAGAGCCCGGTATGTGGTTTATAGCCCGAATTTAGTATCCGGAGAAATATCGTGACGTGAGAATAAACCGTAGTTTCTAATTCAAAATGGACTTTATTATATTTTAATCCATAAGTAAAAGCAAATGTTAGATCATCATCTTGCATTGTTTTTATATTGACTGTGGGTGTAAATTTTCATTTTTTTGTATTGACACTCTAAGCACCTATGATAAAAGCATTTATATTTGCGCACATACATACAAATAAGATCTTTATTAAGATCCATTTATCATATTTCATTTAAACCTGATTATTGGATTTTTTTAGGGATGACGCTGGCAACGGATTGATTGAAAGACATCCGATAGTACTGCTAGTCGGAGTACTCTCGTTTGTGGCAAACGACGTTAGTATCTACACGGGCGTATTGTCCAGTAAAGATTGGATCAGTAAAACTGTTAAGAGTATGTACGATAAAATATGTCTGGGGAAGAGAATCAAAGTTATTGGTTGAATTCTTAACCACTTCCATCAACTCTTTTATAATACAGCGGAAGCGAATGTTATAATTAAATTCTTATTAACAACGACTAATTTTGTTATATATATTGATACTTTGTACTTTGTACATCTTACAAAACAAAACACAATCGCTAGTCCACAAATAAGAATTTTAATTGTTCATATCATTCTCCAATAATCACAAGATAGTAATACAATCAATGTCTTCTGATAAAAAAAATCGTCTTGTATCTGTAAGTTAGGACAGGTCTACAAAAGATAAAGATACTGTACACACATCAATGTAACAATAGGCAACTTAAAACGATACTACTAAAACAAATTTGTTCAGGGATGCTATAAATGCCTAACCTAAAGGGTCAACAGTTATTATAAACTTCAATAGCCCATGCTAATCAACTAAGATTATGAACTTCACCTCTTATTATGAATTTGAAAAATAATCCTTTGTACGCTTGAAAGAAATAATTAGTCATAAAAGCAACACAAAACAAAACCTAATGTTAATGGTCGACCTAGATCAGTAGCATGTTTAGAGGCAAGGTGTAATGTACAGGAAAGCGGAGCTCGCCTGGGAAATGCTAATGAGACGATAAGGTGCCGTGGGGTGGCTTCCGGACAATGACGTCACGCGCAGGTGCCTGTAAAACTTTGCTCGAGTATAACCAGTTTTTTTTAATACTATTTAATTTTAAACCACAAAGTTTTCAAGTATTGTTTTATGCCAGTAATATACCAATATATCTGTCTAATATGCTTTTATAGACAATTGTACAGTTAAAGTGTATTTAAAATAACAGGACATACTTTAAAACGCATTTGGAAATAGTGATTCTAATGACAAATGCAGAAATTTTGTCTCCATAAAAATGACAAATATTGAATGCAATATGTCTATGCCAGAGTGTAGTTGATATATTGCTATAAATATATATATATATATATATATATATATATATATTTAATATTTATAATGGTTGTTGCCAAACATTTCCATGAGACAAGTGAAACTTAATATCTGTCTTCAACAACTTCTAGTAAGTTTAAAATGATTTTAATTATAATGATAATTTCACTGCAATTGGCTTAATTGCTGTTTCTGGTTTTCTAGGTGATTGTACAATTAAATACACTGAATACTGATACTGCGAAATAGAACGAAGTTTATGTTAGCGGAAACGAAGTAATAAGTACCCACATGACTGTTCGACAACTTTAGGCCTAAGGTGATAAACAGAGTGGCAAGTTTAAAACACTAACGAGCATTCCAAACAAATTGCTATATATTATATTTATTTCACTGTTTTGAAAAGTACTAGAACAAGAAACGTATTGTTGGTAGACATATGCTTCAGCAGGATGATGTAGATATTATCCCTCACTCATAATTCTCCAGTAAATCAAAGATGTTATTATATTTGGGAAGAATTTCTAGTGAGTTGAAAAGGATAAACTGAATAAATCAATTTTTGTAAACGTACCTTATTTTTAGGGAAATATATAACCATATATTTTTATACAACAAAGGTGTCAAATAAACATACGGTCTGCTTGGTGTTAAGCAACTACCGTCGCATATAGACGCTTGTAATACAATAGGAATTGCAAGCGCGTTATCGAATTCGAACCTCGGGGGGTTCAAAAAGCTCTGGAAATTCTACTCACCGCAGGAACAAAACACTAGATTATTTGTAGGGTGGAGGAATCCACCAGTCGGACTGCCCCAAGTAGAGCGAAATCTTCAAATTCTCTGTGCCTTACATTTTTTTTTATCGTTATAGGATTAGCGTTGTGGCCGGTGTGATAAAGAAAAATTAAAATCTTAAGTTAAATTAAAGATATTTGGATCTCAAACCCATATTTAGAAGTAATACGGTTACTCTCACATGTGATGGGATTGAACTATTGTACGCTATATGAGGAGATCTCATGAGTATTCAGCGAAAGGTCTTCTGGGATTGGCCAATATGGGCTTGAAAGGAAGTCCAATTCTTTTGGAGAGAAATTGAATTTGCATGCAAATATTTATACAGATTATATATTAACTTATTATTGGTAAATGGTATGCATAATATATTCTAAGCCTTTCTTTTTTATATAGGTAGAACTTGGCAAAAATATATTTAGATAATCTTGAAATCTAGAGTAGCAAAAGTTATAAAAAGGATCAAGTAGAAATCTAACTTTAACTGATGTTCCATCCATCAAATCTACTTATTCTATACTATATATTATAATAATATTATACTAGTTTTACTTCTACTTTTATTTTTATCTATACTAATATAATAAAGTGGAAATGTTTTGTTTGTCTGTTTGTTTAAACACGCTAATCTCTGGAACTGCCAGTCGTGTTTGAATTTTTTTTGTATATGATAGACAGATTCCTGAGAAATAGTATAGGTTATCTAACATTGGAATTAAATACTCAGCTAGCCTTAAATATTGATTTTTGTTAAGTAAGTCGAAAGTGTTCCCGGACTGCTTTATCCGTGTGCGCTGGCGTAATGGTTAATGATACATGATACAGTGATCTACAAAAATATTGATCCTTGCTATATCTAAAAAAAGTCCGTATATGCCTATCTCTTATTCATAAGCCACAATAAAGTATTTTGCGACAAAAATTTGTTGAATATTAAATCTGATCTATGGGTCTTATTTTTAGACATGGCATAATTATCTTTATGAACAAAAGTTACTTCATCATAAAGACAATTTCATGAAGTTAAACTTTGTTCTTTATAGCATGTTATTTGAATGGAAAATTAAAATAATTTGTACTTACGAGAAGTGAGAACGATTATGATAGGCAAAAGATAAAATTAACACGGGTAAAACTGTGGAGAATAGCTAGTATGATATAAAAGCGGTCAGGTGTTATTTAAACTGTTTCAAAACAAATAACAGCTTATCTTTCTAAGTGCAGTCCTACTTGTTACTTGTAGTTTTCGCAAACGGTTGATAAACGTTGATCGATAGTGGAAATAGGAATAGTTCCTGCATTGATTTAATAGACTCTGTTCTTTAGCTTCTAATCTCTTTAATTAACAATAAAATTCTTAACTGGACACTGTACAGTGAAAGCTTGAACTTCCAAGTTCAAACACGACGTTATCTAAGATGTTAAGTCACGGTTAAAGTATTGTATGTGTTCATAAGGGAATTCTTTTTGTTGGCTACAAGGAATCGTTAACTGATGACTTTAATTAATTTTATTTATTATTTGATTTTATTTATCTTCCTATATAATTATCCTTCTGCGTGCTATGTACAGGGAGTCATTAAAAAAATTAATCTCAAACCTTTCGATAGAGCAACATAGGCCAAGGTCGCCTTAGTCCCCATATACCGCACGCTTTCTTTTTCAAAAATATACATTTCAAGGTTGATTTATTCTTTTCTGATACTCTGGCCTTAAGTATGAAGAACTTGTATTGAAATGTTTTAATTACTGAGAATTGCATTTAAATTTAAAGCTTGTAATAATATTGTAATAGTCGTCGAGAGGTCGTTCCGTGCACGATATGTATTCGGATATCGTTTTATTTAACTTACTTCTGCGATTCTTATGAATTTCATAAATAAAATCTCTGGAACTACTCATTGTACTTTCTACAATTCCTGAGTTAATTAATATAAGCAATTTCCTTTTTCTTATAAAATTTTACGATTGAAGTCGTGGGCGATTGCTATTAAATTATATTATGTTTATGTTAATACATATATCAATTCAGTTCATTTAATATTTATTACATCTGTCCAAATTTCATCGAAGCACTCACATCAATATTAATTGTGTATGAAATGTTACCAAATTATTTGCATCGCGGTAACTTAATATTATACGATCAGTCAAAATAAACATCCGACACTATATTTAATTTGTTTCACCAATTTTGGCTAAACAAATTATTAACAACGAGATCTCTCCTAACGGTGATTAAAAAACAACCATGTCATTGTATCGAGTACTCTTGAGAAATGTGGGTTTTTTGCGTTGTGTATAGATTTCTCCAGCGCACAAAAACTAATCGATTTTGTGAACGAGGCAACTGAAATACTTGCGCTGCCTTTCCGACCGGCTCATGCGGCGTTTCGTTTGGTAATTGTTTAAATTTTGAAGTGAATTTTATAGTGTATAATAAGAAATTATAATTTTAAAAGTTTCTATTTATTCGTCATCAAACTACGTTTTATATTTTGCCGACAGAAACACAATGTATCTACATTAATATATGTTTATAAATGTGATTTCTAGGGTCAAATAAATTATTCACTTTAAAAGGTATGTATACAATTATCGAGGTCTAAAAATAATTATCCTATTTATAGATTTTTTTTTATAATGAAAATAAAAACTAAGTTATAAACAATATAAAGAAATATTCGATTATAGATAGATCTGTTAAATATGTTAGTCGAATCCGTAAGCATGATATGAAATAATATTTAAAGAATTTAAGTTTTGATATTAAATAATTAAATTAATTTACATACAGTTTTTCACAGTAAAATGTTATTTTTATAATCATCTATTTAGCAGAAAATAGAGAAAAGTATGATAAAGCATGATCAAAGTGCTAGGAAATTTTTTATTCGTGGTTTTTATAACATGGCTAAAGTCCATACTGTTCATAAATTGAATTCATTTGATACTAAACGTACAACTATATTGATAAGTAGAAAATAACAACTACTAAATCAGTAAATACATCGGCGTCGATTAAAGTGTCTAACATTAATGCAAGCCAAAAACTATGTCGCTCGTAAAACGGCTTGAAACCCATAGTTTTTTATTATCACAACAAAAATGAAACGCTACAACAAACGGCGAATAATAAAAAGGTGTAAACATCGAGTAGCTTTCTAGTTATACGTGCGTCTTATCTGGGACACAACTCGGTTGCAGGCGTATAATTGAAAAAAAAAATCTCTAATTCTTACACTGTACCGCAAAATTATGTTTGGTACAAGTTACTACATTTAACTGTTTATTCGACACGTCAAGTTTCAATCAATATCATAAATATTCTTAGACTTTTTAAATTGTATTTCCAAATCTAAAGAAATTATATATTATTTTAAGTATTCTATACTAATATCTCAAATAGGTAAAGTTTGTTTATATGTTTGTAGGAAGTAATCTCCGGAACTACTGATCCAATTCTTTTTTTTTTCGAACTGACTATATTTTAGCCTTAAGGACCCTGGAGACATTAAAGACTTTTTTGACAGCTTCACCGAGCTAAGGGACATAATCCAATTCTATAAATTATTTCACATCTAGAAAACTGCATTTAGAGTCATTGCTATATAGGTTATATTTTATTGCTATTATAATACGTATGAAATAGTCCCTCACTCGTAACTATAACAAATTTTAAGAAATATTTATTATTCAAAATATAAAACAATACCTTAATGATAAAAATAATATATATCGCTACGTTTATTAGGCTATTTTATTCATTTTAAGTTTATATTAATTAATGCCAAGTAAGTTTCGGGTGTAAGTGTATGAAGTTTTGTATGTATTGGTTTTTACTAGATTTATATCTTTAATGTTTTTTTAGTTATCCTATAAAATCACACAGTGTTGGCAGCAAAGTGTAGGTATTATATATAAGCATAAGCAACTAATAAGTTTGAATTAAGTCTATACTCAAAGGTTCTAATGAAAACTTAATGTTTACTGATTTCTGTACTAAGTACTCATACTCAATACAGTACAATACCTGAAAGAAGTAGGTAATCATGAAATATATACTATTATAACGTTCTAAAATAATTAAACAAAGCCTTCACATATTTAAACATCTTAGTTAGTGTAAAATTATTTATACACTTTACTTGTTTTTTGATTTGGTAAATATAATATTAATTACGGAATAAAATTTTGTCGCAATATATCAAACAGACTAGTATCAACACCAGCCTGTAAAAATCTCACAGTCGGGCTGTACGTTGCCTTGAAAACACAGCCCATGACGTGTTGACGTTTTTCAATGTGTAAGAAATCTGGATTTATTTAATTTTTCGCTACATCTAAATTTATTCGTTTGAATTGGTAAGACTATCGGCTAACGATACAATACAATACAAGAACATTTCTCAAGCGTTCAAGTTTTCCTTACGCTTTTCTTCATCGTCAGCCGATGGCGCCGCGCCACCAATTCAAATGAATAAACAAAGATGTAGTCCGAAAAGTTAGTTGGTAGATACATCGTCTTTACATACCGCTGGTCTGGAGGTAAAAACGATTACACTGATTCATATCAATCGCTCGTCGCTTATACTTAGACTATCACATGCATAATGGATACTGTAATCGCACTTTCTCATCCGTAAAAGCGTAAAAATACAATTTTGTTAAACCTTCAAATCATTATTACACTATTGTATAAAAATAATTACAAAAATCTCTCTCATGATTTCGGCTTCCATAATTTACCTTTGAATAAAATAAGCATAAAATCTCGTACTGTGTGGAAATTTATAAATATTTTCGTCGATATATTACTATATTTTATTTGTTATGTTTAATATTACTTACGGGCCGATTTTTCAATAGTCCATACCGGAAAAAGTCTAATCTCTAATATGTTAAACACAGATTTGAGAAATAGTGTCTTGCATCACGATTCCCGCTTAGTTTATCTTCTCTCTTCTTCTCTTGTTGTATAGATGCAGTATCGTCCAGCACCAGTGATGCCACTAAGAGACCACGGGACTATTATAATTATTAAACCCGTGAATTCTTCCAGTGCCATTGCCTGTGCATGGTTCAATTTCTTCGAGAACATTATTTATTCTTCAGACTTGTCTCGCATAAGAAAGTTCCATTGAATTTTTCTTTTTTTCTAATTAAAATTTTTCTTCACAAATAAAGCTTATGTAACTGAAAATACAGTTATTTTAAATTATTATCACCTATCAGTCGGAATAATACAGTTTCCATATAATATTGACATCATAATATTTAAAAACTTATCTTAGTATTTTATTATTTGTATACATATAAATTATATGATATAATATATAAAAAAACCATTACATAAAAATACAGTAAAATTACAATTTTAATTACACCTAAGTAAGCAAGCCACAAATAATAATAAAAAATCATAAATACAGTATTCTTACGTATCACATAAGAAATAGATTTATTTAACTTTTTTTATTATTTATTTATAGGTTTCAATCTCACCTGATGTTAAGTGCCGATGTGGCCCAAGATGGTGATATGCTAAGCCTAGTGTGGGAACTGGCTCCTACATGTCCGGCTGCCAGGCCACAGCTATATTGGTGTTTGGTGACAGATTTGAGGATGGTAGCTAGCCTTTAGAAAGTTTCCTGCTACCATGCTATTGGTCACCGAAAGTACTTTCTCATTGCAGGCATTCGAACTCACGTCGATCGACGCGTTGCCCGTAAAAACAACCACTGACCCATCATTGTTTCAAAAATAATTGTACCTACCCTAAAATTACGTCAGAAATTACCATGTTAAATTGTTATAAATGTTTCATGAAAACGTATAAAACGCTTTTGCAATTACATATATTATTTACTAGAATAGTGGATGGATGCACGCACAATGCCGAGCCACCTGCGCGGACTAGATGGCTATCCGAGCTGCGCACGCGCAATTAAAATTAATGAATGGCCGCTGTCCGATTCTACTTCGGAATTCATTTTGCGGCACGCGCTTCTCACTGACACCTGGCGAGTTGACAGTATATCTACCGATTTCAGCGGTTACATTTATTTATTTACTTATATACAACCATTAGATTGTTTTCACAGTATTAGATAAACAATCGTATCTATATTTTTGTTCAAAATACGAAATTCAATTTAATTTATCTAATTCATTATCAAATTACTTACGAAAAAGAGGTAACTGATAAGAGATGTATATGAATATAATTCACAAATTTTCATTCAGTACATCGTCATCACCATTATACTAATACGTGATGAAAAAACTTTGTACCCCTTTTTAAGCGTATTGCGTACACGGAAGACTGTGAGATTTGGCATGGTTAAAGTTTATACTGGGAAGGAGTGCAAAAAGCTAAAATTTATTTATAATATCTGTTACCAATATATTAAATTAAGTAAACTAATACTACGAATCCTAACCGGAGCAGTGCTTTTGAACTTAGGCCCCCCAAAATATTGACATTGCTACTCAATGAAAAGTGACAACAAGTGATATAATATTCATTGTTTAAGTTCATGCTGCAAATGTTAAACAGAAAATAGTCTATGATTAAAAAGTCGCTGGTCGAATTTCGATCGTTGGGCGATCACTGGTACATTGAATTATTCCATGAACCTTTCTTAAAACAATCATAAAGTTTACCCTAAACAGATTGTTTATAACAAAAAACTTGAAATAAAATTATTTATACTTGTACTCATGGGTACTAATTAACCCAACTTGAAGTTAAGTTAATTCAACGAAATAATTACTATTCTAGATATCAAAGTGCACCTATGAGTAATCATTGAACTGCACATATAAGTTATCAAGGGCATCCGGAGCAGTAAAATGTGATAATAATCTAGATCAAATTTATACGTGCTATGTGTATCTGTCGAGCACTTTAAGTTAGCATTCCGACATGCAGCCTGGAATAGATTCGATCTAATAAATATCGATGGATATATCTGGCAGAGCAGTTAATTTAATTATAAATATTAATTTTTAATCATCGTTCATACATACATATGTTATTACTATAATATATATTGTATATACTATGCAATAATACACAGCTATATATATTAATACGTGAAGCAAAAGCTTTGTACCCCATTTTAAGCGTATTGCATGCACGGAAGACAGATTTGGTATGGTTAAATTTTATATGGAGAAGGAGTGCAGAAAGCTAAAATTTATCTATAATATCTGTTACTAATATATTAACTTAAATAAATTAACACTGCGAATCCTAACCCGGCCAGTGCCATTGAACTTAGACCCCCCAAAATATTGACATTATCACTCAACGAAAAGTGACAGCAAGCGATGTAGATAATACTGTTCTTCTTCTTCCTAACTTGGCAATCGGTCCTCTTTAATGAAGACCATTACTGCCATTATCGGGTGAATTATATTGTAATGTGTTATGACGATTCAGTATTCTAACAAGATGGTGGCTCCTTTGTTAGAACTTTCTAGGAAGTTTTTGTGGGATCTCGGAATGAATGCTTTCAGCTTATATTTATAATCCACCTCACTTATGCAAAAAACCAAACTATATCACGCAAAACGCCAACAATATTACATAACATAGGGTCAAAAACCTAAGTAAATTAATTAAAAATAAAAACCACAACATGTTACTTCAAGATCCCGCCAAAAACTTCTAGATAATACTCATTGTTTAGGTTCATAAATACTGCGAATGTCAAACAGAAAATAGTCTATGATCAAAAAGTCGCTGATCGAATTTCGACCTTAGGGCGATCGCTAAATACTATAAATATCTAGGCGACCGAACTGTGCTCGGTCTGTTATAAACAAAAAAAGAAAAACACCTATCTAGATAAACTTGGAATATAAAACATTATCTAAATGCAAAGTTTCATCGAAATCGTTGGAGCCGTTTCCAAGAAACCAATGACATTTATAGTATACGAGAATTGTTCACTTAATATAATAAGATATACAAGACAATTTTGAACAAATAAATTGAAGATCGAATGCCAGTGAAATTAAACCACCCTTGAGGGACCCCTTCCCAATGAAATGCTGAATGAAAAAAGTCATTTAAATCGGTTCATAAACACAGAAGTTATACCTGAACATTCATAAATACATATAATTACAATGTAATTGAAAACCTCCTTTTTTCAAGTCGGTAATAAATAATAAATTACCCTAAATATTTATTGACCTTTAAAACTCGCCAAGTTAATAAACCTATAAAATCAAAGAGAGTAACAAATTGTATTGTGAATTAATTGAACAACGTACTCCTACAGCTTTAATTAAAGGAACAAGTATGGAACAAGTTAGAAGGCACCCGTTAGATTTCAGCTCTTTTATCGGTGACAACGACTACCCGAAACGTCGCTTCTACTGAACTTGTCCCCTTTTATAACCGACTTCAAAAAAAAGGAAGATGTTACTTAATTCGAATGTATATATTTTTATGGGTCATGGCTCAAGGATTTTCCCATTTTAATTTAATTGTCATTTAATCTTCCAATTCGAAGATACACCACGAAACTGTTCAAAATTATTGAAGTTTGTTTTATTTTTTGCCAATATACAATAATAGCTCGTACAGAAACTAAAAGAACGTTATCGTTAAGGAATCCGTAATTTTATGGAAACTTGTAATAGTCACTTCCTTTTGCCTTGTAACGTTTCGGGATCATCCGATCTATAATAAAATTAAATCATCTGACTAAAAGCATGCAGACGACAAGCGATGGATTGCCTATTTCTTGCAGGTCGCTGTTGTATTTGGTTTATATCGTGCCTCCTATCAGGTACAGTGCTTCTATAAAAACAAATCACAATTATTGATAAGAGATAAGAAGGAAGCCAAATAAATCACAGTCAAACAATCACCTAAGAGAAATACAAACCACTAACACAATTTCCTAAAGAAAACGTCCACCAATGCACGCAAAATAAAACAAAGCCGACCATACCACCACGCCAATATCAAGAGACAAGATCAATCTCCTATTTTATAATTGGCCGACTTCAGCGTATCTATTCAACAATACGCCACCTCTTCCGTTGCATCGACACAAATCTATGTCGTGAAATGCAAACCAGAATTAAATGCAATAAAATATATAATATCTAACAATACAGTGGTCGATTAAGTTATTTTTATATTTAATTATTAATATTAATTTCCAAATAAGTTTTTTCCTGGCATTTTCATATCACATCTCAGTTAATTCTTTATGAAAATTAATGATACAAACATCATTTTAAAATATAATAATATATCCTCCGATATTATTGTTTTAAACGAAACAAATGCTTTAAAAATAATGATTTCGTTAAAATAAATATATATCTTTCAATACAAATGCTAGCCGTTGTTGGTAATTAAAGTATTTTCAGGGGATTTATTGTCAATCTAACTAAACTGACAGCGGTAAGATTGTTTGTATTTCATAATTT
Source organism: Saturnia japonica (assembly GCA_033032175.1). Lineage (NCBI taxonomy): Eukaryota > Metazoa > Arthropoda > Insecta > Lepidoptera > Saturniidae > Saturnia > Saturnia japonica. The sequence goes on along the minus strand of CM065305.1, from coordinate 20,120,009 downwards.
GTAAAATATTCGCACAGGTCTGATACGGGTTGGGTCATTACGTGAATGATGATATCTCTCTTTCCAATAAAAATTAAATATAATATGATAACTGCAAACAATACATATAGTGAAAAAAATATTGATTAGCCCGATCGAGACTCTTATGGTCTCTTCTCGATAACTGTGATGTTTTCCGAACAGGTATAGCTTTTTGACATTCAAAAGTGCCTTCTTAGGATCCAAACTAAATAAATTATTTGATAACAGAAATCGAAATAGCATTAAACTAGTAATTAGTGAAAACCAAAAAATATTAATCAAATATTGCGGTTTTCAAATAATTAACACACATAAAAGTTTCCATGGGAATTTCTTGACTGCCTTCTTCAATACGCTAAACAGACACCGCAGGCGCTTATGCTGGGTTTTAATAAATCTTCACGACTAGGAAGTTATCGTTTACGTTACAACTAGGGTTGCCAACCAAAGTGCAAGGATTTACGGGACATCTACAATCACAATGCGGGACGTGGCTAAAAACAAACCGGGAGATTCAGCTGTCATAATATAGGAAGTTATATAATACAATTATTAAACAAATTTATCTTTCATATTTTGAATAGTCTTATACTATGTTTTACTTTATTCCACTTGAACTAATTACGATAGCAGAGGTTGCGAGACACACGATCTTCACCCGATTAAAACAAAAGGTGTATTCACTTCTACATCTGCCTGAAATTAGCGTCTCGTACAGATATTTTGGAGGACACAACCTCTAAGAGTCTAGAAACGGGATGTCCCGTCTCCTGCGGGACGTTTGACAACCCTAGTTCTGTATCCCGACCACGAGTAGCTTTGCATAGGAAACAAAACCGTGACTGATACTGTTACAAGACTAACAAGCTGTGGGAAAAGAAATTATCAATTTCAAACGACAATAAGTGCGAATTTGCATTGTCTTGATCATTACAAACGGTTGTCAGTGATAAATAACAATTACTTATCTTATCGCAAAACGGATGGTGATAAATCCAGTGGAATAAAGGAGCTTGGTTTATTTATCAGTTTGTATCGCCTACGTTATTCAGTGCGAAGACTCATTCATAAACACTAAACCGTGTGTGAAGAATGTATGGATTGACTGTGTGAGGAATGATAAATAATAATCGTATTGATAATAATCAATACATAGTATAAATAAAGTAAAATCGCTTCCCTTTATATGCCCCTTTGTACGCTTACATCTTTTAAACTACATAACGAATTTAAATACGGTCTTCGCTATAATTTAGAAAAAAATTGACGGAAGGTTTATATGTACATTGCATTTCAATTATGTTTTTTACAGTAGAGAAAATTCAATGATTTTATCAAGTCGATAAATAATAATTTTTGGTCGCTTACATAGCTCACGCTGGTTAAATCTTATTTGATGGATCAAAATAATGTACGAAAGAGTTATACTTCTTCAAAAAGATTAGAGATAAGTCCGCGATGGCATATGTTTACCTCCTAACGTTGACTCACAGTAACTATTTTCATCTTCAACATAATTATTAAAAATATTACGTTATTTGCGAAACTGTTTTCTCCAATTCCTTTATCCAGATAAATATTTTAGTTAACATAAGCTTTTAATGTAAATTTAAATTAATACAGTATAATATATCACGAATTTCCAATGATTGAAGAATGTATTACATTATTAAAGTTTACACTCATTAATTTATTCTACTTCTTTCTAGGTACAATATAATATTATTACTGCCATTATAAAACGTATAAACATTTTGTTTTACAAATTGGGCGACACTGGAATTTCTACGGAGTTATTGTGATATCCCATAATTTATGGTCCATGTTCTTATTCCTACTTCACTTAACTTGTGCACAATAATCAAGCTATATAACGGATTTTATGCCAACTATATTTCACAATATAAGGTCAAGCAACGCAAATTTTTTATAAGATCCCGCCAAAAAGCGTTTTGTTTTATTTACTGAAGTCAGATATGACAAATGGGATGTTACCATTACCCTCCATAGTTACAATAGAATATTTACTGAATATTATTTATACCATAGAATTTATTGATAAAATAACAAAAGAATAAACTTTGAATGAAGCAACTGTACGCATTAATAGATTATTGTTATCACATATATCCCGTCGTTTGATTTTATCTCTAATTACGAATTTAACTTCTACGACTCTTGTTGTCACCATAGTGATATACGCTCACTGTAAAGGCCAGTTTCCTGTTTCGCACACTAAGTTATACGCTATGTTTAACAATAAAGTCTCTGCGGAATTGTGCGCCTGCACTGCGGGTGGTAACGCGTTTGGACTATGAACTTTTGAATTTGACCTTACTTTTACAAGTGTCACGTATTTTACACCAATATGGTAGTTGATTTAAAAAGAATTAGAAAAATTCATAAGTCTTATTAATTAGAGGAACGTTGGAAGAGGAAGGACTAGACGAACTTTTCGCGTTCAAATCGTGAACGTTCTGAAGAAAGATCAGATCAAGAGTACTCTAAACCGACGAGCGTGCATGAAAAGATTGATGAACGTTGAAGAAGCGAAAGATGTATACCAGAATCGTAGTAAGTGGAAGGACGTGGTCTCTGCCTTCCCCATTCAGAAATAGATGTGATTTACGTATGTGTATTACTAATTAAAAGAATTCTAATGCGTCTTCGTCTTATTCGAAACATACAGTGAGATTGAGCTGTTATTGAAGAGAACCTTGACTTGGTTTTAAAGTTTTCTAATGCTCGTCTGGTTGGCTACCCACTCTCAAGTTTAAAATTGCTAGGCGAATACTTATTTCGGTATATTCAAAACTGAGATTAGAAGTGACTAGCTTTCGAGTGCAATGTCGTAATACGACTTTACAATCTTAACGCACATCATCACTTGACATCTTTGCGATTGGGATCAAAAGCCAGCTTGTGAATTAATTAAAAATTGGTTTAAAATTTTTTTTCAGCACAAAAAAAAAGTTAAGACTTCTCGTAGTCATTTTTAGTCGTAGTACATAAAAGCGAGGAATCAGTGCCAGATGGTATGTACAGTACAATGAACACTGGCAACCACTGAAAGATCGGCAATCCATTGCAAGTCGTCGTTACCATACCGGCTTACAAGCTTTTGGTAGCTAGCTGGCACTGGCTGATCCCGAAGTGTGAGAAACTAAAAGAGACTCACTGTGACGGATTTATCACTGAATTTGGCGTGTCCATGCGAGCCATCATACTTAGGTATTCATCTATATTATGTTCATTCATGCCTTCGACCGGTCTTTGTCCAGCAGTATATTAATTACATTCTTGTGTAATTAGTACTTATATTATAAAATATATTCAATAGAGGTTTTTGCTATGATAATATTTGCAGGCCGGATGACGAAGGACATTTATATATTTCTGCGCACACTAAAATTTTTCAATTGTCAATTATTTGTAGTATCACCATAATTAACTTAAAAGAAATGATAAGGTAAATTAAAAAAAAAAAACAATGACAAAATTTAAGAATAACAAAACATTTTATAAGCAACAAAAATGTAAATAGAAGGACATAGAACAAGAAACAAAATAGATAAATGGTGTAAAGGAATAACTAAATTATACCCCAGAGAGAATAAAAGAAGAGGGAGGTTGAATTAAAAATATAGCTGGTCCAACATTGACCCAAATAACAATGATAGGAAAACACAGAAGAAGCCTTTCAAAGAGGCCTTTGTCTAAGGACAAGCTGCACTAGAAAAATCGGCTGCCGATGATTATATATTTAATTTAGTCTGTAGGTAGGTAAGCACTTATCGTAAATAGAGTAATAAATGCTTATTTTATTTATTTACTTGCCCCGAAATCATTTGGAAGAACTAATATAAAATACCTCATTGAAAAAATCTATATACAATATCCATCAAAAATATTTATCCCGACGATAAAACGAACACAACAGAATTATATTTCTATAGTAATAAACAGAAGCTATAAACGTCAGTGGCGAATCAACGCTTTCAAAAGGCAAGTAATGCCTGACAGTTAAATAATAAGAGTTATTTAATTCCGTACCTTAATCGCAAATGGATCGTTTGGAAAGTCACCGATGGTGGTTGAGCGTGAAATGAAACAATTTTAAAATATTTAGTGATCTTAAGCATAATTGTAAATTTTTATTAAGATTACGATATGGTATACTGGTCATAAAAAACAAATTTATAATATGAGTCCTCTGCATCACATTGCAGTAGGTACATTATTATAATCATAAATACAATCATTTTGTGTGCGTTTGCTAGTGATCGTGTAACTTCTGATTCGACTTGACTGATTGAGCTCATAATCACATAATATATTTGTTTTATCGAAGTGATGGTTCATAGGTATGTTAGGCTCCGATAGGTGGCGCTGTGGTCGAGTCATTAACTACTGGAACGGACAAAGTAACATCTAAAGGACCAGCTATTGTTCAACATATTTATATATAAAAGGATAACTGACTGACTGACATATTGTACAGCCCAAATACTGAGGCTAGAACCGTGAAAATGTGTATGTGGGTTCCTTTTATACTGTAGATGAGTACTAATGAAGGTTTTTAGGAAATTTAATTACTAAGATGGTGAAAAAGGGGATGAAAGTTCTTATGAAAATCCGTAATTTTTGAAGATTAGATAAATAAAATTGGTATTTAACAGTTTAGTTAGAATGGGAAATAAAAATATGTAATGGGACGTAACTCTACTAGACGCCACTAGCCGCTACGCCGCGCCGACGTATATAAAAATGGATGTTAATATAATATTAAGCAAGTATATACAATATAAGATCGATAAACTTTAACACTGTTTGATCGGTCAACATTAATGTTTAATAGTAGTAAGTGTCTAAGTTTTTACTTGGAAAAAGTTTTTATTCTATCTGTGAAGGCGATAGGTGACGCTGTGGCCGAGTTATTGACTACTGTAAATTCTCTAAATTAGAAGTACAACGGAGTAAGCCAGAATAAGTTTGCTCTAACATAATATGTCCATTATATAATGTCATTTCTCCAAACATTCTTTAATCTTAAACACAATAAACTTTTCAACTCACGTATAAATGTAGTTTCGATTAATGTTATTTTTAACAAAAACATTATTACAAAGGGCCGACTTTGAATACTGTTTTATACAAACTGTGTCGCGTAGCCTCCGAATGAGTAATGTCGAATGTTGGGCATGTTTGACGGGATGTCTGGTCCGGAATTATTCACACCAAGCGTGACTGCGACCTCACTCTGCTACTGGTTGCGTTTATAAATATGTATCAATATATTTCCGTTCACCGTATATACTTATGGAAAGCAATCTTGCATTTGACATGCGGCGATATGAATTTGATGTTTCTTTTTCATCATATCACTAATTTCGTTATAATAATAATAATTTCGTTAATATATTACCAATTATAATTAGTGTATTGGACTTTTAATTAGTTTAAATTAAATTATTGGCATCAGTCAGATAAAAGTTGAGGGGTTTTAATTTACCTAGAACAATGTTAAAAATGAAGGTGGACGGATATAAGAATAGGGGGAGACCGAAGAAGGTACAAATGAATTGTGTGAGGGATTATATGGAACAAGCTCTCAAATGAAGATGCCGGAACATACCTATAGATGCTTGGTGACAGACTTTCAACTTGAGGGTGGTAGCTAACCAGGAGGGCATTAAAGCGAAAGACCAGGCCCATTGCAGGGTTTCGAACTCACGTCGATCGACGTCGTGTCAGTACACGCTACCACTGAGCCAAATATATATCTGTACAAACATTGTCACTATTAAAAATTAAGCTAATTAAAATATTGATTTACGATGATTCCAATGTCCGAGCCGGTAATGGTTAAAACCCTTTTGTTATGTTCGTTTCAAACAGGCTAAACATGGTCTATTTCAACAATCCGTGACCGGGGATCGAATAAATAATTAAAACTGGCTTTTGACAGAATTGTGGGCGGGTCGAGGCCACTGTACGACCGGACACATAATTAATTCCACCATTCGAACACCAGGGGGCACACGGCTCCCGGCGTACGCGGCACTAAACCGAAAAGGTTCATTTTATATTTTTATTGTATATTTTTCTTCTTTTTGATATTAATTTTAATGACAACGTGTGTATATACATAATTATGCTAATGTCACATGGATAGAATATTTTTCTAATCTTAAACTATATCACGCAAGATGCTGCAATCTTAACTAAATATAGGTCCCATACAACTTAAGTAAAAACACAACATTATAATAGAGCAAGGCCCCGCAAAAACTGTTAGGTATCGTGTATTAAAAAGTACGTAAGGAAGTCTATCACTTTACAAGCTTTGTTACTTAAATGGCTTCACACCGAGAAAATTAAATTATAGATCATTTTTATTACTTAATAATTACGTAACATTACTATAGTCAGTTAGGGCATTCTCCAGACCACCCCTGGACAGCCTACCACTTTCATGGTTCAACTTAAAAAATCTGCACCTGAGTTTCGGCAACTACGCGCTCTCTGGTATCGAACCTAAACTCTAAATGCAATTGTTAAAAGTAACTATATAAGCCCTTCATAACGTCGTGGTTTCCAGTTTCAGCAAACTAACATAATACACTAATAAATAAAAAAATACGAATGTCAGCTACTGGTGACGGAAAGGAAAGTGCTACAAAAATGAACTTGAAGGAATCTAAAGAATGCTGGGATTGAAGAGTTGAGATAATCATAGCCGGAATAAAATCGGCCACTTACAGAGAATGGGGGAGGATTGAGTATGGCGGTCAATAGAGCATACTTAGGACGGTTAATCCGCGAGTTGACTGCATGTATTAATGTAAATTATTGGGTAATATTGGTATATAGATAAAAAGCCTAAAACAATAAAAATATAGAAAAGTAATTGTAACCCCCCCCCCCCCCACGACGAAAAAACAAATTAATAGATTTAAATCTTTGAAGTACACTAATAAAAGGTCTTCATCAATTTTATTAATACGATGCAATTTCTTCCAAGAAATAAATTGATTGTAACAATTTTTATATCACTGTACCGATTTTGAGGGTGCTAAATTTTGAGTTATTTCCGCAGCTTCCGCAGCAATGTTTCGTCGCACTTCTTTATCTTCAGAGTCGTCACTTGAATAATCCGATGAACTCATTGTCAGCTTTTTTTTTTACACAAGTTTTTATCTATGTATATTTTTTATGTAATTTTTATCAAAATCAGAAAATTTCAACTCTTAGAGATCAATATTATTTTATTTTATTATTATTAAATGATAAGTTATTGCCGCGTGTATTATAATATGGGTTTGAAATAACAACTGCTCGGTTACCATGGTAATGAGTTATTTCAAATAGGTAAAGGGAAGAAAATTAAAACAAAAAAAGATTAAATTTTAAACTGTCACTAATTTTGAGCGGTCTGAAATATGCAACTTTCTTCCCGCAAACAAAAGAAGAAATTCAAACATTCGGCCTCGTATTATTTTCAAAATTTAAAGTGTTTAAAATAATTTTCCAGAAGTTGTCAACTCCTGGATTGGTCGTCGTCCAGGTTTCACTAGCGTGACATCGTAGAAGCGGATCTGCGTCACCTTCAAGCTGACAATTGGCAAGAAACTGCGTAGGATCGAAACAAGTGCCGTGCTCTCGTTTCGGGGGATGAGACCTTTTTTAGGTCACCGAGCAAAGCAAACAATTATTTAGGTATTTAATATGTTCTACTTCTAAAATAAACTATTACTTAGTATGAATCTGGTTGTACCAGCCCAATTTGTACCACAAATATTTTTATTCAAAGCGTGAAAAATACCATAGAAAAGACATTGATTTTCCGCTTCAAATCGTTCTGTAACCGCCTTTACAAATAATAAACGATTTAAATATTCAGACCATTCAAAATTACAGCCGTTTTTATAGTTATTAAATATAATACGCGGTTAATGTTGATTAAAATATATAAACAAAGGTTCGTATAAATAAATGTGATGTATTATTTCAATTTCATTATAAAACGGTGTGATAGTCTGTATAATTATAATAAAGAATTAAATATTATACCACTTGAGAAATATCATAAAACCGTTATGTATTTTTGTATGCTAGCATACTATAAGGTTTTGAAACTTAATTATTTTGAGTGGCAACATTACTTATGTACTGAAGTATTGGAACTAATATTGGAATAGAAAAACCACAGTGTAACGCTGTTAGTGTCTGCTTAAAATTAAGAAGGTCAAAAACTTCTCCAAGGTCATGTAATTTGTTTTTTGTTTCGTTACAAATAGTTTTTGTATATAAGTATCTACGTACGTTTTTCTTCTTCCTAACTTGGCAATAAGAAGATCATTGCTAACAATATCTAGTGATAATTTCAGTAATCTAACAAAATGGTGGCTCACTTGTTAGAACTTTCCAGGGAGTTTTTGTGGCATCTAAGAACTCAAGATCCATGTTATTATTTCCAATGCACTTAATTTGTGCACAAGAACCAAGTGTTATTGTGCAAAATGTCAACTATACCTACAACACAATACAGGGTCAAATAAAAATATATACATTAAATAAAAGGGTATCTGACTGACTGACATATCAACACAGCCCAAACTATTGGGGTTAGAACCGAGAAAATTTGCATGCGGGTTTCTTTATCACTGTAGGTGAGCTCTAAATAAATTAATTTTGGAAATTCAACCCCTAAGTTAATAAGAAAGGGGATGAACGTTTTTTAAATGAAAATCCGTTATTTTTGAAGATAGATCTATGAAAATTGGTATTTAACAATTCTGTTAGAATGTGACATACACATAACTCAACTATGACGCCAGAGAAGCCGCGGGAAAGCGCTAGTTTATGAATAAAAAACAAAAACTACTACATGACAGTTTGGGATCCCTCCAAAAACTCAGTTTGTTACGTTATAATTTATATTTGTAATATGTACTCGAAAATATAAAGAATTTGCAACAAACACAATACGTTATTACTTCGAGCAGAGAACTAGTTCGTTTTCCTACAAAATTCTAAGTAATTAATAAATAATTATATGATACCTTTATAATTAAAAAGAAATCCATTATTTCGTATACAACACAACTAATAAATAAACATTACATCATAAGGCATTCAATAAACCCACAGATCTCCGCGAATAAATCGTTTATTACAATAGAATTCGAAATAACACGATGCAACATTATCATTCAAACAAATTATAATATATCGGTGTTCCCCATAGATGGACAGTTATGCAAACAATCCTGGGTCTACAATGTTATGGTTTATTTCAGCGGCGAGTCTGCCCATATGTGGCATACGGCCTGTTGCAACTATTGCTATGCAGTATTAACTTTCCCTTTTGTATAATTTTATCAAAATCCCTAGATGCTAACATAACGTTCCATTGGTAAGGCGCTTAAATTACGTATGTTTATGTATCGTTGAAAGATGGTTTTAATTCTTCAAATAACTTCAGTTACTTTGGATACTAGAGACAGTTTTAAGTGTTTATAAATACTAGCGGTTGCCTTAAGGTCGAAATTCGATCAGCGGATTTTTGATCATACACTATTTTCTGTTTGACATTTGCAGTATTCATGAACCTAAACAATGAGTATTATCCACATCATTTTTCATTGAGCGACAATGTCAATATTTTGGGGAATCTAAATTCAGTGGCAAAGGTCGGGTTAGAATTCGCAGTATTAATGTATTTTATTTAATATATTATTAACAGATATTATACATAAATTTTAGCTTTCTGCACCCCTTCTCCATATAAACTTTAACCATGCCAAATCTTAGTCTTCCGTGCACGCAATACTCTTAATAAGAGGTAGAAAGCTTTGCTTCACGTATTAATATATAGTTGATTATCATAAATTATTATGATGAACCGTTTGTGGAAGTTTTTATGGAAGCTTGCAGATCACGCTCTCATTGGATTTAGAATGCATTCTCAATTATCATTATTGTAAAAGAAATTATCCCTGGTTAATTTAATCTAAGAGTTTAAGAAGAGCTCTTTGTTTTTTTTTTTTGTCTATTAAGTCAACGTTTGACCAGAGGTATGATCGAATATCGCGACGGGTAAAGTTTTGGTCTCTCAAGTGCAGCTGCTTGGCAACTTTTGTTATTATATTTGAGGATTTCAGCTGACCACCAGGTGAGCAGGCAAAATGCTTCACATTACGTAGTTTTCGAATTGAATAATACAAAAATAGACGTGATAAAAATGGTACCAATGTTTTTGTGTAATTATCATACTCATTTTAGCCGAAAGACTTTCGTATAGGCCTTCCCTAAAAATCGCCACAACACTTCTCGCATGCAGCGGGTTCCCGCAAGTATTACAAGATCGTCGCGTCGATCCATCTTGTGGCGGGTCTACCTACGTTGCGTCTTCTAGTACGCGGCCGCCACTCTAGAACTCTCTGGAACCATCGGTAATGCGTTTTACGAGCTATTCTTAGAGCTATGTCGGTAAATTTGATTCTTCTGCGGATCTCGTCATTTCTAATTCGATCACGCAGAGAAACTCCGAGCATTGCCCTCTCCATAGGTCTTTGAGTGCATCAATTTGCAACTTACTCTAAAAATAAACTAGTCAAATAAGTTGAGATGCATGGAAACTCGAATGAAATATAAGAACGCCTTATTATAACTAAAACAATAAAATAACAGTTACATATGTAGTAGTAGCAGCCCACATAGCGACACGCTCAAGCAATTCAACTTGGTAAATATAATGCTGATTTCAATTCAAAGCACACAGTGGTTTTATAGCATCACGAGCGATATAGAACAATTTGTTCTCTATTTGAAAACGTGGGCATAAAAGTTGTAAACAGTGGTGTGTGTCGTCCCTATTCTAAATTCTTCTACTTATTTATATTAAATTATGTAATGAAACTACAGTAAAATATTTAAAGCTACAGGCCTCGTAGCGCAGTGGTAGTAAACGGTACTATTGAGCTGAGAGGTCGCGGGTTCGATCCCCGCCCATGACTGACTTTGTGTGATGAGCATAAATGTCAGTTGTGTGTGTCTGGGTGTTAACTATCTATATATGTATGTATATCAGCTGTTTAGTTACCATATTATACAAGCTTTGCTTAGTTTGTAAATAAATGGTCATGTGTGAAATTGTGAAAAAGAAAATCAACTTCAATTATTTTGAGGAGTTCCTTGGTGTATCTTCAAAGTCTAATCTCCAATGCCAATGAAGTTAAAATGGGATTACACTTGAGTCACCCCACTTCCAACATAAAAAAATCCAAATCGGTCCATAAACAAAGAAGTTATTGCTGAACATCTATAAAAAATATACATTCCTCCTTTTTTTGAAATCTGTTAAAAGTATCAAATTTTTCACACTATTTTAGCAGTGTGAACACAAATTATCACTTAGGTGAGTGGGATTAGGTTAAATTATTCCCACGTAATTATTTTACGGATGAATATCTATAAATAAACAATAAATATACTTTTATCGTAGGAACCATAAAACAGTGGCCCCAGTGATTTATTTCAATTTCATTGACAATAATATTTATTAGTAAACATTAAATTATGTAATTACTTTATTTTTAATGAAATGAAAAGATAGCGCCTTCTCTGTGTTAAGTACTTGTTAACACTTGATTATCTACTGCTATACATGGGTATAGGTAAGCACTTGTTAAAAGTTTATAGATTATTTTTATGTATTTGGACCACCAGTGATTAGTGCTCTATAGTTAAAAAAAAAAAACTGACGAAAATGCACTAGACCTTTAACAGAACCACAACATGTACTTCCAAACGAAATGTATTTAAAAAAATGTAATTTCAGTCATAACAGGTTACTAGAAACAACGTTAATGATCTTTATTTTAAAAAAAAATCACTAAAATGATTAACGTATAAGCAGCGACTAGTATAAATATATATTTAATAGTAATTTAACAATAATTTTTAAAAAAACCTTGTTAAATCTTAAACAATCATATTATTACAAGCAGTTTGTCGATAGTTAATTTAAGCGACATAAATGTCGGAAACGTCAGGATATGAGCCCGTAGGCGCGAGCGTAGATCCACCAATGCACCGCGGCGCGTCGCGGCACCGGTTCCACAGGTATCGAACAGGTTTGAATATTCATAGAGTCCGAGTGGCAACGGCCGCATCACTATGCCGATGACATAATGGAACCGAAAAGATTTATCGACCTTCTACGATATCGACTTATAAATTATAATCGCTTCGATAGGGCTTAACTTTTTTCTTTATTATCGTTTTCCAATTAACTTGATGACTTATCGATTGGTTTCATGTATTTTATTATTAACTGTGATGTTTGATTCACACGTGCTAAACTGTTGTGGATTGTAAAGTGATTAATGACACGTTACAACAAACAACTGTTGTTGTTTATTGTTTTATTAGTTTCATGTGCCGTTAAATAATTTACGGCCACTGTCAATTTTAATTTTGTTTGTATTTTTTATTATGTGCAATTTACTTCCTATCAATATTCTTACTATGTTATTTTAGGATATAAAATTCTATCTATACATTAATTTTACGCTGTCTTTTTTGTATCTTGTAAAAGTTTTATAGAACTATCCTGAAAATCCTAAGCATTACCTTTGTACGATAGGATTTGAACAAAATTTCAGTGAACAGTTATTTTGTACCAATTTTAACATTGCTTTGTTTAAAAAACTGAAAAAAAAAAAAAAATAAAAAAACAAAAACTTTGTTCTCAATAATTCATTTCAGTTTTAATTAACTTTAAATCAAGTTTATATAGTCCAGTTCGTATTTTAGTATGATCTTTTCGTACTTGCTTACACCTTGCCAGATTGCTTGACGTTCATGGTTACTGCTTCGCTTTTTAAGGTCGAGCGTGAAGTTATGTAGCCTATAATTTTCCTCAATAAATAGGGTATAAAATGCAAAAAGAATTTTTCTAATCTAAGCCGTAGTTCCAGATATTAACGCGTTCAAACAATCTATTAAGCTTTATAATATTAGAATAGATCAGTTTTTAAATTACACATTTGTTCATTAATTTGTCCATTGCTTGATTGTATTGTCGTATACTTTGTTATACCTATAAATTATTCTGCCAACATAGATATAAAAAGGAAGTTTAAGAGCAAAGCTAGTGAGCAATAAACATAATTATACTTACATTGCTACATGTACATTAAAATGTATCATTACTTACCTACAACAAGTGTATGTCATTGTTGTCGTACACGCCCGTTGAGTGTATAAAATACATCTTGACTTGACGGATAGAGTTCTCGAAACAAAGAGTTACAAATATAACAATACTAGCAGACACTAGCACAAACGTCTTGACGTTTAAATGGAGCTGGTGTCTGCGTAAAGGTTTTTGAAAATTCTGTCGGTATGTTTGAACGCCAATCACGCAAAAAATACTGGACCGAATTTAATGAAATTTGGTATGATTGTAGGTTATAGTATGAAGGTACATTTACGATGCGTTTTTACACGTATGGGCATTTGTATGGTCTATAAATTGCATATAAAAAGGAATGTATGTGTACTATGCAACTCTGTAATATATTTTTACATAATTTTCCCGAAAATCAATAAATAGAGACTTTTTTTTATTTTCGAACAGTATTCATAGATGGCACTGTCCGGCTTGGTTTAAATTATCAGGAAATTGTTTGATATTTATTGTCACACTTAAGTAGATTTTCTGTAAGTACATAATATATTAATAATTTAAGATTGGGCTTTTAGTGTTATTTTTAAATGTCTAAATAAGTAAGAATATCTATTCTATCTAGATTCTTACGATACATGTCGTTGTTGGGGTTTTTTGCGCAATTATGATTTTTAATAGATTACGCTAAACAGGTTTATAAATTGTTTAAATAAACTTAGCTTTTCGTGAAGGATTGCAAAACTGATCATTTTTGTATGCCCTTATGTACGTAAATATGTATATCTAGCATCACACCTGTATTCTTCTAAGGTGTTAGGCAGATGTGTACTAATGTACACCCGCAGTTCGCCTGGAATGTTTTTCGGTCTCATTTAAAAGGGGGGCGAGCTTATTGCCATTAATCAGGTACATAGCAAAACTCCGACCTGCTACTAAGAATTTCATAGAAAACCCCAATAACACATTGCCCAACCTGAGAATCGAACCCAGAATCTCGAGTCAGTCTTTATAAAATGATTTTAGTTGAGTATTATCAAAGTTTATACGGGTCAAATACCGTAGGTTGGGTTGAAGTGAGGTAAGGTTTTTATTTAGTTGATGTTTTCCATTCACAAAATATACTACGTAGACGGAGTTGCGGGCATAGCTAGTAATCTATATGAAAGCTCATATTACCTTGAACTACTAGCTAAATATTCGTATGTGATAGAAAATATAATCAGTATACGTACACGTACACAAGAGATCTTGTACAATGTTGACAACTTTCGAAAATTGTGCTCAATTTGTGGCAAGTGGCTCAACAAAGTGAATACAATAAATATGACTAAACCAAGGGAAAACTAATAGTGCAATAAATAATTCAGTTTAACTATTTCTTTCGACCATCAAGGTATATATTTTTATAAAGTTATAGCCTAGGTATATAGTTATAGTATATACTAGCGACCCTCTCCGGCTTTGCACAGATGCAATTTACTAATGTGGTGTCATTTATATTTAAAAATCATGTTCGATCGATTTAAAGTTTCATCGCTTTCGTTTTATATATTGGTACTATAGGACGCAGGGCCGGTGGCGATAGCGTGTGGCCGGTCAACTGTTTCACTGCCAGTGATTTTTTGGTTGCGCGTAATTTTGAATAAGTGATATCTTCTACGGTATCCATTTAAATGATATAGTGTAAAAGACAGTTTCAATCTACATTAAATGCCCAAATTATCTATTTATCTAGATAAAAATTAATACTGAATTGGAAAAAATAAAGAACAGATTAACTGAGACATATTATACAATTACAAATTTGCTAATTTAAACTAGCCACTAATATTTCCGTACGTGTGTATGCTGTGCGTATGATCCATGGAATTGGAGCATTAGCTAATAAGTTAATGTGCGTTCGCGACTGACACAGTAGCGCAGATTTGCGTCGATGCATAATATACTCGTTGGGTACTCACAACTTCAGAGCGGCAAGAATATCAGGCTGTTATATCTTGCCTCGCAATACCTTAATTAAATACATAATTAATGCGACGTTCCTCCTTACCTCCAACCGATAGTAACCGACCATACCCAATACGAATAACATCGGATACCTCAAAGGATAGTAAGGATAAACACCGTATTGCTTTAAGTAGAGAAACCTAACAAATTTATCTTGTTGTTTCTCTAACCTAAGGATATATTTGGCTTCATGAAGAGCTCCATTTTATGATTCAACGATGATTTTTTTAAAAGTATTTTTAGTTTTAGAATTTATTCATAGAGTTTAATAGAATTAAAATCTTATGTAGGATCTATTTAAGAAAAAGAAAAGAAAATAAAGAAAGACGTAAAGAGAATAAACTAAAAATATTTCAAGAAGATGTTAATGTATAGATCGGTTATTATACAATATACTTTAAGTTAGATTATTTTCTGATAAAGTCAACTAGTCATTACTACATTAGTGCTGACAGGTGTTAAGCTAAAATAATTGCCGCATCCTATCGTGCGGAGTTGGCTTCACACTCGGGGAGTCACTCGACCGGTTTCAGAGCGATGACTCACGCGCACATGGATTGGCTAAGTACCAGCGACGGACGAATATCCGACGGATAAATTAACCATTTTAACAAGCGAGATCAAGGTGTTACGTTCACATTTACATATGTTATGCACTTATGCGACAACTTAACGTTGTTAAACCTAGCATTACGTACAAAGGAGGTACTCCAAGTAGTGCATAGATGAATAGAGGCCGAAGGAGAGAGGTTTATAGTCTGACGTGTCGTGTCGTGATGTGTTCTGACGTGCACATCTAACGGCTGTTTTCAATAACATATCTGAGTTTACTATCCCAGATTAGTACATATTTGTAATAAGTACCATCTTTAACTCGGACAGATATCGGATTCCCTCTTATCTATCCAAGCTATAGGATATGGATATATAATAGGTAGATACGAAAAACTGTTAATTGATAGGTTATTGAAAAAAAAAGTATGGAAAGATGTTATATTTGTCTATCTAGTAACTGAAACAACAGATAAATAGGTTATTGAAAACGGCCTTATGTCATGTTATGACGCTTACTAACGACATTTTGAATCGATACGTTCACGTACGGTCTTAACCGTTGTGACGCGGCCTCTCCACTCCATCCGCTCTGACGCTGATCGGGATTGGCTCTAGTGTGATACCAACACAAACCATCAGATTAAGAAAACATTGTGTTACACTAATGTGAAAACGATGTCGCTCTGACGCGGCTCTCCACAACGGCACAACACGTCAGACCGCGTCAGACAAAAATAAATCCAGGTGATTCTGTCATTGTTCAATTTCGAAGATTATTCGACTGTTTTGGCTTACTGAATCGACTTCAATATCACTTTCGTTTTTTGAATATTTTAATCAATACAACAAAATAGTGAAACAAATACATTTGGCATCATAATGTTGATACAGGTACCTACCGTTATCCGTAGCAACGCCACTGGTCTAAACGAATCAACGAAACGGCACAGTTTCGTTGAATATTTTAATGTAAATTTATGAGCTCTATCTATTTTTATAAATTACTTAATTATGTTTTTTCTTAAGGTGGCATATCAAAGTGATGGAACTATGGTCTTATAGTAAACACAGTACAAGCCAAAAACAGTGGTGACCACCGAGAGATCAGTAATCTATCGTCATTCACCGCTGTCATGCTGGCCTGCATAAATAGATACTGAGAGGCTTTACACCACGTGTGTGGTGGTCGCGATTCAGGTTCTTGTATTAGATGTACTTTACTTACTGGTGTCTTTCCATTGTTTATTGATTAACCTTGCTGTCATATTGTTGTTTCAAATTATTCAAATTATTTTTATTCCAAATTATGATTTCTCTGAAAGTATTAAATGAAAAAAATAGTCAGTCTTGTGGACTGCCGACTGAATTGAAATTTGAATTGAAAACTGTGTTCTGTTTTATATTTTTAAATTACTTATAGTATGAATAATTGAAATTTCATAATTATGTGAATTGAATGTATTAACATTAATACATTAATATTGTTTTACAAATCTATTGGCACTCTGGAGCCATGGATGTATAAAAAAGGCGAACGGAGTTCCGCTAAGACAAAAGTGAAGCACAGCAATAGCGGCCACGTAAGTGTGTGACAGTTTTTAAAAGTATTGCCATGAGAAGGAAATTTCCTCATTAAAAAAAAAAAATTACACAAATTTTTTTGAACTTTGAGAGACCCAGAGAAAGAGAACATCGCTGTCGGTAAACTCTCGCACATCAAAGGATTTTATCATAATAAACTTCAGATGCGCGATCATATTTCAGTCGGCGCAGAGAGGGATGTATAAAAGAAATATCTCTTTGTCCAGAGGTAAAAAAATAATTTAAATATCATTTTATTTACAGAATTATTGTTAATAAATATATATCGTGACAATTTGTTTTTAGATAAGAACCAAGCACCTAAGGTGTAAAGAAATGATCAAAATCTATCCACTATTTTTTGTGTAATGCACGCATAAAGGCAATCCTCTATTATTCTATTTATATAGATTATGATTTGTTAGAGTTTCTTATGTTAACCCAAAACAAGGAATAATTTTTAAGGATATTAACTTTTTATACACTTCTCTTTTACTTTCAAAGAACTTGTTTTTTTCTTTTCCTTATATATTTGAAACCCTCCAATTTTATGTGGTGAAAACGATTATTGTAACTCGCGGTGCTGTGCATCGACTTTGGCGCAAGCCTAACTGCAACCCTGTCCCCGTGTCCCTGACTGAGTGACCACGCATCGCGATCTTCAGTCCACCGGCCACCGCCGTAACGTGCGCTCACATAATTGTATCATTAGAATATTTAAATATTTTTTGGCAATATATGTACATATTCAATAAAGTCAGATTTTGTGTTTTGTTCCAGTAAATGCTCAGTAGTGCTCAAATAATAGGTGCATATAAAAAAAATAAACTATCATTTCCTATATTCTTTTGTAGAATTTTGATTATTATAACTATACTTGTATTATCTTTCGTTATATATATTGTTATATTATGTTTTAAAAGCTTTCTAAACACCATCTCGCAAATACAACATAATAATATGTGTAACATAAAAAAAAATTTTTTGATGGAAAATGTAAACAATAAACTGTGAATATGTAGTGTTGATAAATATTTTAGTAATATTTTATTGATTTCATAAATTAATTATTATTTATTTATTATAACAATAAATAATATTATAATTAATTGGATAAATAGTGTTCGAACAAATTACTATCAATCTACTACCGTTCCGAGGTAATTTGTATGTTTAGTTATTGGCAACACTGGCCTGTATTATGTTATAAATAGCAAAAATGTTACTTAAAAATCAAGAAATCTATTGAATATATTATAAGTTTAGTTGTGAAATATGATCCCCTGATTTTTTAAAAATGAAATTACTACGGTTCCGACAACTCTTTACTACACTTGACGGCATTTTTAAATATTTGTCATATCCGTCACTCTGGCGAGATCTAAGACGATAATGGTGGGAGACTGACTTATTATGGTGTGAATGTGTGCGTGGGTGATCGTACATATAAGCAAACTGACTTACTATGAGTGATTCACCGCTATCGTATTGAACATTACGTCCGTTTTTTTATAGGTCTATGCTCCAAACAATAATTAACATAGATGAGTGAGTAGCCCACGCATGCGTTATGTTGTCACGCTCTGATATATGTACTGAAATAATATTCTATTTCATTCAAACTTTGCCTCTCTACTACGATCGCGATCTCCCAAGAACGATTTTATGAGTCCTTTAATTTTCATATTACATTGCTCGTTTGCAAGAGAGTTAACTTTGAATCTTCCAAGTAAAAAGGTAGTGTATAGTTTAACAATCAATTCAACACGTTATATTTTATATGTATCAGTGAAGAGAACTCGTAAGTTTTAACCCATACAAAAATCGCACAACGTGCTTAAAGAATTTTGAATTGTGTTATTAGGGGACAATGCATAATTACCTAGTGCCTGGATTAGCAAAGAAACATAATCTAGTTATAGGAACGTCAGCTTCCTACCTTAGAGATATTACTCACAGTGTTTTCAGGACAGGTTATTCAAGTCAAGGTAAGGTACAGCAGGGTTCCAGTACCTTAAACATATAAATATATGATAATAACAATAGCCACTTAATAAATTTCTAATTATTATTTTCCTATTAATGATTTTGAAGGGTCCCTTGGTGAATCTTCAAAGTTGAAAGTCGAATGCCAATGAAATTAAAATGGGACCACAAAAAGAATTATCCAAATCGGTCCAAAGAAGTAATGTCTATACATCCATAATATTATATACATTCGAATTGAGTTACCTCAGTTTTTATCTCAGTTTTTTTAAGTTGGTGAAAAACAATGATGTTTTATAAATAGACGCCTTATACTCTCACTAAAAACAATTTGAAAATGGTATATAAGCATGTTGAAACAAAAGAGATAGGAAATCACAGCGTAAGGCGGAAACTCTGTTAACAAAAAAGGATAAAAGTTGTGAACTGAGGCCACCTTTAGCAATTGCAAGCAAAGAGCGTCGATCAAAATCGAAATAAGCTTGATTCGATCTAGACCCTAAGAAGGCACTAATGAACGTCAAAACACTACTGCCGGTTCGGAAAATATCCCAGTAATCGAGGAGAACCAGCAAGAAGCTCGATCGGGTTTATCTTTTTGTCAACTGTACAAATGTTAATATAACAGGTACAATAATAATAATTTAGTTTATGCACAGAGAGGGAGTGACTTCCAGACATCACTATCATTCACATAATGATCCACCCTGTAATAACCTTTAAAACCTATAAAACCCGCTTGACATGGTCCTTGAATTTGTTGTCCGGTAAATCATTAATGTGCTTCGGAATCTTATTATAGAACCTAACACTATTACTTAAAAAACTTTTATTAGTTTTACTAAGTCTAAAAAACGGTTACGACTAATTTATCTCTATTTCTAGTATTAACATTGTGCTGATCTTTGACAAAATCTAGCTTGACTAAGTTTTTGCGAATATACATTCGTCAATAGGTACGTAAATGCCGGTATCTACTTATAAAATATCATTGGTTAAAATAATCTAATTGTTGTCAATTGTCTTGCTAGTAAATACATTGTTAATAGATGGCGTCTCCTACGTGTTAGTTAAACATATATTTGAAACATCTGTTTGGTGAAATTCCTAATGAAAAACTTACAATATTAATTTCAAACTATTTGAGTATTTTTCGTCACTAGTGGGGAAAATAAGCTTTCTTTCTTAAAATGATTCTCCCCAACCACCTTTAGATACCAATTTTTAACTATGGTTATATCTGCATTCTTAATTTTTTATTAATATTGAATACATGTAGGTTTTCTAAAAGTTTTCGCTTTAAAAATTTAAGCGGCCACATTGGATTTTAGTTTTTTGCCTGAGACACTATATTGCCCAGGGTTCTTTATAATTTTTTAGTTTGGAACTATGACGCTATCTCTTTCAATGCTTGTAGATCGTTGTCAAACAAACAATAACATTACAAATATTTCATAGTTTCATGATAGTTAGTTTGTAAATAAAATGATCTTCCAACGATAATACATTTATATGTTACTATACTTCCAGGAAAATATTGCACTGTAATCTAGCAACATTTCTGTAATTTTGTGATCTATAGCAAAATAACTCGGAAAATAATATAAAAAATATGCTTTGTTACTTATGAAATGATAATCCGTCTTACTTCTTTGGTTTTGTGAAGAATTTTTACAATGTATTATAATAGCACACAAGACGGCATAATGTTAAAATATTACTAAAGCACCCGAGATACTGACATTTCATGACATATGCTTTCAAAATTGACATGGTTGAATGCTATTAAGAGACATTTTCATGTTCTGACCGGCGCCATCTTCCTTTTTCTGAAATCTATGACGGTGGTAATAAAATACGTAAGTAGAACTTTAAAAAATTAGGCAATAATTTTTAAAAATATTCCATTGCTCGTTGACAACTCAATAAAGCCCTGTTGATTGAACATGTTTTAAGATACGTCATATCACGCGTCAAAATATCACCTAAAAATTAACATAATCCTAATTTTATTAATGTCATAACTGTAAACATGTCAGAATGTATAACATCTTTGGCCTCAATACATTGTTCCCAAATATATAATTTATGATTTTATTTGACAAATATTTACGTGTCTATTTTTGAAATCTTGTGTCATTTTTCACTACGAAAACCATATTATTTTATGTAGATATTTATTTAAGGAAATCTATTTAATTACTAACAGTCAACGCACAGCATAAACCGGTGGGTCTTTAGTGTGTTTGTCAGTCCCACGGAATTGACAATGACGTGAATGACTAATGCCATACCTGAAAATAATTTTACAACATTCATTTCTGTAGTGTTGTGCTACGATATACTTTACCTCCCAATTATTTTAATCGTTAGATTTGAAATATATAATTGAGGGTTTTTATATATTAACTGAAATATTTTGTGTTTTACAACATACACCTGATAATTTACTATTATTAAATATATTAAAAATGTACCTATATATTATATCGAACTACTTTAAAATAAAACTACAAAAAACGCTTAGGTTCACCCACGAGGGCGACTGACGTGATTTTGTTTACTTTATTCGACGTTCACCTTTGGAGAGTTCAATGTTTTTCCAGAAAAAAACTTATCAATAAGAATGATATCTCGTAAGGTTTTACGGTTCTTTCGATTATGTGAACATCGCTATTTTAAAAATACAATAATTAGCTAGCAACCCTGGAGAATAAAGATGAGTTTTTGGTGGGATCTTGAAGTATTGTTACTTACTTTTATACTATGTTTAGATTTCAGTAATTTTAAATGATTTTAACGCGCAAGAAATTTATTTATTTTAAATTGCTACCCTTTCTCACTTTTTCGTTTACTCTAAAAGCTTTTAAAAGCTTGTTTTTAAAAAGTTTTTTTAATATATATTTTCTTATTCTTCTCATCAAACCCTTTAATTTGATACCCGTATAATGGGGTGCGTAAATTGAACTGATCAACCATCTTTGGGAGTACGTCATATTAAATTTAGAACGACGTCAGCTGCATACCATGTCGTCTAAACTAAACGGGTATGCAAAATTTCAGCTCATTCATGCAAATTTCGTCTTGTTGTTGTTGTCTTGAGTATGTCACTACATGTGGTTTTTATTTTCAATTAACTATCTTAAGTTTTTTGACCCTATTTTATGTAATATTGGTGTCATTTTGCCTTATATAGTTTGGTTGTTGTGCATTAATGGCCTCAATTTCAAAAATTCTACAATCATAAGCGGTTTGTTAGGTTCTAAACTGAATAAAGGAAATTTCGAGTCACTATGATTTCATAGTCGACATCAAGATTCTAAAGAGCCCACGATAAGCTACGAACTTTCACAATTGATCAGATTTTCCGAGTCCTCATAAACATGCCGATACTATTAATAAACCTCCCCTTGAGAACTTTAGCGGTTGGTTATATTATCAATAAATTCAATTAGATAGATAAAGGCCATTGAATTTATAGTATCAATGGTAATTAATGTTTGCGATTTTGAAACGCTTTAATGGGATTACCTTGTTTCTGTTTATTACTTACGTTTTCTGGCAACACTGATGCATTTTTTAAAGTTAAGTCATAAAATAAATGGTCCTGCTTTTAAACTGGATATTAAACAGTAAATTGAGAACCGGTAAGAAGAACGTATATTATAATGAGATATTTCGAGATTGCATTACATCATTTATTTTCAATTATGAAGATAACATAGCGAAGTCATAAATATAATACAAAAATAAATAAGCTTCGATTTATCGAAAAAAAGCGCAATACCACGTCACTAGCATGAGTCGAGGTCAGGGGTCATCACTACGTCGATATTTTTTTCCAAACCAACGCAACCGGTTAATTGTTGTCAGACAATTTGATAGGCGAAACACGTTACCTGTGGGTGGTTGTCCTGCCTACACCTCTTTTACGTATGAAGTTTAAAGTATTATTTTTATCAAACATTTTTAACAACATACTAATGCCTGTATCCCCGAAGGATTAGGCAGAGGTGTATTAGATAAACCCAATAACACTATGCTCGACCTGGGATTCAAACCCAGACCTCGAGCATAGCAGTCGTGCTTAGGACCAGTAGGCTAATAAAGCAGGTATGCAAAAGTATCAATATATTATCGAACCAAGATATTTTCTGGAATTTGGGTGGTGGGAATTCTTGAGACTTCATCTTCTTCCTAACTTGGCAACTAGTCCTCGTTATTGAAGACCATTACTGCCTTTATCGAGTGAACATAGAATGTCATGACCTATAATGATTTCAATCTTGTAACAAGATGGTGGCTCCCTTGTTGGAAATTTCTAGGGATTTTTTGTGCCATTCCAAAGTTCATGGTTATTTTATTATTTCTTATCCTATTTAACTTGTGCACAATAACCAAGTTTTATTATTACTGTAACTAATACTGTTACTGTTGTATTATCACCTGTATTAGACAATATAGGGTCAAATAACACAAATTTATGAAAACCGCTACAAGATCCCGTCAAAAATTCTCCGCACGGCGCGTTTCTTGGTTGTACTATAGATAGTTTAATTGACTTTTGAACGCATCTTAAGTTGGTAATTGAACACGTGCGTAGGGTGTATGATATCTCTATCAGCGGAGTTCCCGTCGCATTTAGATATCACACACGCGACGCTAATGTCTAGTTTATGCTGACAATAATAAATTAATATTACAGTAAAAAATATTATGTTTAAGTCACACGTTTCTTATACTTCTCCTACAAAATAACTGAAAAGTACTTAATAACAGGTATATTTAAAATACTTAAAATTCTGTATAAATATAATAAAGTGGAAGAGTTTTTTTTGTTTGTTTAAACACGCTAATCTCTGGAACTATACCAGTCGGATTCGAAAAATTATTTTTGTATATGATAACCAGACTCATGTGAAATAATATAGGCTATATAGCATTAGGCTACAACTCTCAGCTAGCCTTAAATATTTATTTTTATTAAGTAAGTCGGAAGTCGTGGACCTCCCGAACTGCTTTATCCGCGTGCGCTGGCTTAATCGTTAATGACACGGAAATACAATGTTCTACAAAATTATTGCTCCTTAGTATGTCTAATAAAACGTTCTCGTTACCTGTATTCTCCATGCTTGGAACCTATTTAAGAAATTATATTTCCCCATAGGTGACGACTCCTTCAAACATAGGTATTTATTTATTTATTTTACAGTGAAATGATCAAACGATGTGCAACACGCTTATTAAATACTTATTCGAATAAAATCTTTCACAAATATTTACAGAGCCCATGAAATATAAAAATATGTATACATAAAACTATAGGTACTGTTTCTTTCTATGTCGCTCCATTTATAGCAATAGAAACCATATTTTCTAGAACTAAAAGTAATTGTTGTCAAATCTTATATATATTATGTTGAGCTTGTTATATCTTCAGCGGTTACGAAGACCAAACAAGTTACGAGCCCAAAAAAGTCCGAGGCGTGAGAATGGCCAAGGCAGACACATTACGAATTATCTACAGAGCATTAATACTTTATTTTTAACACTTTATTTTTATATAAAACCGAACGAGAATGTGTTTATTTTATTGTGTCAGTTCTTCGGCAGCTTTCATCTTTGGTCCTATTTATTAATGTTTTCTGAGATATTCCGTTGCAGTTATTTATATTACAACAATTATAACTATAATATATGTATCTCCTTTATTGTTAATAATTGGGATATTTTATTTAATACTTGTTAAGCTTCTTAGAAATAGATTCAGAAAACGAATAAACGCATAAATAATATATAGGTACTTTAAAATTTCTTCTGTAGGTATTTCACTGGAATTTAAAGGTATATAAGCCTTCCAGTACAAGTTAAAATTATATAGAACTCACATTTTTGTCGCTTTATTTGTTATCGTTTTAATAAATAAATGGTTTGACCTTTGTTCTAATTCCGATAAAAATGTGGTCGTTAATTTTATAGAATACTAGCTGTGCCCGCGGCTTCGCTCACGTGGACTACAGAAAGCCCGGGCGAATACTGCCCCGCTCCCGGCAATTTTAAAGAAAAATTGCTTATTGTGGGTATTCCTTAGAAGATAGATCTAAACTCTCGCTGACTTTTTTGTAGGTCTTTTTATTGTCTACAACTATGTCCTATATTAATTTGCTATATTTCTTATGGTTTACTTAGCGTAAGCCATTTAAGCGCCCAAATTGATTCAACATGACCTGTTTTTTTTTTCTTTGTGCGGAACCCTAATTCTTTTTCTAAAATAGAAGTAGCCTAAGTTACTAAAATCAGCTATCTACCAGTGAAAGTCCCGTCAAAAACGGTCTAACCGTTTCGTAGATTACACGGAACAAACTGAAAGACAGACAACATTTTTAAAAATGGGTGTTTTGTTATAGGTTTCGTATATACTTTCATATGCATTTGGTAAAAAGCTGTTATTTTGAGATTACAAACAGACACTTCAATTTTATTAATTTTATAAATAAGCTGGGCGTGCGACTTCGTCCGCTTGGTATATTTCGTTTATGAAAAACAGCAACTAACAAAAAAACCATCACCTCAGCCTCACCTGGCGATATTTGACTAGTAAGGCTTTGAGTATACCCAAGTAAAATGATTTTAAATATTAACAGATATAATCCAAAAGTAAGGGCTTAGTATTTCAATATAAAAATATTAAGTTTATTTAATTCCGATTTTTTTTCCGATTTCGAGTCTTCAAGTATAGATTTAGTGGCACTGAGACGTTAGAAAATAGTATTCATATCTGCACCTGGTAATTAGTCGTTTATAAAGAGAATTAACTCGATAAGCTATCAAAATGTATCATCTTGTTATGAAGACATTTAAAAAGTACCTTATACCTGGGCGTTGCCGGTTACTTTAATTGAAAGCTATCATCCGTCAGGAAATCGTGAAGCTCCCAGTACTCTAGTGTAACCAGTATTAGGCCAGTGTCTTATAATGCCCCTACCACGGAAACTCTAAATACATATACTCGTATAGTATAAGTCATCCATACCCAAGTTTTTTTTTGGTCTTATCCACCCAACCGATACTTCAAATTCTTCAAACGATACGATTAGTAAAAGAATTAAGTTGCTATTTATTTTGACGTGACAACGTCTTATAAATTGGTTTGCCGGGTGACACTTCAAGAAACTGCGTTACGCTCCGCTCACGTTATGCGCTCACAATGAGAGCGAGTGAGAAGCACGCGCCCCTTCCACTCGGGCATGGTTAGCCCGCCTAAGAGCGAGAGAGACAGACATAAAGTCGTTGTCACGTAAAACTTACGCCCGTATACCGACTTTACAGGCAACCAATTTTTTTTACCTAAAAAAAGCTCTAATGAGTTCGATGCATTCGCAATATAGAAATAAATGGTTACGTGTCAAATGCACGAATGGTCCACAAGCTGACAGATTTTACCCTCAAACTTTTGAATACTTTGAGTAATTTACGGAGGCTTGTTATATTTTTACCTATCATTGGCAGATCGGTCTATTCACAAAGGCTTAGCAGACCGCAAGTTGAATATGGGCGGTATATATTTAAGTAATTTATACGTAAAAATTTAATATAAAAAAATTATATTTACTAGTTGGCCCGGCAGACGTTATTATGCCCTTTCCAATATTCTATAACCTGACTACAACGCCACCTATCCCAATATTTATACGTAAAAACTTTTCCAGGACCGAACGAAGTAAACAAAGAAAGAATTACGCATATCCATCTTTTGAATCGTGAATCATCGTTTTGAGTTTATACAAAAATCCGATAGAAAAAAATTGTACAGTTTTTCTCGAATTAGAAAACATTTCCATTTTTTATTTTCATAAAAAACCTAATTCGAACTATTACGAACATTTTAAACAAAAAATAGCCAAAGCAGTCCATCCGTTCTCAAATGGTGCTCTTATCAACGAACAGCATTTCATTTTTATTTAAATAGATACATTTGTTATATTGCATACAAATATGCAAAATTACAGAATCTATCAATGTATGTCACCACATGTGCTGACTTGAAAGATTTGTTACACAAATAAGATTTTGTATTGCTAAGATACACTATTTAAATTTTCTATGAAAAGCAAAACGTGACCTAAACGTGACTGATCTACATAATTTGCAGTATAATTTAGTAAGAAAAAATCTAGAATAATAAATCGATATTTAGTTAAATGGAAAACTTCAAAAAGTGCTTACGAAAGAAACACAATTTGTGAACAAGTATAAAAATCATTCCAACGGAATCAGTCGGAATGTAACAAAACGTACCTATAAACAAAAACATTATGAAATAAGCAAAAGAAGTCTGATAAAAGATTTTATCTCTACAAACTACTAAACCAAATATACAGCCCATCTTACCATAAAAGGTAAGAGCGTCGACATAGAAATGTTAACCAAACGTATTTGTCTAACAATCTAGACTAGTAAAAACCATAACGGTGACCGGCGAATCATTTAGTCTAGTACTGCGACATTACCTTTGTCTGAACAAGTAGATCGGACGTTAAAGTGGCAGTTTACTATCGTTGTCACGTCTTAACTATAATGTCACGTGGTAGGTGTATATTGCCAGTTATACCGGTACAGGACGACTCCATTTCGAAACGGAATAACCAATTTTGACGATAAATATCTTGTTTTGCTATCGATATCCAGTTATAGATACGCAAATGGTAATGGTTCTAAATTAGGACGTACACGCTTTAACTATTTAGATTGAATATACTGACGAACCTTTAACTAATAGATTGCAGTGTAACAAGTTGTTTCACTTCAATACTTTTAACGGTCGTTTTCAATCACCTATCTATCCGTTGTTTCTGTTACTAAAGTTAGACAAATATAACTTTTTGTTCTTACTTTTTTTCAATAACCTATCAATGGATAGTTTTTCGTATCTGCATAATATACATGCATATCATATGGCTTGAATAGATAAGAGGAAAGCCGATAACTGTCTTAAGTTAAAGATAGTCCTTAGTACAAATATGTACTAAACGGGGATAGTAAACCCAGATATGTTATTGAAAACGACCGTTAGTACCTACGTTATTCTTATACAGCTGGATTTTTAAGATAAACATATCTTTTTGAAACATTTTGACCTGTATTTACAAATTTTTTTTTAGTGTACAGTCTGCTAGAAAATGGGCAATTTGCACAAATACTTTTATTCATGTCAATCGATCCCGTTTCTTATAAGGATCATGCTCATAAGTCCCTGGCAACCAACTGAGTTGAGAGAGTACATACAAAAAATGTCACTAATCACAAAAACTTTTCCCATACATTTCGTAGAAAATTATTGTGACTTCGATAAACCTTTCACAAGATCCATGTGACAGATTTCCACTGCACACCCTATAAAATCGACAGTATTGAAGGAATATGCCGATTTAATTTTTTTCTACAACACTCCCAGGAAAATTTATTAGTTACACCCCAAATGTGTTATATGCTACCTATCATATCTTTTTTTTAACTCAACGAAGTGAGCAGGCATCAGTTAAGTATTTCATTGTTATCTGCAAAATTGTTTTTAACGCCATCTACATTCTTATTCAACGAAAACTTAAATTTCATTTTTGTTTCTTCCATATTTTGTCCCAATTAACAGAACTAACGTTCCTTGATTTGTAAAAACTATATTGACGATTACCAAATACGTCGGGTATCAGTTTCAGTAGTATCAGGTACTTAACTTATTAAATATTGTATACTTAAAATTGTACCATTTACAATTATTTATCCAAAGTTTATTGACATGAGATAACGTTTAGCATAAACGTTCTAACAAGTTGTGTTTTTGTTAGAAAGAATATGTGTTAAGTTGTCGAAGTATAAATATCCCATAATATAAACCAGCTGAATAATTAACCAAATATTGAATTTGGAGGATAAATCATTAATCAATTAAGAAATTAATACACTAAGAATATTATAGTCAATAATTTAAAAAGAAAATATAAGTTAATGATTACAGTATGAAAAGACATTTACCTCGTCCAATGAAAGCTTCCAGCGATGTTAAGATTATTAATTTATTGAAGAACAATAAAAACGTTTGTACTTTGTATCTTAAATTGAATTAAATCTTATTTTAACACGTTTGAATTCTTATACCATCATTAAACTTATTGTTCGCTGAAAGTACAAAATAATGTGCCATATTAATTTAAAATGAATGATTTATATCGAGTTAACATGGTATGGCTTAAACAATGGGAATTAATTAATTAATTTAACGTTACTGCTAATTAATCATAATAAAATTTAATTTTATTAAACGAGCAATTTTTTTATGTATATTAATACATACTAGCGATCGCCTTAAGCTCGTAATTTGATCAGCAACTTTTTGATCATAGGCTATTTTCTGTTTGACATTTGTTGTATTCATGAACCTAAACAATGAGTATCATTTATCTACATCACTTGCTGTCACTTTTCGTTGAGTGACAATGTCAATATTTTGTGGGGTGTAAGATGTAAGGTGTTGTTTGTAAGATGCCAAGAAAGTTGTATACATCTATACAATTAATAAAATTGAAGTGTCTGTTTGTAATGTCAAGATAACAGTTTTTTACTAAATGCATATGAAAGTATATACGATACCCATAACAAAAAGCCCATTTTTTAAATTTTTGTCTGTCTATCATCTGTCTGTTTGATCTGGGTAATCTCCGAATCGGTTGGACCGATTTTGACGGGACTTTCACTGATAGATAGCTGATGATATAGGAAGTAACTTAGGCTACTTTTATTTTAGAAAAATATTTAGGGTTCCGCACAAATAAAAAAAACGGGTCTAGGCGAATGATTTCAGGCGCTTAAATGACTTAAGATGAGTAAACCGTAAGAGATATAGCAAATTAATGTACTACATAATTATAGGCATTAAAAAGACCTACAAGCCCGGGAGAGTATACATCTATCTTCTAAGGATCTTCCACAATAAGCATTTTTGTCTTTAAAATATAGCCGGGAGCGAGAGTTCAAGATTCGCGCGGGCATTCTGTAGTCCACGTGAGCGAAGCCACGGGCACAGCTAGTATTACATATTAGTTTAATTGAGTATTAGAACGCCAAAGATGTTACTATTACAATAGTTAGTAAAGTATTCATACCTGGTATAGTAATTTAGTCTCTGTCATGCAATCGATACAAAATCTGTAACAAATAGAATTAATTATTAATTTAAATATTACTTACTACAAAAACTAATGTATTTTAATTTATTTTTGCGTTATAGCCGCAATCACACCTGGTGTTAGTTGACGAGTTGGCCCAATGTGGCCCGCTAAGCCTATAGGACGAACAGCCTCTCAAATGTAGTTGCCGGAACACAACTTTGGCACTGAGACATATCATATTTTATTAACATGCTACCTAGCTGTGCCTGTGGCTTGGCTCGCGTTGACTACATAATGCCGGCGGTAATGTAGGGACCCCGCTTCCACCCACAACGGTCGCCCGCCGCGCCGATTAATTTAAAGATAAAAGTTGTTAATATTTTATTTGCGTAAAATAAATTATTTTTCTAAAATAAAAGTAGGTTAAGTTACTCCTTATAACATCAGCTGTCTGCCAGTGAGAGTCCTGTCAAAATCGATCCAACCGTTTCCGAGATTAGCCGGAACAAACAGACAGACAAAAATTAAAAGATTGTTTTTTTTTGTTTTAAGTACCGTATGTTATTTCATACATATTTAGTAAAAATCTATTATTTTAACATTACGAACAGAGACACACTTCAATTATATTTATTTGTATAAATATAATTTTTTTTTTATTAATACAGTACTAAATTCCATTAAAAAAAAAATTAAACAAACTTACACAAGAATTAATAGCCGAACTGACAGATTAAGGTTTTACAACCATGTTGACATGGATTTTTACAAGAGCTTATCGCGTAACTGTCCAATCGTGTGGACCGAACAAACTATAATAGGGTTGCCATACTGACAAATACATTCTATAAAAAAATACGCGCTATAGTCAACTTGTTAACGTATTTACATAAACGAATTAATGATTTATTTATTTCAAATAAAGATTTTTTAAATATAACCCACTTTATAAAAAGACGGTGGTTACAATTTTCGAATGTGTTCTTTTTATGGGTGTTCAGCCGTGTAACTTCTTTGTTTATCATCCGATTTGGATGATTCTTTTTTTATTGGATAGGGGATACCTCAATGGTAGTCCCATTTTAATATAATTGGCATTGGATCTTTAACTTCGAAGATACACCAGGGAACTCTTCAAAATCATTGAACTTAAACTTCTTTTTTGTTAAAAATTGTCTTGTATCTATAAGAGGTACTTAAACAGTAGGTACTATAAGTAGTTACATGACGGTAAGTACCTAAAATTCAAAAATATCCTAAATATTACTTCAAAGTTTATTCTTTTAAACCTTATTGTACGCCGTTAATTAAAGAAATAGTTGACCATTTCAAATTATGTGGTTAATACAAGGGTGACTGTCACTATTTATGTTGACAGATATCCTTTCCAGGCAATCTTTGTATAACTGTATAGAACGTATATCAGCAAATTCCAAGAGGAACAATTGTTTTTTTTTTTATATAACTACTTTGGTAAACAAGCGTACATCCTGCCTGATAGGAAAAAACTTGAATCCCAAGGTACTCTGAAACCTTACTCACCGCAGGAACACAATACGATCTTCTGAAGGGAAGAGGGAGGTTTCACCAGACCAAATTTCCCTTTTGTTAGGTTTAACGTAGTACCCTACCCGGTTACATAGCCTCGGGTGAGAGAAGTAGTGTTATCACTTTATTATAAAGACAAAAGTACTATTAGTGATATTCGTGTTTTCTTTAAAGCATCAAAATCGTCGTTTTGACTCATTATAATAACTATTAGATATGTATAAAACGCCGAAGTCAGTTGTTGTTAATAGGGAAGCACCCTACGCAAAAGTCAATGTGTCAGTTTTCTTAATGCTAACCTAAGGTTGTAAACTCATCTCATATGGATTGTAAATCGGTTCCGTATGAACTGTTACAGCATTCCTCACAAGGATCATGTTGAAGAGCGATGTTCAAAGTCGTTTGATAACATAATTAACAATAATTTATTAGTGTATTTGATCCTTTGAGATCTGAATGACCGTGCACTTTTATTTATTTTTATTAGCACGGCAAATTAACGGTACTGTCCGTGACAGTAAGCACAGTACAATCCTAACACAACGGTGACCACCGAGAGATTTAAATCCATCAGCAGTCGCCACTGTCATTGCCAGCCTGCATTAATTTAATCGGATATGTACAGGCTGATCCCGAAACAGACCTTTCACCCTGCTATCGCCGTTTCCTCGTTCGTCGCTCAGCAGGCGTCTCAGTGCAGAAGATGTAATTCGACACTCCTACATCCCAAAAATGAAAACGGTTAAATAAAATGTTCAATCTTCAAACTAATTGATCTATAGTACTCGATCTACGGATTATTATTAATATCTGAGCAACCGAGCTGTGCTCGGTGTCTTATTTAAACAAAAAAAGAAAAACTCCTATCTAGGTAAACTTGGAATGTAAACATTATCTAAATGCAAAGTTTCATGGAAATCGTTGGATCCGTTTTCGAGAAACCAATTACTCTTGTATATATACAACTATTGCTCACTAATATAATAAGATTATTTATAATAACATAAAAAGTGACATTACAAATTCTGATCATAATCGTAGGAGGGGTGCAGGAGGGGTCCACGGTCCTACACACCCTGGCAAGTCGATTTCATTATGTGAATTCAAACTTTTCACCACGGTACGAGCTACTTTTGGAAACAAATTTATTAACACGGCTTGCGGCAGGAGTTGACTTGTAGAAATCGTCACATAATGAAAAGCGTTATGCCCACTCCATGCGGTTTTCTCTCTTTCTATATTATACGAGCTTATATGTGCGTGCGAGTATCGAGATTCGAGCAGACGAGAATCGTGCGTGGCCGGTTGTATATATAACCTTACATCAGGCGACCACCAAACTACAAAATACTGGACTTCCGGCGGGGTCTTACAGGGTGGTCTTGCAAAATAGGTGCGCGTATAGAATTTTTAGTAGTTCAATGGTTTATCAATTATTTTGTATGGTACATATATATAAAACTTACATCGATGTGTTCTTTATTTTATTAACTTCGTTCCTGGCGGGGATATACGACTTGTGCAAACACTAAGAAAATTGAGTACTGCTCAAAAATAGCAAACAATGAAATACACTTATCCTGTTCCCACTTGAAGGCTTTCATATTTAAGTTATCTGCGAAGGTAAATGGTATTACGTCAAAACGATCTACGTTTGACTCTCATGAACCTTGTTAGTTATACATCATTCAGCAGCGTGTCTACATTTCATAAACCTGTTCTATGGTGCCTACTACACGCAGACCACGTGTTTTACATCGGTACTAAATATGTTAATATAAAAGCCAGCGTAGATAAATGTGTGGCTGCCTTGCCTTTCATTTTAACAAAGTTATGAATACCTGTCTCACGTACGTATTTAGGGTTCATACTGTATTTAAGAATTTGGTATTGTATTTTAATCAAATTTGTGAAAAATAAGTTTATTTACACTACACTGTTAGCCATTAGGATCCCTGAAGCTTCACAGGTCTTTGACAGATACACACTGGGCTTGGGGGCGAACGCTGTAGGCACACTCAGCCGCGTAACCTTGGAAACTAGCGCTCAAGGGTGAGAAGTGGCCGAACCTCGGCTTGGGCTGCAGTTGCCTTAAATGCAATTAAGTCGCGATCTGGCTAATTCCCTATCCGTAGAAAATTCGATCTAACTATGCATCTGTATATGTTTCTGCCTTCTGGGAGGAAAGAAGAAACATGCGTATATGCATTTTTAGTAATATGGCAATTGGGTCTAAAAGTAACTAGTCAAAATAATAATGGTTTTTATAGAACCTGTGTAAATACTACTTATAACCTACTTTGATATGTATTTCGAGTGTTAGATTAATTTTGTTTAATTCGGTCATAAAATCTTTATTTGCCAAGATAACAATGTAAATCGGTAAATTTAATTTAATTTTTATTTATTATTATCTTTTATAACTTCATTTTACCGATAAATTAATTTTAAGATTTATTTTAAATTTATTAATTGGTATTTCTAAAGTATTTCGTATGATTATTACAAAATTATTAAATGGATACCTACTTGTTGTATTTAAGTGTATTGTTAAAAGTAAATCGTATTAAAACTGGCAATAGTTATGAATTATAAATTAGTAAAAAAAAAATATAAATCACCAATCATCGCGAACACAATTTATTTTAAAAAACCTGTCAAGGATCGGATAACTAATGAATCAATAACATATTACTAAGAATAAACACTATAACTAAGGTTGCTACTTTTGTTTTAAAACAAATTATTGTACGTACTTTTATTTCGTATTTTTTTATTTTTCTAGAATTCATTTAACGTAAATCATTAAAATAGCAAAGAAAAATAACGTTATTTAGCAAATGACCTATCGACTCAACAACTACATTGAACGATGGTATCTATATTACAAGCTGGTGGAAAATTTTAGCCATTAATCAGTAAAGACGTATAAAAAAGTTTACTTAAATAAATAAACATTTTTATAATAAAATCTTATGTAATATTAATTCATTTAAGTAATAAATGAATATACAACAAAGACTAAACCAACTTTACAGCTATCTTACAACGCATCTACTAATACAAACAATATACTTTATTTGCAAAGATTACAATTTGACAACCCTAACTAAATCTAAATAGTAATCTTAACGAACAACTTTCCGACTGAGTACTATCTCGTTCAAAATATATTCAATGACTTCATTGAACAAAAAAAAAGCATCATTATGATTAGTTTATTACTTTCATATATAAACAAATAAAATCATTAAAATTATTCATAATCATATATTTAGTAAAGGTATCACATGATTGATTTGTTATAAAATTATTCTTTGTTTTAATCGAAATATACCAATCAAATCGATTTCGATTGATTTGGGTGGTCTTAGTCCAATACCGGTTTATTTCCATCAAGCTTAAAGTTCATAAATACATCACTGACTGAGTAAAATATTATAGATGTTAGAATTTGGATATACAATAAAAATCGGTTTATTATATATTAACGTATATTTTATGCAACATAAAATATACCTTGTATTTTCATATTTTCTTTAAATAGCATCAATTTTTAGTAGACCAGCAACCGACCACAACTTTTTTGATGTTAATTACAACATAAAATTTAATAAAAATACCCCTTATTGTTGTATGGTGGTCGCCATCCGACCGGAGACACAACAAACATTCATCTTCATTTCAAACTGAATATGATAAACAATATTTTTACGTATATAATTACGTAATAAAATATAATAATATATAATATTAATATTTCCTAATATACATATTTATCTCTTGTGTTATTGTTATGTAAGTACCTACTTTTTTTTTGGATTTCTGCCTATGTAGGTAATTTTGCCAATGTCATTAAATTAAGATAAAATTATTAATCAAAATTAGGCAAACAGACTAATTGATTGAAAATTTGTAAGAATTAGTCGTAAGCTCGTGTTAGCGCCGGCTGCCGCACTCCGTCACTGTTGGTCTAGAACTCTACAAAACGCCATCTTCGCTGAATTGAAACTTGGCAAGAATTGTCTGTACACTATTAGCTATTTTTAGAAACAATCAAAATGTCTTCAGTTTGAGAAATTCAAGGAAAAAATTTAAAATACATTTTCTTCAAAAAAAAAATTTTTTTTTTAATCCAATATGCTCAGTATTGAATCAATTATTCATTTTATTGTAACTTTTCGAAAATTAGTAATGGAATTAGAAGTAACACACACATACCTCCTACCTGCCGGTTAGTCAAAACTTCGATCTCCTTTATCTCGTTAACAAAACGGTAAACTATAAAAATAGTTTGTATCTGAGTCGAGGCGTATAAGTATATTATAATCAAAAATTATGCAACATTCTACCTGTCCGCCTCACGTGGAATGCCTCTAAGTAAAATATTAAAGTCTCTCTTAATAATTGTTTTAACACAACACTTACTTTAGTGTTGTTACAATACGTTCATTTGTAATTCGGCGCACATTCGTCCTATCAATCACTTCGCTTGAAACTTAGCGATAATCTCTTACTCTGCCCGCGTGTGAACGCGGTCCACGACGTCGCTTATAAGCGAATGTTCTATATTTTATTGGTTGCAACTCTATGGAAAAATGAATGATTACAATTTAATAACTATTCCTATAATTCGTACTATTATTGCATAGACTTCGGATGTAAGATTTTATTTTTATAGTAGCTATAAAAATATCATAAACGATGTGGTGGCAACCACCACCACACACCGAGTGTGATAATCTACATTTGTAGATAAGTGGGATGTATTTTTTTTTAAACTGGCTGGAAGTAGATATAACAGATAATAACCGCCAAATATGGTATTCTATAATCGGGATGAAGGCCCACTTACCTTTCCGCCGATGATATCTATCCAAGAGATCCAAGCACCAAAAGCGTTTATTCCACGCTGAAATATGCACAGCACCTTCACGTATAGAGTAGTACACTTCCGAAATTTCAACAACTGTGTCGTGAAACGTTAGCCGCCGCGCCGGTATCCGTTCGAGTCCCACGCGCAAGTGACCAGTCATCTCCGATTTATATGTAGGGGGTAATTTAAGAAATAAAATAATTTTGCATACCCCCAATCAAATTAAAAGCCCGAACAAACGGTATCTACATCATATTTGTACTAGCTGTGCCCGCGACTTCGTTTGCGTGTAATTTCGTGTATGAAGAACAGCGATAAAAAAGATATGTAGGTGTTCTGAAATTTAACATTGGCTATTTAACCCTGTTTCATGCTTTGTGAATGTCTCGGATACCTGAGACGCACCGTTCAGCTCACGTTTAACTGTCCACCTTGCCATAAATTCACTACTTTCGATCGATCGATATTCCGCCATGCGTCTACGCTAATACGTAATGAGGTAATACATGTTCCTGGGGGCATTCTTTCCTGGGGTGCGTAATCTTTTTCTTAGTATCTCGTTTAGCAGAAAGACTCTCTTTGACGGTAGGAGTGGTTAATATGGCTTTTGCAGCGTATCAAATCGAATCTATATACTGATTTTTGATATAGGATTTTAAAAATTAATATAAGTAGTAAATACGTATACTTGTCGTGTTTTTGATATGATATCATGAAAGAGTTTTTACGTTACAACTTTAATAAAATATCGACAGCAATAAATTTCTTCATTCGTATTTTTTCAAGTTTATATTATTTTTATTTGTGAGTTATATTATAGGTAAGTATTTCAAAATAATTTATTTAGATAACATATAATATAGATATTATAGAGGTTCAATTCAAACACAAGTCGACCACCGCGAGTTCGACAATACATCGATCGTCGCCGCTGTAATGCCGGCCTGTATAAATTTAACTGGATATGCACAGGCTGATCCTGTAAACGCGACACGGGACACGCTACAGCGAGTCACTATGACTATTTCAGTAAAAACGACGTTCGGTGTAGTCGTTGTCACCGATAAAAGAATTTGTATCTAACGGGTGCCAAATTCCATAGCAGTTCCTTTAATTATAGCTGTGGGAATGTAATTTAATTCCTTTACAAACAATTCATTACTTTCTTTGATATGGCTTATCCGTACTAGCTGTTCTCTGCGGTCCCACACACAACCCATCCATATCTTCTTCGGTCTTCCTCTAACCCATATATCCGTCTACCTTCATGCTTGACAGCTGTCCTTGTTTGTATGCATGGTATTAACGAAAGAGTATTATTAAAGCAATTTCTATACAATAATTACGAACATTGTCACATACACGACGTTATCGAAACTGATAATTCGCAATCATTTCACATAAATAAACTTTAGATGTATAAACGCCTAGAAAACGTGTGAATTTTAATGTCTTATTTGACGGTGACATTTGTGTTTTAACGTCTTAGGTCAGCAGAGTCATTCATTTATCGAATATCAAAATTAAACTTGATTTTACGTTTTTCGATATTATACTAATTAGTCATATTACTTGCGGGTTTTTATTTTATTGCCATAATAAGCATGATAATTAGCACAAGTTTGTGCTCACATCCAAGTTAATTTTAATAATAAAATTAATTACGAATCATTATTATACGTTGTATATTTCTTACTTGCTATATAGCCAAATTTATCAGAATTAACGAAACCACATTTTTGTTAATTTAAATAATTGAATAACCTGTTTTAAACATGTTTCATAAAATTAATTAATATATATATTAATGTATATAAACAAGTCAATTATATTTATTTGAATAATTAGTGGATTATATATTCGAGTCCGTCCACTAACATTTTAAAGAATAATCTTGTAAAAATAATGAAAATAACTATTTTTTTTAAATACAAATTTTGCTACAACAATGTAATATAAATTATTTTAAATAA
The DNA here is from genome assembly GCA_033032175.1 of Saturnia japonica. Classification (NCBI taxonomy): domain Eukaryota; kingdom Metazoa; phylum Arthropoda; class Insecta; order Lepidoptera; family Saturniidae; genus Saturnia; species Saturnia japonica. The sequence goes on along the minus strand of CM065305.1, from coordinate 20,081,099 downwards.
CACCATAAATAACAAACACATAATCATAATCACAGTGGAATATTGTTAGACAAAAAACAAAAGCATAGTGGAGGGTTTTATGTGACGGTGACAATAATTCTTCTAGGGTCAGTGCGTGCCAAGTCTCGAAGAGCCAGCTCGCTGATATATGGGCGCCAAACGACACGCGGATGTACGATCAGCTAGGCGAGAATATACTGCAGCGCATGCGTGGACTTCCAACAGAGATGGACTGAGAATATTTTGCATCTTTGATCACATACACATCTATATAATCAAAGTGTTGTATGTGTTCATTTTTAATTGGATACACATGCTTGAAAATAGAATAATTATGTAGTTATATAAATATAATAGGTAAGTTATTTTAAGTATGTTTAATATACGCGCGGGTGTTTTTGGCGGGATCTTGAAGTGAAAGGGTTTGGTTTTTATTTTTACTTCATTATCTTTGGTTTATTTGACCCTATATTATGTAATATTGGAGGCATTTTGTGTGATATAGTTTGGTTGTTGTGCATAAGTGAAGTAGATTATAAATATAAAGCAAAAAACATGCATTTTGGTATGTCACAAAACTCCCTAGATAGTTCTGACAAGAGAGCCACCATCTTGTCAGAAGACGCCATTTTGTATAAAGGAAAATTTTACGCAAGCAAGTGCTTCTTACGGCGCCAAAACAAGAAGAAGATACGCGTGTACATTACAGCAATAAGTCTATACATTATCAAAGAATAATAGTCATTATTTAATTCTAGTCAGCACTATGAAGTTGCTATTGCGTCCAATAACATCGAGTGTGATGTAAAAATCATTATAATTCTAAATCTACTTATTTTAGGTAATTGGAAGTAAAAATAATAATTAATTGTTGTGAAGTATTAAATCCCTTACTAGGCAGAATATACGAGCGTCATCTCTTTAGTCTTTCGGATACTTCTTACATAAATTAAAATCTGGATGAGTGTAGTTAAGTACATGAGGTAGAAGATATACTTCTTGAAAAAAATTACGTTATGTAAATGCTTTAGCTTTACCTTAGCTTCTAAATAATTGATTATGGTTTTTTTAGAGGTATATTTAAATTAAATATGTTTCAGCTATAATTTGTAAAGATAGTGCAAGAATTAATATTGATATTTTAAATGCGAGTTATATTACCTATAGTCTATGCCGCCTATGGTATGGGACACGGATGCCCGCACTATATACCTGAAGCCCAACTCTGTCAGTCACGTCTATAGGCAAACGAGCGAACTCGATTGGTTGAGCATTTGGACTCCTAAACGAGTTCGTTCACACGGTACGAAGTTCACGGTCGAACTTAGCTCGACTGCTTAGGATGCTAATGTATGTATGTGGGATGCAAATGTGTCTATGAAATTCTTGATATAACAAGGTCGGGTTCACAGTCACTACCAGTTCAGTATTCAGTAGTTGATAGATCTTTTCATAGGCTAATAACTATGAATCGTAATTTGAAGCTTTATTTAGAACGTATGTGTGAAGAATTTACTATCTAATTGTTTATATACTTACCACAATTATCGGAAGCGATTTATGAACTGTAGTGTGTACAATTTTCAGTTCAAATTTATACTTTTTTCCTAATGTTAGTACCATCGATATCTTTGTTAATGTATAAGGCTTTGGCTCGAGGTCTCCTGGAATATTGTAGTCCCGTCTGGTATCCTACTTACTAAGTACACTCACCAGAATGTTTAAGGCTAATTAGGCATCATAGATTTTAAATAACGAAATTTAATGTGTAAAAGATAGGATAGATTTTAACCAAAATTACCCGTTTTTTTTAGATCTACCTCCTACACTTGGTTGTTTGTGAGATTTCAAACCATATCTCTTTTATAAATAGTTTGTATGAAATAAAAAAAAATGGTTTTTAGCACCCGACCGTGTATGTATGTATGTATATATTTCTGTGGCGTCGTAGCTCCTAAATGGCTGAATGAAATTTTTATTGATTTATTGAGGTGAAAATTTATTTAGTACCGTTGTGATTTAATACGCGATGAAGAAAGACGAACACATACATCTATAGGATTTAGCCTGCGACAGAATGATATAGAATACACAATAATCAAGGTTAACACATGTCCCGCAAGTTTGCGCCCTTTGTAATCCGAACTTTTGTTTACACTGACCTACCTTTAGGTATTGTTATCAATTAGCGTATCAGATAACATCAAGTTTATTGCAAGGTACTTATCCTATTACAGCGCGTTAGCTGCAATGTCTTATTACAAATTATACGTTATTAGTTATTACGTAACATAACATTTTTAGACTTAGCTTATTTTGAAGTGAATAAATAGGCTGAACACTGTTTTGTGTTCATCACATATATGGGGGAAAACCAGCCAATGTTTATTCAGTTATTTAGAACATTTTGACGTCTTCTTTATTGCCTTAAAGACTATCTGTTCTTAATAGGGATGGTAGCCGAATATGAGAAGTTGCTAAGGAAAATTTTTGTGTTTTCTCGAAGTACTGATACTATGCCATCATAATGTTAACTTACATTGGATGTGTATATTGCAGAATTCAAAACAATACCCTGGGACTCGGCATCCGATGGTGTTGCTAAGGAATTATTATCACTACATAGTATTCACAGGCTGCCAACAAGGTAAATTTAAAATTTAATAAACCTCTACGAAAACAATCTATTCATTGAGACCATTCCAATGAGCCCAAACACAATATCTCTGCTGTGAGTTGATGAGGAGTTACGTATCCTGCAGATTCCAGATGATGCTAAAGCATTAGATCAGGGTTGCCATGTTCTTCTAATATCATTTAAATAACAGAATACCAAACTTCGACTGAATCAAAACACACATCTATTTATCATCTAGAAAAGAGCTGATAATTTTCAAACTTCTTATTAGTTAATGCTAAGTTAAAGTTAAAAATTACTTGCCTTTAAATAAAAAAGTACCGAAAATAAGTCAAGACGTATTGTATTAATTTGACAATACATTCAACAATGCAAAATATACAACAGACAGTCTTATTATGCTAAAACATTATTTTTTTTACTGTAGCTAATAGCATGCGGTAATCCGTTATAATTAAATGTATTGGTCACATATATTCCTAATTTAAAACAAATATAAAATAACAACATTCTATATTATAATCAAAAATTCTCGGTAAGCAATCAATTGCCCTTGACAATTTAGTGGCGCTATCACATATCGAGCGACTTTTACATAATAACACCTCACCTCAGTCACGGACATGGGACCAATCGCTCGTGTTTAAACTAGTGATGGGCGATTACACGGTGTTTAAAAAATCGAATGAATCGTTATTAGCAAGATTTTTAATGGTTTATTAGGAATGAGTCTTTCTCCGATGGAACCATCGAGATGTTTTTCGATTGTAATATAAATAGTTGAGTAGGAGAATCAATTGAAATGATCGATTAACGTAATGACGTAACGTGACCTGCAGTGATTTAATTATATTTGAATGGTTGGAATGAAACAATTCAATAACTTTTGGTGAGATCTTAATGTATCCTGTAGTGATTTTTATTCATAAATATTCGTTATTTGACCCTATGCATACTAATTTTATTATGAAGTTTACGAGTTTTTTTGTGTGTTTGTTTAGAAGCGCTAATCTCTGGAATTACTAGTCATATTTGAAAGAATATTTTACAATTATTAGCCTATTTATTGAGAAAAATTAAAGGTTACCTTCACGCAAAAACTCTAAGGAGTGGAGTAGTAATTATGAACATCAAGTAATCAGGCAAACTGTAAGCAAGTACGGAAAGCGAGAAAACTTATTTTAGGCTACACGTGTTCATTGCAGTACGGTGGTGAATTGGTCAGATGTTCACACGGATCAAAAAATGTGGAAAACTAGTTTTAGTTATCTAGTAATATTTGAGACATTTTACATAACATATTTTGGTTATTGTGCAGAAATAGTGTATTAGAAATAAAAATAATATAATGAAACACCAATTCTGTTGTCATAAAAACTACCAGAAGGTCTACAAAAGGACTACATTTTGTTAAAATATTGACATGATAAGAAAATACTAGTTTAATATTGGAAACTAATTACACAAACATTATTAATGAAGATTAATAAAGACGAATCGAGAATCGTGGATTTATTTAAACAATCGTCTTATAGACTCGCCATCGCGCATTATCAGTTTAAACAGTATGTAGCGAGTAGGGTGAACGTCCCCGATATGGGTCCCACGATTTCTAGCGGGGGGTGTCGGTACACCCGACGAGCTTGCTCTCCCCATTGTCTTGTCTGTTCCCACGGCGCGATGTGGATGAGAAAACTAGAACTAATTTAGAATTGGTATATTTTATTTGTGTTTTCTTTTAATTCATTGTTTTGCTAAATCATAGAAAGAAGGAAACGTGATACAATAATGTATTTGTGACTTCTATGTTTTAAATAATATATCATTTAAAAGGAAAAATAAGGCAGAACTAAAGATATAGTACGTTACGTTAAAATTGAAGTGTCTGTTTGTTATGACCAAAATAACACTATTTACGAAATTGCACATAAAAGTATATATGGTAGGAATGTACTTATAAGTAAAAAAATATAATTTTTGTCTGGCTATTTGTTCCGGTTAATTTCCGAAACGGTTGAACCGATCTTGACCGGCCCTTCACTGGCAGATAGCTGATTGTGTATGGAGTAGCTTGGGCTACTTTTATTTTAGAAATAGACTTAGGTAGGGTTCCGCGCAAATAAACATCAATTCGAAAAACCATAATTTTGGAACGCTTAAATCGCTTACACTTGAGTCAAGTGATATATCAAATTAATGTTGGTAGTACAAAATTGTAGATCACAAAAACACCTACAAAAAGGTCAGCGACAGTATATCTTCCAAGGATCGCACACAATAAGCATTTTTGTCTTTAAAATGACAGGGAACTGGGGTAAAATGATTCGCGCGTATGCCCGTTCGACAGTACTCTGTAATCCACGGGAGTGCAGCCGCGGGCATAGCTAGCACAACATTAATTTTATTTAAACGACTTCAAAAAAGACGGAAGACCTATTATTGTCAATGCCAATTTTGCCATTTGAATGCACACTTCCTTGAGGACGGGAATCGATAAACTCTTTAAAGGCGTTTTTCACCATCTCATTTGATTTGTAATTTTTCCCTTGTAAAAAGCTTTATTACCCCCGCAGATTTTACCCCCTGAGGGAGTAATCAACCTCAGGCTCGGAACCCAGAGGCTAGATTTTATTATGATCTCAATATATCTAGTATCCGAGTTACAATAATATAAAAAATACGCAGGAAGTAAACGATATTGTTCTATAAATAAACAAGGCTTTAGTTATGGTATACTATATATTATTTCCTCGTTAGTCAAGATCAAGTTTATCGATTTGATTCTATTGATAATGTAACTGATATTGTCCGTTGCAAGGTAATTTGATGCAATGGACCTAATAAAAACAGACGATCGAGGCTTGCTAGATACGGCAGTTCGTGATTATAATTATGTTTTTTTTTTTATGTAAAGAAAGGTAAAATTGGGACCTTTAGTCTAACCTGGGTTAAATATTTGTTGTAATCACTTCAAATAATACCACCCGAGATCATTTCATCCTACCCCTAAGGACTACTAAAAATAGTAACTACGAGCTCGCGGTTCATCTTTTTTTTAAATGGCGTCCCATAAATGCGAATTTTGTCAGTGTAAGTCGGTCATATGAGATTTACTTTATCATTTAATTATGATATAATTTTGTTATTTCAGATTAGGATGCTGCGATCTGGTGCTCCAATGCTTGACGAGTACATGACAAAGCTGATAGCTCCTTTTCGCTTTCGCTTTCGTAGCCACCGTAAGATGAATTATTAGTCAGTACATTGTGACAACATTGAAACATAATTTGTTCTTGTTGTCAATTCGAGTTTAATATGTGGTTGGCGGCCTTGCCGGGCTGTGATTGGCTCCCGCGCACGCGTCCACTCCACCGCGCCGCTCTTCGATTGGTGCGAAACCGTTGAAAAAGAACATTTAAAAACATACTAAATAATACATTAGATTCATGTCCGGCGGCTTGACGAGCTCCGACCCTTTTATAATAAAATTACAGACCTCTAAGCATTGTGTAGTGAAAATCTCTGCGGACAGTTTACGATTGTGACAATAAAAAACCCTATGGATAATTTCCCGTATCGAAGTTCCAAGTCGGATCCGACACCTAATCAGGCGGTGGAACGCGCTTCAACGACATCAGCGTGAGGCCATCATCGTCAAGTGCGGGTACGTCGCCACATATTCCTCGATACAATTATGTATTGAACTTTAGATCATTTATGAGATAACGGAACAACTAGGTAATTTGTTTAGAAATTTATTTAGAGGAGACTTTTCAACAAGAAAACAGTTAACGACTTTTATCTTTCAGTTTTTTTACATCCTAAAACATACACTACAAAAGAACAAGATAAGCCTACATTTAATCATATGTAAGTAATATGATCCTCTGACGTCTTATAAATGATTAACTTGTAAACAATATCAGTAAAAGAAGAAGCGAACAAAGTGTTAACAATTCTGTAAAGTTTAGTAAAAGGTAAAACAAATTTGTCTGATCTGTTATGGAAATCAAACAACGCTTGTATCTCTTAATAATTACCAGTTTATCGACAGCAAATAAATGTTGGCGTTTAAACAGTCAACGGTTAAAGGCAAACACTATTGTAAGCGATTCACGCTGTTCAAACAATTACTGTCACGAACAAGTAGGTACAGGTTTGGTATTTGGTTCAAATATTTCTTACTTAACACTTAGCTTAACTATTGTTACCGATTCGGTTACCTGCACTTCAAACAATTTGGTTCGCGTAGGTTCGCGTAACAAAATATTTTGAAAGAAATTTCTAAATGTTAGAAGCTAGTATTTGGTTTAGGCTTTAACTACATAGTCAAACAAGGATTACAGTGAGGCGGTATATAGTAACAAATTGTATATTTATATATTACTAGCTGAGCCCAGCGGTTTCACCCACGTACAAATTAAAAGACGCCTTCAAAAAAAAAATTTAATGTAGCCTATGTGTTAATCCAGGGTGTCAGCTACATCCATATTAAATTTCATCAAAATTGGTTTAGTCGTTTGAGCGGGAAGAACTAACTTTCGCCTTTATAATATTATAGTTATTATTAGTAGGATTTCATACACTTTACGCGAAGTCTTTGTGATCGAGTGAAATAAACTAATAGTGGATAGCCCTCAAGTTCAAACCCCGACATACACCAAAGAATTTTTCTTATATCATCTGTGTAATATGTGACAAACGAAAACGTAAGCTTTTTTACAACATAATAAAATATAGTACCTTAATTATTTATATAAAGTTTTGGTATATTCTGAAGTCATGTCGCGTCGGTGTCGTTCCGCCTTGCATCAATATTGAAAAATAACATGATATAAGCGATGAGTAAACCTATTTTATTTCAAATAAATTTATGAATTATATAAGTAAATAAACGACTTTTATTATCGATATATTTTAATAGTTTATATACTATTTTATAATATAAGAAATCGGAAGGTTTTTGTTTGTTTGTTTAAACACGCCAATCTCTGGAACTATCATTCGGATTCGAAAAATTATTTTTGTGTATGATGCCTAGATTTACGAGAAATAGTAATAGGCTATCTAACATTAAGCTACAGCTCTCAACCAGCCTTGAATATTGATTTTTGTTAAGCAAGTCGGAACTGAAAGTGTTCCCTAACTACTTTACCCGCGTGCGCTAGCGTTAATGGTTGATAAATAAATACAATGTTCTACAAAAATATTGGTCCTTAGTATATCTAAAAAAAGTCTGCGATAGCATATGCCTATCTCTTACATATAAGCCACAATAAGGTACTTTTTGATAAAGATTTGTTAAAAATTAAGAATTGATTTACGGGCATTATTTAAAAATAATGCCTAAAGGCATGGCATATTAATCATTATGAATGAAACTTATTTCACCATCAAGACAATATTATGAAGAAAATCTTTGCCTATAAAGCAAAAAAGAAAATGTGTGTGGTGTGCTATAAAAACTCAAATAATATTTTCACTGATGTGTTTTTTTTCTTTTGTGAAGTCATAAACAGAATAAAACCAGAAATGAGTTGTTGTTCAGAATTTTCTTTTTTACAGTGTTTTGCATTCTGAATTTTAAATTGACATAGTTTAATTTAAACGATTTAAACTTTACAACTTGACTAGCGGTGCCCGCGCGGCTGCGCTCGCGTGGATTACAGAACGCTGTCTATCCCGGCACTCGCGTGAAGTGAAGTGAAGTAGTAACTTCAGCTCCCGGTTATTTTAAAGACAAAAATGCTTATTTGGGTTATCCTTAGAAGATAGAAATATGCTCGTGCTGACTTTTTGTAGGTCTTTCTTAAAATCTACAATTATTCAGTATATTTATATGAAATACCTCTTATTGTTTACTCAGCGTTAGCCATTTAAGCCTGCGAATTGATTTATCATGACTTTTATTTGCGCGGTACCCTAATTCTTTTTCAAAAATAAAAGTAGCCGAAGTTACATGAGCTATATACCAATGAAAGTCCCGTCAAAATCGATCCAACCGTTTCGGAGATTACCCGGAACAAACAGACAGACAGACAAAAAAATAAAATGGTTTTTTTAAAAGGTATCGTATATACTTTCATATGCATTACAAACAGACACTTCAATTTTATTAATTATTAATTAATTAATGTATCTATTACAAAAGCCTTTTAGTTATATTATTGATAAACATATTATTGTCATGGTTGAATGTTACATAAATAAATAATAATACATACATATTAGCATACAGCGTTCATACATATATGGACATTTTGAAATGCCATTTTTTACTTCTTACATAACTAATAAGTGTTTGTAATTTTATTGCAACAAATACGACGTTAAATAAACGACAATAAATGTCCAAAACTCTCTGTGATTTCAAGAAATTAATCGGTCAATTATTATACACGAGGCTTATGTGTATGTATGTAATATGTACGTTATCACGCGTAAATAGTGATAATATAAAACATAACCAATTAAATAACTGCACATTGAACACTCACACCGCGGTCAGGTTATACGAAATTTAAACTGGGTAGCAATTTATAGCGAGACCTTTACAAAAGGGCACATGCGTAGAGCAGTTGTTAGACGGATGGTGTCCACACCTGCGCTTGCATATGTCGATCACTAAAATACACGTGCATCATTAAAAAAAAACGAACAATGAACTCTTTACACAATGTTTGTATCATTGCCGAGAACGAAATTGTAACACATCAAAAATTATAAGAACTATGTACGTACATAAATAACTAATTCTTTAAAATGCTTTTGAGTTTCCACAAGAACTGCTTATCTCAATTTCATTAAAAATAGGATGCCTTTAATTTTTTTTAATTGCAATTTTATTATTACTGCTTGACACATTACAAGAAAGCGTAACGTTACGTGGTCTAGATAATTCCTTAAGTTAGTGAGAATTGATGGGTAGTTTTCAAGTAAAGTCTATTCTTGCACGGTATATTTACAATTTTACTATGCTTTAGCGGAACGGGTAGACGTTGTTCTGCCCTTTACGGTAGTTAATGTCTCGACCACAATGCCACCTATCGGACCCTAACATAGCTATGAATTATCGTCTCGATAAAACAAATATATTACATTTATGTAAATGTAGAAACTCACTTGGCCACTAGCCCAAGATTTGGTTCGCCTCTTGATACATACGCACACATTTTTAATTTTCTGTTATTTTATTTGTATTGTAGTTAAAAATCAACATACGCTATGTCCTTTCTGTTTTAATTCGAATTGTATCACATGCCTCCCTATTACAGGAATAGCCTGGTTTGGGGCCTTAGTTAACGCTTTAATATATTTTATAACTTGTTTTTGGTATTAAAAATATTTATATTTGTAAATCGGTCAAGTCATTCAGTAGTTGTAGAACCTCTAACTGACTCACAGAATATTTTTATTATAAAAATAAAAAAGATTCCAAAAAATCTTTATGTACTCATCATTATCAGCATTTATTTGCAATCAGCAATGGAAGCGTCCCATTGTTAAGAATATGACTTCTCATATTAAAAACGCCATGGATTATAAATACGTCATTATTAAAAAATATGATTTCACATACTGTAATTATTTATGATTAACATTAAATTAATGATTCACTTTTATCTCAAGTAAGCTAAATTAGCTGAACGAATAGTTATAACTATCCAAAGATAGAGAAAATAATATGGTATCTTTTACATAGTTAGTTTAAAAACTAGTTAGCTATTACAGTTTATTCTAATCTTGCTAGGGGTAATCGTGTTGCCGACAATACTAATATTAGCTGTTATACATCCTACTCCTAGATTTATAAATGTAGTATAATTTGTTATATAAGATAATAAAAAAGAAATAAAATTAGTAAACTAGAAAGAAGTATGAAAATAAAGGTAGTACTATAATGAAATACAAAAGGGTTATCAAGAAATGCAGTGATGAAAATAATGGATCATGGTCTACAGAGATAAGTCGTAGGAAATAATTTTCAATCATAACTGAGAACCTATCAGTAACTTTATCTTCATCAAGTTATATAAATACTAACTTATATTCACACAATAACCCAGAGGAGATAGCATGGATGTATATTATTATTACTACTTTTTAAAATATTTATGTTACTTGATATCTTTAAAACTTTCACAATTCTCTTGTTCAATCAAGCGGTACACGGACGGGGTAAAAAACAAGGAAAGCCGCAAAAACCCGCCAGTCAACTGTCCCGGACGCGGCCGTGGCAACTGGCAACACCAGCTTATCTAAGCTTTACCTACGCTATTACAGTACAATCTACCCTAGTAATTAATAGAGGTAATAATATATTATTTAGATGTGTTTGATAACGGTTATTTACTTTAAGTCTAGGGGTATGCGAAAAGCATTCGAATTTCGAAATTATTCAAAAACTTACTTTTCATAAATAATTCGATTTAGTTTTTGAATATTCGATTCCAATTTCGTATATCCTATACTTTATTACTTTTTAAAATTAAATAATAAAGCGGAAGAGTTTTTTTTTGTTTTAAACACTAAAGAATTATCTTTGTATATAAATAGCCAGATTCACTAGAAATAGAGGTAATAAGAAAAATAAAGGCAAGCTCTCATAAAGTAATTAAACTTTTAATCGAATTTTTTGAAAAACATCTGATGAATTGTTGGAAAATTCAAAATTATTTAAATAACTTACAAATAATTTGTCGAAATTCGTCGTCCGTCAATTGAGTTCCAATATTTCCGGCCAATGATGTCCAATCTGACTAATTGATCCGTAACTAAAATAATACACTTTATGGTTCATATAATATGTATTAATTGATAATTTTTAATTTAATGACATTTTATTTATATATTCAAATCTGAATAATTATTCGACACAATTGAATTAAATAGATCTAAAAGTATTTTCTTAAATTGTATAATATTAGCTATATTAATATTATCTACAACTATATTTTATTTTTAAATTTGTTGTTTGGTAGTAAGGGGGGCTGTTCAAGTATTAGGTATTTACGTAAGCAGTCTTCGGGAAGGAGGATAATTTTGCTGTAAAAGGGACCGGAAGGAAATAAGTTCTATAAACCTTATGTAAAACAAAACCACACTATTAAATAACAGAGTACCGATGTTCACTTCGGCAAATTCTCGATGAACTAGGACGGCTTGTAAAAATAAATATAACATCACTTTTACGTTATAACATTTTTGAAAAAATTCTTTCCTCCTATTATTTGGGGATTCACAATTTTCTTATATTTGCTTATACAGTGTGTTTATAATCATTGAAAGTTTGCTTAAGTTATAGGTATACTTAATCGTTCCCTAAAAACTTAAGAGTAAACTAGGTCAAATAAACCACGCAGTATTTACAAAGGTCACCTTATCCACCCAGGGTGGTAAAGTTAAGGAGTGTACAAAGATAAATAATACCGTTTTAATACGGTAGTATCCGGTAAAAAAAGTTTCACAGTTCAATAAAAGTATTTAATAACAAGTTTGGCACGTAACATGTTGGGGAGGTTGTAAAATTATCGAAAATACATATTCCGGTCGGTAATTGACACTTCTTTCGCATTTAACACAACATTACGACACGTCCGCGTAATGGAATGAGGTTAAAAAAGACCGGATTCTGTGTGAAAAAAAAAAAACAAAAAATATTAATACTAAATAATGACGCGTGGAACAATATGATAGATTTTAAGCACGATGCCAATTATAGTATATGCTGTATTAACTTATATATAAAAATCTTATGTTCGTCTGTTAGAGATCGTGTATCCTAGAACGATTTGACCGATTGATTAATACATTAGGATCCGACAGATGGCGTTGTAGTCGTGCCATTAGCTACCGGAAAGACCCGCCATGACCTCGCTCTCCAGCGGCAACTCAAAGCTAGATTCGTTTCTCCGTTATGGAGCCCTTGGGCCAAGCAGCCGCGACACTGTATTTACAAACACTAGCTACCAACAGACATCACACTGCACTGTCACAGGGACATTTTTTTTCTTTTTTGGCTAGATAGACTTAGTGTAAATTGCCAGATTACTAAATGCATATACGCATGTTTATCCCTTCCTCCCAGGAAGCTCAAGGCAAGGACACGTATATATGTATAATTAATTAATTAGTTAGATCGAATTATACCGACAGGGAATTAGTTAGATCGCGACTTATTTGCATGTACGGCAACAGCCCAAGCCGAGGTTCGACCACTTTGGCACCCTTGGACTTGTTGCCTCGCTTTCGCGGTTGGACGCATTTCGCGTTCACCCTTAAGCCCGGGTGAAGCTGTCAAATCTTCTAAGGGCTCCAGGGCCCTTAAGGCTCACAGTATAGTCAGTTCAGTAAAAATCTACCGGAATGGGCAGAATAATCTATACCGGCCCTGCTAGTGTTATATAGATTGAAATATATAATAATGGTTGTTTTATTTATCTTCATCATTAATGTTGGTTTCAAAAATCAGCCCTTACTTCAGTTTAAATTTATGTATTGCTAAACAGCGCGGTTCCTAAGTTCCTAATAATTCATCTATACTGCGAGTGATACACACAACTTTAATACTAAGAAACGTCCACAATTCAGAACACAAACCAATCAACGAAAACATATTATTATATGTAACTATACTTAAGTATATAGAGGCAATAAATTAAAACAAACAGTACAAATACTATGTACACACCTCAATCATGAACTGAAATAGAAATAAACAAAATCAACTTTGTGCATAGAGTTTTAGATCGTATTTCAAATTATGCTTGTGAGAATATAATATATTCGATAAAGAGAATTTCAATCTACGATCTTGTACTTACTTTTATTATATAATAATTATTTTGTATTTCTTGATTATACAAAAAATAATATTTTTACTAATATTTAAAGCTCAATAAATTTTTTGTTTGTCCTTGTGGTCGAGTGAAATAGACTAATAGTGGATAGGCTCGCAAGTTCGAACCCCGACATACACCAAAGAATTTTTCTTATACCATGTGTGACACAGGAAAACGTAAGCTGTTTTACAACATAATAAAATATAGTACCTTAATTATTTATATAAAGGTTTGGTATATTCTGACGTCATGACGCGTCGGTGTCGTTCTGACTTGCATCAATATTGACAAACAACATGATATAAGCGATGAGTAAACCTATTTTATTTTGAACAATATTATCGGGTGACTGGTTCCTAGATTATTCAATAATAGGAAAATGTACGTATTTAAAATAAATTTATGAATTATATAAGTATGTAAACGACTTTTATTATCGATATATTTTAATAATTTATATACTATTTATAATATAATAAATCGGAGTTTTTTTAGCTTTAACCTCGTGCTCTAGCGTAATCGTTAATGATACAGAAATACAATGTTCTATAATAATATTTGTCCTTAGTACATATATCTAAAAAAAGTTAGGGATAGCATATAGCTATCTCTTATACATAAGCCACAATAAGGTATTTTTTTAAAGAGATTTGTTGAAGATTAAAAAGTGATTTATACTAGTAATTTAAGTTACTTCATTATAAAGACACTTTTATTAAATTTTGCTCTTTAGAGTATGCTATTTGGACAAATAGTTTAGAAAATAATGAAAAATTAAAATAATTTGTACTTGTGGGAAAAACAATTATGATAGATTTACAGGTGCGTTGGCGGCACAGTGTTTGTCGGATAAAATTATCACTGATGAAACCATGGGGCAATGCCACTCGTCTCTGTCCTGTGTGTACGACGACAGGCCAGGACAGGTCAGGACCTATCTTGCTACCGGTCCTTCCTACACTTTGTTTGCCCGCTCTCAACCACCATTCCGTTAAGGATCTACTCCACCTACCGTCATCATATCTGTCCAAGTGACCTGCCCAACACCATTTCAGTTGAGTTATACGGACACCAATATATTCTCCACTTTCGTATTTTTTTTTGGATATCCATATGTATCCGTAACTCTATCACTCTATTTGTATAGGTAATAAAAAAATTCAAGTTAGTTGAACCTTCGATACAATTAATAAGACACATAGGTATACAAGTATATAGGAGTTTTCAAAATTATACCGCTTAGGGTAAAAAGGGAATAAAAAGGTGAGTATTGGAAATGCTATATCAGCACCAAACAGTACATGATAATACGAAGTATGCTTTAATGAATTCTAACTTTCTGTCTCTTGACAGCTTTGTTCACACAAATTGAGTACCAAAAACAGTACAAAGTTTCTAGTCTACGCGAGCGATGCCGTGTGCGGAAAGCTAGTATAATAAAAATTATTTAAGTTAACCGATAACCCATGAAACAGGAAGAAAAAAGTATTCCGTGGGAAGTAAAAATGTAATCCAAATACATAATATTATCTGCCATTTATATCTAATAGCCGACTATAAACATGTAGTTCTCGAACTATGTATTTTCTTAGATCAATCTTATAATTATTATAAAATATTTTGATTTATAGGCATAAAGATGAGACAGCGACCTCACGCGGACCGATCTGAGAACGGGATCTGTATATCGAATATCAACGGAACCTGCGCAGGCGCCGATATTAAATTTTCCTTATTTCTTCTCTTTGGTATCGAATGTCACGAACTTTCACTATTTATTTTTTATTCACCTATTATTTTTTATAAACACTTTATACATAAACTAGCTGTGCCCGCGGCTTTGGTCGGGTCACCCGCGGTGATCGACCGCCGGTTTTTTTAAGGATATAAAGGCTTATTATTTTATTTCCGCGGAACTCTAAATATTTTTCTAAAATAAAAGTAGCCTAAGTTACTCCTTATAAAATCAGCTATCTGCCAGTGAAAGTCCCATCAAAATTGGTCCTACCGTACCGTTTCTGAGATTATCTGGAACTAAGGAATGCAATCCCGGGATCTCAGTCGAAAATTTGCGGGATCCCGCTGCACTGGCGGGATTAGAGACAAGCATGGATCATACGTGTAACTCTGTGAGTGTACATTACCTTCAATTCACCTATAATTCACTAATGACTACTGTACCAACCGGCTTGAAAGCTGAGCGAGCTTTTTTAGCCGCTGACTATCTTGTGTGCAATATCAGGACATTTATTAGCAGACGAAACAATTAATAGTCTAACTATTTTACGAAGCTATTTCCAAAATATTGTTTAATTTTCTTATGATGTTTAAGATTGTTGTTTTTGATCGATGATTTGATTGATTTTTTGTTATTTATGATGTCAATTTAAAGTATGTGCCATGTGCCTTTACGTGTTTGTGGTGTGTACGTGATTATTTCACTTTATGTTAGTGATGTTGACGTGACTATTTCAAATTGTGATATTTAAGGGACTATGTCAATTTATGTGTTAAGTACATAAGTCTACAAGTATTAATAAGCCATTTAAAATGTGCCAAAAACCTTGTTTAATTTGGGTTAAAATTAAAATCAAAATCGAGGTACAATAGGTATTTATTATGATTTATTTCTTAGGTCCAAGTCCATCTTGCTGGATCCCGCAAATACCTAGATTGAAATTATCTCGCGGAATTGGATTCCTTATCCCCTTTTTACCGTATATACTTTCATCTGCATTTAGTAAAAAGCTGTTATTTTGACATTACACAAACACACACTTAAAATTTATTTATTTGTATACTTAGATTAAAGTTAATTTAAAAAACGCATGGGCCAAAACATATTTATTGAACGGTTAATTTTGTATCAAAAAATATATGTTTACTTGAGTGTAATGATCAATTTATAAATCGAATTTCGAATATAAAAATGTTAATAAATGCCATAAGCAATTAATTACAGAGTGAGATAAAGTTTAAAAGGTTATTTTCATTTTAAAATATGTTTTCCAGTTGCTTGTATATTCAGTTCGTTATATTAAAATTTAAGATTTTAAATTACTGATTTTAATTGTAATATATTTACAAAAGTTACTAAAATAATTTAAGTTCCATGACTTAAGAAGTTTTTGGCGGCTTATTGATCTGTCACATAGTTTTATTCAATTCATAAACTTATGTTACTTGTCCTTATATTAAGTAATTTTTGCGGCATTTTTGTCACTTAGTTCGGTCATTGTGCCCAAACGAAGTGGATTATAAATAAATAACTTGGAACATGTATTTTAATTTACCACAATAACCCCCTGTATATTTTTTACACGGCAACCGCCATCTTATCAAAGCTATTTTTGAAGATAGCATGAATAATTAGAAAAACATTATATTCACGCGACATTGGCAGAAATGTAGATGAACACAGTTGCTATTAAATAAAAATAAGAAGACGACGTGAATACTTCTTATACGTACCGGCACAAGTCGTATTTAAAAAAAAAATTTCGTGCTGCGGTGAAAAGATTGGCCAGTCTGAAGAGAGGTAGGGCACAGAGTAATTTTTTTGGAGTTCCACCCTATAGAAGATAGCAACCAAAAAACCTAGAGTTGTGTTCCTGCACTGAGTAGGGTTTCTAGAGCTCTTTTTTAAGATTAAAGTGGGCAACGCGTTAGTGATGCCTATTCCCTATAAAATAGTCGGTGAATACTGAATATAGATACTACAAAGAAGCGTATTTTTAAACTGTATTTATATCTTTATAACTGATGTGAGCAAAATAATGAGTAAACAGTTGTAAAAAGACTCAGATAAAATTAGTGCTTATACGATAAATAAATACTATACCTAAACGAAGCATTGTGTACTTTGACCTGATTATGTAAAGTAAACTGTCGTGTCTGTGCATTTCAATTATTACTAATTGGGCACACAATTGCGAAACATCTGTGATGCTTTTAATTTGAATTACATAGAAAACAAAGTTTTACGGTGGAGTGTTTGGCGGGACATGAAAATTCAACTGTCATATAGAGATTACCTTCAGTTTCGGAGATACACCAAGGAACTCTTCAAAATCCTTGAAGTTGGTATTTTTGTTTGTTAAAAATTGTCTTGTTTGAATAAATAGTTATGATTATTAGTAATAATGACAATTTTAATTGGTTTCTAAAGCAACATTATAAACTGTGATTAAATTTAAGTATGTAACTGCCTCGTTAGCCTGGTGGTCGTAAGCGCGACAGCTATGAGCGAGGTCCTGGGTTCGAATCCCAGGCCGAGTAAAGTGTTATTGGGGTTTTCCTTAAAAATTCTCAGTAGCAGCTCGGAGTTTGGTTTTGTGCCCAATTAATGGCAATAGGCTCGCCCCCTATTACATGGGACCTAAAAACATACTCGGCGAACTGTGGGTGTACATTATTACACCTCTGCCTAACCTATCAGGGAATACAGGCGTGATGGTATGTTGTAAACGTAAAATGTCCAAGGTACAGAAATGGAACATGATAATAATAACGTACACTTGTGTGTATTTAACAGAGAAATATGTATTCCTAAAAGTTAATAAAAGGTTTGAAATGAAATTATAAATACGTGCAAGAATTTATAATAATAAATTACCATAAAACAGAAACAGTGGAATTTAAAAAAATTAAGTTTAATCTGGCGTTTTTCATATTAGTGTTTATTTAAAAATTAATATTTACCGCAGTATGGCATTATATGTCAAACACAGTACAGTCAGTTAGATGCAATTTGACAGTAAAATAAGTCTTTTGTATTGCTTTCCATTTGGTTATTTTTAAGAGTGTACCTAAATCCATTCTGTCTTATAATTTACAATATTTAATTGTAATGAGAATAATATATTGTTTATGTATAAATATAAATTAAGAAATATCTATGCAAAGCTATAAAAAATAATTGCCGCTTAAAAACCTGATATATACACTTTATAAAAACTAATTAAATAAAGTTAGAATGAAAAAAAATCCAGAGTTAAATATTCTTCAAAAACTACTTACATAAACTGAAACAAGTGGCACACGGAGTCCTTGGACTTCGATTAGGTCGCTCTACCCTGCACTTTTCCACAAACATCCAGTTCCACACCATCGTTTGATTCACAATCCCATGCCGCACAAGTTGGTGCAACGGAGCAATAATAACGTCTAACCGAATCGATGTACAACGAACTAAAGAATGAGTGTCCTAAGGTTGTTGAATAGAAAAGTCTCGAGGTAGGGGAAGTCATCGTTGCGTGACGAGTGAACACGTCACGGCAATTACCATGTTCCTCGATTATCTTTCTTGGTGAAGCATTATAAAACCAAAGATTTTTAACATTGAAATGTATAAAAAAATAAACTGTCTTTAAAAATTACTTTATCCAATCGACTTTCTGGATTAATAATATTATCACACGCGATTCCATTCAATTTTATTGAGCGTCACAATTGAATTGATGTAATTTTTGTGATAGCTCTCGTTGTTTGAAAGTAAATTCTCAAATTTCTAATTTGTAAAATTTATTTTCACATTCAAAACGAACCTTTCTATTTATAAATATTCAAATGGATATTTTTTTGTAGATCCTAATGCTTTTTCAAGGAGAAGGTTTTTTTATGCTATCCCTAAACGTGATAGATGACATAATTGACCACTGGAAAGTGGTGAACTACCTTTGAAGAGGTTTTTACTTTTGTATATAATTATTTAATAATCATCAGTAAAAAGACGTCATAGTTTATTTTACGAAATTATTATATTATATTAAATATAAATGATTTATTTATTAAATAAGTTAAAATAAAAAAAATATGATTCAATTTAGGTCCTATAGGGAAGGCTCTTATGAACGCCAAAACACTACTACCGGTTTGGAAAACATCCTAGTAATCGAGAAGGACCGGCAAGAGCGGGTAAGAACGGGTTGATCATTATAATTTCTTTTTTTATCCGTTTAAATATTATTTACAGTTATAAGGTTAGTGTGAAATTAAAATTTAATTATTTGAAAGTATTAAAAAAAATAATAATTTAAAAGGGCATTTAAAGTACATAGGAATGGAACTCAGTAAATAGAGAAAAGAATAGTTTATTGAAGTTTGTATTACTGTGAAAGAGTAAACGAAAAATGAGAAATACATGAATTGTGTAAGCGAGATAGGTTAATTAAGTTTTATTAGTGGAAGAGAGAAGGAAATAAAATTAATATGGTGACGTTCATGTCTTTTATTTACACAGTTAAATAATGACAATCAAGTGAATGCACAGAGAGGCAGTCACTTCCAGACATAACTATCATTCACATAATGATCCACCCTTTTGACAGTAAAACCTGCCTAACATGGTTCTTGAACTTATTGTCCGGCAAATCAGTAATCTCGGGATCTTATTAAAGAACCTAACAATATTACTTTAAAAAATTATTGGTCTTACTGTGTTTAAAACATGGCATGACCAATTTGGTTTACTTCTAATATTAAAACTATGTCGGTCGTTTACAAAACCGTTTTTGCGAACATACATTAAATTATCAAGGATGTATTTAGGCAGGAAACCTCAAGATATTTAATTCCTGAAACTTGTTCTTTAATGATTCATGAGGTCTCATGTTGTAGTTTACTCGAATTATCCGCATTTGTAATATAAATATAGTAAATACTTCAGCTTACTTTTAAAACAAAATATAAATAAATACTCAAGTACTCATTGCATGTAGGTACTTTTGTACCTACGATTTGATTCTTATTCTGACATCCGGCACCTATAACTTGACCAAGCCAAGAAGACGAATGAAGAAAATAACTTGACTCCTATTCTAAAAAAAAGTGCGTGCGTGCAAAGTACACAGGTCAGAAGTAAAACTTCATTGGCAAACTAATTTTTAAGTCTCGTTTATATATAAACTAATATAAAGCTTTAGATTTCCAAGACTTAGAGGAAGAGAAAAAGGAAGATATGTTAGGAATATAAAGAATTTAATTGTCATTAAAATATTAAGTATATTAATTCTTAAATGACGAGTGGCAAATTAAAATGCCACATGTTATTTGTAAATATTAAAATTTCCTAACCATCAAACGAATTAACATTAAAAATTGTATATTAAAACAATAAGAACAAATATATTACTTAGGTACTCTGAACAACTGCTTAGGACGATTTACAAATTTATCACAAAATGTTTATTTATAAATTTATCTCACTCGTTTACACATTGTCTCCATGGCTACGTGCTTCATGCTACGTTCTCCCTCTCTCTCAGTCGGTCTCAATCGCTCTTTCCCTCTCTCTCAATCGGTCTCAATCGCTCTCTCCCTCTCTCTCAATCGCTCTCAATCGCTCTCAATCGCTCTCTCCCTCTCTCTCTCGAAACGTTTCACATTTTCGTGACTGCGGGTAAAATTTTTACCCTCATGCGTGCAAAGAAATTTCACTTCCAAAATGCAAATTATGTTTCCTTTTATTAAAATGTTTGACTGATATCAGTAATTTTAATATTTTGCGATTCTGGAATAACTTTTGTATTGAGAAAAAATTGTACTCGTTAGTCTATTCCAAAATTCAAACCATAACACGATAACCAGCTGTCAGTAGGTACTTATTTTGAAATAACTAACCAAACGGCATTTTTGTATGTATTCTCTTTTTAAAACTGTCGAGTTTTATTGTTAGTTCTCAGACACATGCGACAAAAAATAAAATGGATTTGGGGCCCGCATAAACATAATGAGTCGAAATGACGTGTTCCAACTACCGTGCACTTCAGTGGAAAAATACATTTAAAAAAATTAGTTTAGGTACTTACCGTGTAAATGTTTGTCTTCAGTGTACTCATGATGGAGTCGCCAATCCAACGTACTGTAACAACAATAAAAAAAAATTTAAAAATATTATCATGTCTACAATGCAAACTTTACGCTGTAACATAAAAGACGTCAGAGTTTTAACTAATGCCACGCGACATAAAGTAAATATTTTTGTAAAACATTTCCTTGTTTTATAAATCGTATTGAATTGTAATATAGGTACACTTCTTTTACTATATTTAAATATTAGCTGTGTCCCACGGTTTCACCCGTGTTAAATTTACCGTTTTCCTACTGTTGTTTCCACTTCCCGTACGACAAGTATTTGCGTACACCTTGCCAGATTGATTAACGTTCACGATTACTACTCCGCCCCTTAGGGTCATAGCGTGAAGTTATATAATTTATAAGCTTCTTCAATAAATAAGCCATAGAATGCAAAAAGTTTTTTTTTAAATGTGACTGGTAGTACCAGAGATTAGCGCGTTCAAATAAACAAAACCTAAAAGCTTTTTAATATCATCATTATTATATGTATTAATACGTGATGCAAAAGTTTTGTACCCCTTTTTAAGCATATTCCGTGCACCGAAGTCTGTGAAATTTGCATGGTTAAAGTTTATATGGAGAAAGAGTGCAGAAAGCTAAAATGTATCTATAATGTCTGTTACTAATATATTAAATAAAATAAATTAATATTGCGAATTCTAAACCGTCCAGTGCTATTGAACTTAGACCCCCCAAAATATTGACATTGTCACTCAATGAAAAGTGACAGCAAGTGATATTCATTGTTTAGGTTCATACTGCAAATGTCAAACAGAAAATAGTCAATGATTAAAAGTCGCTGGTCGAATTTCGATCATTGGGCGACCGCTAGTTAGTATAGATAGTTAAATGTTTTCGTATAGGTACCTATCTGATTTTTTTCCACCAAATGTTTGTCTATTTTTCGTAAACATAATTATGAAAATGATCATAGTACTACCTACTGGTTATGTAGAAGCGGATGAAAATACTCCATCTTTTATTTATTACCCAAAACTAGAATCAACAATTGTGTGTTGCAAGTGTAAATTTATCGCCCCATTATACCATTTAATATCAAGGAACGAACGCCCCGAGCGTCCGACTTGTGAACAACTATTGTGAACCATTCGCCACCTCGTTTTAGCCTATTGTTGTGGTTGAGATCTAACGATATCGTCTTGGTGTTTGTTGCTTATGCTATACCAAGTCTAGGGGTGACTCAATAGTTCAGTATTTGTATCTTGAAAAGGCAATCGCCTTTCGTTAGATTTAATCACACATATTTTTAATATAATACTATGTAACATTCAATATAAAGGCAAAACAAATCATTGGGTCTCATAATAAAAATTTATTTATTTAGGTTAGTCTGTAACAAATCACATAAGACAGTATAATTATTTTTTTAAATGTACATTACTTCAATCGATCTACTTAACAAGAACTCGCTGGAAACTTTGTTATTAGAAACTTTTATTTTATACACGCCGGATTTGACATCGAAAAACATATTATCAGGAATCCATACTATTTTTAACCTGAGGAGCTGAATTTTCAAAAATCCTTTTTTAGTGCTCTCACCTAAACTATCATACGAAAATGCTTTACAATAAAAAAATTATACAATAAAGGTGGAAAGCAAGCATACGGCCCGCCTGTTGATAAGCGGCTACTGAAGCCTATGGACGCTTGTATCACCATAGGCATCACTAGTGCGTTGCTCACCTTAAACCCCCTTACTCCAAAGAGTTCTGGAAACCCTGCTCATAACAGGAACACAACACAAGGTTATTTGTCTACAATCTTCTGTAGGGTGGAGGTATTCCACGAGACGGACTAGGTTAGACTAGACTACCTGTCTAAGCTCTCTAGACGCATGCTTCAAGGCCCATTGGTTAAACTTGTGCATTGACGGTCAAGCAATTTTAAGAAGTTAACAAATTGTCTATAGATTTATGATGAATTTTATTTGATTTTACTGTAAATAAGTCAGGTACTAAAGAAGATATTTTTCAAAGTAATGCCTGTCTGTATGTTTGTATTTTGAAAAATGCAAATTTTGGAAAAATGCCTGCCAAACATTAGGATGTTAACATTTGTATCATAGTCGTAAGCCGTATATAATAGGCAATTGTGATTAAATTGCTGTTTATTTACGGTGTATATCGCTACATTTGTCTCTGTCGTACTCTATTTGGTCATTCAAGCATAGCGAGACAGCAATAGATTCTGTTAAAAGTTTTACTTCGAATGTCTTACCGATAGTATTACCTCAAGCTTATTAGTAGAACCTATATTAAAATTATCTCAATAAGAAAATAATTCAATAGTAAATTAGAATTAATTCATAAATAATGTAATGATTAAATTGAATACAATGCGCTATTTATATTACTTTACAAATCATTGGTCTATTAAATAGCAGCATCGTTCTCTACACGCTGAGAACTGGTTTCGCCGGCGAACTCTTCGTTACATGTTGATCGTCCATTGATAATTTTACTAAGAGCACTAATAAATCTTACTCTTACAATACATATTTCTATAACGTTTAAATATGTACTTGCAAAAGGAAGGGTGCGTGAAAGGTAAAGTCTATGTACTTAAGTATTTACCCATACCCATACCCCACGGTTTAACCCATGTTGAATTTATTTAGCCTATCGTTTTTCTAACGTCTCGTACTTGCCTACAACTTGGCAGATTGTTTCACGTTCATGGTTACTGCTTTTCTCCTTAAGGTTTTAGCGTGAAGTTATTAAACAATAAGGGCTTGTTCAGACAGGTTCGTTCTTCAGCGGGTTGCGAGGCGGGGGGTTGTGGCTTGCGGCCTGTAGACATCTTGTTAGTCGCGGGTTTTCTTCGTTGGGTCACAGGTCCTTCGGAGTCCTTAGGCATGCTGGGGGTCGTGGTTTTCTTCTGTTTTTGGCCCTAAGAAGGGCCTTTGGCTTCTTTTTGGCCCTGAGAAGGGCCTTTTGAAAACTTGCTGCACGGGACAGGCGCCATGCAGTAAGTGGCAGTCAACTGGGCGGACCGAGGTGTGAGCTCTTAAGGCAGTCACATGTGCGTTACGTCGCGCGGAAACTTAGTTTTCGTGGACAGTAGACGCGTCTGGAGCTCCGTACACCGGCACGGACCGGGCGCTCCGCCTGTTCAGACGTGACGCGCCTTGGTATTATATATTCAAAAGGAGGGTGCGGACCTTTAGATATATTCTGCAAAGCGCCGCGCGGGTAACGCGCTTCACTTGAAAAGTGTCTAAGATGTAAATAATTTTTCAAATATGATTGGTACCTAGTTCTACAGATTAGCACATTCAAACTAACAAACAAACTACCTTTTGAGCTTTATAGTATTAGTATAGATTATTTTATCATCAAAGAATAAATATGTGTCAAACTTTAATAGCAGTATTTTTTCTCATTTAGCTGTCGATTGAGTTGGGGATAGATGTCTTAATTTTATAGCTTGTTGAAATGTTTGTCTTGAGGCGTAATAGAAGATTCTTCAAACAGATAAGTACATTGTTATAGGCTTGAAATATGGTTGCCAACTTTTTGAAATAAAAATAACGTATCATATTATTTGAATTGAAAAAAAGTATTTGAAAGATAAAAATATTTTCCATATTTTGAAGTCAATTAAAACATATATTTGAAAGTTTTTATAGATCTTTAACAAGAGAAATTCGGATTTAAAAAAAATAATAACTCGTTTCGACCTTTATGGACGATTTGTATGTCGATAAGTGTTTCCTTTTACGAATCACAGGATATAAAGTATTTTCATACATCATAATTATAAAACAATATAAAGTAAATTCAGCTATTATAATGTAGGACACATTATTATCAAGTACGGTTGCCAACCCTACATTGAAAATAACATTTTCATTTAACATTATTTGACATTGAAATGTATTTTCTTTATTCTTTTTATCGTTATGTTTAATGTTTTTATTGAAATAATATCTTTGTTACTTTTCATTTATTTAAAAACTATATTACAATTAGTTTATCTTCTAAAGTCCAAGACTTCCAAGGTTTTCTCACCTTTTGACTCAATTTCAGTTAATAACAGTTTGCGAAATGCTGTAATTTTCCTTTTTTTTACTAGCTCGACATGAAATGCCCCTTCACACCTCATTTGAAGGACCCACTAACGTAGAAAGGGCTTACAAGTTGGCTAGGAGATTATTACACATCTGCATATTACGGCAAAGGTAAGAATTGAGGACTTCTTTGTTCTCTAATTAATGTTTAACCCCTATACAAAGAGAGAAGTGTTATAAGTCGCATAAACTTGCTATACTATATATATAATTTCATATATTTTACAGCTGACGCGGTAAACAGATCATCCGTGTGTATATGTCACCGGATAATTGTATGGGCCATTACATTATAAAAATGTAATCAAATTTTGTATTAGAAATTGTCGGTAGCTAGTGAACGGACTCTAATAATTTGGAATTTTTGAGAATATTTTTATTAAATAAGCAAAATCTTGAATCCGGGACTTGAAATGTGTGTATTTTCAACGGCTAATATTTTTCTGATACTTAGCTCGCTCGTCTCGTGCGTTATGCTCGTAGTTTCAGCTACAATGTAACCTTTAGGTTACAAATTTTACTGTCCGTCCACAGATTGTTTATAAAATGAAAGTTCTTACAATTATCCGATGACATATTATTATAGCTTTGATTCAAATAAATGAATTTTCTCATGCGACCTTTCTTCGTATGCATCCGAAAGCGACACAGTTTTTGCGGAAATATGAATGACAACCGGAAAAGTAATATTTCTCACGGTAAACACCGTGACAATGGTTGCCTTCTTCGTATATGTATAATTTGTATATATGTGTTTATATCCTTTTTTGTTATGTTTTCTTTGTTAACTGTAATAATAACCGAGAAGGCACATAGCTGAAACGACATATTAAAAATATTTTTAAAAAGAACCGCTCGTACGCTTAAGTTTACTGTACTTTGGTATTTTATGTGACATAAGTAGTATAAGTAGCATACCATCTAGGGTTTTCACTTTTAATTTAAGGAGATAAAGTAATTGTTTTTTTATATTAACAAGGTAAAATTACGGAACTGTACCTGACGGTAAACACAAACCGGTGGTATTGTTTTCTACTTTTATGTGTCGTGTCTTCATATTACCTTTATTGACAGTATTGATAAATAATTAATTAGTAAAGTATTAATAAGTATTGATTTCGCTTGTGTCTAAAATAATGTATAAAATATTAGAAGCTACGGATGACAGCCCTAAGGATACGTTAGAGGAGCCAGTAACTATCAACAAAACATTATATACATTTTTCAATTAATTATTCCCATGAATCATATACATATACTAAAGAAATTATTCTCACAACAGGTTTAACAATTCATAGAATAATTTGCTAATATCAAAACCTCCAATATATCTTGATAGATGGGAATTATAGGATTAAGTAAGGGCTCACTCACACATCGACGAATCGTTATTTTTTCCGAATCATAATGTGATATAAATTTTATTCATTTCTTTAGTTGCACATAACCTCTTATGGGTCTAATCACAGAATTGGTGAACAGGGGGTTCAAACAGCGGTTCTTAGTGCCCGATAAATTTAATTAGAGACTTCTCTCTACCGTGGGCAGTCCGACTGATGGAATACCTCCAGCCTACTGAAGATCGTACCCAAATAACCTTGTGTTGTGTTCCTGCGTTGGGTATGATTTTCAGAGCTCTTTGGGGTTGGGGCTTTAAAATCAACAACATGCTAATAATACCTATTGTTTTACAAGCGTCCATAGGCAATGGTGGCCGCTTAAACCAGGCGAGCCGTATGATTGTTAGCACCTTAATAGTATTAAAAAAAAAGTATTTGAAAAAAATCACAAATACATCAAATTGTATGGTATTATATCCATCGATATTAATAATAAATCGTCATTGAAAGGATTGTGTTTAAACGGGCTTTAATGAGAAGACAGGGCAATGACTATCTACCTAAAGATTGAATAATGTTAGAAGCGAAATAATATTAATTGCCTTTATTTTCTAACCATGAAACCCAGTAATAGCAATAGGCTCGCCCCTTATTACATCCTCCCTAAAAACATACCTGGCAAACACCTCTGCCTAATCTAATCCTTCGGGGAATACAGGCGTGATGGTATGATGTGAAACCCAGTATCTTTGAAGAGTATTTAAAATATTACCTACCTATAATTCTTAGTGTAAATACCTATTTAGCATTATATTATTTGTTTACACATTGTGCTAACAGATTATTACAAGATTCAACGACTGTAACATACGTTGGGGTTTTACAAGTTTTTATCGCTAAATGTCTAGTAGGTATGTATATTGTATATACTTATATGTGTTTGTTTGTTCGTTTGGTAATATTTCCATCTTTTCTATAGTAAAACGGCAAAGTGACGATTTTTTTTCTATCTGACTATACTATTAGCCGTAAGGGCCTTGAGCCTCAGAGGCTTTTACAGCTTCACCTGATTTGGATGCGAGCGCTTGAGGCACTCAGCCGCGAAAGCGTGGCAACATACTCAAGGGTGCCAAAGTGGCCGAGCATTGGCTTGGGTTGTTGCCGTAGTTGCAATGTAGTTGCGAACTAGCTAATTTCCCTATCTGTAGAAATTCGAGACAACTAACTATACATATACAACATGTTTCTACCAACTAACCTGTTTGCCTGTGTGGTGTGCACGAGTGTGGAGTGCAGTGTAATGGTCTGTTGGTTGCTAGTGAATGCAAGTGCAGTGTTGCTTGTATCGTACGATCGCCTGCTATAATCAAGGGCTCCACACCGAGGGAACGGACCTAGGCTTGAGTTGCCGCAGGAGAGAGTGGACGTAGCGGGTGTGCGAAAGCGAAGTTAACCGCTTGTCCCCTGCAGCAAAGTGACGTCATTGTGCATGATGGTAAGCACAGTACAATCCAAAAGTAATGTCGAACACCTAGAGATCAGCAATCCATTGCTGTTCGTTACCGTCATGCCAGCCTGCATGCAGCAGGATTACACGAACCGATTCCAAAACGTGATGAACCACCTCGCTTGATATACAGCAGCTGATTCCAGAACGCGATACACCTAAGTGTACCAAAGTTTGTTACACTTGGTGTATGTAGTCGTTTTCCAATCGGATACAATTCCCGCAACTCTACCACCCAGCGACCACTTTTGATAAAATTAGCAACCAACTAAAGTTACTTTAATTTCAGTTACAAATATATCATAAGATTCAAATAATTTTTTATTTATATACTGAATATAAAAGCTCGATTCAAAGAGATACAATGTAAAAAATGAATAACGATATAATATTTATATAGGTATGTTTGCGTACACATTATACATACTAGACAATTTTTAATAGAAAAAAAAAACAACTTCAATGATTTTGAAGAGTTCCCTGTGTATCTTCGAAGTTCAAATTCCAATGTCAATGAATTTAAAAGGTGGTCCGTCCAGCCTTGAGGTACCCCCTCCCTATGCAACAAAAAAGAATCATCCAAATCGTTTAATCAACAAAGAAGTTAATGCTGAACATCCATTAAAAAAATACATTCGAATTGAGTAAACCCCCCAATTTGGTTGAAATCTGTTAAATAATAACAGACGATGAACTTTGAAAACAATTATACATACATCTGTTATGTTGTTGTAAATAACATAAGCCAATAACACAAAAGTTGATTGACACCATCACTGTTAGCACTTACGTCGGTAAAAACTATTGCAGATAATGTAAAAACAAAACGATATTATTTAAAAAAAAACGTGAAGATAACGTAAATAATACGTTGGTGTAAATACTTCTCGAAAGACTGTCTATCAAGAGTTAAGTGTTAATAAGAATTGTAGTGTCTTATGTATTTATGTGTCGTGCGTATGTTTATGTATGTCTTTCTCTCTCTCTCTTGAATGTGTTTTGCTTGTGCCAATTGAGTACAAGAGAACATTTTCTAATACATACTTGAATATAGAAATATTAAATGTTAGAAAACATTATTAACCTGTTGAGGTATTTATAGAATGTATTTTTAATCAAATTAAAGATTTATTTTCAAAACAAATAAAATAATTATATATTTAAGAAGTTACTTGAAGTCGAACTGTTGCGATGTATCCGAAATGATCAGCGGCCACCGACGTTGAAGATCCCGAATAGCAAACCGAAAGAATGTTTAATGCTTAGGACCCCCAACGAACTTAAAGCGAATTAAGTTACTGGAGACGAAAAAAATACTATGCACGTTTAAAATCGAAACACAGATGCAATTATTTACGTTTTTTTATATCAAAATTAAATAAAAATAGTGGGTTACAAGATATCGTGATTAAAAATATTTAATTTAAACGGAATGAAATTATTGAAAATAAGGGATTTAAAAAAAACTAAATTGATTTCAACATTTGTAATTTATTTCTAGATGGCATTGATAGAGCATTTAAAAAAATAACACCGAGTGTGACTACCTTCAGCACAGTAAAACAAAAGGTTAAGCAAGGTACTTCATGGTGTAGACTTTTTGTTTCAATGTAAAAAACACTCAATAACGCACCTAAAGATCTTGAAAAATATAAGAAAATTCTCTGATTTCTTGGATAGTAAAAAGCCAAGAATTCAGAATGTCGTGATGGTCGAGTTGTTTAAGCTAGCGTAATTTACTAGCCAAGAAATCTGAATGTCGTGGTTGCCATTACAGGTTCAAACTAGTGGAATATCAATTCGATGTTTGCTGGTTCGAACCCCGGCATGTACCAGCGAAATTTTCGAATTTCGGGTACACTTACTAATTCAAGTTGTTAACGCTATTGACTGACGGTCAAGGATAACATTGTGAAGAAACCTAAACGTTCCAGAAATGTTCTTGTAATAACGCTGTATGTGGGAAGAATATAGAACTGTTGATTTCTAGCGTTGAAATCGCCAATACCCACGGCTGGTGTGGCGATTAAGCCCACAACTTCCATTGGGAACAGGCCTTTGACCAACAAAATCAACAAAAAAAAAAAGAAAAAAACTTTATTCAATTTAGGCCCTTTGAAGCACGGCACTTATGAACGTCAAACACTACTGCCGGTTCGGAAAATATTCCGGACATCTAGAAGAACCAGTAAGGAACTCGATCGGGGTTATCTTTTTTTGTCACCTGTACAAAGTGTTAATATAAAACAATAATAATAATTTAGTGAATGCACAGAGAGGGCGTCACTTTCTGACATCACTATCATTCACATAATGGTCCAACCTATAATAACCTTTTTACAGTAAAACCTGCATGACATGGTCCTTGAACTTGTTGTCCGGTAATTCAGTAATATGCTTCGGGATTCTATTAAAAAACCTGACACTACCTGATGACCTACTTAGTCTAAAACACGTTACGACTAATTTATCTCTATTTCTAGCATTAACATTGTGCTGATCTTTGACAAAATCTAACTTGACTAAGTTTTTAAATACATATATGTATATATTAAGTTATCAAGGATTCAAGGATGTATTGGGCGGGCATAGTTAACATTATATATTTCTGAAATTTGTTCTACGGTGATTTACATGCTGGTATTATTACTTTTATAAGAAATCAGAAAATATAATTTATTAAATTTTCTGCTGACTGTACAAACTTGCATAGTACAATAGCCCAATACAATACCATTATCAAACCGCATGTAATAAATACTCTACGATTATTATTATTATACGGCGTATATTAAAGTAATTATTATCGGAGACGACCAGGAGGCGTCTATTGTACGAGCCAATTAGCATAGGTCTTGCGTCATAGACCCTAGTTGCTACCGATGCGGACGTGGGAAAGTTTAGATAAAACAAAATGGTCGCTCGCCTCGAAACGTCTACCAAACCCTGGGAAATTCACAATATACATTACCTACGTATGTAATTGATATGTAATTCTATGTATTTGTTACATGATACCGTATAATCACTTTAATGGTATTTACTTGTTCTTTTTTTTATACAACAAGTGTACGGCCCGTCTGGTAGTAAGCGGTAGAGCTCTGGAAACCTCACCGCAGGAACACAATATAAGGTTATATGGCTTTGATATTCTGTAGGATGGAAGACGAAGGTAATTATTACACCAAAGGATGCCGAAAGAGATTTCTCTGTACGCCACCTCTCTTTTTATCTCTCTACTATGATAAGAGTGTGAGCATATTGTAATCTACCAATGAAAATGTAATGTACTTTGGTTATCCAGATAAAGATTTCGCAATCCCTGACCAAAATAGAAAAGTTAATATTTAATAAGCCCATAGTTATTTTAATATTGTAATAAAATTATTTAAATATATAAGACTCGCCTTGACACATTCCACTCTGATATCGGATCGACGTCTGATATATTATTATGATATTGTACATTATAAAAATATCTGATTATCTTGTTTAACAAGGCAATTCTTACCAAAAAAGAAAACCAACATCAATAATTTTGAAGAGTTCCCTTGTGTATCTTCAAAGTTCAAAGTTCAAAGTCCAATGCCAATAAAATTAAAAGATGGTCTACCCTTAAGGTATCCTCTATCAAATAAAGAAAGAATCATAGAAATCGGTTCATACATAAAGAAGTTATGGCTGAAGATAAAAAAAAAACATTCGAATTGAGTAACCTCCGACTTTTGTTGAAGTCAGTTAAAAAATAATGTCACAGGCTGTCACCCACTACCCGGATTTCTGAGCTTGAGTGTATAATTAATAAAAAAACAAAACAAATGCGACAACGCTTGAAACCATTACGAATTAATTTATAACACCACAATACACCAAACAACTCTTCGTTGCGCCTAATGATAGAAAATGTCGACGTCCGCGGGCGCTAGTCGTAATGAATATTTAATTGCATGGAAATATTTTTGAACGCACCGAACGTGGCTGGCTTTGTTGCCTAAATTACGTCGGTGATTACTTGCATCACGAAATCTATAGAACATCGTTCAGCCGGGATAAAGTCGCCGAGAACAGGTCCGGTTTATTCCAATACAAATATTTATAATATATAATTTGTCTCTATCAAACGCAGTAATGACTTCCACCTTCAAACGATTTCCTTGTTCCTGTACCTACCCACATGTTGCAATAGTTGTGTGGCGAAAATCTATACAAATATAAGTGAAAGTTGTTTGCTTAATGTAACAAATATAAAAAGAAATAACCCGTTTACTGTGATTCTATAGTTTTTAAGCTTCAATCTTTATTCATTAATTACCTTGATTTATCATATCCATACACCTTATGGTAGACTTAGTAAAAATCAAAATATTTTATTCAATTTATGCCATAGGTATTAAGAAGGTACTTATGAATATCGACACACTACCACCGATTCGGAAAACATCCCAGTCATCGATAAGAGCCGGAAAGAAACTCGATGAGGTTTACAAAAAAAATAACATTATTTTTCATTGGTAAAGAGTATCAGTGTTTTTTTAAATTATTTAATGTTAAAATTTTGGACAAAAGCCTTTCTCTACCGTTGTACACCATTTTTATTAAGTTCATTAAAGAATGCGATCAAATTTATATAAGTATAGTTTTATAATTCACAAACTTTAGACAGAACATTACAATCGGACATCTTTTTAACAGTTAGAGTTGCCAGGTATACAAATTACAAATCACTTTTACACAAGATACTTGATTAACTTTGTGTTATAAGTATAACATCATATTATTTATCATTTAATATTACATAATCAATGATATTTTATGATTAGATACGGCATTGACGCTCTTTACATGCCATCGTGAATGGGTGGGCAATTGCCCTCACTCAGCTCACGTTCGACTTGTTACCGTCGTGACCGAGAAGAAACTTTTATCCTTTTTTGACAACAGAGTTTCCGCCTTACGCCATAAATTCACAAATTCCTATCTCTTTTCTTTTAAAATGCTGATAACGAAATTTGTAACGTTTCCAAATTGCTTTTAGTGAGAGTATAATGCGTCTATTTATAAAACGTCATTGATTGTAATTCAATAAAATGATGGCATAAAAGATTCGAATTGATAAACTCTTTCTTTTTTCGAAATCAGTTAAAAATGATAGAAATTTGGCGTTTATGCACGCATCTCGCAAAAACTTTATCAAAAAGTTATGGATAGATTTTGATACTTGTAAACATTAATTAAATTCGTTTTATAAATTAAATCACAGTTATTTAAGAATAACCAAGTCGACTTCTTATTTCATTGTTGGAAGTTCCCATTCAAATAATTACCATTACAGGCCGGTAGAAAAAATGCTTCCCACGGGAAGATGAGTGACACAATGTAAAGTGACTGCGCGCGCTCGAATTATTTAAGGAAGTAAAAAACTAAGGTCAACTGTTAATTTCAAAATATCTTCTGATTTCATTGAGGAATTTCATTAAATACTTCATTCCAATCGTAGATGGTAAGAAGTATTTAAAAATTCAGCACGATTAAACTAATTTTTCTAACACCTGCTTTACTTTCGTGATAATGATAATGGATCGATGAAATTGAAATAATACATTTTTACCCTTTTGTAGAGGTAATAATTGTGGCAAAATTATTTATATTTTAAATAGATTCACGTTAATACTAACAAACTACCTTTCGCTTTGTAACTCAACTAAATTCGGTACACAGATTTTTTTGCGGAATCTCAAACTGTCATGTAGTGTTTTTTTATTTATTTATGAATTTGTGTTGTTTGAGCCCGTTCTGTGTGAAATAGGTGGCATTTTGCATTTTGCATTAGCTTGGTTATTGTGTACACGTGAAGTAGGATTTCAAATAATAACAAATAATAAAATAAATTAATAGAGATGGCACAAAAACTCCCTAGAAAGTTATAACTAGAAAGCCACCATCTACTTAGAATACTGAAATAATCATAAGACAGAGCACTCTACATTCGCTCGATAATAGCAGTAATAGTCTTCAATAAAGAGACTAGTTGACAAGTTAGAAAGAACAAGAAAAAATATTCGGTGCAATGTTTCATAACCATAAACCGAAGCTGTGGGTAAATTGATGTATCAGTTAGGGTCACTATTATATGATATACATACACAATATTAGGTTGATCATTATTTAATAATGTTTAAATTTCTCTAGATCTGTATTTAACCCTCCAGAAAAGAACTAAAAAAGATCTTGCCAAATTTAGCCAACACTGATAACAGTGATAAGTTTACAGGACTTTCAAGACCAGAAATGTTTTGATAGAGAAAATAATAATATATTTTTAAAAATCTAAAGCTTTACAAAGTTAATGTTACTTGTATACTGTAAAATAAAAATAATTACAAAATAATAAGTATTTAAGTACAGTATAAGATAGAAAGAAATCACTAGAAAATTTATTAAAGGAACAAAACGTTCATCGAAATTTTTTAAGTCATTGAACCATCGTGAGAAATAAGTAGGCGGTGTCTACAGTCGACTACATCTTACTGTTGCAGTAACGGTAAGCCGGAATCGACACTATGACTGTGCATGATTCCTTCATAATTGGAAACCACTCAAAATATACGAACACAATTACCTCTTATAACTTTATTAACAATCCTCTATATGACAGCGAATGAATGTTCATTGGTAGTAATCTTTTGTTATTATAATTTATTTACACTCTGTCTTTTTAAGTTTCAAATTACATTATTACTACAGTTATGTTACTGTGTATTTTATAATACCGCTGTTCCAAGTATCGGAATAAATCCATCTTGTAGACTAGAACAGAGTTAGACTTTGTACTCTCACAATCAAAGTTACTTTGTTAGTTTGTTACTCAATCACGTAAAACAACTGAACAAATTTAGATAAAGTTTTTCACACAGATCATTTATAACTCGAATTAAAATAGGATACATATTATCCTGAATCTTAAGTCCATGCGGATCTTAAGTCGCGGGCAGAAGCTAGTATGCAATTAGAAGATGCAATGCAAGATTAATATAGGACAAAAGTGTCATAATCCGATGACAGTATGATGTAATTAGAATGGATAAGATTAAAAATGAAGAGTATAAAAGTGGCTCTAGTGACAGAGAACTTGTGAATCCTATAATAATCCAGAGCTATCGATGAGGAAAACATCAGTTTTAAGTAAGCACTGTAGTCTCTTGCCATTTATCTAACCAACTTTTATCAATCATCTATTAAATGTTACGAATCCCAAGGCCTAAGTAGCAATACTTCCTATATCACTGAGCGATGCCCATCATAACTTTAAAGCTACTATTTTCTTAACCTTACACACAAGCTCTAATAAAATCTACAACTTTCATTTATGCATAATATGATTTTATTATTATAGTTCGGTTCATTGACAGAAATCATGCGATGATTGTAAAAGGCACAACACTTGTTAAATACATAAAAACTATAGTAATTACTTTAGCAATATAATTGTAACTTATGTAACTATTTGAAGAAATACGAAATAGAATAGCCGTTCTTAATAGCTTCAATCATGTGGTCAAATTCTAAATTGACGGTACAGTCCCAGATGGTAAGCACAGTACAATTCAAATACGACAACCACCGAGAGATCGAAATCCATCGGCAGTTGCCGCTGTCTTACCGGCCTACATTGATATCTCTTCACATTACGCTTAAAGGACCCGATGTCCTAAGAAGGATCCCGGGAACACATTTTGATAATGAAGAATAGGTAGTTAATAATAATTGAAAACACTTTGGTGCATCCATTATACGCGGGCTTTGCACCAAAAGAAAAGTAAATGATAAAATAGAGGGTATAGACGGTACATGATAATTAAATAAAACCGATATAATTAGTTTTACTCGCAGTAGTTTGTGTCTTTCTACAACGCGCGGTGCAACGGTCACTTGTTTAATACCAATAAACTTTTCAGAACAGAATAAAGGGCATAAAGATAATACAAGATATTTGTGTAATTTATTTAAATGTGCATTGTAAACGTCTACTTATTTACAATTTAACTCTACGTTTATTTTAAATGCGAATAAATTTAATATACCGCGTATTAAATCATGTAAATCTGTTTCTGGTGAATAATTCTGTTGGAATAATTGAAATTTTTATTAAATACATTTGTGAATCGATCGGTGTTTTGGTGAGAGATATTTTACTTTGTATTTATTAAATGCATTAATGCTCATTGTGTGTTAGTTTCTGATGTAACATAAGTATTTAATATACATTTACTTGATCTAAGGTCACTGCATTTCATTGCATGTTAGTCAATAATAGATTCCTAGCTTTAACTATAATCTAATTAAGCCTATAGTGGAAACTAGGCCTAGACGAGAGGAAAGATTCTAAAAACTATTTAACCTCAATAATACAATAGTCCAAAGATTCCCGCAACAAAATGACTCGCTTCCCTCAGCTGTCTTAATGTAACACGCAACCAAAGAAACCAGTTTCGATCCAATTGAAGTGTTTTATAATATCTATCGTGAGAGGAAGGCAAGCTGACCAGCCGTAGGAAGCGCTGACCGCAAACCGAACGAGGGAAATACACGGCGATTATCCAAACCCAGTCCAGTCCGACAGCGTATATAAATTTTGTAAGTATACAAAATGCTGAATCATGATTTCGAAAACTGAGTTGAAACATATTACACGATGAACTAGTCAGGGCCAATTGCATATACCTCTAAATGATATGGCCTTCGTGCCCTTTTTAGAGACTTACGATATTCTATAGGAAGTTTCCATAATATTTCGATATTAGATATAAAGGTTTGCTTATTCAGCAAAGCATTAATGACACGTATATTTAGTATCGAAACTTATCTGAATAAGATTAATATAGATAGAAAGGTACGAGCGTAATAAAAATGTATTTTTTAAATTCTGTATACTATAGAGTAAGCGATCGACCATTATCTAATCTAATTTTAAGTGATAACTCGAAAGTAGAAGATAGTTTATTAAATCTAGAAAGGGAACTAACTGGCTCTGTCGGAACATATCATAGCTGCTTAGCGACTAATTCGCAACTTGAGATTAATCTTGCTCAACGAACATTAGAAAATACTCGATCGAAATGTAATGCCTTTCTTATTGATATTTCTCTTTATCGAAACCTCAAGGTTGGGTTTATATTCATTGACACAATTCATTGAGTCCCTACCAACTTAGCCATCATTGCTTTAAAGTTAAGTTAAGTTTAGTTTTTTAAATATTTTTTTGGTTGTATTACAATCATATTTTATAAGTAGTTAAATCATTTGACGCTCTTTACATGCAATAGTGAATGGCGGGAAATTGCCTTCAGTTTACTTTCGACTTGATACCGGCGTGAGCGAGAAAAAATTAATCAATCCTACAATTAATTTCCTTCTAATTTTCCTACAATTAATCAATCGATTTTGACTAATATGCTATCATTACGGATTGCTACCAATGACAATAGAATCTATTAATGGAAAACTTTTGTATTTTAAAGAAATATAAAAGCCGTAAGATAATATCGGGTCAGACTAATATCATAACTCAAGAAAAGTCTGTATGTCTGTTCTTTTACTAATTTTCTCATTGGCCATATGGTCATTTTATGGAACTAAAGTAAAACATGATGTTTTATGTTTATATTGCTTCTGACAATAGAGTAATTATCATAAATAAATTATTATTAGTGTAATTATTAGTTTTAAAACTATTTCTGTAATAAACGAAGTACTTAATAATTGTTTTTAAATCATAATTATAATGACAAGTTAGCTCTTGTAACAGGAATTTAAAAGCACAGAAAATAATAAAATCGTTAAGGCTTAATAATCAACGGGTATTAATTAGTGCGCTAAGATATATTACATTATATTTTCTTTTATGTATAATAAATCTTAACATATATACAGATGTTCAACAATGCAATATATTAATATAAATATAAATTTTATTTTCTATCTATAAAAATAAAAGCAAAAACGACTGACTGACTGACATATTAACGCACAGCCTAAAAGCACTGGGGTTAGGACTGTGAAAATTTGCATTAGGCTTCCTTTTACACTGTTAGGGTGAGCACTAAGGAAGGATTTTTGAAAAAGGAGGTGAAATTCGTCATATTTGAAGATAGATCTAGTCTAATTCAGTTAGATGTACAAAAAACGTGCTTCATAGTATCTTCGAATTCATTACCTAAGGGTGTAAATCAAATATGACGCGAGCGACGTTACTTATATCCTATCTGACTACGAATGAAATTGTAAAGATTATTCCAGAGACAAATTAAAACTATTATTTTACATTAGCTGCGCCGGCGCAGTTACGAGGCCCGTTACGTCCGCTACGTGCCCGCAGCGTAAACGTTAACGTAACCGTACTGAAACCCGACACATTACTTGAGACTATATTACGAGGTGAATTTACCGATGTTCACTGGAATTATCTCTCGGTATGGACGTTAAAAACGTTTGTAAAAGATAAAAGTAAAAGATAAAAATCTAGAGTACAAATTAAAATTACATATTTTGTAATTTCGAGACCTCCTGCCGAAAGATGAGTGCCTTTGAAGCAATGATGGCAAAACATTGTGATGAAGAGCAGAGGCATGAGCATTTTCTGATTCCCGCTTAGCTAGCTTGCATCCTGAAGTTGAAAATAATTCACTAAGCACCTATAGGTATGTGCGTTCCGGGCATTGTACTTGAGAGCCAGTTCTCCTACTAGGCTTAAACTTAAACTTGTATGTTTTTACTTTTCATAACCATTACACTATACTAGCTGGCCCGCGCAACTTCGTCTGCGTCATATAAGAGAGAGAGAAATGGTTAGAGAGAGTGGGTCATATTTACTGTATTAAAGGTACCGCCCGTCTCCTACATTATTCTGCATAATAAATATGCGCTCGCGATACTTGATCATTGTTTTGCTGCCGAGTTATTTTAAAACTGTTATATCTCCTAAAATATTTATTTAAATCAATAACTGTAATGGGCAATCTTGTTCAAAATTGAATACTTGTAATGAATAACGTTTTTATTTCGATAAGGATTAATACCATGTATATAAAAACATTTCCGCAAATATTTTTTTTATTTTAGAACAAATTTTATTACCATAAAAAAGGATATATTGAGTAAACCTTAAAAGACAGCCATATGCTGTCACAAATTTTTTTTTTTTAACATTTTAATAGAAACAATTTCGTTATGCACGATTGGTGCGTAACTTTAACTATTCACGCACCGCACACAGTGGAAGCTCTCAACAAGAATAAATTTCCCCCGTTTTTGCAACATTTTTCATTGTTGCTCCGCTGCTATTGGCCGTAGCGTGATGTTATATAGCCTACAGCCTTCCTCGATAAATGGGCTATGCAACACTAAAACATGTTTTCCATTAGAACCAAGATCGTTCCTAAGATTAGCGTGTTCAACCAAACAAACAAACTCTTCAGTTTTATAATATTAGTATAGTTTAACGTCATCTTTATACTAATACTTTTAACTTACCTAATTTGACGTTTGTTTTGGTTGAAAAATGCATTAGCAAACGTAGCGGTCAGTCTCAGTTTCAGGTTCTCGTAGGATTTACTTAACTCAGAAATGCGACTGGTTATAACAAAGAAGAACAAAGATTAAATATATTCTATGGGTTGTAAATACTTATTAAATTATTAGTATTATATGTAGCTATGAACTGCAATGATCTACATTGATAGACTGAATTCTGTTTATTTATATTTCTTTAAAAAAAGGAACTTATCGCCTTATAACTGAATGGATTGACTAAACACAGAAATGCGACCCTGCTTGAACTGGTTATAGGTTATAGGAAGCTATACCTAAAGTGCTGTTATCACTGAACATCAGTTCATCATGAATGATTGAATTCTGTTTACTTTACAAAAAGGAACTTAACGCATCATAGCTGAATAACATGCTAAAACATAGTTTTCGAAAATTAAAATTACGAATTAAAATATCTTAGTTTAAACTTAAGTTCGAATAAACGGACAATACGGGGCAGTAAAACACGGTGACCTGCAAACTGTCTACCGTGGTAAGGAACCTAACGACGTAAACGATAACATTTACAAGTGTTTAGTTAGGAAATGTTCGTGTAATGGAGAGACTCCTTGCAAATCTTATCTCAAACATGAAGCTACTTGTATTATAGTCATTATAGGTTTTATAATAGGTATATTATTGCCCTGTAAAATCTATACTATAATATAATAAAGCGGAAGAGTTTTTTTGTTTGTTTGTTTAAACACGCTAATCTCTGGAACTATCAGTCGGATTTCTTTTTGTATATGATAGCTAGATTCATGAGGAATAGTATCTAGTTGTGGTAGCTAGCTTACATCACTTAGCTAGACTTTAATATTGTTTTTTGTTAAGTAAGTCGTAACACGAAGCGCTCCCGAACTGCTTTATCCACGTACGCTGCCATAGTGGTTAGTGATACGTAAGTATAATGTTCTACAAAAATATTGGTCCATAGTATATCTAAAAAAAGGTCCGTGATAGCATATCCCCATCTCTTATATATAAGCCACAATAAGCTATTTTATTACAAACAATAGTTAAAAATTAAAAAGTGATTGACTTGACTTTAGCATAATCGTGTATAAAACATACTTGTCATATAGGAAGAAGAAGATGAAATACGTATCACGTATTAATGTATCAATGCTTCTCTGGTGTAAGAATTATTCTTTCGGTTCTAACGATTTCAATGAATCTTTCTGTTACAATAATGTTTTACTTTGCACGTTAACTTGCATAGCTGTAATTTTATTGCAATACACCGAGCGATAACGGTCGCTCTAATATTAGCTTACTATATACATATACCTATGTATACTCTTCACGTTCATTTTTCAGTATATCTATTTTTTTAAATTAATAATTAAGTTTTGGACAAATAATAACTTAACGTATATTGCGACCTTCTTACCAAGAGTACCAAGTAGTACATTCGATATTTTCTACTTTAACCTCTATAATAATTTTGGACATTTTTATTATGTTAAAGTAAACAATGTTGTTTAAGTAGACTGTAATATATATAGGTAGTACTGAAATCGATACATATTCGAAAAGAAAGCGGTATAAATTATTCAGGGAGTTTTGTTAATTTTTATTAGTGGTATTCATATCGATACGTACTCTACAATAATCATAGAAAAAAAAACTATTGAATACGTTAATATGAGGTTTAATACAACAAACTTTGCCATGCAAGCTTCACGTAAATTTTTTGTTCCGAGAAACTTGGATTTCTCTGAGCGTGTTGATTCTCTCAAAACGAACCGGAATAATTAAGTTAACTCGGGTTATATTATTCCCGTGTAATGGTGCTGATTCTTAGAAATCCACCCGCTTTTATAAACGAGAAAAAGACTACGTGGCTTACAACAAGATCGTACGAATGAGTTGTAATGGCTCCAATAACACTTTATGATAGGAGTACGAACTATTTTATGTTATAATAATCTATGATTTAAGAAAAGATATCATTATCATACTATATTATAAAACAAATCATCCGCCGCGATTGTCTGTGTTTCTGAACGCGATAAACTCAAAAAGTACCAAAACGGATTTTTATACAGTTTTCATCAATAGACAGAGTTATTCATGAGGAAGGTTGGGATGAATAATTCTTTATGGTTTTGTGAAAAAATTATGCCGACTGGGATCTTTACTAGCGTGCACCACGTAAATTAATAGAGTTATATGCACTTATTACTCTGCTACCCGTGCGAAGCCGGGGCGGGTTGCTAGTATACTATAATATTATAAAGCTCAAGAGGTTGTTTGTTTGAACGCGCTAATCTCTAGATTATCATTCAGATTTCAAAAATTATTTTTACATTTTATAACCTATTTATTGAGGAAGGTTAGGCTATATAACTTCACGATAAGACTCTAAAGAGTGGAGCAGTAGCCATGAACGTCAAGGAAGGAAGTGAGAACAACGATAAGCTACACAAGTGCGCTGGCGGCGATGTCGTGGAGACTTGGTCGAATAAATTTAGAACGGGTGAAACCGTCAATTTTTTTTTTTAGGTCTGACTAAGCTGGGTCCTTTGAGCGCCCAAGAAAACTCGAGCTTCAGACGGCTTTTACCGTCGGGCAAAACTAGTATCTTATATGTAACTACATGATTACAATAGGACTGAATCTATTTTGAAACGTGCAACGTAAAAAGTTTTTTTTGTTATTATTTTATACACGGTCAATTAATCCAAACTATGGTTAGCTTGTATTATGGTAACTAAATAACTTATATACTGTGCATATATAAATATTTAACAACCAGACGTAACAACTGGACACTATTCTTATAACATAGTCATGTGTTGGAAACCAAAACCACGACCTCTGGGTTTCATAATATCGCTTACTACTAATAAGCCACTGATTCGTAATAATAAATTACTGAATATTAGTAATATTTAATAAAAATTAATGGCAAAGTACTTGCAATTTTTTTTTTGTTCTAAAAGGCATCGAATATTTTATATTACTTGTATTTTTTAAACATTTCGTGTTACTTCGATGTTCTTATATACAAATGACAAAAGCACAAAATATCTAAAAAAGTTTGGGTAGGCATCAAAATAAACCAACTTTAGTGGAAGTAACGTAATTTTACACAGGCATATTTGCATATTCAAATATTACGAATCTATTCTATTATAATATAATATATTAAAATATTCTTCCATTATATTTTCAATCAGTTTCCAAAACATGGAAAACGAAAATACGAATATACAACGTCTCCCAAAATTAAACAATAAACGCCGGCACCAGGAATTGGTCAAATTGATGACTACCCAGGGAAAAATAAGAAAAAATCGAAATAATTTTTTTTCTACTTTATAATAACTTTTTTTAAATACTTTAAAATTTCACACGCTATACAATATTTTTATATTCCTTAATTATTACGTTCCGTTTAATGTACCTTAATAATTAATCATTGTGTTTGTTTCTTATTCAGAAAAAATAAGATTTTTTTTGTGCTTAGTTTTTCACTAATGTATTATACCATTTTAAAAACTAGATTAGTTGTGCAAACTTTTATAATAACTTGTTCTAATAGTGTTGATACATTTTTTTACACCGTGATGAGTGAAAGTTCAATAAACGTTAAAATTTTCTAAAATTGCAACAAAAAATTTACTTTATTTTTTTTCCTAAAAGTTTAGACATTCTCGTTTTATTTGGAACTGTGATGAACAGCTATGCTTTTTAGGTTGCCAATACAAAAAAATAAGAGTGGTATTTGGAAATCTGTAATCATAGTATCTAAAAATATTGTATAGTGTGTCAAATTTTAAAGTATTAAAAAAAAAACAATTATAACCATTGAAAAAAATTAAGTGGGATTTTTTATTTATTTTTCTCTGGGTAGTCATCAATTTTCCTACTCCCTGGTGCCCGTATATCGTTGAATTTTGGGACACGTTGTATACATAATGAAGAGAAATATAAATAGATGGTAACCTAGGTAATAAATTCGACATTACTAATAAGAAATCCGCGTTGAAACTGTAACCGGAAACTCATCTAAGAAAGACATGTGTAAAATGCGGTATGTAACTTTTAAAAAAGAAATAGCAATCACCGAGTAATCCAACAACTCACAATAATCATATTAGAGCATATTTGAGGTCATCATCAACGGACTAAAGGGTCTAAACTATTGCCA
The DNA here is from genome assembly GCA_033032175.1 of Saturnia japonica. Taxonomy (NCBI): domain Eukaryota; kingdom Metazoa; phylum Arthropoda; class Insecta; order Lepidoptera; family Saturniidae; genus Saturnia; species Saturnia japonica. The sequence continues at coordinate 20,037,078 of CM065305.1, read as the reverse complement.
CAGAACAAACCGACTGAGAGCGTGTCATTAGAGAGTTACCAACCGGCAAATTAAAGTTGACCTTCCGTATCTATAAAAAGCATCGAATCCAAACCGGACAGAATGACAAGAATCGTTTCCCAAAGTCCATCGCTTACTGGCCGAGAATCTAAAGCATTTGTGGTGGCGTAGTTTCTCCCAATTACACCGTCACTAGCCAGCGATTGGCTCTGCGAAGAATCCAGCCTGTCGTGACTGTGATGGAAAAAAAACCTGACGCAAATTGCCGATACGCCTCGTGAACACAATTTCATGGTCCGAGATCTAAACGAACAGTCTAGATTCGTCATATTTCGTACAATGTGAACGAACCGAACGAAGGTCCAAAATGAAATCACGAAACTCATGTAACGATTTCCCGGTATTCCGAACCGTAAAATGCGTATACCGTTAACGTTTTTAATATTATATTCTAATGCAAGTTGACTTTGAGACCATATAATCTCATGGCAAGTTAATCTAATAGATAGTTTTATTAATTAAACTTTAAGTTGGCTTTTATCGCTACGGTTTTTAGAAGTCTACCAAAATATTCCTACGGTTGAAAAACCATGTCAATTTTTACATTTCCAATTAAATATTACACTTTAAAATTCTCTCTTCCCATGTAGAAAAATCTATTTAAAGTATTTGTAATAATTAAGGGTTTACTACATATCTAGGAAAATTGTTAGAGATTCTTCAATAGTTCCAACCATATATAATATCAATACATTAAGCATTTATTTCAAAATTATATATATATGCAGTACCTACAAACGGACCAATTTTCTATATTTAAGATAATTTCTAATTCTATATGGTTACAGAACAAATACCAAATATATAAAACTACACGTGCTTATTAAAGTCTAGGCAATGTCTCCAACATTTACGTCTTTAAAAGCAATTTATATAGGGATATATGTTACAGATTAAATCAAACTTATATTACTTAATTCATTTAAGTTACCATGTAACAACACATCTACTCATACAATTCACAATAAAATAAAATAAACATCCGTCATGGGAACCCTGTTTAAACTCTTAAGAAGTCAATTCAAAAGAATATGAAATAATAGCTTCAGAACTTTGACTTCGGACACAAATCTGCCACAGATTAAATTAATTAATAGCTCTATATAAAAGCTAATGACTGTCTAACGCATGTCGAAAAAGGCCGTATCTCACCGGGTTCCTGTTCAATAGGAGTAATTGTTATTTTTTTGCCGGCATTTATCATTGACTCACCATTTGAAATCATTATGGCAATGTGTGAGAGCTTCACACATTAGTCTCATTTTAAAGATCATTAAAACGGTATTTCATTTAACATTTAAATAAATAATCATGATTATATGCTTATTCAATTTACAATCTTGCACCCACAAGCAAACAAAATATAAAAGTGAATTATATTATCAAAAATATTGTTTAGTAATTATTACCAGTTTAACTCCAATTTATTGTATGACTATTGTATGATGTATATAAATAAAAAAAGCTAACATCTACTGTTATAGCGTTCATGACTATTATAATGAATCTTTTTTATGGAAAATGTTAAATTATTCTATATTTACATAAATTTAAATCATATACTTATTTTTTTAGAAAATATATATTTTGTGATATAAAACAATTTGAAACGCTCATCTCTTGGACGTCATATTCCTATGATATATAGCCGAAATAGTTGATTACAATAATCAATATAAATAAAAATCAATGTTTGTATGTTTATCCGCTATGCGTTCCGCAACCATTGATCAAATCGTGATGAAACTTTGGTAGGGGTTTTTGGGTATGCCCGCGATGGTTCATGGCCAAAAAATCTATATATAATTTGGAAATGGCAGAAGAACGTCTGCCGGGCCAGCTAGTTTTATTAATAAAAAGAAATATGGTTCAAAATCTAATAAACTCATTTAGATAAAATAGTTCAAACAAAGAACAATAAAGATTGTCGAGTCACCACACTATTGGAATTGTCGCGCGACGAGATTGCATACAGGGTTGTCATCGAGTTTCATCGCATCGCTGTCAATAACAAACAGTCACTGACTAATGACGTCAGCATTCACTGTACGAATACAGAGATACTGTCCGCCCACTTGTATATGAACTCCAAACAAATCTACATTATTACTAGTCATAAAAACTATCCGTGTATAAAGCTATATTAATAACGTGTAATTTTTAATTAAAACTCCTTTCGTATAATATTTCTTCTCATTGTACATAAATCGTGAATATTGTGAAATATATAAAAATTGAAAAATACATAATAATAGTTGTAATCTCATTATACATAACACAATTTAGAGGAGGCGCGATACGACATAAAATCATATCTAATTAATTACATGGGTTTGAATTCTGCAAAGCTGCTTTCGGTACAGGAAGATTTCGTGAAACAACCATGGCATGGACTACCAGTCCATGTTCTAAATTGTTTAGTTAGCTACCATGTTCAAGTTAATAATAATCTTTCAGCAAGAACCTATCGATGTCTTCCAGTAGCAAAACTTGAAATTAAATCCAATATCAAAGCGTAATGTGTTTTTACAGGAACATCACGTTCAAACATCAAGTAGGGTCAACCAAACACGAAGTCGTTAATATTCATTAACATTTTAGTAACTTAAAAATATTAGGAATGATTAAATATTATTTGCAGGCCGGCATGAAAGTCATCTTCGTCATCTTAACATCAGGGACAGTGACGTCAATATGCCGAACTATTATTATAAAAAAATTATTTATATATGAATCGTACAAAAAAACTTATATTATCTTTAATTTAAGAATCATAAACCATAATATGATTTCATTTAAGATGAAATGCAGGCGGTGTTTATTTTGTACACGTTTCTTGCAATTTAATTCCAATTCCTATGTTAATTATTATTACAAGAACTTGGAGCCTTTCAAAATACCTAAAATTTCCCAGTTATACCGCTGTTGTCAATGATCCATTAAGGAGATATAAATTAAAACAGAAACATATAAGCATACCAAAAGTTCTGCTTATTATTTTTTTTTTTTTTTAAGTCAGTCCTGTTTTGGTTTAGGCAACAGGGATAACGAAATTGTGACTGTATCTATTTTACATAGGTATCAGTCCGAGATACAGTTATCTCGCGGTCTATTCGATGGTTCAGGCATAGCGCGACAGCAATAGATTTCTTTTAAAACCTATTGACGTCTTGTAACCAGTTCTTTGAACTGATCTTATACAAATCGCATACAAGTATCTACATCTTACAAGCGTATCATTAGATTACTGTTAACTAGAAACTAGAAACGAAGATTAAGATAAGGATTGATCTTGAAGTAACAATATACATCGAAAGCTTAACCGACAGGATTGATAGTCACAGAGTGTGATAGCTTTATAGATATGCCAGAATAACTTAATGATGAACTTAACTAGGAGCTTGTTCAATGTTACAGATAAAAGTGGAAAGTAACAAGTAGCAAGTTGTACTGTATACATATATATTAAGTATCAACTACATTTTTTATCTTATTTTCTCATAAAACTGTACTTATAGTAAACCTTTTTTAAAATCAATATACTAAATTTACACGACACTACACCTATTAAAGTATATTGTAGATATTCTCTGAAGTCCATTTTTCAGGCCAATCTAGTATGTACAGTTTCGGGAAAACGAGGTTAAAATTATATTCTATAATCAAAATAGATATACGCACGTTTTAAATATAATAAGTTTATTACATTAAAAAAAATTCTAAATTTACACTTGTATTATACTGATAATTTATGAGGTTTATCTATTTGTATATTATGGGATGACCATATTTTTTATTAAAAAAATTTTGGCGCCTACCCTGGCAATAATAGCCCGTCCTCACCGCACCTCCTTACCAGATAACATTTATCTGATTGCGATGAAACTTTGTCGAGTTGTTGCGCTGAAACATCTGAAGGTTGTGTATGTTTAATGTGTGGTACACGAGTCGCTTCAACACATCGTATAAAATGAAGGGCAAAGCAAAAGAATAGAGAAATAATAGACTGTATTCTATAAGATATAAAGAAATTTCGGTAAATGAAATATTATAGTATATCTTGATGCTCTGATTTCAAATTGCTATACAAATGTTAGTACTGCAACTATCTTTGAAAAGCAGCATGCATACAGTATATGAGAAAGTAACCTTTTCATAAATATCGGTATATATACACAGAAGAGAATTCCATTAGATTCTAATTTAATATCTCGGTTTTGTTAGGAAACAATTATTGTCACTGTTCGGTAGCCCTAATAGTCGCCGGTCCGCGTCGCCGACAAACTAGTGCCGACCGAGTCGCCACGACAGCCGTGTCGATGCTTATCTCCGGCCGATTAGTTCTAGATGTAGAACAGCGTGACGTCGAACGATTGAAAATATCCGCCACGCACTAAGTCAGTATTAAAAATCGAGCACCTGTTATTTACTTATCCGAAACGATATTTCTATATCTATCAATGATATTTTATAAGTAGACACGGCTCTTCACATGCCATCGTGAATGTTGAGCAATCGCCCTCAGTTCACTTTCAACTTGATACCGGCTTGAGCGAAAAGAAACTTTTATCCTTTTTTGACAACAGAGTTTCTGCCTTAGGCTGTGATTTCCTATCTCTTTTGTTTCAACATGCTGATAACAAAATTTGTAATGTTTTCTAATTGATTTTAGTGGGAGTATAACGCGTCGATTTATAAAACGTCATTGATATCTATCTATATTTATACTACCTCCTACCTAATAATATTACAAAGAGATAAAGATTGTGATTTTTTATAGTGACAAGACTGTGCCTGGTGGTAAGTATAGTACAATCCAAAATAACGATGACCGTTGAGAGATCCGCAATCCTTCCTTTGTCATCATTGTTATGCTGGTCTGCAATCCTCTTGACAGCTAGCACTTAGGGACTGGCGCCTAAATTTGTAACACAAATACTTACTAGCGGGTGCTTTGCACTCAGTATAATATCATATATTATTATGTTTATCCCAAAACTGCTCAATAAAAGTGAATATTCACTCTCTTATAATGATAATATGTGAAAAGAGAGAGAAAAGAGGTGTTTGTGAAATTTGACATATAACTTACATTTAGGAAAACTACTGCTTACATACCAAGACAGACTTCAGTATTTTGACTTTGATAAACGGAGTCTTGGATGCACCTGAATTGTGAGTTAGAGATAATATAACCATTCCTTTAAAAGAACCCAGATCGTCTCGTTTTAACATATTCGCTACTAATAATTTACGGAACGAACTTCGGGCTTTTCTCTCCGTTGATGTATCACGTTAAAATACTGAGTCTAAAAAGTCAGATCTAGACATCTCCTCGAATAGCCTTGCAAAATAGAAATGTATTTGTCTTTGTAAGTACAATATATTTATATTTTAATTGCTTAAAGTTTATTTGTTTTCTCTTATTACTTTTTAAAATGCATTAGTGCTCTTTTTTATTTCATTATTTTAACTGCTCATCGTGTGTAATCATATCATAAACTCCTGTAATTAAGATTGCATTTGTTCAGGGATGTTTCTTTTTTGTCGGTAAACTTATAATTTGTCAGAATGTAAATCTTGTTGGTGTTTTTATTATAAATAAATGAAGACTATATTTAATATAATACTAATATTTATTGATTTTAATTTAAAAAAGTTAATACAAATATTAAAGGAATTTTACCATACTTTTATGACAAGATTAAGGATAATAAGGTTTTTTTTTTTTTTGGATAAAATACGAAGGACTAGGTCTGCCAGACCCATCAGCCCTTATGTGCTAGATATACAATGACTGATCCCGAAAAGCGACAAACAAACAGCAAATGTGACGGGTTTATCATGTGCGATGTGCAAGATCCCTATATCTCCGCTAGATTACCTAAGCGTTCCGGTACAGGTTAAATTCTGTGATTCCATTATGGTGGCAATATGTATACCTGGTATAGGTATAATATTCGTGATCCAGTGGACCACAAATTGTTATGTCCTACCCTAAGATCCTACCACCACTATGAATATGAATAAATATGTTTGTATTTTGTAATGGTTAATCTCCGGAATTACAGATCCGATTCCAAAAATTATTTCACTGAAAGAAAGCTACGTTCAGACTGATGATTATAGGTTACATTTTATTGATATTACGTTTTATATCTAACTAGATGTGCCCGTGCCTTGCGTGGACTACAGAATGTCGTCGACCAGGCATACTTACGCGCGAATCGTGCTACTCCCGTTCCCGGTTAAATGCTTATTGTGGGTGATCCTTAGAAGATAAACATTTGCACTCGCCGATTTTTTGTAGGTCTTTTTAACATCCAAAATTATGTAGTATATTAATTTGATATATCCCTTATCGTTTACGCAGCATAAAGCCATTTAATCGCCCGAATTGATTCACCATGACCAGTTTTTTTTTAATGTGTGGGTCCCTAATTATTTTATTAAAATAAAAAAGGCCTAAGTCACTCATAACGTCAGCTATCTACCGTTCTAACTGTTTCGGAGATTACCCGGAATAAATAGACAGACAGACAGACCGACAAAAATTTAAACTATTGGTGTTTTGTTATATGTATCGTTTATATTTTCATATGCATTTAGTTAAAAATTGTTATTTTGACATTACAAACAGACACTTCAATTTTATTAATTGTATAGATACTTTTAAATGAACAATTTTTGTTTATATGTGTATTGTGTAAGGTGTGTAATAGCTTTCTCGTAAACGGCTCCAGCGATCTGGATGAAATTTTATATTTAGATATTGTTTTAAATTCCATGTTTATCTAGATGGCTGTTTTTCTTTATTTCGAAAGCTCGAACGCACAGACCTTTTTAATTAACGCGTACAAATTCACCGGCGGTTGCTAGTTTCCGACATAAAACGCATAATGAAACGCATAATTTTCATTTGAAATAGACTCAATGCAGAAGTATTTATATAATATAGAACATATAATTTTTCAGTATTTATATTGTTTTATAAGATTGCTTTAAAACAAACCATATCGTATGTCTCCATTTAGGCTCAAGTCCTTTAAACACACTTTTATTGTCAAAAACGAACCAATAATGTAGTTAAATGGATTATTACACAGAGTACCTACTTACTTCATAATATATTGAAATTTAAAAATCAAATATAATAAACTTGGCATTGAAACACGCGGGTTCAAAGTTACAATAAAGATATACATACATCTTTGTCGAGGTCATAGAACTTTCGAGAATATTACATACATAGTCTAGTAGGTATATTAAAATTCATAATATAATTAGCTATTAATTAAAATATACCTACTTATATCACTTTTTTATATTTAAATATTCACCCAAAAGGTCTCACTTTTATATCTGCGTTCGTCATGTGATCCATTAATGTATCTTTATATAAGTTAAATGTAAAAAAGTTAAAAACAAAAGAGAGTCACTGTGACGGGTTCGTCATAATCATCATCACTGTGGTCGCGTCCCAGTCCAGTACAGTCGCTTGATTACTACATAATACAATACACCAGGTGAACCCGAAACGAGATACTCCTAACGGCCGTTTACAATAACTTATCTATCCTTTGTTTCAGTTACTAAATATAGAAAAATATTACCTTTTGTCCTTACTTTTTTCCAATAACCTATCAATGGATAGTTTTTCATACCTACATAATATATGTATATCCATATCCTTTAGCTTGGATAGATAAAAGGGAAGCCGATATCTGTTTTAAGTTAAAGATAGTACTTATTACAAATATATACTAATCGCAGATAGTAAAACTCAGATATATTATTGAGCGTACCACTCACAGAGATCTAGTGCCACTAAAGCAGGTGTTAGACCTGGTGTATGTTAACCGGGATCCAATGGAACATAATTGTCGTGTCCACAGATCTCTAGTCGTGACCTATGACATAGAAGTTGTTACAATAACTAGATTAGTGGTTACTAAAATATCATGAGTTCCTTAGTATTGACCGCAAAATATAGGAACATTAAAGTCTCAATATAATATTAAGAGTTTATATTTCCTATCGCCGGCTAGACCCAAGACAAGGAGATCCCAAGGAGGGTTGACGGCAGATAGGCGTCCGGTAATAAAACACTAAGTCGAATCTCTGTAAAGAAGAAAACTTGATGTGTCGACCCTACATAGATGGGAAAAGAACAAGAAGAGTGTCTATGACAAAGACACTTTGACTAAACAGTGACTAATATTTTTCTTTACATATATTGTTTGCCTATTTTATTTTATTTTATTTATTAAATTTCTTTAATCACTTCAGTGCTGAAGTATGTCAATATTTTAATACGTGAAGCAAAAGCTTTCGGTACCTTTTTAAGCGTATAATAAAATTTATCTATAACATCTGTTACTAATATATTAAATAAAATAAATTAATACTGCGAATCCCAACCCGACCAGTGCCATTGAACTTAAACCCCCAAAATATTGACATTGTCACTCAACGAAAAGTGACAGCAATGGATGTAGATAATACTCATTGTTGTTGAATACTGCAAATGTCAAACAGAAAATAGTCTATGATCAAAAAGTCGCTAGTCGAATTTCGATCTTAGATCTATCTCTAGTTTTTATTATTATTTATCAACTATCAATTTTATTCATGTCAGCTTAATTAATATTTATTATAATTCTCCTGAGCCAATACTTTCACAGGCATACAAGAACTACATTCTATTATATTATAATAATAATAAGTACCTGTAAATACCAATGTTGGAAAAAGGTTTCTTCCCAAAGGAAGGTACGTGTTTAATGACTGACAACGCTAGCCCAGAAAGCGATAGCTGATTTCAAAAACGTAAAAACCAAAAGTTCTATATTTTCCCCACAGTGGTATCTATCTACTATAAGAACTTTTCTAAAGAATTCAGGTTTCCTCACGATGTTTTCTTTCGCCGTCAGCCAATTTGAATTGGTAAATGTATGCGAATTCTGAATAATTTCTTGTTTCCTTCCCAGACATCGAGTCCGATATTCTGCCGGTCTAAACCACTCGACTTTATTCTATAGCACCGTAATAATTAGTTCTAACAAAATTGAGAATTTTTTACCAACACTGTAAATCGATTTTCAACATCATAAAAAACTTGTTAAAACCCGCATAACGTAAAACTGGCAAAATAATAAAACGTTTTTAAGGAAATTACATAAACACAATTTCGTTAAAATTTTCAAATTTCGAACAGTCATGGAGGCATGCGCTGCGCCACGCCGCGCCGCGTTGGAAGCGACAGACCGAATCGGCCGGAAAAACGCGCCTATTCAACACAAAATAATAGCTTCAAGTGTCACAAGGCCAACAAGTGATTACTGAATACTGCAGTTCAGTTCTATAATATTTCATACTCCTATTTTTATTAATCACTAATCAGGTAGGTAAGGACGGTTCTTTGAGACATCAGCAAGAGAGATATAATATATGAACACAATACCTTATAATGTAACCTTTTATTATTTACTTAAATTATAAGCAAACTCAGTTTGATTTTACAATTCGATATTTCGACAATTCATAGAAATCGATATTTTACACTTATTATTGATTACTTATTTATTAGATCAAAAATCTCGTCTCTGTAATAATAACGCTATAATTAACAAGACAATAAAAAAGGCAACTTCAATGATTTTTAGAAGTTCTCTGGTGTATCTTCGAAGTCGAAGGTCCAATGCCAATGAAAATAAAATGGGACTACCCTTGAGGTAACCCCTTTCCAACAAAAAAGAATCATCCAATTCGGTTCATAAACAAAGAAGTTATAACTGAACATCCATTAAAAAACTTTCAAATTGTAACCTCCTTTTTTGAAGTCTGTTAAAAATACACTTAGTTCTTTTAATTGTAGGCTCTTCAGTTCAACAATCATAATAGATGTCAACAAAATATAATTTCAAACGAATAATGATAATATACTTATGTACCTACCTACGTTTTATACCAAATCTTACATGAAAAATATGGGAATATTCTCGGAAATATATCGATATGATACTAAATTTCTACGAATACCCACACGCTACCGTTGAGCGGTTGCCATCGAAACACGACATTAGTTCGTCTACTTCGTCATTTTGAAGATTCGTTCCTAAACAAGTTTTAATCGATTAGTTACAATACCAAAGTCGATTCCTAACCGTAATCGATGTTTCTATGGATGTTTTATTCATAATTCTACACCATCCATAGCAACAAGTTATGGTGTTCCTTTTTCCTACATTTTAAATTTAGTTTAGTGTTAAATTAATCGATACGTCACGGATAGGCAATGGGTATGAATAATGTAACTTTACCGTCGATAACTAATTCACCTGATCAGTAAAATTTCCTGCATAAACGAATATGTACCTACTGAAGTTTAAAGTTACAGTAAAAATGAAGCAACCTCTTGGATACATCTGTAGATAAAATTGTTGAACTGAAAAAACTATATACATGGAAATATTATGAAACGGTCACACACGAAATACAAAAGAACAATGACCCAGATCCGCCAAAGATAACCATCGGAGTGACGCATGCGTGGAATCGATAACAGCAAACAACGCACACACTCGTTCGTCTTATCAAACTAATAACGACTCGCATACGCGAATTGTACAACCGTGTGAACGCATCCGAATCTCTCTTGTTGAACCCTCAGAGTACGCTGAAAGGGTCTCACAACTGCTACGGAGGAATGAAAAAAACATACGTATTCAGCTATTCATCGGAAAGCAGCTGCGCCGGGACGGAACGACAGATGCGCGTGAGCAAACGTTTTATACGAAAACGATTAAATATTTGTCAGTAACTTACCATGGCTCGAAGAAACGCCGGAGAAGCATCGTCTCACTCACTAACTGCACACGTGAACGAACGGCACCTGCCGCGGAATGACTGCCCGTTTCCATACATGTAAGTATTGAGTACGGGCGAAGCGCTCGCGCAGACCGAAGCGCCGAGGTGGACTGGCTGCCGCGAGCGGCCGTGGCGCACGCTACCTGCGCCCACCTGCCCCCTCTCCCCCCGCCCTCGATCAGGAACCGGATGGTGATCCAAAACAAAACGGCCAACAAAGGACGTGCCGCAAATGTTCGCGCCACCGTCGCTCTATCTATACCGAGGGTCGCTGGGCTATGCCCCGCCACGCCGCGCGCCGTGGGCTTGTCCTCAGGGACCCCTGTGTTTACTCGCGACACCTGACTCACGCGCCGAAACTTGCCCCCGATGATTTACGAACACATGCGCTCGTCAGTTTTCAAAACAATATAGGTATTTAGATGGGCAATAATGTGAAACAAAGAAATCGTTGACGCAGCGGGCGTCGTGTTGTCACCTGCTGAATTAGCTGCCGATTGGAATGATTGCTCAACTGGTTGCAGGAGTACCTACTCGTAAACAAACAATGTCGGTCGGACATCCGAGGCCGGTGGAACGACAACATTGTCTTTTGGTTCCATTAAACTTATTTACCAACGTGTTCCTGTTATTGTAAACGATTACTTAGTTTTATAATTACCTACATAGATATATTGATTGAATTGTCTTCAATAATTTCAGACTTACTTAACACCTTCTTTTACATGCCTTCTCTTCTTAATTACAGCTGTAAATTGTAATTGTTAGATACAGGATAGTATAGGGTAGGCAATAATCAATTGAGATTGATCAGTTCCAGAGGTAAGTACCCTTCATTTACTTTCCACTGTTCAATCTCTTGAAAGTAATTAACTTCAAGGCCACTGGAATCTAAAGTTTATCACGCATTGATAATATTCACCGTGCGGAATATTTACTACAGTCTACAGTCCACATAACAAGACCCCAAATTATTGCGTGAAAATTAATAATAGGACATTCGTTAAAAAACACTATGCGGCGAAAACAGTTTAGAGTAAATTTCCAATATTTGCACGTTTTAAAAAATACTAGTGTAAACCGAAAACCAAAATTTGTGCAATATAAATGTGCAGATTGTACTAAGCCTTAAGCACTAAGCTTCTTGTAGCTGATTTTTCAGTCACGTCATAAAGAAACCATCAATTCTGAGACGGCATAGCTCCATTAGTGGTCTAGCCAGGATCGTTGCTGCAAGAAATTGTAAGATTTCATCTATCTAATGTTGTCAATTAGACTGTTTACGGTGAAGCTCTGTTCTACGTAAACAAATATATTAAATGCAAATAATTCACGGAATCTAATACTTAATAGTAATAAAACAAGCTAAATTATTCAAAATGAAAACAAAAACCTGACTGCGATAAAAACACTTGATAAGAAAAATATATTTTCCTATTTTGGCTTTGTATTTGATTCCCAGACGTCGTATTAAATATTATATAGCCACACAATAAAACACAAGGATATTTAGCCGGGATCTTCTGTAGTATGTTCTCACGTACCTACTTAATTGTAGTTTTTGAAATCATAAATAGGGGGCCAAGAGCTCACCAGTCTTTGCGTGTATTTCATGTACTACATATACACATATTTAAAAACAAAAGCGGTAACGACAACAAAAAATCTTCAAAAATGACTATTGCAGTATTTACGTGAATTGTTTAAATTTGTTTTCACAACGGTCGATCCAACATCCACGTACATCCAAATTCAAAATACGTACCATCACCATCCGCCTGTCACAATGGGTTTATTAAAATTGTTTATATGTATTTAATAAACAGCCTTATTCTTTTGACAAATACTCAATTAATTTTTAATTTATTGTTGAAAGAAAATAATTTTTTTTATTTCAAAATTATAATTAGTATATTTGAGTAATCACGGCAAGGTGAACAAATACTTCTCAGTATATTCTAGTTAATCTAAATAAAAATACTTTCTGTGTGTCTGATTGTAAGTCCAGATTTAACTCAAAAACGGCTTTAGCGATTTTAATAAGATTTTGTAGGCCAGAAGCTTGTCTTATTCCTCAATTAGTAGTGTATAATAATACTTTAAGAAATAGTTAAAAAAAAAAAAAATTGACTATTATTTTATTAAAGTTAAAATTATTAAAATTTCATCTATTCCTCAATTGTCAAAACATGAGTAAAGATCAAATTACTGGACGAAAATAATTACTTAGTAAAAAACGCGTTGAGAGCCGCGAGGCACCGTTAGTTGTAATATAACACGAAAACGCGTTTAATATTTCCAATTCTGTATTGAAAATACTTCATGCACCGCGGTAGCGGTGTGCCACGTTTCGGTGTCGAATCGCGATAAATGCTGGCAAGTTGCGCAGGCGCCGATATCGCTCTACATAGTGACGTATAGCGTCTGATAACAGCCGCGAGTCCACAGATGTTGTAGTTTGAGTTTTCTTCGTATTCTTTCTTAAGAAAATTATCATTACAGGCTACTTGAAGGTCAAGATATTTAGCTATTTCCCTTCTATATTTTTGTCTTTTTGTGAATATAAATTTTATAAGTGTTTTAACCCTAGACCCAAAGCGCAACAACACTAATGTTGCCTAGAACCCTTCTGTTACATGAGCTAAGATCATGGAATAGGTTATCCAGCACTATTTTACCCTAAGGCTATTATATATGGCTCTTCAAAAAGGAATTGAAATACGCTCTCCAAGGTCGACCGACAACACGGATGTAGTTTCCCCTAGTATTCCAGCTGGCCATAGGTGACGTTAACCATTTACCACCATGTATACCGTCTGACTATTTGCTACCCTTTGGCATAATAAAAAAGAAGTTTTTTTTACGTTACTTTTTTCCTTTGTTTTTTTGTTTCAATCGATCGCACAATCATAGTTTCAGTTTTAAGAAACATAAAATATTTTATGCATACCATATTTTAGTTATTTCAATGCAAAATTGCAATATGATTGGATGAATCTTATTTGAATGTAGCAACATTGTAATATCAATATAAGACAACCGGACGGATGATCTTATTCCTAGGGAACTGTAGCAAAAACCTGACGTTACCTTTGTCCGTACTTGCATCGAGAATTACTTTGAACTTTGAATAGAAACGGGAACGTAACTGTTATATAGTGATGTTATATACCTTTATAGTGAACAACCGAGTTTCCTTACCTATCTATGCCATATCTATACAAATAAAATGATTGAAGTATGCCCGTTGTGCGCGCATCACGCAAAAACTAGTGGATTCATTTTAATCTTTTTTTTTTTTTGTTTTGATCCGTTAGATGCTTGGTTCTTATCTAAAAAAACATCACGATACCTTCAAAAACAATAATTATGTAGCCCACGCGAGCGGAGCCGCGGGTACAGATAGTATATGTAATTATAAAGCTCAAGAAATTGTTTGTTTGTACTTAATAATCTCTGAAACTACTAGTAAGATTTCAAAAATTAAGTTTGCATTTTATAGCCTATATGTTGAGGAACGTTATAGGCTAAACAACTTTACGCTGCTACCTTAAAGACGGAGCAGTAACCATGAATGTCATGAAATCTGGAAAGCAGAATGGGAAACGAGAACAACAGTAGGCTTACACGAATGTATTGTGAGAGCGGCAGCGGTGCGGTGGAGAGGTGGTCGAATAAATTTAACACGGGTGAAACCGTCGAGCACAACTAATCTGTATAAAAATTCAAAACTGTTTATTTAATTTGGTTTACCTTTTACATTACAATTAAGCACTTCACTTCAAAACGTTTGGTCAATAAACGAATTACAAAATCTTGGTATGTGCGCACTAATTACCTACTTATTATGCCGATTCTTTAAAAACAATACTTGCTATTCTGTTATATGTACGTTTGATTTTACTTAATACATTTAAAGAAACATACTCATAAAGATAGAGACAGAACTCTCGGTACATCCGCTATAAATACTGTAAACAATATTTATTTATTTGGATTCACAACTCATTCACTAAAAATACGTATATAATTAGTCTATAATAAGTTATAAGATTAATGAACAACTAATTACAGCCAATCTCAGCATGTATGAAATTAACAAATTAATGGTTAAAATTAGAATTAAATTTACCTACCTGGAAAATTATTGTATTATTAAAAAACATGCTTTTTTAAACATAAAATAAACCATAAAATACACAAAATCACACAATACGTAAAGTGTATAAAATCTTGATATTTCTTGCAGGTCCTTCTCGTTCAATGGGGTGTTTTCAAACCGGTAGTATATATTTTAACATTCACAAATGCCATAAAAGGACCTAACATATATTTATTTGAATCCTTGAAAACTGATGCGATAATTTCATAATATAAGAAATCGTTATCTTGAAAAATATTTGTATAAATAAAAATGAATTATATCTACAATTTATACTAAGTGAAATGAAATTTTGTTTTGCATCTCATCAATCACTTATGATGGAAATAATGATAAGATACAGGAAGGAATGATAATGATAATATTAATTGTATCACGCTTATGTATATACGATCATTGATTTATTATTTTATTTATAACTACATATTTAGTAATGAAATGTATGTCAGTAATTTTAGGCAACAAACAAAGTCCGCGTACAATACTAACAGAAAAGCAACGATTGTTAAAAAATCCATCCCATGGTAATAATTTAAATTAAAGTAATCTAACGTAACACCTTGGGATAACAAAAAAATAAATGTGTTCGGGTAAAAAGTCGACTATTCCAGCTGATCGAAGAACGTTGGTAACTCGTCGCGTCGTGCGCGTCTGGGAGTGTTGCGTCACATCTGCCATCGTCGCATACCGCTTGTACAAGTGTCCATTGATATCATCATTATTATATTAATACGTGAGAAGAAAACTTCGCACAACTTTTTAAGTGTATTGCGTGCACGGAAGTCTGTGAGATTTGGCATGGTTAAAGTTTATATGGAGAAGGAGTGCAGAAAGCTAAAATTTATCTTTATTAACTGTTACTAATTACGAACCCTAACTCGACCAGTGCCATTAAACTTAAAACATAGAACTTAGAACCCCCAAAATATTGACATTGTCACTCAATGAAAAGTGACAGCAAGTGATATAATATTCATTGTTTAGGTTCATACTGCAAATATCAAATAGAAATAGTCTATGATTAAAAAGTCGCTGGTCGAATTTCGATCAATGGGAGACCGCTAGTAAAATATAAGCCACATCATGAATAAAGTACTAAAAGTATTATGAATTAAACAGGCATTAAAGGTTAAACTTAACCCCCCCCCCCCCCCCCTTTAGAAGGAAAAGTTAGGGAGCACCCCCTTTTCGAGTTTTTAAAATTTTTTATTCTTAGGAAATTTTTCTTATTTTAAGTGTTAAAACTAATAATAAGTGTCAAAAACCAGGGATGACCCCTTGGAGGAGAAAGGGTCCCCTACGGAAGGGGGAAAACCCCTTCATCAGAAAAAAAAAAGGATGACTGATTCAGAGGGATTTCTGTATCTATTTTGAGACTGCAACTTCTCCAGCGTTGCGGGAAGAGCAGCCTCTACGCCCTTGCGTAACAAATCACAGGCATCCATTCTCGCCTCCGCAGCTTATCTCCCTACACGCCTCCGGCTTTATAAAAACACTCTAGGGGTAGGAGAGACTCGATTCGCGGTTCAGTGCCCTAAATGCTCGCCCCCGAGTTCAGTGAAGCTGTAAAAGCCATCAGCGGCTCGTTTTTGGATAGGCCTCCAAGGCTAACAGTATAGTCAGTCAAAAAAAAAGGAGAGACTCGTACCAGGTAGAGTCGGGGTAAATTAATTCGGTTCTTTGACATAAGTTGAACCTAACCTATTTTATTTGTTATCTACCATAATAGGTACTGTTAAAATAAAACAAATGAAATACTTATTAATATTTTTTTAATAAATTTTATACACTAATAATGCAAAAATAATTGATTTCAATTTTTTTTTAAACGATGTATCTCCGCATGTGCTTATAATAATGTAACCTTTCTGTAAAAAAAATTCATTCCCCAACTCGACGGACGTCAATAGAAAAACTAAATCCCTTATGATTAATGCCTAAAAACAATTACTAATTATGAAATTAATCGAATTTTATTCGCTCTTTTGGTTCTAATAATGTTGTGAAGAGACGACAATCTTTCCTTTTCTAAAATAATAATACTCATAATAAAATAATAACTACAATTAATAATCACCTTAATAGATAGACAATTATTGTAAATAGAAGACTTTTTATATTGAAATTTATTGTGCTCGTCCCACAAAGAACAACAGGGGCAGCATGCTGGCCGACAAATGCGTACACATCTGCGCGCGCAGCTGTTGTGCGCACGCGCCGGATACAGCGAGCGACGCGCGGCGCTGCGTGGCTTCGACGCGAAACGTACGACGAAAGATCTCTTTTCATACATTTGTTGATATCTAGAATATTCATCGCTGATTTTATTCACCATTATCACGAATGAATTTAGAAGCAAGAGTTCAAACAAAGAATTTCTTACATCTTATTTTGAGAATAGAAATGTTTTTAATGCAAAATTATTTACACAAGATATTATAATTGGAATATAAATTATGTGACGAAATAGTCACGAACTTCTCGCGTTATATACCAATATTACATAATTTTGACATTTTTTTAGTCTATTGTTCTTTTTTACTTCTTTGCTTTTTAAATTTTGATTGGTTTTACAGCATTTAACAAATTACAGAAATAGAAAAGGCAAAAAAGAAATAATCAATTACAATGACTGCCATTTTAAATCGATTTGAAAAAAGACCGGGGGGGGGGGTTGTTACTCAATTCGAATGAATGTTTTTTAATGGATGTTCATCCAAAACCTCTTTGTTTATGAACCGATTTGGATCATTATTTTTGTGTTGGATAAGGGATGCCACAAGGGTGTGGTTTTATTTCAATTTTAATTTTTAATCAGTTGTATTGTACCTTCAACTTTGGAGATATATCACGAAACTCTTCAAAACCATTGTGGTTGGTTCTCTTTTTTTAATTATCTAATTATCGTACATACCTTACTCGTATAACACTGATGGTTTATAATGAAAAAGAACTGGTAGAAAAGAATATAATAGAAGTGTAAAAGAATATCTGCAAGATTCAACTGCTGAAGCATCATCGTGACACCCATTCCTACCACAAAGCAACAGTACTCTGCCTGCTGTGTCCTTGCAGTCCAAAGGATGTTGTTGGCATCACACTGTCACAAGACACGTACTAATTCAGTCCTCAAGAATTGCAACCTGTTATTATAACTATTTAATACTGGCTACATTTTTTTCTTTTTTTTTTTACTAAATATTATGCACGCCTTGCATATAGCTTTCTCTTGCTCCCCTGGAAGACCGGTGGAGAATGCTTTTTATCATTAAGTTCTCCTTTTGTACTTTTTTGTGCAATAAAGAATATTACTAGACTCAGAATTCGCGAGTAGATTGTACGTTTCAAAATTAATGTTAATCATTGAGTAATATTGGCATATACATAAAAAGCCTAAAACAATACAAATTATTATTTTTTATATGAGAGTCACGTGATTTTTAATCGCCGATTAAAAAACGTGACGTCACTATTCAGGAAATATGAACGTTAGACTCTTCCGTAAGTTTTCACATTTATCACTGTCACATATAAAATTACATTTAAAATGAATGATGACGTCACGGGACCATAATGCCGTTTTTTCACGGCGTATTGTTTATTTAATATAAAAATTATTTTAAATCACTTTTATCATAGGTATTATTCTCAACATATTATAAAGTGTTTAAAAATAAATTCCCAAAGGAGTCCACTCCTGGACTGTAGATAATTTCAGGCTGTTTATACATAGCTATAGGCTGCTACTTCATACCTTACAAAAGTATGTGTAGGAGAAGGTAATGTTTAAGTGAAGTTGACCTATAACAGGTAAAATAAGAAGCCTGTTCCACCTGTCCCCTTTCCAGAGAAATAATACTTTCTATAAAATGTTACAAAAGGACAGCCTGTTACATGATACTATCTCTTACTTTCAATTCAATAGAAAAGAGTAAAGAGCTTGTTTCAAGTCATATTTGATTGTGTCCCTTTCTAACAAAGTATAGATCCTTAGGTTGAATAGAGAAGATAACCAGGGCGTCGCCTAGGGGATCAGGGAGGTGCAAAAATGCAAAAAGGCATTTTCCTAGCTTGACTGATTAATCAAGTCCCGCACGTCGAAACCTAAATTAATTTAATTTAATTTATTCCATTCCAAGTGTTCCGTCGGAGTTATTATAGTCTATTGGGCGAGAGATGCACAGCATACATGGTAAATGGTAAAGCGATAGTTTAGCAAACTCAGGGGACTAAATATATGATAAGAGAGGTAGGGCACAGAAATATTTCTTTGGAGACTTTTCTGTACTTGGGGCAGTCCGACTAGTTAAAGACCTCCACCCAACAGAAGATCGTAGTCAAATAACCTGTTGTTTTCCTACGTTAAGCAGGGTTTTAAGGGGGTCAAGTTCGGCATCGCGCTAGTGATACCTATGGTGCTACAAGCGTCCATAGGCTACGGTAGCCGCTTACCCCCCCCCCCCCCCCCCTGGACCGCCTGCTTGCGACGACCTTGGAAGAGTTTCAAACTGAATTAATTTACTATTGTGCTACACACCAGTACGTGTGTAGTTGTTAATGCTTGTTCTTTTAAACGGTTCCAATAAATACACCTCACTTCTATGTCTATGTAGCTATTAGAGATTTAAACAACTTACTTGCCCAACTCTCTTTAGTTAATCGAAGTTGCGGGACAGAGTATCCGCTGGAAGCGTTAATAGCTCGCCTACACTTCGTTCCGACATAATTTAAGACACTTTTATAATGTACATTTAAAACGCTCGTAATAGAACATTAATTAGGTAAGATTTTAAATGCATACTTTTCTTCTTGTAATTCCTCTATAGCTACTGGAATTTTACAGTTATCTAACCAGTTATGTAGTTGTAATCTGAGCACGATATAGGTGGAGGTGGTTATATAAGCACTAACGAAATTCAGTCGCGTTACTAGATATTTTAGAAGTCTTTAATACAACTAAGTGATTTCTCGTTGACACTGAATTTGGACACATTGGACACTTTTCGATTACTAAGAAAACTTCATGCATCGCTTGCTTTGTAACTTGCTTTACCTCTCAGACTTCGCCAATTGCCATAATTTTTGTCACTTTGCGAAGTTCTTTGCAGATATTAAAATATAGCAAAAAGTAACTAACGCTTTAAAAAAAAAAACCTTGCGAGTTTTTTCTACAACCAAAGTCTCCTTAATATCATACACAGGACGTACAAACGGACACATAAAATATTGACAATTATAACAATTCACCTACTTCATACCGAACTTGGCGTACCGGATAGAGTGTTCCAATTCGCAAACTATTTACACCGACATTCTTAAGTAATACACAATATTTATTATCAATTTCAAGATTTCTATTTAAAAAAGAACCTATTTTAATGGCTGATTCTAACCAACCTGCTATAATTTAGTGCCCTTCCTTGTTCGATATGGAAGTTGTACTAAAACAACATTCCAAAAATTTAAACTTCTTCTTCATCCTTTTTTCATGTCCATCCCCTTCTTTATTTTTCTATTATTGTATGGTTTATTTTAAGTTTTAATATCTTCATAAATAACTTTTTAAAAAATGCACCGACAAGTAGTTATTATTATTAAAAACATATATTAAATCACTACAATATAAAATATTTACGATGTGATCGTAGCTGATTTTATAATTCAAGTATATTTTATTACTGACATTACTGATCGATTACCAGCACATAGATTCTGCTTTATCAGAATGCCCTATAGAAATCATAATAATGTTATTTTAATGATCAGATTTGATGTACCTAATAACGTCTGCTATTTATAAATTTAGCAAGAGGAATTTAGAATTTTAATAACGTCATTTTACTATTTCGCTGTTAATAGATGATAAATCTTGGAGTTGGTACAATATAGTAATAATTTCATTTATTTTGCTTACATCTAATTTTGCTAATATGCTGATCATTAATTAAGGCCAAACAAAGCGCTTATGATAAATTAGTTCTACGACGAGTTAGAAACATTAATCTACTGATAAAATCATCACTTGTATCCTGTAGTGTCCTGCATTACCGTGTTGTATGGCAATGCTGATTTTTTGGGCAATGTAGAAGCTTCCTTTTTGATTATACGTGAACTCGAACAATCGCTCTGCAATATATTTGTACAAGGCATGTGCACTCAGCCCCCATGAACCCCTTGTTAAAAATTCTAATATTCATTTAATATTTACCATTTGTATGGTTTTTTATTGCTATAAAATGTTTATAGCAATGTAAAGAGAAGTATCCATCTTTAATTTACCTCAGTATATATTAAATCACTGCTTATTTTTATCAACCTTCAAACCGGATACAGAGACCATCAAAAAATTTGAATCATGACGCAAGCCACTCATAAAATCTAACGAACAAATCCGAAGTATTTCTCGAAACAGCGGTGAACGTTCTTCACGCCTAGTGATCTCGTGTAATTGCTTTGATTAAAATAGTCAGGTGCGCTATGTTGGCTATTGTTCCTACCATATCTATTATCACTATGAACTTTACATTATTTTAACCAGTTTCAACTTTTTTATTCTCTTCATTGTATAAGTTAAATTCTATTAATCAGGTAATTTTTTGGTATTTTTCTTTTAATTTTTGTGATCAAAAATCAACATCAAAATACTTGTTATTCAATTTAGGCCCTAAGAAGGCACTTATTAATGTCAAAACACTGTCACCGGTTCGGAAAAAGCCATCGAGAAGAACCGGCAAGAAACTCGATCGATTTGATCGATTACCATTGTCAGTAGATCGGTACATCCAAATATCAGCATCATTCACGTAATCAGCTACGTAGTCAGCCTTATCCTTATCTTTTCGACAATAAAAGGTTTAAGGCATGTCGAATTACATCTTTAAAACTGAGACACCCAAGCCAACCTCATCTGCACGTGGTTCACCCTTTTGTTTAACGAACGAGGATATGGCGATAGCTGAAGATGGTAGGGCTGCTTTGGCCAACTTGGTCGCGACCACCAAGCATGTGGTGAAAAGTCAGTCATAGTGACTCGCTTTTATGTTTCTTACGGATCAGCCTGTGCATATCCAGTTTAATTATAGCAGGCCCACATGACAAACGACTGTCAATGGATTACGATCTCTCGGTAGTCACCGTTGTGTTAGGATTGTATTATAGTACCGTCAAGTTGCAGTGTTACTAAAAAAAAATACCGTTGCAAATTGCAAAGTCTATCGTTAAGCATTTGTGTTTTGATGATCTATTTTTGATTGATGTGATTATACTTAAAAATCAATCTCTTTTGTAGGCTTATAATTATAATCAAAAATACTTTATTAAATTTAGATCTTAAGAAGATACTGATTCTGAAAATTATTTCGCCGATAGCAAGCTACATTCTGTCTGAACGACATAGGCATTACAAATTTTATTCTAATTAAATTTCATATTGTAATTAACGCCTAAAAAGTTATAATTAAAATAAAATACCAAAAAATATTGTACTTTTCTGTTGGGCGCTTTAACATTAATAGCTTACAGACAACATAAAAAAGTTATTTTAAAAAAAAAACAAGCCGACATCATTAAAAATAAAATTAAAACTAACACAATTATTATATATTTAATTCTGTAGGTATATGAAAATAGTACCATAATATTTTATATTTTATACTAAAACCTTCCCAAAAGTATAATTCAGATAATCCAAGTAAATGAAACTATAAAATCAGTACTGTAGTTAAAATAGGTTTGTTATAAAAAAGCCTGTCGACCTGAAAGGCCTTTTTACATATCTGCTCTTGGTTCGGGACCAGTCGAGGCCTGTAGCAAAGGCTACTTCTATTATAAGAAGTAATCCGGCTCTGGAGGTGCCGCAAGGCTCGCAAGACGATCGCGATTCTGCACTTCCAATAAGGATAAAGACGCCAGGTTAATAATGGCACACATCTCAATTAATAATTAATCAGTCAGTTAATTCATTTTGAAAGTGGTATTACAAAAAATGAACTACATACTTTTACCTAAGCAGTATTCCAGTAACTTCTACATAATTATTATAGTAATTAATATTGAACTCAAAGTATTGAATCGACGTCCACGTTGTGTGAATTAATCACAGAATTCATTATGTCTACCTTCATAGGATTGATTTAAATCAGGTTATATTATTGCCGTATGGAATTTAAGAAATTCCAATTTTTATTATTTACAATACATCCATTTTTCTAATTATATTTGATTAAAAATAAGTTACATTATTGTGTAATGTTGCGTCTAAACAACTTTTCAATGGGGCAAAAGCGATGTGTTACAATTATTGTCATAGGTACTAAACTCGAATGTATAAATATTAGCCAACGATAAATAGGTAGGTAGGTCTAGAAACACACGAGTCACATAAACTTAACAATTGCACGCTAATGACATGTCGGGGCAGACCAGTCGAGCCTGAGAACTATGTTGTAAATTATCATAGTCATATAAATAAACGTATATTAAACACTTCATATATATCTTTGATTATATACATAAGCAAAGATCCTTACTTTTTATAATAATATAATTAAGCGGAAGAGTTTATTGTTTGTTTGTTTAAACAAACTAATCTCTAGAACTACCAGTCGGATTCGGAAAAATATTTTTGTATATAATAGCCAGATTCACTAGGAATAGTATATATAGGCTAGCTTACATCTCTCAGCTAGCCTTTAATATTAATTTTTATTAAGTAAGTCGGAACACGAACATAATGCCTATCTCATATATATATAAGCCCCAATAAGGTATTTTGTGACAAAAGTGTGTTGAAATGAAAACATGATTTATGAGCATTATTTTTAGGCATGGCATATTAATCCCTACGAATGAAAGTTACTTCATCATTAAGACAATTTTACGAAGATAAACTTTGCCCTTGTTATTTAAACGAATAATTTGAGAGATATATAATGGAAATTTAAATTAATTCAACACTCGGCATGCGATGCGACGCATAATCCTGGTCGCTTGAAATATTGTCAATACTGAAGTATTATAAATCATCAATCAGTGATTTCTTTTAAATTATTTGCGGGTGAAGCCACGTGGTACTGCTAGCTCAAGTATTGTTTGTTTGAACGCGATAATCTCCAGAATTATTAGTTAGATTACAAAAAATATTCTGGAATTTATAGCCTATTTATCGAAGAAGGTTATATATATCTTCACGCTATCACCCTAAGTAGAGAAGCATTATCCACGAAAGTCAAGCAATCTACAAGCTGTAGGCGAATATGGGAAGTGAGAATAATTGGTGCATTGGCAGCGCGGCGTCGCGTCTTGGCGTTGGACATTTGGTGGAATAAATTTAACACGGGTGAACCTTGCGGCACAGCTAGTATTACTCGTATAAATAGCATCATGTTACATCGGTTTTATGGTAAGACTAGCTGTACCCGCGGCTCTGTACGCGTTTATTATGCAGTAATTCCTTCGCCTCGTATTTTTATTTTTACTTATATTCAAAATTGATTGTTTTAGATATCTAAATCTAAATTATTATTGATCATTCTTATAATTTATGAATTGCGGAATGGCATAAACTCCTCGTATACGCAATTTCATTTAAATCAATCAAACCGTTTTTAAGTCAAATACGGACATAAAAACAGACGAGTGTCCGTTATAATAAGTCAATAGAACACTATTAAAAAAATTGGGGAAAAATGATATATACAGGCATTTACAGATAAATGTATATACTATATTGTCATAGCTACTCATATGAGATAAAGTTCTAGATTAAAACCTTTGTTTAAATTACAATACGTACACGGTGTCAATCGATGTGAGTTCGAATCTCCTACAAGGGACCTGGGCTCTCTCAAGTTGACTGTCAAGAATCATCTGTAAGAATGTTACGGCAGCTACACTTCAGAGCCAGTTCCCCCACTAGGCTTAGCGTGTTACCTTCTTGGGCCATATTGTCACTTGCCATTATGGCCAAAAACCTACAAACTATAACTAAAATAGTCAGTTTTTGAAATAGCTATCAAGTTCCCATAGGTTATAACAAAAGGAATCTTAAACGTCATTAATGTTTAATTGTCAATATTTACATTCTCAATAAATAAAAAATTTATTGAGTGAACATTGGTTAACAAACCGGCAAAAGTTTCTTAAAAATTACGTATACACTTAACGATCTTATGCGAGTCACTATGACAACACAACTGAAGTTACGTTGCAGTAGGGTAAAGATGCTCTAAACCCGCGAAACTCAAATTCGTGTAAAGACTGTGGAATTATGACTTTGTCTTAGTCGATAAATTATACAGAAATATTAGGTAACAAAGCAGTTCATTGCTTTACACTTTATATAATTACGGCACATGATAATAAAAAAACACCCGACTGGCAGAGTGACGGCATCATATAACACGTATAACACATCATATAAGTCCTGCACTTTTTTTTTTTTTTTTTTTTTAGATCTGACTACACTGTTAGCCTTAGGGGCCCTAAAGCTGCTGCGGCTTTTACAGCTTCACCGGACTTGATCCTGCACTACTACTAAAGAGAAAAGTTCGGACTCCTTTTTAAGCATATTGCGTGCACGGAAGACTTTGAGAATTGGCATGGTTAAAGTTTATATGGAGAAGGAGTGCCTTTATCATTTATCTATAATATGTGTTACTAATATATTAAATTAAATTAATTAATACTGCGAATCCTAACCCGACCAGTGCCATTGAACTTAGACCCCCCAAAATATTGACATTGTCACTCAATGAAAAGTGACAGCATGTGATATAATATTCATTGTTTAGGTTAACACTGCAAATGTCAAACAGAAAATAGTCTACGATTAAAAAGTCGCTGGTCGAATTTCGATCATTGGGAGACCGCTAGTTTGATTAAAACTGTAACCTTTTCAAAATACAGAACACTCAAAATTTTGCTAATTTGAAATATACCAGGAAAATTAACGTATATAAATTTTATCTTAATCTCATATTTAGCAATATAACGGTCCATTATTCTAATTACTTATTTCATTCAGTTTGCTTGTTCTTCCTTGATGGTCTACGAAATCTCTTGCTTAGGGAACTGCTATTGCCTGTTTATTACATTCTTCTACTGTACAAATTTACGTATAGAAATATCACCAGGTGGATAGATATAACCATCACTGGATGAGTCACAGTGATGATCTTTCGGAAAGACAAAACCGTGGGAAACTATTACCGAAATTTAAATTCACACAGATAGCAATCAACATTTCGAAGTTGCGCAACGGGTGTTTCTTGTTTATTTTTTGTTTTTCTATTTTCTCGAATCACCACCGCCACTGTACCTATTCTCATTACAAACAGACGCAGGTATCTCGAAAACGAGAAATTTATTTCTAAGTAACTTCACGGTAAAAAGGGGCTTTGACCCGACGACCTCCGCCCGGTGCAACTTCAAGTACATTATAATAATGAAGAACTCACGAGACCAGAAAACAAACCTCGCGAAATTATCAGAAGCCAAAATGGGCACTTTAAACATTAAGTAACCAGCACGACTAAAATATTTTAAATATAAATATTATTAGCTTAAATTTTTAAAGAGTACAAATAAAAAAAGACTTTAATACAATAGAACAGGAATGCTTTTATGTTGTTTGCACAATTAACTAAATATATTCACGCAAATTTGTATCAAAATAAAGGTAAGGCTACCTATCAACGCGACAAGCGACATTCATTTGATATAGAGATACAGAGTCAATGTGTCCCTGTCTTTACTCTACGATTGACATCGTAGCCTCGTAAATCTTAAACAAGTTAACTTCAAAAACCGATAGGTACCCAATATCAATTGTTAGTTATTTAACAACTTTATGATTCTTTTCAGCATCATATTTCAAATATAAATTTGATGATACCTACTTTTAAAGTTCTTTCGACTATGAATAATTAATGCACTTGAAATATATTAATTTTAATAGTTAGTAGCTACTTACAATAATTATTTTAACTATTATTATAAGAAGAAAAAATAGAAGAAAAGCGAGGAAGGGGAAGACCTCGACGAAGCTTTTTCCAACGACAGAGTTTCCAGGATAAAGTGGGAGTTGTATCGCATCAAGAGGTCAAAATCAAGGCAAAGTATAGGGAACAAGACTCGAGCGCCGACGGTCAAGAGCTTAGCGCTTAAATTAAAGAAGAAAAACCTATCTATTTATTAGTCGTAGAGATACGGTTGTAAAGTTTTTGTACAGACAAACGTGTAGCTGTATTTTATTGCAATTAAAGTTACGACTTGGGATTTTCGATGTTCATCGATGTTAAGAAAAAAAACATCGAAACTTGATGTTTCCATAGGATTCGAGGTTCCGATGTGTCACTAAAACAAAGCTCGCACATTTGGATAGTATTAAAACATCGATGTTAGTCGATATTTATCGGACATCGACGTTTACTTAACATATTGATGTTGTCTTACATCGAACATCACTAGTTACGACGGTATTTACATTGAATGTGATATACTTATTCATTAAAGTGTATTGGTTACTTTTTCGTATTGTTCTCGAATCACCTACATATGTGCGAAAGTTCGGAGTAGAGCTAAAGTAAAGAATTAAAACATTGCATTC
Organism: Saturnia japonica; assembly: GCA_033032175.1. Lineage (NCBI taxonomy): Eukaryota > Metazoa > Arthropoda > Insecta > Lepidoptera > Saturniidae > Saturnia > Saturnia japonica. The sequence goes on along the minus strand of CM065305.1, from coordinate 20,009,380 downwards.
TCTCTGTAAGTTCACTTATCTATACATAAATAAAATTGCAATTTGTTCAAAAAAACAATTCGCGATAGATAAAATGAAACGATACCCAGCACAAAATCGTGAAATCAACATAAAAAGTGCGTGCGTGCAAAGTACACAGGTCAGAAGTGAAACTTCATTGGCAAAGTAATTTTTCAATGTTGTTTATATTTATACTAATCTAAAGCTTTAGCTATCTTTCTATCGCAGACTTTTTCTAGATATACTAAGGGTTAATATTTTTATACAATATTGTATTAACATAATATCATAAGCCATTACGCCAGCGCACCCGGATAATGCAGTTCGGGAGGGCTTCCACTTTCGACTTACTTAACAAAAATCAATATTTAAGGGTTGTTTATTCCTCGTGAATCACACTATCATATACAAAAGAATTTTTGGATTCCGAATGGTAATTCTGGAGATTGACATGTTTAAACAAAAAAAAAAAAATTCACCTTTATTATATTATAAAACTGTGCCTGCGACATCGAAAAATGAAAAACAGCAACTAAATAAAAACCTCCCCTCAATGCAATGTCACCTTACGGGGTTCTATTAAATATACCTCTACTAAAATCTAACTATTAACTATTTGATCTAACGGCGGGAGTTCAAGTGTAAATATGTCATAAGGAGGGTTGAAATTCATGTAACTAGAAGAGTTAAAAAGTTGTTACAAGTTGTCAGTACCTTAAAATAAATATGTTTTACAAATAACAAAAACCGATTACTGACATTAGTAAATAAAACTATATTTAAAAAAATACATCTAACAAACTTTATAAAAAGATGTTAACGATTGGCATAACCTCAATTTTACTACTTAGATACGCTGTAAATAAATATGTGACACAAAAATAATAATCATTGTATCTTGGTATAATCACAATACAAAATGTCGATCAATGATGATCGGACAAGATGACGAAAGTATTATTCTTAGAATTATTATTATTGTTTCGTAATAATTCAATCATAATGAGTTAGTTATATATGCTGAAGTTCTTTGACATTTTGATACAAATTTAATAGGAATCTAGGTAACGTTAAATCGCGTTGCGATCCTGCCTCATCATAAATAGTTTATTTTACTTTTCACTTATCACTAAACTTGTAGTAAATTAGGTTTTAATATTACCTTATATTGACACCTTAATATAATTATAATAACATAGTTAAATTATACTTATACTAGCGTCTTTCCCGTGGCTTCGCTCGTGTCATAGTTGAGTTATGTCTCATCTTTTTTACCTGAAAACTGTATTGTTAATTACAAATTTTTAACCGCCTTCGAAAAAAGGAGAAGGGTATCAATTCGAATGTATATATTTGATATAAGCCGGTGAATATCCAGTTTCCATTTACTTTTTTATTTTTTTGATAATAAGGAGGCAAACGGGCAGAATCAAAATATCTTTTATTCAATTTAGGCCCTAAGAAGGCACTTATGAATGTCAAAATACTACCACCGGTTCGGAAAACATCCCAGCCATCGAGAAGAACCGACAAGAAACTCGATCGGGTTTATCTTATAATCTTTTTTCTTTTAACTGGTTATACAGTATTTAATTATATACAGTTATTATCATTTTCAGTAGATGTACAGAGAAGGAATCACATCCAGACATCACCATCATTCACGTAATCAGCCACCCTATAATAATACCCCTTTGACAATAAAACCTGCTTAACATGATTCTTGAACTTATTATCCGGCAAATCGCTAATTTGCTTAGGAAGTTTATTATAAAACCTAACACAATTACCTACAAAACTTTTATTTGTTTTACTAAGTCTAAAAGACGGAATGACTATTTTATAATTATTTCTAGTATTGAAATTGTGTGTGTTAGTAACAAGTTCAAAATTGCCTTCATTTTTCCGAACATACATTATATTTTCCAAGATGTATTGGGAAGGCAAAGTTAAGATACCAAATTCTTGAAATTTATTCCTCAATGGTTCGCATGGTCCCATATCATAAATTGCCCGAACTGCCCGTTTTTGTAATACAAATATGGTTTCTACCTCAGCTGCTGAACCCCACAGTAAAATACCATAGGACATTAAACTGTGGAAGTAAGCGAAGTAATAATGGATGGTGGCAGCGTAGCGTCTACCAAGCCAGAGGTATTAAGGGAGATCGAAAGGTTCTATGGGCAGTTATATACCTCGTCAACTAAGCCTGTTACCAGCCCGGCTAAAGATCCGAGAGCCGGGCTTACCCGACACTATACCGAAGATATCCCCGACATCACCCTTTACGAGATTAGGATGGCCCTTAAGCAGCTTAAGAACAACAAGGCGCCGGGTGATGACGGAATCACATCAAAGCTTCTTAAAGCGGGTGGAACACCGGTACTTAAGGTCCTGCAGAAGCTCTTTAATTCCGTTATACTCGAGGGTAAAACGCCGGAAACGTGGGGCGGCAACGTGGTGGTCCTGTTCTTCAAGAAAGGTGATAAAACCTTATTGAAGAACTATCGGCCCATCTCGTTGCTGAGCCATGTTTATAAGCTGTTTTCGAGGGTCATCACGAATCGTCTCGAGCACAAGTTTGATGACTTCCAGCCTCCCGAACAAGCCGGTATCCGAAAAGGCTTTAGCACCGTAGACCACATCTATACGCTGCGGCAGATTATACAGAAGACTGAGGAGTATAATCTGCCTTTATGCTTAGCGTTCGTGGACTACGAAAAAGCCTTTGATTCGGTCGAAACCTGGGCAGTGTTGCAGTCTCTCCAGCGGTGCCGTATTGACTATCGATATATCGAAGTGTTGAAGTGCTTGTACAACAACGCTACCATGTCGGTCTGAGTACAGGAGCAGTGCACGAAGGCAATTCCTTTGAGAAGAGCCGTTAGACAGGGAGACGTAATATCTCCGAAACTGTTTACCGCCGCTCTAGAGGACGCCTTCAAGCTCCTGGAATGGCAAGGACTCGGCATCAATGTCAATGGCGAGTACATCACTCACCTTCGATTTGCTGACGACATCGTAGTCATGGCAGAATCGCTGGAAGATCTTGGCACAATGCTCGATGGCCTCAACAAAGTGTCTCAACAGGTGGGCCTTAAAATGAACATGGACAAGACGAAAATCATGTCGAATGTCCATGTGGTGCCCACCCCAGTATCAGTTGGGAACTCTTGTCTAGAAGTTGTTGAAGAATATGTCTACCTGGGACAAACAGTCCAGTTAGGTAGGTCCAACTTTGTAAAAGAGGTCAGTCGACGAATCCAACTCGGCTGGGCAGCGTTCGGGAAACTGCGCGACGTCTTCTCGTCCAAAATACCTCAGTGCCTCAAGACGAAAGTCTTTGACCAGTGTGTATTGCCAGTGATGACATACGGCACAGAGACGTGGTCGCTCACTGTGGGCCTCATAAGAAAGCTCAAGGTCGCTCAGCGAGCTATGGAAAGGGCTATACTTGGTGTTTCTCTAAGCGATCGAATCAGAAATGAAGAGATCCGTAGACAAACTAAGGTAACCGACATAGCCAAAAGGATTAGCAAGTGGAAGTGGCAGTGGGCGGGGCACATAGTTCGGAGAACTGACGGCCGTTGGGGCAGAAAGGTTCTCGAGTGGAGACCACGCACCGGAAAGCGCAGCGTAGAACGGCCCCCCACTAGATGGATAGACGACATAATAAAGGTCGCTGGGAGCCGTTGGGTGCAGGCCGCACAAGATCGGTCGCTCTGGAGATCTATGGGGGAGGCCTATGTTCAGCAGTGGACGTCCTGCGGCTCAAATGATGATGATGATGATGAAGCGAAGTAGACCAGCCTAGCAGTAGCAATATCAGTTAACTGGCGAATCTTACGCACTGCGTATGCAACGGAGCTTAATTTCCCTGACAAGGTTTTAATGTGAGGATCCCATTGTAATTTTGCATCTTGTGTGATGCCTAAGAAAACAGTATTATCAACCATGCCTACTATGTTCTCTTCTATCTTAATATTACTTTCAACACGTTGTACATTGGGTAAGGCAAATCTGATACATTTTGTTGTGTTTGCATTTAACAATAGATTATTTAAAGCAAACCATTCTGATATTTTAAATTAAGTATTATTTACATGTCTAAGTTCTAAATCTTTTCTTTTCACTTGAAATATAAGTGAAGTATCGTCTGCAAAAAGAATAATGTTAGCACAGTTCTTAACGATTAGGGGTAGATCATTTATTTATACTAAAAACAAAAACGGTCCCAATATCGAACCCTGTGGGACGCCAATTCTAGCCAAGGATCCCGAAAAGGTTGCCCCATTTACACTTACTTTGAGACAGCGATCTGTTAAATAGGATTCCAGAAAGTGTAGAGAAAGTCCACACACACCATGATGTTTTCATCTTAAGTATGAGCGTAGTGTGATTAACACAGTCGAAAGCTTTTGAAAGATCACAGAATACAACGATTGCATCCTGCGACTTCTTCCATGCCTCAAATATGTGACTTAATAACGTTGCACCAGCGTCAGTCGTAGATTTTGATTTCGTGAAACCAAACTGCCGACCATCCAATATTTTATGATAATTAAAGTACTCTACTAATTGCTTTAGCATAATTTTGTCAAAAATCTTACTAATCGAAGGAAGCTCAGAAATTGGTCTATAATTTTCAATATTACTCCTACAGCCTGATTTAAACAATGGAACTATTTTACTTATTTTCATCATACTGGGGAAAGTTCCTTTATCAATACACTGATTAAATATATGAGCCAGATGTGGTGAAATATTAACAATTAAAGACTGAACTACCATTACTGACATTCCCCAAATGTTTTCAGTATGTTTTAAGTTTAATTGCTTAAAAACTCTTATTATTTCACCTGCACTAATAGATGTAAAATTAAATTTTGAATTTAAAGGTGTACTCAGATTTTCCAAAAGTGATGCTGCACCACTAGGTTATGATTTAATATCTTTTGTTACCTCTAGTGGTATATTTGTGAAGTATTCCTGAAAAATAGTTGCTACCTCTGAACTGTTTGAGATATGTACTCCTTCGACAGTTAGATTTATCGAATTGTCTTTTTTCCTATTGCGCACCAGGTAGCGCACCTGATGGAAAGTGATCACCGCCGCCCACAAACATCCACAACACCAGAGGGCTCGCAGATGCATGCCGGCCTTTTAGGGAAGAATAAGCTCTCTTCTTGAAGGTCACCAGGTCATAACGGCTCGGAAAGACCTCAGGTGACAGCTGCTTCCACAAGAGTGGTTGTGCGAGGCAGAAAGTTCTTTAAGAAACGCACTGTTGTGGAACGCTGGACATCGAGGTGCTGTGGATGGACACATGCCGGTTTGACAGTCATGACTGGCGATTGATTATTGCATCTATGGACGGTCTTTGTCCACTGTCTTTGGACTGTACTGTGCTTACTAACAAGCAAAGTTTCGTCACTTTGTTGTTATACTATAAAAATATATGAATGTTTATTTCCTAGATCAAAACTAGCAGAGTCCAAGCATAAATAATACTAAAAAATATATTTATTTCTTATACACTTTCTTAAAAATATTGCCCCCAGCATTAATCATAATTTATCAAAGAACTAACTCTACGATGGATAAGGGTACAATGGGATTGAAAAAAAGAACTACTTAGTAACTACGTAGTACATAATATCTCAATGGTAAAACAAATACTGGTGAGCATGCAACACGTAGAATCACTAAGTTAATTATATACAGAAATTGAATATAATATATACTTGCAAATTCGCCATCTTCGTATAAGAAATGAATGAATGAAAGAAATGTATAAATTTTGTTTTTGTTCATATTGAAGTTCAACTTTGTTATTAAATAGATTGAATAATTACCGTATCAGAACAAATTTTCTTCATACTTATCATCTTCAATGATTACCTTTAAATTGTATTACATATCTACTCAGCGGATAGCCGAGCTGGAATTGGACTATCTGAGGCTAAGTGTCAATTTCTGTAACGCGTTACCTGCATATCTGTAAATATATACGGCGTAAAATAATGTTTTTACCGGCGGATGGCAGAAGGTGCACAAAGTATACTTACTTTGCAGATATTAGTTCTCATACAGAAAATCGCAGCTAATAAACTTGTGTTGTGTTCATGCAGTGAATAGGGTTTCCAGAGCACCTTGGAGTAGGAGGGTTCAATTTCGGCAACGCGTTAGTGATATCTGTGGTATTACGGCGTATAGTATTCCGGCGGATGGCAGAAGGTGGACCATATACTCGTTTGTGACATTAGTTGTATAAAAAAGCCATTAATAGTTCCTGTTAATTAATTGTTGTTTTTGTTTTCCTCGCCAAGTTGATTAAAGGCTCTATAGAGGTACCGAATCTTTTATCGTCTTTGTAATTTACTGTTCCAAGAAAATTACCAATACTTGCTAGTTTTAACTTATTTGCAACAAAAAGGATGCTCTCTAACATGGGGTATAATGCTCACATAGCGCGAATAACGAGAATGATTATTTATTAACATAATCTAACAAGCTAGACATTTTACATGAAGACGTTCATGCAATCCAAAAATATTTTGCTCAGTTTGAAGAGTAATATTGACCCAGTAGTTTACCATTTATTACAATTTAAGTTGTTTATTTGTTTGTTACCTTTGGATTTGCTTTCTCTTTTGTTTCTTGTTACTCGTTATATTCTATTTATCATGTAGTCTACACTTTTAATTATGGTAGCACTAAGCAATGTTCTCTGTCTATTTTTCTTTACTTGTTTTAGTTGTTTATTATGTAAGTGTTCAAATAAATAAACATAAACTTTATTAATTTCCTTACTGTTGCATTTTATAACTTAAGTTTATTACATAAATATCTTAAATAAAATAATCTACAACTTTATTGGTTTATTATTTAAAAAAAAAGTATTTTACATTCAAATATCAGTTTAAAAATCGAACATTCAATAACAACATGAAATGGCATTGTCGAATTCAAACGCAAACGTAACTGCATCACAGATTGTATGAACAAAAACGGCCCGCAGTCACGAGCCGCTCGACGACTGATTACAGTTTCGATCCGTGCCGAAACTCTTTAATACTCAACTCGTCAAATGTGGCGGAAAAGATAAAAATCGTGCGGTCGATGCACCTGGTCGCTACGCAGTAAACAGCCTGAAGGCCTCTCGACTGTTCAGTCATCGTAACGAGGTTTATTATTTACGATCATAATATTCTCATTTATGCGTTTCTGGATCGAGTATTTAATTCAGCTTCTTCATTGAGTGATCTTAAGATGTGACTGAAGATATCAATGCTTTTAGATTTAGAGATAGTTTTTCAGATTTAGGGCAGTAAGTAGCCAGTGAGTTTTATAAAATAGCTTACTCGCACCGTCATACAGTGCCGATCCTAGGTACTCATAGCCCTTTGGCAAGGTAGAGCGTGATTGTCTCCTGGCGCCCTTTTTGTTAGACAACGCTTCCACGTTAGGTTTTTTTTTTTCGTAAAATAAATAATAACATATTCTACAATAATGAATAATCTTTAATAAAAAATAAAATTTTATTTAAAATTTACATTCGCGTTTTGACGCCTCTTACCACCTGACACCTAGAGCAACTGTTTTTTCATTTCACCCCAGAGCTGGCACTGCCAAAGGCCTAGAAGTTAGTGATTCAAGCTAATCTCGGTCGTAAATTGTAGAAGCGATGAAATAAAACTATGTTTGTTGAAGCATAGTTAATCGTTTCTGTGAGTCGGTAAGGCAGTTCCTACGACGGAGACACCTTTGGGAACAAATGAAAGCTTGCCTGTCCAGTGTGGTAATAGAATATTCGGAGTTGATTTTTTAAATTCCTTTTATTAAGAACTTATATTATCTTTAAAAATGTAGTATTTATTTAGTACAGATAAGCTTTGTGATATATCATATTTTGAATCCAAGCCAAGTAACTATATTGGTTATAACATATGGAAACGACCGACATAGTTTTAATACAATAAATAAATATAAATTATTAATTCCACATTTAGACTCGGTAAGACCAATATTTTTTTTAGATATAGTGTTTACTTCTGTATTAATGTTGATTGATGTCATGTCTGGAAATTACTCTCTATCTCTCTCTCTCTCTCTTTTCTCGTCGGCTTTTCTCGATGACTGAGATATATTTCGAAACGGTGGTAGTGTTTTTTTGTTGATAGGAGCTTTTTTATGGTCTAAATTGAATAAAGCTATTTAAACTACTCATGTGATTTCAATCGATTTTTTTTTTGGTAAATTGAATAATATAGCCATAAATTTCTATAATTCGTATAGCTTTAAATTTTACGCTTTAAAATAAGTACTTTCGTTAAGTTCTCGGAAAGAATTTGACGCTTGATCCAGATTCCCTCACAGCAGTACTCATTTGTCTCTTCAATGTGTCCAGAGCAAAACATTTTCTCTGCGCTCCAGATGGGAATAACTAACTTGATTCGTTCTGCTCGATGACGGTACCAAAAAACACCTTCCCAGGAATGTCATTCTCGCACGGTCAACTCGAGCATTCGCCGTCCTTTCGTTTGTAACAAATAGGGTTGTGAACACACGTATGTAATCTTACAAGCTATAATCAAGTGTAATTAATTTTACAATCATAACATTTTATTTCACTGCGAAATAAATGGGCAGTTAATTAACACTAGATTACTACTTTAAATGGCTGGTTAACACATAAATTAGCGATAACCATTCCTCGTTCAGTATCATTATTTTATTTTTTTTATTCCTAAATAAAGCTTTACTAGAAAGCGTTTAAAATATCATAAATAAAGAAAGTTTATTTAAACTTTATTCTCCATCGTCTTTCTCAGTCTTATCCTAATGCCTAATTCCTAATGCCACGCCAAGTAGTGTAGGCATAGGGAGTTTTTGGCGGGATCTTGAACAGTCATGTTTATTTTTATTTGAATACATAAACTTACGTTATTTGACCCTATATTATGTAATTTTGGTGGCATTTTACCTAATAACTGAAGTTGATTATAAATAATAAATTGAAAAAAAATAGTTTCAATTTGATACAAAAAAAAGTACAAAAACTATCAGATCAATATTTTATTTACGTGACGTTAGCAGAATTGTGGATTTATCTATGGAGGTTTTGGCGGTATCTTGATTTACCATGTTGTAGTTTTTAATTTAATTAATTAACTTAGGCTCTTTAACACTATATTATGTAACATTAGTGGCATTTTGCGTGATATAATTTAGTAATTGTGCACAAGTGAAGGAAATTAGAAGTAATAACTAGAAACATGAATTTTAAGTTACCACAAAAACTTGCTAGACAGTTTTGATAAGAGAGCCACAATCTATGCCACATGTAAAAATAAAAATATTTTACAAAACAAAATTTG